>CAXKWD010000005.1:158717370-159917370 GCA_964059195.1 Ectobius pallidus | reverse complement strand
TTTAATCATTTTGGTTACTTTCGGTTTGGTTTAGTCAAGTTGATTAAGAATGATCATGATAGAATCTGAGTTGATGGCAACGGCGTTGTCGGGATAGGAGTCTGGTACTTTCTAAACCTCATATCTGGACCCATTCAAAAAATTAGTCTGGCTACGCCACTGGGTCAGTCGATAGTAATTTCCTACCTGATACGGTCTACACTCTACATATCGGTTTCGGACAAAGAGCGAGAGACTGAGCTGCCACAGATTCTAAATTAATTGCTAATTCTTTTAATATTCTAGGCTGGGCAACTGCTTTATTCATGCGCCAATGCTAACGGACTGTTGGGCAAGTAATAAGTTATATGGCCCATTTTCTCCGCGCAAACCACATTCACAGATTGTAGGTAAGTGGCAGATAGGTTAAGAATACAGTAGGACTCCAAGTATCCGAATTAATTGGGACTGAACCCGATCCGAATAATCAATTACGCGGATAATTTGATGGCTTGATAAATCATGGGAAAAAAAAGGCAATTTCTTTACAAAGAAACTACATTGTACAGTACTGTACTTGCATAAAGTGTCACATCTTGAACACATCGGTTAAGGTCAGTTCTTTTGCTGACAAACTGGCGATTTTTCTACTAAAAGTTTCGGTTTTTCGCAAGTAATCGGTCCTGAAAGAGGGTTTCCTAATGCTCGCAACTGCAAAAAACAACTTGAATACGGCCTCAAAGCGATTCGGATAGTTGGAGTTCTTATGTAGTGATAATAGTGTTAGTTAAATGTACAGCAAGGTTTGTAGTAGTTTGCTTAGGAATCTCGATATTAGCGTTAGTGACATGTAGGTTAGGAACAGTGATAGGTATTCATATCAGTGTTGATCGCCATCAAGTTTACAGCCCTGTTTCAGGATCACGTGACCCAATGATTCCCTCCCCTCCCACAATTAACCAGACAATTTTCGTGGATATGCATCACTTCATAACGCCCTTTTAGGTTAATTTTGAGTGGACTTTTTAACAATTTTCCTTATATTTAGAATATTCGTACAAGAAAAACCCGACATATTATTTATTCTACAGGTTTTGAAACACAAGCTAACATAAATCTGGCTGTTTTCCATAAAGAAAAGCTATGAGCTTTATATTTCTCTTCCCCTACTCATGCTTGTTTGAGAAACTGTGGGTTAAAACGGAAACAATGTCGCAGAAATATTCTCACATGATTATTCTTATATCACATTACTAGACCTGGGATTTTAAGGCAAATGCCTATTTTGTTCCTTATAAAATAACATGAACATTTTTAAATATGGGGACGTTTCATGATAAATCACTTACATTTATACAGTTTTATAGTGCCCTAAAATGCCTTTTTGGACCTTTAGAGCCTATTTTACTATTTTAGTGCCTAAAATGGCTATTTTGTACTTTCAAAATAAAATTCAACTTCTGTAATTTTTACAATCTTATAATGGACATCCCTCAATGAAAAACAGTATACAGCAGAGGTGGGTTTTTTCAAACAACTGTCGCTAAAGGAATGCTGACTGACGGGGGCGGGGGAGGATTAAGGGGGAGTAGGACTACTGTGTCAAGTCACTAGTAAAAGAACATCTGTTTAAGTGACTATAGTTCGTGATGCCTAATTTTGCAGTTAATTCTGTTAAGAATAGGTATACCACGTTTCTTGCAGTAAAAAAATACCAGGTTACAGTTTAAGTGTACATTGTAATATTTTAATAGCTATTTATGTATCAAGTACGCAAAATAACGCTTTAGCGGACGAATCTAGTATAGCGGCCGAGGCGAAAGCCGAGGCTGAAATACGGGATGAGTCCGCTCAAGTTTTTGCGTACGTGGTGCATACAATATTTTTTAGTAAAAGTTCTATAAATTATATGAAATAAAACAAAAAATACCGTATAATTAATTATAATGAAAGGCAGTGAGTCATTTCTTTAAGTTATATTGTCATGGTCATCTAGATCATAAAACAACAATGACCGTACGTACCAATAACAAATGTGGTAGTAGAGATGCATAATATGAGTCCCTTGTTTGTAAACAATATTGCATACCAATTAGTATTTATGAAAAGCTAGTGAAAATATAAATGATAATACCGAGGAAATTTCAATCCAAGCCAGAAACATTGAATTGGAGCTGCTACCAGCGACTTAACGGCAGAAATAGGCTATGAGAAGGGATATATTACGGCATTTATATGCTGTTCGTCCATGGTAAGGAATGTTTTTCAAGTGAACCAAAATGTGAAAAGTTGTTGGCTTATATTTGTTGTCATGTGAAGAAGTGGGCTACCGTGTTTTGCGAAAAATCCTGGTAAAGTTTCTGATTATCATAAAGAAACGTGTTGGCTTAAATTTGTTGTTTTATGATCAATTATAAGCGTAAATCCATGTTAAAGTTGGTGTGACTGGTCAATGCCGTCTGGGTTTTGTTTATAGATTGCCATAACGACTTTAAAGGACAAGGCCGCTAAAATTGCATTTTGAATGCGGTCTGAATGCACTTTTATGCAATATTAGCGGACTTGTCCTTTAAAGTGCAGCTTTTCGGAGTGTTACCAGTCCGATAAGCAGCTGAAAAAGTATTTTCTATCTATTTACACATTTTAAAAGCAAATTTTAAGTGCCTATTTTCTCTTTTAAAAGCCTATTTACTTGACTTAAAAATCTATTTTAGGGGCCTAAAACTAATTTTTTTAGAGCCTAAAATCCCAGGTCTACACATTACACATAACAGGCCTAATAGTCTAATAACAAGCATTAAACTACTTCTCAATATATGCCTACAGTTCTCTTCGTTACATAAAAGCTAGAGAAGGATTAAATGGTACTTTTTTGAGGCAAAAAAGTGGTGGCCATCCTTTTAGGAAAGGTATTAATTTAACCCAGTCCCATAGTTCCGTAGTGCACTGCCAGGTTTTAAAGAAAAGCATACAATAAAAGCTTCCACTGTGAAAACAGTGTCCCTCTTCAGTGTTCCAAATAGAACTCATTACAAACTACTCACGAACGGGAGATGAGAGAGCTGTATGTACAACTCTTATTCTGTTTTCATGTTACGCATTCCTGTGAAACTAATTAAAATATGAAGTTCAGCAAGTTTATAGGGGAGAATATTTTCATAAAGCTATTATTTCAACAGTAATTAAAACGAAGTAACTTATGTTGTGTGAAATTAATCCAACAATTTTAAGGTTAATGTTAAACCAGGGCGCGAATGTTTCCGATCGGTGACCAAAATTCTGATGTGGGTGATGAGATTCAATTTTGGGGAAAAAAAAAATTATCCTGTTTTATTACTTGTTTCAGCATCAAATAAAGTGTGCGTGGAACGCCACGCGACAGAAGTGAAACTTGTTTTAATTTTTGGATTTTTTAAATTTGTTTCAATTTTGGATTGTTTGACTTTTTAATATTGGGTTTTTGAACTTTTTAAATTTTGTATTTTTGGATTTTTAATTTTTAATCTTTTAATTTTTTAATTTTGGATTTTTTAAATTTTGAATCTTTGAATGTTTTTTTTTTAATTTTGGATTTTTAGTTTTTTAAATTGTGGATTTTCGATTTTTTGATTTTTTAATTTTTAATTTTTAGATTTTTTAAATGTTGGATTTTTTTATTTTTAAAATTTTGGATAAGCTTAATCCTGAAGTTGATTATTTTCTGTACAGTCCGTTCCGTCGCAGCCCCACTAATTTCGTGACGATTTTGTTCGTAATGCAAGTTCGGGTTAGCTCTCGATTTACTCCTAGCGCGGCTAAAGAAGTCTCACTTCAAAAACAAAACCTAACGATAAAAATTGAGACATTCTTTTGGCATGAAGACAACTGAATATTGATATTTATTACTCAGCATTCGGAAATATCTAGAATTTATCAATATAATTTAAATTTCTCATGGACTTTCTTTGGTTTTGGTTTCCTGTGTTCTAGCTCCTCTAGTAACAAGGGATACGTAGTTTGTTTGGATTTTGTTTGTTACAGCTCTTAAATTACTTCCAAAATATTTCCTTTGTTTTACCAATTTACAAATTAGTTGGTCTATTGCAAAAATTACAAACTAGTATTTAGAATTTTTAAATACGGGGATAGTTCAGTTACTGGTAAGGTGTGTTTATTTATTTATTTATTTTATTTTGCCTACTTTAAATGGTTATAATATGTTATAAGATTTTATTTTAAAGAACAAATATAAGACCTTCTTAATAATTCCCAAAAGACTATAATGTTATACCATTTTGTAACAATAATGGCGACTAAAATTCTTATTTTGGCTACTGCCTTCAGACCTGCAATTTCGCACCCTCTATTAAATACGTTAATTTTATTTTATTACAGTCCATGCTGCTTATTGTGATCACTCGAGATGCAGTTAATCTGATAATATTAACCAACTGATAACTAGGGCCCGGATTTGTATGTAAAAAAATATTTCTTTTCCTGATGCGTACATTCCTCAAACAAAGTTTTATATCCAAATCGAGGTCCGGCAAACGCAAATTCCAAATTTTATCTCACATAAAAACACATATTTTACAAAAAAAGTTATGTGAATAAATATTTTCGATATTTTCTCCATAAATACAAATTTTAGTACTTTTCCGGATTTTTTATGTAATTTTTTCCCTGATGCTCATATCAAGGTCCGAAAACCGCAAATTCTAGATTTTATTTTACATAAAAATACATGTTTTACCAAAAAAGCTATATGAATAAATATTTTCGATATATTATCCATAAATAAATATTTTAGTACTTTTCCTCATTCTCTTTTAACATTTTACAACAAAAATTTGTATCTCGAATGAATTCAACACAAATGCTTCACTTGCAATGAGGTGAGAGTGATTCACTTGCACTTGCTTATCGGGGAAGAACAGAACCCAATCTCAACAGTGCGTATTTCAGTTAAAGAAATACAATATGTTGAAAGGCAACTTAACACTATCTCAGGTTCCAAAATAGAAGTTCTAAGAACAAAATTTAAAGGTATGTTTGAGAAAAATGGTGGCTACCAAACCCTCTGCAAAGTCGCTCAAGTTTTGGAAGGCCAAAACATAAGTGAACTTGATCGTGTGTGTGTTAGTGATATACAGTACACCTCTTCAAATATGCAAGGTTAACATTGTGTGATGTAGAACGTTCCTTTTCTCAATGTAAGGCATTATTCTCGGATAATTGGCCAGGATTTGTGATCCATAATCTGGAGATGACATTTGTTGCGCACTGCAACTCCAGTCAGCATTTTACATCTGATGTTTAGCTGCAATTGTTGAGTTTCAATACACATTCTGGTGTTTTTGTTTCTTTTCATAAAAATATTTTTTTTTTAGTTTTAGCACATATTTTTTAAATTTTAGCACATATTTTAAACACTTTTAGCACATAAAAAATAAAAATCCGGGCCCTACTGATAACAGTAGCCAAAGGAATTAAATGGTTATTTATTCATACAGGTCTATAAGACAATACACTACAAAACAGAATTAAAAGCTATTTAATCATAAAATATGTAATTGTAAATCATTGAACCACACATAATACAATATTACACTGCAAGCAACTATTTTTTCAACCAGTAACAAAGTTCTAATTGTTTTTAGTTTCCTTTAGGAGTCCATTAACCAATACTCCATACTCAGTTATGAGTTACGAGTGTTTTTGGAAGTCTACACTGATCTGTGATAAACACCGCACAGCAATACATCTGTCTGTTCATCTTACTGATTTACACAGTTATGTTCATAAATCAAAAGCTGCAGCTTTACAGTGGGGTGGAACATGTTTTATTGCTTAAAAGAGAAAATTAGGTATGCCACACCCTTGAACTGGTCATCCTGTGAGCTGGGAACAGAATTGCTATGTACAGTACAACACAATACAGTTGAGTTAGAAAACAAAACCCTTAAAAACGAAATTTTAATGACGTACAGTAAGTTACTCGGAAATAAAGCCGCAAAAAGGAAAATGTAATAACATAAACTGAATCTTTGATCACAATAAACAGCATTTTTTCAATGTATCAGTATTAATTCGTACGAGACTTTATAAAGGTGATAACATTATCCGCGATTACATTAAGTGGCGTTCACTGTATTTGGAATGAATGAACACCGGTTTTGTAATATTAATAAGATTTAATGCAGGTTAAATGAAGTGCAATCAGTTATACTTTCCCCTGTGGTAAGGGTTCCGAACTGGCTTACGAGCACAGAGCTCGCCCAGGTAAAATACATCGCATTGTACAAATTAGCATAGACCTAATTACTTTTGGTTGGCTAAATGGTAACTTAACGACAGTTTTTAATCATTTTGTGGATCTTCTATAGTACTGGTCATCCTGTGAGCTGGGAACAGTATTGCTACCTCTAGTACAACACAATACAGTTGAATTAGAAACGAAACCCTTAAAAACGAAATTTTGAATATTGTATAGTACTTGGATATAAAGCCACAAAAAGGAAAACACGATAACATAAACCAAATCTTTAATCACAATAAACAGCATTTTTTCAATGTTTTCAGTATTAATCAGTTCGGGACTTCATGAAAGTCGACTGATAACGTTATCCTCGATTACATTAAATGGTGTTCAATGTATTCAAAACTGCAGAACAACTGTTCTACACATTACACAATGGGTGAAGGTGGGGCCCCTAACCCTAGGAAATGCAATAGCACATTTAAACTGGGGCAATGTTATATATATCTCACATGATCTGCCATGCAAGAAGAAGGCTTCTGTATTTAACAGTCACACTGTAAAATGCCACAATAGTTTACACACATGGCTGACACAATGCAGGAATGAGCTCATGTGAGGCATTCCTATACTAAGCAGATGGAAGTATGTAGCCTTCAGTTATGAGGGCCGTCCACAAAGTAAGTTTCTCTAGGGCCATTTGCAGAAAAAGAAAGATATAGCAAGTGTTCAGCTATTTTCAACATATTCGCCACAGGAACTCAGACATTAGTCATACCGTGGGACCAACTTTTGAACACTTGTGTCGTAGAAGTCTGTCGCCTGGGATTTGAACCACTGTGTGACAACCATCTCAGTTTCTCTGTCATTTATTGAGGCGAAGGAAAAGATGGATATCACTGGGAGTGAGGTCCGGGCTGTACGGTGGATGTTGAAACACCTCCCAGACAAACTTTTGCAGGAGATTTGCAGGGAGGTGTTGAAGTCTCCATCCTACAGCTTGGACTGTGCACCCAGAGATTTTCATGTTTTTTTACCCCTCAAGAAATGACAGTGAATGACAGAGAAACAGAGGCTACCACACAAGCGTTCAAATCCCAGGCGGCAGACTTCTACGACACAAGTGTTTCGAAGTTGGTCCCACGGTAAGACAAATGTCTCAATTCCCTGCCGAATACGTTGAAAAATAGCTGAACACTTGCTACATCTGTTACAATAAATATTTACACAAAATTTTGTTTTGTTTCTCTAAACGGCCCTAGGGAAACTTACTTTGTGGACGGCACTCGTATTAAAACGATTTTTCATCTCAAAGATCTGGGCATTTTCATTCATATTACAAAATGCTACACATCAAAGTTAAAAATGGCAAGTAGCCTATATCATTCAACTTCAAACCATAAAGACCTTAATGATTATACAGAAGTAATTAGCCCTCATGTTGGTTGCTCGAGGAACTGTGCCTTCATTTTTATGAAATTTTGGAAAGAATTTGACCTCCCTAAATCAGTAATTGAGCCACTAGTAGTAATGACAATATGCAATTTGATAAATATTTTAATATCTCATCTGACAATAATCCATGTCCTGTAACAGAGTTCATTTTTAATTTTAGGCTTAATAAGATACCCTATATTGTCAGGCAATCTAATATCACTAACTTCTCTTTTAAAAAGTAGGCCTATTGTTTTATTTACTTTGTCCTCAATGGCATTTGTCAATGCAGGAAGTAGTTAGAGCCTGCGTATTTTGTATAAATAAAAAAACTGAAGAAAAGCTACATCGAGTACCTGGATGTAACATAATGTTAGTGGTAAAATGCAATGTTGAGATAAGTTAACACTCAAAGTTTTGGAAGTGTAGAATTTCTACAAATAAGAACTGAAACACCTAAAAGTATATTTATTAACTAGAAAATACATAGGTTTATTGCTGAAAAGTAACAACATGTCGAATATAATTATGACTGAACAACAAATAAGCTATGGGGATTGAAAACATTAAGGCTATTATTGCATAGAAGACATACTCCAGCCTTGATGTACAATTTTTAAATTTTAGACCTCGGATTCTGAGTTAATATGTCTTAAATTATATTTAAGTTATAATACTATTGTCTGCAAATTCCACATACAGACCATTAATAATTTTTTAGTTTTAGAAATTTACACAATGACAATAAGTTACGTATCTGCTGTTTTAGCAGGATATACTCCTGGTGTTGCCATATCATCACAAGATTTCTTTCCCATAAATCAGGATTTATTTTTCTTTTATCTCTTTTAGATCGCTTTTCTCTAGGCCTAAGTTATATGTGATGTCTCTTTCTGAAAAAAGTAATACGCACAAAGTTTTCTGTTTTGCTCAAACAATGTGGTTGCTAATGGTGAGTGACCGCTTATTGCTTTATTCTCACAGATGCCAACTGGTGTAAACGCAGTATGTTGTTCACAATGATCTCCTGTCATCTAGAGACAAGATACAGAACTAATTTTTAAAGAGCTGAAAGTTTGAAGAGGACGGTGGCAGCGTTAGCTGGCTAAGGCTAGTCTTGCACCCCAGTACTCAATTACAATAGGCAGGGCCCCTAGAATGTTATGAATACTAAACTTAGTGTCTTCGGTGGGTGAGCATGTTGGCCATTAGACTCAAGTATTGTAAGTTAATTCAAATTTATCTAAAAAGACAGATTTTGGACATAAAAAACCAGCTGAAAGAAAAATAAAGCTATCAGTTTTCTGTTGCAGACTTAGACTATGGCATCTAACACTGGACAAAATTACCATCCATTTCAAATGCAAAAGTGTTCCTTAACCTTCCTGGATTCCTCATCAATAGCCTACAGACTATGACACAATGAATGAACTATACAATCGTGCTGGTTAATGAAGTATTGTTGAAAGCCTGCAGGCAACTGCATCAGTTGCAGGATGCGAAATGACTGAGGGGAGGGGATGCTAGTTATTCCCCCTGGATATTTGTATCCCTAATAAAATTAATGACATAAACACACTTTTTGCTTCACTTACCATATTTTGGTATGACGCGTTTCAAGGAGCCTCCTCCCCATTTTCAAATACTCTGTCAACTGCCAAATCCTTCTCAGGGAGATTCTTTTGCGCACCTGGTGAGCATTTTATGAACTTTCTGATTAAACTGTCTTCCTCAGGTAACTTATTTCAAAATTCATTAGGCTGTTCTTGAATTTTTTAATGTAAATTTTTTCCCAAATTTCCAGATCTTTGTGTTTACTGATTGACTTTAATAGTTTAGGTTCTTTCGAAATTTCATGGTCATATTCCCAAACATGTGATGCCACAGCTGATTTTTCAATTTGACAGCTAAAGTTCCACAAAGTCTTTATTTGTATCCCTGCTGAAAAGGTGTCAATTTGTCCCTGCCAGGAACAACTTATAACAGGCCCATTTTCCAATAATGGATACTGATTTCTTTTAAATTTTGGGTTTATGCATGCGATCTGCTCGATATTATGCCCATAGATGTCTCTTAACGCTCAGATTAGATACCTGTGAACATTCATCTCATTGGTTGCCACATATAATGCTCCCAACAGCTTTACATGCGTTAGTGCAAGGCTAGTAACAGGTAGAGTGAGGTTTGTGACATCTAACATGTGTTTAATGACAAGTCAGGTAGCTCTAGCAACATCTTTACCATCGACAAGTTTCCTATCTTGCTTTGTGAGATCAATTCTGCACACTGCTCCCCCACCACAACTAAAGGTCAAATCCAGCAGCCATATCTCATGAGTAACTAGTATAAATTATGCCATTAAGTTATGTAAGTGCCCACTTTTTAATTTTTCTTATGGTATCAGTAGGCTACATTTTACATTATTTTTAGGAGCTACTGAAAAGGCAGCACTGGATTGGAACCTTCAAGGAACAGGGAGACTTGGCCACCTGAAAAAGACTTGGAAAAACAGTAGAAGAAGCTCTGGAAGCTGGTAAAACAAGGAGTGAAGTGAAATGTTTGGTTGCAGAGAGAACTAGGTGGAAGATCTTCACTGCTGCTCTATGCTCCGTTAGGAGTGACAGGATATAATGGGAAAATGGAACATTACATCTCACCAGAGTCCCCCACTCCTACTCCTACTGGTGCAAGGGTCTTTTCTATTATATATATATATATAGCCTACTTATTTTTTTTTATAATTGTGAAATAGCCTACCGGTATGTTTAGTGCAAGGCTCTTTTTTTACTGATAAATATTATTACCGGCGTTGAGCAGGTGAGTGGACAAGAGTGAGACGTCAAGTTCCATTCTGCTGATATAAGGAAAACTACCTAATTGCTTGCAAGTCCGAAGTTCAGTTTATTTCAGATAATGGTGAGTTAACATTGGTTAGTCTACTGTTAACATTTCTCAGATTTAATATGTACTATTACCCTGATTACGGTAATGCTTTGGATAGAACAAATCATAAAATTTCACAAAACAAATGCCGCAGAATAAATGGAGACAGAAGTGATACATGGTCTAAGATCAGAATGCTAGTAAGTTAATGCTGAATGCTCCCACATGTGGGGGCCACATTAAATCTCGAGTTATTCTTAGACACACCAGAAACCTCCTGGAAGCTCTCCAAGCAGGTGGCAAAGTCCGCCTGCTTTAATTTAAATGCCAATTACCACTCTTGCAAAACCAGTTTGCTTGACCGACAACTGCAATTCTGTTACCAATTATGGTTAAACTTCAAACTTAACAATTTTCACAAAAAAGAAAGACCCCTCTCAACATTCTCCAGAAAACAATAACGCGTATGAAATAAATAGGGTTGGTAAACAATATCTTAAACGAGTGTGAGTAGAAAAACCAATATAAATAAAATGAACGTGAATTATAGTAGCTTCAAGTATTATAAACATTGCGATGTATTCAATACAATTAATACTATTACCTAATTTCTGATCACAATAACGCTTGTAAGCGGGAAATGACAAAATGTTTACCCATGTTCTTGATATCACAAAGCCTTCCAATATATGGCAGGAACACGAATACAAATCGAAAAATGTAAGTAAATTTGTAAGAAATGTGAAAAATTACTCACCATAGCTGGGCGGAGCGGACAGCTGAAAAAAACACTGAGGTTATATCACATACTATCCCACCATGCGCGTTTGGCAGCTAACTGTCAGTTGAAATAAAACTTACACGGCGAATGTACACTTGTATTCTGTCGACACTACACTATCTTCGCGGGATTTGTTTACCTTAAATATTTTATTAACGACCGGACAAGAACACTACACAAAAACAGACCAATCTCGTCTTCACAACGTGAACTGCGTGAAATCGGTGAGATTTTCCGAGATCTCCCCCCTTCGCTAAATACGATGCCCTCTGGCAGGCAAGTGGTGAACTTTAGAATTGTATTTGCCGCTAATATCCCACCCCACCTTTTATGTCAAATCCATGCCTTTAATTGCTATGAGATAACGTATTATGGTATTTCTTGGTTTAAAAATGCATATAAAAGCTACATCTCACTGCCTTATTCCAGGGTATTTAAATCAAAATATCATAGACCTAATTTCTCATTGTGACTGCTGAATAAAATTTGAGGGTAATATTTTAAACATCCAAGTACTTGTGTTCCATGAGTCTTGATCATTTCCTTCCCCTCCACCTTAACCACTCTAGACTTTCAGTTAATGTTCTGTCAGCAGTAAGGAACTTGGAAATTTTCCAAGGGGGAACCCATAAATCTATAGGCACTAAGTAGCAGAGGGTGTCGTTGAGTGTGCTCAAAACTCTGCTATGAAATGCAACTAACTTTGCCACCTATGCACCTGCGTAGACAAGGCAACTGTCATGACAAGAACTGGAAATGGTTCTTTATTAAAAAGTTGCCAAAATATATGCCATTTTCATATGTACTTTTTTCGTCCTTGTATTTATGCCAGAGCGATGAAGATGAGTAGATTTTTACTTTGCCAGAGCGCTGTTCCAGACCAACTTCAGCAGTCTGTCATTGCACAAACAATGAACCAGGCAAGTGAAATCCAAGTCTTCAGTAAACAAAACATATGCCTATATTATTAATTTAATTAATTGGGGAAATGTTGTGAAGTATCAATATTATGTATTAAATTTTAAAAGCATTCAATTTCAAGTAAGTAAAAACCAAGGACATAATTTACCAAATCAATGGTCCTTATTAACACCATATTCTTAAACTACTTTATATTGGTACAATAACAGTTTCATTTCGATGCTTTCCTTAAAATAAATATACTGGACTAGAACAAAAAATTCAAAATTTGTAACATCAAAACAGAATTGCAGCCTGGACATGTTCTTACGCTTCAAAATCTGTTTGTTCCTGACATCCATGACATATGGCAATCTTAATTACACACAAAAAGTCCAATATTAAATTTAAAGAAATAATTTTTTCTCCTTTCTCAAGTAGAAATAAACATCAGAGTGTAACAGTGGTCTAACCAAAAAAAAAGTGTTGCAGGATAAATTAAAGACCTGAACAATAGACTGTATAATGTTGTAATGAAGTTGATCAAGCATCATAAAATAAGTGGATTTTTCAGACTGTTAGAAAGATCACAAACAGTGCCGTATTTAAGCTTAGGCAGACTAGGCAGCTGCCTAGGGCGGCAGATTTGAAGGGGCGGCTTTTAAGCTGTCACTGTTTTTTTTAATATATTAAACATTTTATTCATAACTCTTCAAAAAAGTAAAGTAATTTAACGCACAATGAAATAGAAATGAATAACATTGACAACAATTGCTCAAATTTAATCAACGATCTAGTTCCATTGTTGTTGTCAATGAAATTGGAACTCTCTTTCCATTTAACTGCCTTTGATTAAACTCTGACATTCTGATGATATTATTATTATTATTATTATTATTTTAAAAATTTTTAGATTCACAGCGTTGAGGCTGGATTTAAGATTCTGCTCCACGTTGCCTCCAGCCCCCTCAGGAGCAGATTCATCACGGGTCTGGTCCTTATAGCACCTTCCTCAAAATGTGAGCAGTTATTATTATTATTAATACTACTAGTACTACTACTATTTGCCTACTATTTCAGTTACAATAATGCTTATTGTAGGTTGCTTTGTGGTACATTCATGTGGAAATAAGGGGGCAAAAATATTTTTCTCTGCCTAGGGGTGCTTAAGTAGCTAAATACACCCCTGATCACAAATGTAAAATTTTAACATGCTATTTATTTATTCTTTAAGAAAGTGGTTTAGGTCACTGTTGTGGTGACACCCCTCAATTGCAGGAGGTTCTTTAAGTAATATAGTTGAGGTAATTAAATAATATGTAATTTAATGTAATTATATGAGTTGAAGTATGACTTATGCTTCACTTGCCCACTTTTTGGTAGTACATCGCCACATCCTTGGCTATTTGTCAACTGGCAAATCCTGTTTCTGAAAACCCTGATGGAGGTTTGACAAACTTTTTGATCATGTTCCCATCTTCTGGTATCTTGAAATATATCAGTCTACTTTCGAATTTTGTTACATAAATTTCCTCCCAAATTTCCAGATCTTTTGGTATATTCACTGATTTTTTTAAATTTTGGTCATTATCCAAAGAATGAATTGCTACTGCTGAAAGCGTTATGATTTTGCATGTGTTCTTTGAATCCAGTGTCAAAATTTTTCATTTTTCTTACATAAGTAGACTGAATTTAGAGTTACCAGAAGAGGAAAACCGGATAAAGAAGGTCATCAAACCTCCACCGAGTGCTCATCAGGATTTTCAGAAGCAGGATTTGCCAATTGAAAAGTAGCTTTGGATGGGGATGATTGTTCTTGAAACATGTACTACCAAAAATCTTGGTAAGTGAAGCATAAGTGTCATAGTTCAACTCATACAATTATTAAGTGCCAGTATGGTACTTTATGAGATTGTGTGGGGGACGAAAAAATGTCTGTCCGTCTGTCCGTGTGTCTGTACGCACCATAACTAAAGTACGCTTTTTCGGATTTTCATGAAACTTGGTATAAACATTCATAATGTCGATGGGAAGAACCCTATTGATATTGAACCAAATTGGTTCACCGGTACCAGAGTAATGCCCAATTTAGTGCCTATTTTAAAAGATTATGGCGCCTTTCTCATAGAAAGGCGCCATCACTCAAATACGCTGTAACGGATTTCCATGAAACTTGGTATACCCATTTATGACGTCCATGAGAAGTGCCCTATTGAATTTGAACCTAATCTGTTGACCGGTACCGGAGTAAAACCCAATTTAGTGTATATTTTAAAGACGCTGTAACTCAAATACGCTTTACCGGATTTTTATGAAACTTGGTATACACATTTATAATGTCCATGGGAAGACGTCTATTCATAATGGATAAAATCGGTTTATCTGTTTCGGAGTAATGCTCAATTTAGTGCCTATTTTATGGCAATATACGTATTCGAAAGAATTTATAAAAAAAAAAATGAAAATCAGTTATCTTGACAACATAGCCTATTGTTTTACTGTGATCTTATAAGGCCTTGGAAATTAAAATACAGGTAGCTATGACAAAAAACACTATTGTTTTACATGCGCCTATCCAACTAGACCGTTAAAATGACCCAGGTGCCGAGATGGTAGACCTTTCTTCTTCCGTAAGCCCTGCTTAATGAATAAATCTGGAGCTTAACTTGGAAATCAATTTAAAAAAAAACATATTCTGCATATCATAATTGCAGTCATAACTGATTAAACAAAAACATCCTGGCACTTTGTTACATCAGTTTACCTGATTTTATTTTATTATAGTTGCTTTACTACTTAAGTTCCATCAAATTTTTAATATGTAAATGTATTTTAGTTTACATTAAAAGTTCATGACATTACATACCAGCATTAACCATCCTATTCTTTGCTGACATTTTTCAATTCTGAAACACACAGTTTGTGATCATAGAACGAGCATGTAGCAACAAGTCTTGGTTCAGTGAGGTGACACCAGTCTGAGCCATAAGCCAGGCTCTCATGTTCTTGATAATTAGCAACAACTTCAGGAGTTTCTGTGTTTTCCACTATGCAGAAGCCACCATGCATGCACGCTGCCAGCAGGTGCTTCCATTTATGGGGATCCCACTTTAATCTCCACACTCCCCCACCAACGTTAATTGACTTCTGTGGTCGCTTCATGTTTCGGGTGTCCCAGATCCTAACATGTTCATCATAACTGAAACACAAGAACCACCCTAACAATAAACAGATTTACTTCCTCTGCTCATACCATAGGTTCTGTAGGTAGAGGAGATATTGTGTTAGACCCCAAAATTCGAAGTTGAGTTTTTAATTCATTCTTGTGTCCAACTTTAGCGTTGTGTATTAAAATAGTTGGATTGAAATACTTCCCGTAACTCACTTTATATACCTTTAACATGAGTTGCTAATGTAAATACACTTCTGAGGTACCCTGAATCTAAAAATACTATTTTCACAAACATGTATGTATGTGTATGTGAACAGCCTAGCTCCAGAATGAAAAATTATATAACAAAAAAATGTTGTATTTGGGTTAGGTATCTTTTGGGATGTGATATGAAGATTGTCGAGGACTTTCCCTTATCTTTAATGCGACTTTACGTGAAGAAAGTTTTGTTTTTCATGATTTTCTCAAAAACTCTTATTAAAATTTTGTTTAAATTTTGTCATTCGGTGCTTATACTAAGAACTAAAACTTTGATTCGAAACATTTCTTGGCAAAAATTCTCTGAAGGGTAGTTATAAGCCACCCATTGTTCTAGAAACTTAATCTTATCTAGTGAACAATAAAGCTTTGCATCAGGTTGAAACAACTGATCATTCACTCTTTGCAATACGTCCTCTTTTTCTTTATCAGAATGTGAGGTGCTTAGGTAAAGAAAGTTACAAGAGTGTATTAATAAGACTTTATTTGGGTTGTGTATCATTCAGGAATGCGATGCGGCAACAAAATTTTCATTTTTACAACAAATTTACATGAAGAGAATGTAAATATATTTTTTTTCTTTAGTTGTAGTAAATATTTTTAGTATTACTTAAACATGTAATATTAGTGTTTTAAAACTGGTGTAATTAGTGTAAGAAAATGTTGTAATTGGGCAATGAGCCTGTTATATTCTCAACAAAATAAATAATAAATAAATAATAGTTGAATAAAAACACTTTCTTCAATGCACTTTATTTACCTTAGTAAACTTCTGGACGGCCGTTTCGCAGGTGGTGTTCCTGCAAACTCATCCTGCTGATGATGCAAGAACACCACCTGCGAAACGGCCGTCCAGAAGTTTACTAAGGTAAATAAAGTGCATTGAAGAAAGTGTTTTTATTCAACTATTTGTTACACAGCGCTAAAGTCGGACACAAGAATGAAAATAAATAATATTATACTAAGAGGCAAAACTTTTATTTGGGCAGAGGAAGTTAGATGTTTCATATCAGATATTCTTTAATGTGGTCATCGACTGGAAACATGTTACGACCATTAAAAATTACAGTGTATTTCACTTTAAAGCTATTGCTTAGTCATGAAAGGAAAAATGCCTTTCGCAGCAAAACAATGAAGATAAGAAATTGTCATTAAAGTGTAGGGGTTACTTGAGTTCAGACTGAGGAATGTACTGCATATGAGAAATTTAAATAAATTAGCAAGTTTATCTGAATGTTATTTACTTATACATCTGACTCATAAGCATATGCTTGGTCCAGACTGTTATGGATAGTAATGAAATCCAGTAAGTGTGCTGTTTGTGTGAGCTATGACAAAATTCGCACATGATAATAGTTCTGTATAACCTGCACATAGTTTCCTGCTGATCTTCATTGGTTGAAAATATATTTTTGTTTGATGCATTGAACTACCAGGTAATGTTCAAATCAACTATTTGTGTATCAAGCCATTTAATACGATTAGTATGATTTTAGATTCAGCTTAATATTTATTATGAGTAGGGGGCGTTATTTCAGGTTTCAGGCATTATTTCAGGTTTCCAACTAATTTTAACCCGATTCCAAGCATCCTGGTGAAAAAAGAATGGCTTTTATTGTGCATATAACTGTATATTTAGAAAATTTTCAACTATTGTAGCATATTCGGTATGAATATGCATATTTAGGTCATATTTTCGGCATATTTTTGTGCATATTAAAGAAATTTTGAAGTTTCATATCATATTTTGTAAATTTTTCATTATAGTGATAGTTTTTGAGAATTTACAGATATTTTAAATAATTAACACTATATTTTAATAAAATGTATTGTAATGAAACTTTTAAAAAATATACACAATGTGTAAGTAGTAAAGTCATATTTTAAATTTTATTGGTCATATTTTAATGTTTTCTAGGTCATAAATGCATGCATATATCCTATTTCTTAGGTCATAGAAATCCACCCCCTAATTATGAGGGTGATTTGAAAAGCAAGTTCCATTAATTTTTTTAAGAAATGCTACTTTATTTCTGGAAATTTTACCACACACAATGGAAAGAAAACATTTACATAATTTTCTGACATAATTTCAATTTACATTCAGATATTTGTCATACTGCTTCACAAGCTTTGAAATCCCTTCTGTGTAGAACTCTGCCACCTGTGATTGTCCAACTGTAGTTGTCAGAGTTTATTGTTGTGCCTAGTTCCATGAAGTCCACCTTTCTGGTCCCAAAAAACAATTGCTATGGGCATCTTTGTTTAAAATGCTTCGAGGCATTTTTGTGGTTTTGATGGTGCGACTCCATCCCAGTGACTGTCGTTTTATTTATACATTCTCATAAATTTTTAATAAAAATACTCATGGCAACTACTTTTGGACATATCTTAAGATATACTATTGGTGAACTACACAGAAGGAGGCACAACAATGAATTCTTTTAACGTCTACTGTTGGACAATCACAGGTAGCGGAATTCTATGCAGAGCAGATTTCAAAACTTGTGAAGCGGTACAACAAATGTCTGTATGTAAATGGAAATTATGTTGAAAAATAATATAAACGATTTTCTTTCCATTTGTTTAATAAAAGATCCAAAAATAAAATACCTTTCCTTATAAAAAAAAAAATTATGAAACTTACTTTCCGAATCACTTTTATAATTATATTAGTCTTTATATTATTTTTGTAGTCGAAGATTTTTTTTATTCCTATTACTTTATATTTACTGCATGTTGAATCATTTTGATATCTAATTTTTCATTTAATACATATATGGGCAACGCCCGGCCCGCGGGCCGGATGTGGCCCACCCCGACTTTTGATCCGGCCCGCGGAACATTTTAAAATCGAAAAAGTAAATATTTTCGGTTCTCGCCAACAAGAGAGTGAGAGGGGGGGGGAAACAAAAGCCTGAACTAAGAGGGTGTTCCTTCCGGTCAGCGCTAGAAAAATGCTGCAATAGGCCTAAATCAAAGTATTGAACCAGACTTACAGATGAAAATTTGGAAAACACTCTGCGCTTGTGTATTAGTGGGATTGATGCCAACATTGATTATCTTGTTTCTCAAGTTCAAGCTCAAGCTTCTCATTAATTTCTGCTTTTTGTAAGTAAATGCCTAATCAGTTCGATATTGTTCTCATTCGTGTATCTTTAACATTATAACTTACTTTATAAATATAAAAAACCGTATCATGATTATTTTTTCACAACTACCTATTATCTACGGCCCGCGACTTCATAAATATCGTAAAGTTTAGCCCGCATCTTTCCAAACGTTGCCCATACCTGATTTAATGCGATATTTTAAAAATAAATTATCATAAGTCTGCTCAAATGGCAAGGGTTAACATTATAAATCAACGAGATGCTTACTGTTAATTTAGAGAAAAAATAATATTAATACTATTTTTCAAAAGAAGTGTTTCATACTTATAAATAATGATTCCTTCTGCCTGGAAGTACAGAACACCACTCGGATCCGGAGTAGTACTAACAAAATTTTCATTAAAAAAAAAAAAAAAATCAGAATTGAATTATACTGGTCTGTGCAGGTTAAGCTGGAAAGGTAGAGTCAGAGTGAAAAATTCAATGCCATACCTGTGATTTGAATCACAGATCTTTGGCTGTGTTGCTTCTCTGCCACTTGAGCTACCATGGCAACTTGCCAGTACAAAATTCTCCAACGGACACAAACATAGCCTGGGGAATTTAATGTTGTGCCAGAAAGTTGCCGTGGTAGCTTAAGTGGCAGAGCAGCGGTACGGAGAACTGTAAGATCTGTGGTTCAAATCCCAGCTATGGCATTTAATTTTTCAGTCTAACTCGTCCTTTTCATTATCAATTAATGTTTTTAATATGGTAGTTTTGTGTTTGTTGTGGCCATGTAAAAGTTACATAGTACAAAGAAAAGAAGGCATATACCTGCCAGAGGCGAAGACATACTGGCACCCTGCATTTGAATGCATGCTTGTCACTCCAGCTTCATGGACTCGAGATGTTGAAACTGGGCTGGCTGTCCCAACCCGTATGTCAAAGACCAGGAACTTGCAGTCATCTCCTCCTGCAATTCAACATTCAGGTAGAGAACAAGTATTATTATTCTCTTAGGAGTAACGGGTTTTGAGGACAGTGGCAGTGGTCTCACATGATATTGCAATAAAATTTTGCATGCAACTCTCATATGTGTGTAAGCCTTTGACATTTATAGCTTACAGTGAAACCTCTTTTTTTCTGTACTAACTGAAACCAGAAGCTATCTGGATTATCAGAAATCCAGGTGACATTATATATACTGGTACCAGTGCTTTTTTTTCTGGGGGTGCGCATATCCCTTAAAGATTTTTCCTGTTTCATAATACTAGAAAATAATTAATTTCCACAAATTTTAAATAATGGAGAAATTTTTGCCAAACAAGATAACGAAAGTGATTATAAGCATTTTGCATTCAAGTAGCTATTTTTAGTGTTACATTTGTTATCTATACCATGATTTTCGAGAGGTGGGCTCTGACATTAGCAATGCGAACAGGAAAATAAATGAGCGCTACAGTGACTACGTAGCCAATGCTACTGATTCAACATTAGCACATGCTCAAGAGTTTGTTGTATCCCTTTCCTCTAGGCTTCAATTTGCATTTATTTGCACTAATGCTGCTGCACATGACATTCTGTCTCTGGCTATTCTGCAGTTTTTCATGTGCTAAATTATGTGAATCCTTGTGAAAATGACTCTGCTTATATACATGTCAGATGATCAGCAATATCCCGCAGTAGTTCTGAGGTTGGTCACAAACCTGTCAGGCCCCAACTCTCGAAAATAGAGGTACGGTATAGCTATTTTTCATTTTAAATTCAGCATCCTCTAGTGAAAGGTGCAAGAAACCCTGTAAGCGTATAATAAATTAAATTGCAGCTTATGGGTAGAATTGAACTGACTCCAGCTCAGAGGATTTAAATATTGTGTGTGATTCCACTGGCATTCTAAATATGTGGGTAAGTTTGGCAATGTTTTCTCAAGTCAAACACGAGAGTAGGCCTACCCCTTAATTTTTTTTTAGAAAAAAGGACTGACTGATACGAATACAAACTGCCATTTACTACTTCCTCTGCCCACACCAAACGTAGAGGAAGAATGCTGTTCACATCTTGTCACATCCATCCTCGGACTTGTAATTTGATGGCATTTTTATACACAAAGAGGGATTAAGTTGTTAGTCAGCCGCTGTGGAAAATGGATATGAACATGAGATTAACTAGCTATTCTTAGAGTGAAAATGCCAGAGAATGTCACAGGAAGCTCGTGGAAGCTTTGGGAATAAGGATTTTCCATACTAAACTTCAAGGGTTTTATAGGTTGGGCTATGTGTGCTTTCATGCTTCCTACTGCAATACAATAGAGTGGCATGATGCCGTCATGTAGGCCTATGCATGTTTATGGGTGTCTGCTCCATACTCCATCCTACATCTAGTACCCATAATCTGCATCATATATACATTCCATACCCTGTCCATTCATTTGTATATTTCAAAATGATCCCACATTTTCAAAAAAATAAAAAGCTGCCCTATCCCTTTTATTATGCTGCTATTTAGAGGTAAAAAATTGACTTTTTGCACTCCTTAGCTAGTAAGTGTTACTTACGAAAGTTGTTTACATAGATCGTAAGTTGACATTCCCACACAATCGTGTTGCTAAGGCCGTTGCGATGAGGTTAAATTACTTACAGTCCATGCGCCACGTCATAATTCATTACGATACACTTCATAATACATGCCTTTATGAACAAGGCCCCCAGGACAAATATTCGGTTCCCATAACAACAAACACATGCGAATCATTTTCTGAAATAAACATCTCTCTTCAAGAATGTATACACATAATATTTTCAGGTAATATCACAATTAATATAATGTAATTGATATAAGTAACCGTCGTGCAAAAAATAGCATGCAACACATGGGCCGTAAAGGCATTTACGGGTCTCGAAAACTTAAAAACCTGAGGCGCAGCCGAGGGTTTTCAATCTGTTTCCTCGACCGGTAAACGTGCCTTACGGCACTTGTATCGCAATATACTATTACAGTACTGTATATGAATAATTATAAAGCATATTTAAACTAAGAGTTCAAATTCTTTTATTTTTACAAAACGTGGAATTCCTTTATTTATTACTAAACTCTGCCTACCAAATCGCTCATATGTAATACTCAACATAAGCTCATTAACTCCAATACTCAGCTGATGGAATGATATCTACCTGTAAATATAACAAAAGAATTCCAGTAGTCAAATGCAGTTATCCAAGATTCAAAATCATGGGCTTTCCAGTGTTCTGCTTCTTCCAGCGATACACCATTGAACTTGAGCAGTGAGACGCAACCTTTAGAGTCGCTAACTGTAACAGCAGGAAAACTTTCCCTCGACCAATCAAGAGAGAGGGCTAAGGTCTCATCTTCAGTCTTGGCAATGCTATGACTGCATAGGAGTGACAAGGAGCAGGAACTATCACTTGAACAAAGCTCATACATTAAGACTTGTCCGACGGCATTGGCAACACCGAGCAGAATCTTGTCGTTCACTTTACTAGGACACCACTTTGTGTCGAGGATTGCAGAGCATTCAACAGTTTGATGCAAACGTAACTCTTTTGAACCATCAACTTCAAATATGTACAAACGTCCAAGTCTTTTATTCTCAGAGAGCTGATAGGTTCCGCACACAAAGATGTTCTTGTGTGGATCAAACGGACACCATTCTACTGTATCTGCACTGTATTCTGTATCCCAGGTATGTAATGTCTCCATGCTGAAACAAAACAAAATGATCTTACAGCATTAAACGTTATAAAAAAAAAAAAAGTTTGAAACCTGAATATTTAATGCACTCAATTGACTTTAGTAGAAAATTCCCAGATCTTTTGTTTGATTCGTTGGTATATGATTATTTAACAACGGGGATGTACTGCAAATTAGGCTTGTGACCGTCGCCGTTGTGCTGGAATTTTGTCCCGCAGTAGTTCTTTTACATGCCAGTAAATCTATTGACATGGGCCTGTCACATTTATGCGC
The DNA here is from genome assembly GCA_964059195.1 of Ectobius pallidus. Classification (NCBI taxonomy): domain Eukaryota; kingdom Metazoa; phylum Arthropoda; class Insecta; order Blattodea; family Ectobiidae; genus Ectobius; species Ectobius pallidus. The sequence continues at coordinate 159,894,649 of CAXKWD010000005.1, read as the reverse complement.
ACATAAATACCATCAACTTGTAAAATAGCTATCGAAGTTCTATTATTGCGTAATAGAAGTGGTTTTTTTCTGAAGTAGTAATTTGAATTTTTCTTGATATTATTGTAAAATATTAGGGAATTTTAAGAATAGATGATTAGTATAAAGTAATATATCATGGGCCGGGATTGAACCTGCAATCTTGGGCTCAGAAAGCCAGCACGGTACTAACTGCGCCACCCAGGCCGACCAGATCATTTGGAAGAAGACTTATATAAAGAAATTTGAAAGTAGACATTCATTTCTAAACACCAGAAGATCTTCAAATTCAATAGGAAATGTAGACCTCGTGGAGAATATTTAGGTATGGTAGAGTGCTTTTTTCTGTAACATATTCCATGTTACAGGCAGGTTTCCATGCTTTACTGAGAGGAAGGCTTTTACCTCTGTTCAAGTTTAATTACCAGCTTTTAATGATACATCAATACTTATATTGCACTGAAACTGAACTGTTGCCTCTTCTTAATGTTAAAATATGTTATGTTCATGTTCCCTTTTGTTTCAAATTAGCAATGCTATGGTGCTGAAAACTGGTACACAAGAAGATGGATAGTTTCTGTACATTATCTCCTTTTCTCCCAAGAGGATATTGTCACATTCATAATATTAAAAAAAAAATTGAATAAAGAACTTTATTTTATTTTCCTAACTTAATTAGGTTCTGAGAAAAAGGAACATGAATGTTGAAAATTATGTTTCAGAAAAAACAGCCAAAGACAGCAATTTCTTAGTAGTGCATGCCTGGTTCACACCATTCCTATTTTATCAACATTGTCCCAACTTTGCTAATGGAATTGAATCTTGGACTCTTACAGAGGATTTTAAGCAATTAAACATTTTTGAAATGTGGTCATATGAATTAAATAAACAGATGTGAGGAATGGAGACATTCAAGAAAAAAAGAATAACAAATTATGCTTTAAACAATGTAAAATAAAAAATTCCAAAATTTGGCCATATATTAAGAAATATAAAATAAGATTTGTTAAAACTGAGATTACAAAATAAAATTATTGCAATATTTTTATACACTCTTTGTGATCTAGAAATTTTAAAAAATTTAAAAAAAAAGCTAACAAAATATATGGTTTCCAGTCAACACATTAGACAAAAAAAATTCTGCAGAATGAATTTGGGATGCATAACCAATTAGTAGGGGCCGTATTTTTTGGTAACAACGATAAGCACGAAATTTTATAAAACAGCCTCCCTTAGCTATATTTAGCCTCTATATAAGCTTAAAATACCAATATGAGCCAAATTGAATCCACGAATATCACGAAATTTTCTCGATTCCACGAAATGTGTCTATAAGCGCGAAATATGCCCCTTCTGTCCGTAAAGTGAGAAATGAGCACGAAAATGTGCCTTAAAATCGCAATGTTGTGTTTTGGTGTAATGTATTTTTTATTTCTTAGCAGCATGCTTTTTTTTTCTGCTGTTTCTGAGGCTGTCTAAGATATACCGATATTTGTGATCGATTACAAAGTTGCAGAATTTACGCAAAGATTGTCTGTGTCCTGGTTTGTACTGTTGAGTACACTCCTTTCCTGCCGTATTCAACAGATTTCGTCTTTTATCCACAGTGGTATGGTTGGCACTTCTGTTTACAAATGGCTATCTGATGGTGTTTAGTAGAAATTACGATAATATTTCTCGTCATTATCTCTGCATGTCTAAATCGAAAGTTACTTCAGTTCATACTAGGGCAGAAGAATATAGAAATGGGGGGCGGGGGTGTTAGTTCATGTAAATAAAGAAGTAAAGTTTATCATTGTACAATGTTCCCAATGTAGTATAAAGTAATTTATTTCATGAAATACCCACCGAAATAGAAGGAAGTTTACACCGAAATTAGTCATTTTATTTCACCAATAAATCAGGGCCCTACCAATTAGGTTAGCTGCAACATCTAATATATATTTTTTTGTAAGCATATACATGCCATGAATTCAAAATAAAAAAAAGTACTATCAAAATGTGCAAATGACACCAAAAATGGTGCTGACATATAAATGAGATTACAGGCTGTTAGAGTTGGATTTACAAAGTGTTCTAGCATTATATTATAAAATAGATTATACATAAAAAGAAAGACCTAACATGGTGTACCACCTCCCCTTAAAATGAAGAGGAAAATAATGTAAAAAGTACACTTCCCTCAAAGTGATTTGACCTAATGGGTTTGATGATCTCCCCACTCATAGTTCGTGATATGGAAAAAACCAAGGAGTCCTAGGGGTTAAGAGTTCAAGAAAAGAGATGTGACATGACACTGCAAGGCACACCAATAAATATTTTCAGCTTTTTCTCCTTTCACAGAGATGTTTACAACATATCAGAACCCAGGAACTTCCACTAGCAATGAAGGATGAATGTTAATGTAAAAAATAATAGGAGGACTATGCTAGTATAATGATAGTAACTGGCCCTTATCTTTCCACTGTAACTTGTTAAAACCGTCAAAGTCAAACATACACATACACAAAGATAAAACATTTGAAAAAATCAGTGGATAAAATACCTCGGTTTTGACGGTTTTAATAGAAGGACTGTCACTGGGACTATCAGGATATTACGAATGAAGGGTAATAAAAAAAGTTACTCAAATAACTTTGTATATTTAACTCTTGAATCAGTGTATTCACTCCTGAAGGCTTTTTGGTTGTAGGAAAAGAAACAAAATTGATATTTACAAACACGGATGTATGAGACACTCATATAAGTAGTTAAAAATATAATACAATAAATTTAACCAAAAGCTAATTCTACATTATTCCTTGCATTGTGTTCCTATAAGTTTATACAAAATTACAGTAGACTGATTGTTTAGAATTTTTTCCCATTTGTAAGTTTATGACATCGTTACAAGAAATTTATGATCAGTCTTTCATCATTTATTTGTAGAAGTATGAAAAATAATTGAGGCAAAGGTTACAAAATTTATACAAAGCTGTGCAAGTACCACTGTTGCCAGATTTACTTCTGGCAAGAAGTAGAGCACCAGTATTTTCTAGCTACATGTCTTAGGATGCTTTCTCTGAGCAGCGACTTCCAGGATTATGATGGAATATATAAAAAAGGAATTACCAGTTTGTCAGTTTATGAGAAAAAAAAAGTGAAGTACTGTCTGACATGCAAGTGTACAGCTATCGTGGAATGCAAGATAAAACATAACATAACATGAACAGTTCAGTTAAACTTGTTGCGTATTTGAAGGATATGGGGTACCTCAGGGATCAGTTCTGGGATCTCTTTTCACAGCATATAAACAACTTAGTTATTTACCTATATATACATACTGGTCTTTGTATCAAAGTGATGACGTAATTGCCAATTAGAATTTTATCTTTATCTGAGATGGAACCTGAGTGTTCACTGAATCTACTTTGATGTTAAATGTATTTTTCTTTTAATCTTTTAGTTATTCTAAGTTAAACATTATCCACTGTGGTCCACGCTCTCAAAAATAACTGCAAAATTTTAATGAAATCAGTCAAATACAAATTTTGTTACTTTACTAGTCTTCCAAATAAATCGAAAGTACTTTAATCGAGACACAAGGCAAAAACATATTGACTGATTTTAAGTTTGTACTTAAGTGTTTGTGAAGTGTTTGTTTTGTACTAATAATAATAGTAAAACCACAAAATGTCTTTGATGATTGTAATAATCACAAAAAACAGTAAATAAAAGAATCGATCAATTTTGGGAATTTTCTAAATACCTAGAGGACAGGAGGACTGGATGCCCAGTCACCCTCTCCACACAAAAATTAAAGACAGAATCTTGATTCTATTCAAACGAAAACAGATGACTCTAAAAACAAAAAATGACATCTTATGTTAGCCCATTCGTAATCTGCATTGCATTAACAAATAGCCCTATAAGCAAATCCATGATCAACAAGAGAGTGCATCAGACTGAAGTGACAGTAGCTCACAAAAAAATAGTATTAAGATCACGAAAGGAAATAAAACTTTACACTATTATAGTAAAATCTGCTGCTGCATGTTATAGTTAACTTCAACTGTTTTAAGAATACTGCTGTACCTTGCTTTTATATAATCCAGCATAGTTCTGGAAGTTTCATTCTTGACATATTTTACAACTTTATACGAAACTATATTTTGATCTGCACTGTTAGGGAGCATTCACACCGAAGTAGAATAGCAAGCGAGTCGCAAAAGTTGGATGCAGGTTGTGCACTACTCATTTTAAATCCAAAATAAACAAGTTCAAGTCTTCATACTGAAGTAGCGTGGCAACAATGAACTCGCAGAGTGCGACATTCATTTCTTCAGATAGATCTGGACTTATTTCATGCGACGCTACTCGGGATGACGCATGCGTACAGTTGCCTTTTCAGCTGTTTTCTAATTGTTAAGAAAATTCAACACATATTCGCTTGTGTAGCGGTAGATTATGGTAAGGATGCTGGAAAGAGAGGTACAATTTGTACACGCGTAGGCTATATGAAAATAATAGGAAAAAAGCCTGTATTAAAATTGCTGAAGTTATATCCTCTTTAGGTAAATTACATGATTTTAAATGGGTTTCTCAATAGTTCAAGGGAAAATATATAATTTAAGTTAAGCTGCAGATTGCATTCGCTACTTCGGTATGAATGCAAAACTGGGAACCATGCAACTCGATGTGCAGCCTGCATCCAGGTAGTGCTATTCGCTGCTACGCTACTTCGGTGTGAATGCTCACTTAGATTATAGTATGCTACTAGCAATTCTTTATTGCGTGTTCATAGAGAACATCAGTCTTAGTAAAAGGAAGGATGTACCTTATTTTGATTGTTTTTCTACGTACTAATATGTGACGATAAGAACACTTGACTACAATGAACAATTTTGTATTTCTAGCAAATTGGCTTCACACTACAATCTAGTTTAATGACACAACCTTTGATATGACATATTAAATAATTTGTTACTATACCTGAGCATAAAGTTCTGAATCATTCTAATGTTAATCTATAGAAATTTCAAGGAGCTATGCACATCAGCTGAGTAAAACTTTCTTTTTAGATTGATTTCAATGTCAAATGTAGGTAGGTCTACCTATCCAAAAACTGGAAACACAGTCTGAAAGGTGATAATTAGAAACACAATGTTTTCATGGCATAAAACAAATATGGCAAAGAAAATGGGGTTGAGTTTTCCCAGATACTAATTTGGACAAAAGAGCTTAGATGATGCTCAACGCAACATGAGGATATAAATTCCTTGCCATTGATTGGCCGACCTTATTGTTCACTAAAGATTCTATGTAGAAGATGATAGACATATTTATAACCTGCTGAGAAGGACCAGAAGGCGATGTTTTTAATGCAAGAAACAACAGTATCGTTATTAAAATTGCTCAACTTATAAACACTTATAGCTCCACTTACGTTTCACTTTTATGGACTAGTTTCGGGGAAAACCATCATCCCCATCCTCATCTGTTGGTTGACTTTTCCCTGAAATTAGTCCATAAAAATGAGATGTAAGTGGAGCTATAAGTGTTTATAAGTTGACCATTTTTAATAACGATTCAATAGTTTTACTGTTTATAATCACTTCCTTCTTTATTTGTCAACAATATCATTATCACATTATCTCTTGTCCTTTTTATTGCATTTGTTAGGGAGGGTTTAAGAACAGGTCTCCAAAAAACAAATTCCTCAAAGTTCAAAATGTTTACAAGTATACGAAGAAAAGAAAGAAAGAAAAGAAAAGAAAGAAAAAAACCTTTCAGTTAAATCGGGCTTTGGTTTGGATAAGTGGGATTCTACTGTAAATTGAAAAATGGAATCATCTCAGTTGTAATTACGGTACTATACGTTATCAACATTCTACTATTACTGAACAGCCAGTAGTCATATCACATCTTATTACTTCTGTTTTAACTTAAAATATCACAATAAAATTCCTGATAAAAAAATTCTGATACCTTCTTTGATTTACACAAAAATATGATGAAACTTGTGCTCTTTTCATTTAGTTTCCACTGTTTTTGTGGTCACTTACATGAGTAGTTGTGCATAGCCCTAGAATTTCATTCTCTCTAAATCATCTACCTCTAGTCCCAAATATTTATATGTTCATGCCAGAACCAGCTCCACCTACTGTGCAGATTCTTACATTTGTACTATCACCTGTTTGACATAAAGCTGCCCACAGGAAACAAAACAGAACACCAGATACGTAGGAAAGAAAACATGTGTAGAATAATAATTTAGGACAAAGGGAACAGTAAGATAATACCTACATAACATTACAACTTCCTGAATCCTACACTATAGATATACAGGACAATGCAAAATTTTATTTTTAAAATTTGGCACTTCACAATTAGTATGACTTTTATGTCAAATCAAATATTCCTTTAGTCATCCACTCTTAAGGCCCATTCACAATAATTGATATGGCATAACTAAATAATAATAGCTAGCCTAAATACCAACAACTAAGTTATTCTCATTCACATCAATTATGCAAACGAAGTCAACGGTCAAAATTATCCGATCATGAAAACTCACAAATGTTCAAATTATGTTTTATTTTATAAAATTTTGTGTATGGACTAGGCAAAAGGACTCTTTTAATGTTTGACAAGGTACGTCTGCTTTCGCAAGCATAGCACAGAACTTCCTGAATGCAGTCTGTGTAGTAATAATGGAGTGGCCTGCTTCAAGCCCGCACCTAAATCCTATAGAGCATTGTCTGGGATATGCTCAAAAAAGATCTGAGAGCCCAGAGGCTGCTACCCTAGAAGAATGCAAATCTCTTCCGCAAGACACCATCCAAAGGCTAATATAGAGCATACCTCGTCGAATTCAGTGTATCAACCAAGCTAGAGGGGAGGCAATTGCACATACTGACTATATGACAATATCCTGACTTAACATACTGTACTGAAAATTCCTTTAAGCTTTGTTTCTGTTATCCACAATTACGTTTTGTGCTGCTTGACATTTAACATTTGAACTTTATTATTCAGCATTACAATGTGTTCTTGTGTCATAACATAATTATATATGTGCTTTGCATTTTCAACACCCCCAATAATATTTATATACATACATGTTAAACATGTTAAGATTTTATTAATCCACATGAAAAGTGGTAATGTTGTTTATAATGCAATAATTATTGATTAAACAGATTACGAACAAAGTTTAATAAATATTTTATCAATTAATAAAGTTTAGTCGTTTGTTGTAATGAAGAAGTACTTTCAATATGAAATATATTTCACTTGCTTGTGATCTTCCTTTTTTGAGTGAGCATCCCCGATAAATCTTATAAGTCAGTGCCTATCTCTATATATATAAAATGCTTTGTCCTGACTGACTGAATGAATGACTGATTGACTGAATGACAGGAATCAACGTACAGCCTAAACTATAACAGGTAGAGACTTGGAATTTTGACAGTACCTTCGTTTCATAATGTAGGTGCTCACTAAGAAAGGATTTTGAAAAATTCTGATTCTAAATGCCAAAAATTAAATGTTTTTGAAAATACTTAATCCCTTTTTACATAGAATTATCAATTCCAAATCACAGAATATATTGTTGCCAAATGGTATATGATGGGCTTGGAAAAAACAAGTGAAATGCACTTTTGACAAATAAGAGAAGTTATCAAAATAATTCATGTTATAAATAAATATTACAGAATGAAATCCACTAAAATAATGGAATCACATAACTTTCTCTACCCTGGACATAGAGAAAACAAAACGAGGTATGGTAATGTGTATATTATTATATTATATCGCAGGTTTTTGGAGAGAAAAGTTTAATAAATATTTTATCAATTAATAAAGTTTAGTCGTTTGTTGTAATGAAGAAGTACTTTCAATATGAAATATATTTCACTTGCTTGTGATCTTCCTTTTTTGAGTGAGCATCCCCGATAAATCTTATAAGTCAGTGCCTATCTCTATATATATAAAATGCTTTGTCCTGACTGACTGAATGAATGACTGATTGACTGAATGACAGGAATCAACGTACAGCCTAAACTATAACAGGTAGAGACTTGGAATTTTGACAGTACCTTCGTTTCATAATGTAGGTGCTCACTAAGAAAGGATTTTGAAAAATTCTGATTCTAAATGCCAAAAATTAAATGTTTTTGAAAATACTTAATCCCTTTTTACATAGAATTATCAATTCCAAATCACAGAATATATTGTTGCCAAATGGTATCAGGTGGGCTTGGAAAAAACAATTGAAATGCACTTTTGACAAATAAGAGAAGTTATCAAAATAATTCATGTTATAAATAAATATTATAGAATGAAATCCACTAAAATAATGGAATCACATAACTTTCTCTACCCTGGACATAGAGAAAACAAAACGAGGTATGGTAATGTGTATATTATTATATTATATCGCAGGTTTTTGGAGAGAAAAGTATGAAAGTGATAATGCTTTCTGTTTAATTTCATCCCCAAAACGACTTTATGGTAACATAAGAGTGGGAAATTTCCCGCCTCGATATTACAATTTTATGTTACAGGAATTTCTGTTTCTTCTTATTTAAACCTCTACCAGGCTTGCTGTGCACTGTACAAGCGATGGGATGCAAAATTCTAGATCCTCTATGAGCCATAAAAAACTATATCAAGCGTTTTCTGAGGGAATAGTTTGAGTGTAATAAGTCGTTCTTCCTATTTCAAATTATAAATGCCTATATAAGGACCTAGAATTTAAAATTGAAAATCCTTCATAAGCTAATTTCCAATTACAAAATACAAAACCCGGGTGACGCCGGGTCTTTTAAGCTAGTGATTATATAATTATGTATTAAGCTGAGATTATTTGTGATATTTGTGACTGGATAATTTTGCCGTTGAGTGTATCAACTTCACACATAAGATGCAAGACATGGAATTTTGTAATCACTGAATTTTATATCTCCTGTCTTAAGGAGAAGAAATCAATCAATGATCTTGAAGATGTAGTCCCTTGCTTATACCGTAACTACAAATTGCAAGAAAATACAGACTCCACATATGCACTGTATAATGCATTATCAGATCCAGAATGACTCTAAGCTACTTTTGATGAATATTAATATAAATTCTGCATTAACTTGACTGCTATTTATATTTACTAAGTTCTTAAGGAAATATACTTCAGCTGGACCAGTAGTATTTATAAATGAAAAATACTATTGAACACAATAAATTATTGCTTTTTAGTGATTCATAAGCAACCTAGGAAGGGTTAACTGTTATTTTAAAATTTGCATTTATATTTTATGCTTTCTTTGTGAATTGGCCTTATAATTAAAAGTGGATAACTGTAGGACAGGGCTGGGACATGAGGCACTGAAAGCACCCTCCTTTTTATCCCCACTACTCTTGTTACAGCAGGTAGATACAGCTAAACCAGTTGATTACAGGACTAGTATCATGGCAGGTAGACGGAAAATGGGAAGGAGATGACTGTAGTGGTAGAGCATTTCACAATTCTAGTGCCTCGTGTCCCAACCCCGCTGTAGGAGCTATCTGGGACACTTTCTACACAAACTTTTATTTTTCATCTGTTGGTGATCTGCATTGTTCTGACACTAGATTGCCTTCTTGAAAATTTTCTTTTACTTAACAAATATCTAGTATTAGTAAAAAGTTTTATTTCTAAATATAGTGCTTATTGAAAAACTATGGTGTGTATATATAATTTAACCCTATGAATCCTGGTGGGCAGTTAGAAGATTCAATATTATTGTACAGTTGTATACTTCTTCTGGTACAGTGAAACATTTGATGCCAAGGAAACATTTTATGCTATTATATTCCCTTAGAATGAGATTTACAAATAATTCTCTTTTATCCTCTGGTTGGATGCAATGTATCTGAGAGATCTTCTTCCTGCATTTTTACAGTAAATGTTTTAGGCTCATTATTACACATTTAGTTAATCTATAAGTTGGGTTTAACTGCAGATGCTGTTTTATAATTTTCTGGTTAGTTTAAACTGTACTGCAATGGCTAGCTTCCCATCTTCATGTAGCAGTGCTACAACTCATTGCAGCGTTTTTGACTTACTGCAAAGATAGTGTTTTCAGAAAGTGGATAATAGACATAGTATTTTCAACTTAAAGTTTTGTAGGGACAAGGGAGAGACTAAAAAAAGGGATATCTGGTGACCCTAGACACAAGGGAGAATCTAAAAAAAGGGATATCTGATAACCCTAGACTATCTCCTTCGTCAGTCTGAATGAACCATATTAAAAACTCTCAAATTCATTTCACATCTGACAGTGTTCAGGTCTATATCAGAAAATCCTGGGTCTCCAATGTCTTTCGAGTATGTGAATATCTTCCTCACTATTACTCTGTATTTCCTCGAATTCCTCTGCAATATAGGCTAGATGGGATTGCCATCTTGCAACATTGCTTTAATCTCTAGTTAAACAGAAGATGAGTACCAGTATTAAATTGAAGTTAAACTGGAGATTAAGGTTTATAATTCAGAATAACATGAACAACTCATGTTTAAACTTAATCCGAAATAGGTCTTTTACGCAGGGATTATTAGTACATTTTCTCCTCGGCTGTGTATATTCCTGACGTAAATGTTACACATTGATTATTTGTAAGACTGAAGGAGTTTTACTGTAGACTTTACACTTAAAGAGATCCCTAAAGATTTTTACTTTTGTTATTTAGCCTCAATTGTGAAATGACAGACAATGGAAGCAACAAAGATACAAAGCTACTTATTTAGTTTGCAAATTTGATTGTGTACAGAATAGTAAACAAAATTAATCTTCCAAAAATACAAAATAGTGGCTAAAGTATTAAGAAAATACATATTTTTCACTTAGAATTTTTGGTCAAAAAAGAATCATAATACACCTGGTCCTCTCAGATACATTGCATCCCAAAGACATTGTTCCTGTTAGAGAATTAACTGAACCATAGGTGCCGACTATGGGGTGCAAGATACTTTCTGCCCCCCCCAAGTTTTTAACATTGTATCATATAATGCCTATGTATAATTACAAATCCAATTCTTGCCCATCCCCCAAAAATATTTTCAAGTCGGCACCTCTGAACTGAACCTCTATGTTGTCCAATTAAAATATGATATGCTGTCAAAAAATAACAAGACTAAACTTTGCTTATAAAAATATTTGCTGAGGAACATTATGAGCCATTGTAGGTGAGCAGTCTATTATGAGCTAACTTCACATCTCGCTGGATGCATCCAACACATTAGTGGAAACACACACAAACATGCACACAAAAAGACAGTTTAAGTACTAATCTGAAAAGAGGACAATCTAACAAATACAATCTGGGCCCTATTTCATAAAACTATACAGGTGTGACAAATACGACAATCATGTCAAGTCTCACAAATTTGTCAACAAGTCATGACAATTGTATTTTTCATATATATTACAACTTTTCCTTACATTACAGGCAAATTAATGTAAATTGTCAGATTAAAAGAACCCTTTTCACGAACGTGACAATTTTATGTCAAACCTAAAGATTACTTTAGTACACTGTAGATGGCTCTCATATATACTTGCAATAATCGATACCTAAGCAATTAATTTTTACCTTCGAAAATAATTGAATTATATTTCTCTTTTAATATAAAGTCAATGAAATTGAAAGTTAGGTTAATCCGTTGCATAAAAACCCTGCACAGTCTGATGTCTATTTCTTCATCACTTGAGAAACGACAATATGTAAAATTGTCATACAAATCTACAAAATTGTCATGTAAAGTTGTCAGCTTTTATGAAAAACAATTGTCAAAATGTAAACCTGTAAAATAATATACTGATACCTGTCACCTATAAAATTGTAACTTTATGAAATAGTTCCCAGGGTGTTTCAGAAGTGACGGTCAATAACAGTACACATTTCACTTTGCACCAAAATCTAGTGAAAATGGATTGTTCATCCCTAAAATGGTGGCCAGTTTCCACCTCTTGGTTACCGAGAACCATTTCTGAACACACTATGTACAGTAGCCTATATTTTAATGATTGTGATACAAAATACTGAGTTCTTATTGAAATATTGACACATTTCTTTATCATGAATTTTTACAGAAGACTTTTACGAGGGCCATCCAGAAAGTTCCGATCGTCAATAAAGAAAACACAAAACACCCGTAAGTAAATATTTATTGCAATATTTACAGAGATTCATTGGTTACTCCTCCACATAGTCGGGACTGTCATTGAGGCATTTATCTTAGCAGTGTACCAACAATTGTATGCCCGTGTCATAGGACTCTGCCACCAGCGGTACGTAGAGAAAGGTGCCACACCAGAAACAAAACAACAGTCCATGCATTGGCGGCATAGTGGTTACCTGTGAAGATCAAATTCAAGCAGACAATGTCAGAAAAATCTGGGATCGACATTGTGTCCTCCTGTGCAAGTTTTTACTGTGAGGGCAGACCATAAATGCTGATCGGTATTGTCAAACGTTGAAAAATCTGAGGGGGTGGTCCAAAACAAGAGACGTGGAATGCTGAATGCAGTGATTTCATGGCTCCAGAGTCCTATGACATGGGCATACAAATGTTGGTGCAGCAGTACAATAAATGCCTCAATAACAGTGGCAACTATGTAGAGAAGTAGCCAGTGAATCTCTGTAAATATTACAATAACTTACATATTGTTTGCTTATTGATGTTTTTGGTTTCTTTATTGCAGATCAGAACTTACTTTCTGGATGACCCTCGTGCAATGTTGTCACAGGAGAAAAAATTGCAGCCTTTTAAATTCAATTTTACCAAAAGAAATGACTGGGCAACGGTTGCACTTACATTTTTAAGTTAACATTCCTGGCCGTTATTGCTGCACTTAGTTCAGCATCGTAGTAACATTCCATAACAAAGACAAAACCAGTTACAAGACATAAACAGCCTATCGTCTTCATAATCAATTTACTTGTACTAAACTCGATGACTAAATGTTCAGTAGAAAAATATCTTTTAAAACATGCCACAGAAATATACAGAATGCTGATATGGCTGTGTATTTAAATCAGGGTATGAAATTTCAGATTGCTATATTGCCACGGCAACCAGAATTCTGAGAGGGCAATATAAGAAAAAACCAAATTTAACAGCAGGTACTATACGAGCCAGTCACTTTTGACATGAACAAGTTGATTAAATATTCCTATTTACATGGAAGCTTCAAGAAATCTTCAAGAAATCAACATAATTTCAATTTCCATTACTTTTATTGGTTTTGTTCACTCTGTTCTGTTAACAGAAATACTTCTGAAATGTGAGTTTGTTTGAAAAATTCATTATAAATTAGTTAGGGCCATGCAAAAAATATAACCAGTACCGGTACCAGCAGTAGGGTGGCCATTTCTAAAATGTCAGGAAAGGAGGACACACTTCTTCGGTAATCTAGCATAGTATAAAACTTCGGGCATGGACGGCTGGACAGCAGATATTACATGGTATAATCCTGACTAATTTCAGACTTAATAACTGCATTTATATAAAATAAATAATTATACACTGCAAAAAGGGATTTTCATTTCTATTTATATTTTTGTCCTTTCTTTGCCATCCGCAGGAGGTTTTTGTTGGTCAGGAATTCTTTATACATGGAATTACACTCTTCCAAGAACAAATTTTATTAATACGCTTTACCGATCCATCAGAGTCTCGAAAAGGGTGACAAATCAACGTCCGGAATAAAGCCGTGCCAGATGGAGGACTGCTTAGCGAAAAGCCTTACAGTCCGGCCAAAATCCGGACGTCTGGCCACCCTGACCAGCAGGGTCAATCCGTAACAAATCAACCAATGATAGTAAGGTACTACGGAAACTAATGCCAACAGGATTCACAATTGTTACAGGTCGTAGTTCCAACATCAATGAAAAACTGTATACAACAATTAGTGAACTCTTTATGAGGATTTCTTAAGATTATCTATGAAACGACAATATATAACGCACTATGTCTTTTGTGTTATTAACATTGTAAAGAATAAAAGGATAATAATGCGTAAAAAAAATAATGTGTTTTTTTTTTTAATTTTTATTAATAGCACTTCCTGAAATTATAGCTATATTTAAACATTTCCAACTAAAAACCTAATCAAGTCTTAGTGATGAAATTTTGACCACTTATTACAACACGATAAAATATTGTTTTCTGAAAATTTTGGATTTTTAAAGTGTGTCCCTTCTGAGATATTTCAGATTGAAAATGCCTGATTTTAGAAAAATCGCAATATTTGAAGACCCATTTAAAAAAAAAAGTAACTCTCAGGTCAGAAACTTTTTAGGGAAGTATGGTAGTATACTATAAACACTACATACAGAAAAAAACTGAAGGTGAGCCTTAGTTTTATCATTAATATTATTAATTTTTAAAAATTAACATTTACCTATCACAACTAAATTCTTGGTGTGACTACTGACTTGAGACTTGAAATTTCTTACCCTGATTTAAATGGTGCACGAATTTACTGTATGTTATAATGCACTAATCATGTTCTCTTTATACACCAAAATAAACTAAAATATCTTTCACACTTGAAACAGGACAAGCAGTACTATGTGACAATGCTTAGGCCTACAGAATTCTCTGAATATAATTATGTCTATGGCTAAAGTTGCATTACTTCAGGTATGAAGGATTAATAATGGCACCTTCCAAGCATATGTGTATACATGTTGATAAAGTAAATATTGATATCAGTTGTGAAATAAACCTTATGAATAAATCACTATCAATTGTTAAAAAGGCCAAGGATAGCTACCTATGGAAATAACTATTCTATAAACAGTTATTTAAGTAAGAAGTACAACCTTCAAGTTCCAGAAGAAATTTTAGTGAAAACTAAAAATAATGTTTAACCAAATTGTCTCAGAGATCATGATGTCACTGAGGATACATGGAAAACAAAAATTAGTATGCAGAATAATTATGGGAGACAAACAGGCACGCATTGCAGTAACTTAAGTGTGATTCGTCCTTAGAACTTTTTGTGTCAGGGTCTACATACTAATGGATTCAAGAGATCAAGAGATAGGAGCATATTTTTCTTGGTAATAGCTTCAAGTTTGCAGCTCATTTCATACATCAAAACAGGATAAATGATTTTAAATCATTGCTTCACACAAAAACATCATTTAAAGGTAACTGCCTTAGAACATGTTTCAAGAGCTGCTGGTTCCATCCTCAGCTGCTCTTCCCTGGTCGATGCTTTCTAGTTCTTCTGGGGGTGGATGGATATACCTTCTGGACAAACTGTCTTCTGCTGGTATTTCAAAATTCACTAACTACTTTTCTTTTCTTTGGATGAACTCTTTCTCCTAGACTATCTCCTGTCACCTTTGACTGGTTTTAGTCCACTACTGCATGATACTACAAAGGAACTACAAAGCATCCAGCAGTTAAGATTAGCCGAATGTGGGAGCAACAGCTCTTGAAACATGTTCCAAGGTGAATTTTTTAAACAAATTATTATTCTTAGTGTCAGTTATCTATAAACAGTTTTGTTAAATTTGTTATATTTTGTCAAGAAGTTGCTCTTTAATTCCAGTAAACAAAAGCAGTCTGCAAAATATAATCATGATGAAATCCTATAATAGTTCACTAGGAATCCACAAAACAATCTGTTTATGGACTGAGAGAAAAAATCTACCAAAAAATAACATTATTTTGATATTAGAGATTGCCAGAATATATTCCCATCATTTACTTTAACATTCAAGTTGCAGTCATTTTATTTTATTTTATTATTATTACCAAACTTCCATACTTTTGCTTCGAACAGGTAGATCTTTTCTTTGAATGAGCAATGTAAATCCTGTAGTTTATTATCAATTATCAATTTTTAGGATTATGATAGGAGGCTAAAGAGAAACAAATTTCAGAAGGTAAATCTTATATGTCTAGAGGACCCTGTTTTATTTTACCTAAGTGCAAAGTTATCTTTCTTTTTTTCTTTCTTCAAAATAAGGAAATTATTCACTTTTCAGTAAGGCAATAGACAAAATTATGTAAACCCCATTTGAAGCGGTTTGAAATTTGCAACTGCCAACTGGATTTGATCAACTGAGATGAATTGTGATGGCAAAAATTGATAGTGATTGATTTCACATCTTGAAGTCATAGTAAAAATAAAATTTCGTGCTTTATTGCAGATATTCTCTTAAATGTAAACTGTTATCCTTAAAAATATATTTCAAATTTAAATTTAGGTGTTAGTAGAGAAAAATGTGCTGACATGATTACCTGTATAAAAAGACAACCCAATACAGCAATACTTTTCAGCTAAAACAGGTGTCTCTAGTATACACATGATGCTTGGATTAATATTCCAGTAGGACTGAGCCTATGAATACTAAAAATTCAAAATAACTTCCAACAGTGTGTGTGCTTTTCATTAATTCTGCAATTTCAACGGTGAATCAGGTACCTGAGCGGTAACTAAGGGGTTTCAAAATTGTTCTATTATTTACTTACCCCATTTTATTTAGGCTAGTTTGGTTATTAGCGCATAGTTATGAATAGGGTTTGGATATTTATGACTTCCATTCTTGCCGCAAACAAAAATTAAACATGAATTGCACATTTGTTATCTTAAATGGATCATTTTTATTTTGCATATATATATATAGTCATAATTTGGTTAATTTCATGATTTTGGTAATATTTTGGCCATATTTGTAATTTAAAGTCATATTTCAGTTATAAATTCAGTAAAAGAGCACAATTATACAGTATGTGCACTAAATTATCGTTTACTTGAATTTTTTCTGAAAAAGAGTCATGAATATTTTGGTTTTACTGTAACTGAAATGTGAAGAGATAATAACAAGTAATAGCACAATTACCTCTTCCTCCTTGTTGTTAACACTTCCAATAGAAATGTTCTAAAAATATTTTCAGTTAACATTTGCAGTGGTATGTGGAAACATTAGCAGATTAAAAGTTCTTTACAAGTAAAACAGTAAATCACCAGTAAAATTTTAAAAAGTGATTATCGGATTGAATTAATGTGATGTAATAATTTAAGAGCCATTAAACATTTTAAATTGGAACAATTATTTTTATGAGGTCATATTTAGTCATTTTTAAAGTCATATTTTCTATTTTTTAGGTCATAAACATCCGAACCCTAGTTATGAATGACAGCTGAGCCAATCCATGTGAAAGTGGACAAAGGTGGTTACATCTTTTTTTTACGTGACATAGACATGTTATATATCAAAGTGAAGGTAAAAGACTGTAGAATTTTAAAATAGATTCACAATTCTATTAAATTAAAGGTATCTATATAATAACAACTGCTGAAATGTGTATTTTTTTCGTTGACTGAAATTTATAATTTAACATGTTGGCTAGTACTGCATTATACTCATGGAATCAGTAGATTTGCTGCAATTTTTAATTTCACCCACAAAAGCACAAATAAGTGAAGATTTTGTCATCATAAAACAAATTTTTAAGATGAGTTTCAGTGAAGATATTCATCAAATCAATTTTCAAGGTACCCTTGTCACACCCGTCACAAAAAACATGTAATAGTTTGGGTAGAAAGCCAAGTAATCATTGTATAAAATGGAAACTTGGTAAAAGTTAAGATATTTCAATACAGAAGACACTCCTAAAATATAATTTTGAAATGCCTACTATTTTGGCTTAATTTTGATGTGACGGGTGT
Source organism: Ectobius pallidus (assembly GCA_964059195.1). NCBI lineage: Eukaryota > Metazoa > Arthropoda > Insecta > Blattodea > Ectobiidae > Ectobius > Ectobius pallidus. Next base: position 159,876,920 of record CAXKWD010000005.1, on the reverse strand, counting down.
GACACATGTTGCGTGACGGGTGTGACGGGTGTGACACTTATGGAAAATGCCTTTTGTAGCTTTTGTAAAGTGATCATTTCATGCAGATGTTGAATAAATCATATGTTTTCATTATTACTATCTTTTAAATGGCTCTTGGACTTCTTGGACTTCCGTGGCATAGAACAGAACTTCGTAGTTTGCAAGACAAAGAAACTACGATCTACCAGCTTTGGCTATGGATGACACGGATGACCGGTGGAAATGTCACAAATGTTTTAATGGTGGTAAAGAAGTGAGGTAAAGATCTAGTGATCCCTATAGAGGCCATGAAGGCTTTTAGGATTCAAACGTTCAACCTCCAACAATTTTAGACTTTTAGCACATGAAGGTGGTAAGGTTGTCAGTCTTATGCACTGGCTGCCTTTACCCCAGAATTGCTTCTGGTACCCATTTCTGTTAGAAGATGAGTTAACCTCAGGGCCATAGTGCCAGCAGAAGAATTAGGCCAATTGAAAAATCTCAAAAACCTCATCAGGAATTGAACCTGTGCCCCTCAGGTTTGTAGCACAGTGCCTCAACCAGCAGCATGACATTGTACCCCAATAAAGAAGTGAGAGTGATAGCCTAATTAATTTTGTGCCTGATTTCTATACTGGTAACTGTGTATCTTAGAACTGCTAAGAAATTCAGACAGACAATATCTCTAACAGCCGATGAAATGAGTAGGCCTACATGGAAACAAATGAAGGAGAACAGATAGAAAAACAATCAGCCAATCTAAATATAGCTACACAATATTATTTTTGTATGAGAGACAACAAAAATGTCCTGGTGACAAGAATAACCAGATCCACATCAATTCAGTAAAAGTTTGTGAAGTAGTCCAGGATTTTAGAGTAGAGGACAACGAAAACTGCCTAACTAGTACCGGAGGAACATTTCACTTCACAACTTTACACAAGCCTGTTAAAAATATGGACAGAGTGGAAAAAAGACTAACAAGGGAATTTTTTTTTATGCTGAGATCATGTGCTGGGATTCCCCAGGATTATCACAAAAATTTTTCATGAAATTCATGCAAAATGGTACAGAGGCAGAAGGTGCAAAGTGTGGTTAGGGTTGCAGATTACAGATCCATCGGCCCGGGTTCGATCCCCGGTACCACCTCGAATTTTTCTGAGGTAGGGAGGTCTGGTAGGGGTACATTCAGCCTCGTGATTCAAATTGAGGAGCTACTTGATAGAGAAGTAGCGTCTCCGGTCATGAAAACCACCATTAATGGCCGTGGGTGTCAGCATGCTGACCACATGCCCCCAATCCTACCATCTGCCTATGGTAGATGATGCAGCAGTCGGGTGGTAGGCCAAGTCCCTCCAGGGACAGAGTTTAGTTTAATTTAAGTCTCGGTTATAAGTTGATGTTGTCCCATCCGACGTGTCACACCCGTCACGTCACACCCGTCACACTGATAAAGTAAATTTTCAATAACTATGTAAATATTTTTGTAAAATCTAATTATGCATTTCAGTATGTTGATCAGTCCTCTTACTTGAAAAAATAAAACAAATATAGTGAAGCTAATCAATTCACAGAAATTTCAATTAAACTTACATAAGAAAAAACCTTTGTCCAATTATGGTCACACCCGTCACATGCACAATATATTTTCCAGCTCAAGCATACAGCCTTGAAAAAAACATTAGATTATATTTTGTACTTCCAATGGGTTGGTATGTTAACACAAAAAACTTTGATGACATTCCTGCAATATGGTTCAGAGGTAGAAAGAAATAAGTGTAATGAAATCTGTCCAAATGTCACACCCGTCACTATGGATTGGCTCAGCTGCCATTCATTTGAGTGCCTACAGAAAGAGATGGCAATTGATAGCTCAGTGGGCTTATACTTCAAAGCAGAAGGCAGATGATGGACTTTATGATTTTCCAGCGTAAACCAATTTTCACATAAAATAAGTCAGTTAACTTGCTATTGTTGGGGATGATTTTTCACATATTCATGTCAAAAGTGGGTTCAAGTTGAGCTTGTAATGAAATTGCAGAAGATCCTAAAACTTTGATACCAGGTGTGATGCTGATGGAATATCAGAAAACTACACTAGCGTTGACCGATGTGGAGTGAACATTACAAACCCTATGGTGGAATTTTTGCTGATGATTTTGGTTTAGGAAAGACCTTTACAACTATTTTTTTAGTTCTTGCAGCAAAAGAAGGATGTGAAAACAAGGTGACTGACGAAGAAGCAGTCACCAATGTAGAAGATGGTTCATGGCATTCTGAATATTAAAAAAATAAAATAAAATAAAATATGATAAAAGAACTACCAGCTCAGCCATTTCATAAAATATGGGAATTTTCCCTCAAAGAGAGAATTTATAAAATTATTGTAATTGGGTGGTTAAAAATAAGTTGAAAACTTCAAATTCTCTGAATTATAAGGACTTAGGTGTATCTGAAGTAGTTTCAGGTGTAAAATCTGTCAATTTACTTATTTATTGTGTTGAGTTACTTTTTTTGCCATTTTTAGCATAATTTTAACACTCTTTAATACCAAGTAGTCAAGAGCAATCAGCTATGTCCATTTTCATTTGAGAAAATATACATCTTAAGGTACAATTTGGTATAAGATTAACTTAAAAAAATATGTGTGGTTAATTACTATGTAAAATAACAAACAAGGAAATTTTTGTCCCACCCGTAACAGTGATAGTTTTGTTAAATTATTATTGATGAGTTAAATAAATGTTCTGACAACCTGGAAACAGTTTATAATTTGTATTTAATCCCTCATACCTTCTTTAATACAACATTAAGACCCTAACAGTAATAGCAGAACAGAAAATGAGCTTTTGTTTTGCATCATTAAAATCAGTGTCCAAATTATGTCCTACCTGTAACAGATTTTGAAAAACAAATTTAAAATATTTAAAATAAATTTTAAATAATGCTTTGCATGTAGTGTGGAGGAGAAGGCATTGTAAATTTTACAGAATGTGAAGAACCAATTCTAGTTTATTATTTATGATAGCCTATGTAATAAACAAAAATAGTTTTTATAATTTGCTAGAATGTCCCACCCGTAATTATGAAATGGCTGAGCTGGTTCTATGTTCAAGTTTTAACAAAACGTGGAAAGAGAAGTTGTAGCCTAGAACAAGTAAAAGAAGCTGTATTGGATGTAGAAGTGTATGGTGTTCAATCAAAGAAAACAATACCACGAAGGTTGGCAAAACAAAATATTGTAATTACAACTTACAACGTACGTAGTGAGAAAAGAAGGTTGGCCTTAAGGAGCAATATTGTGGACTCATCGAAGCAGGGTTGTTTGGTGTGAAATGGGAATGTGTTATTCTAGATGAAGCTCATAAAATTCAGAGAAGTGCCACTTGTGCTTTGAAAGTAGCGTTGCCACCTGTCCCGAATTTGGCAGGACATCCCGCAATTTAAGAACATTTTCAGCGTCCCGAATTATGCCTAAGAGGGACGCATTATATATATATTTTTTATTATTTTGCTAGCCTTTTCTTTTCTAATGTTAGTGTTACTGTTACATAGTCTATTCAGTTTTGGCTTTGTAACGAATATATAGGCTACAATCTTTCTCTAATTCATAAATTGTTCCATGCACAAATTTAGGTATGAAGATCGGCGATATGCATATATTCGATAAGTGTCCCACCTTAGCCTTACGAAAAGGTGGCAACCCTATTTGAAAGCAAAACCCTGATGGGCACTTATGGAAATACCAATTCACAACAAAGAACTGACTCTATTCTTTACCAAAGTTCCTAAGATGCACTCCACTTTATCACAACCTATCCTATTGTCCTGTGAGTGCGATCAGTTTCAATTGTTACCAAGAATGTGGTTTGAAGCATGTCACACTGCTAATGGTCTATCCCCTTCTATTTCTATAAGCTACAAATTATACCAGCTCAGTTATCCGTTTCATTCTTTATGTGCCTTTCCTTGTGTTTTTTTTAAAGTGAACCTTTAGCAAGATGCAGCAAAAAACAGCCTTGGTAGTTCATGCAGCACACCCCATAAAGAAGGATATGACGTAGCTTCACCATCACTGCAACACTTAAGTGAACCTGCAGTGGCTATAGGTTCGCTTAAAAAAACATAAAATTCAGTAGAAGTCAGCAAATAATATAACAATGTACAGTGACTCAAATAAAAAACGTCGGGACTCGTATGCAGTTAAAATTCAAGTTTTAATGCTTTAGTTCACAAGTTTCCTATAAAACATATTATTCCTTGCGAATTTATTCATTATTACTGTAATGTTATAAGAACTTGAAAGCAAGAATATGGTATATGAGAGACATATAGCCACAGCCTTCTATACATGTTCGTTTTGGAACAAAACTGACTAAATAATCAAGAAAATACATGAAAATATAAGAGGCAAGTGTGAACCGAACCTTAAGTCTTCCGATACATGCGCATATGCTTGTTCATGGTACTTTACCAAATAACGCCCGACATTTTTTATTTGATCAACTGTAGCCTACATGAAGTTTGCACATTTATGTACATGATGCTGACAACTCATGACTGTCTGAAAATAATATGCAAACACATAAACTAAGCAATTTTCATGAATCAGCTATTTGACAAGGTTGAAAAGTAGCCTGATTCATCAACAACTTACCGGTACCATAAAATAATACAGCCATCTCTATAAAATACATAATTTGTTTCTGTTTCATCACATTTTTAAACTGTAGAATATACCTTAACTAATTGCAAAATAAATAACACAGTTCTGAACCTTATTCAATACACCATTGACTCTGCAAGATGAACTCCTGCCGACCTCTATATGCACAATACTCCTAAGTACTAGATGACTGTATTATTGCTAGCAATTGTTCAGATAAGTAAGACAAGACCGTTAAATCTTACATGTCACATAAGTTACGGGGGCTGATTTAGATACCAGTGGTCACTGTCTAGCACTACGCTCCGTCTCCATGAGGCATTCTCGTACAAGAATCCTTGCATGAACTATACCTCGCTTTAATCTTTCTGCAGAACCTTTACTCCCTGCATAAGTTGGCCTAATATCCTTTCCCATTTCTTCTATCACTGCTAACAACTGTGCATATTTTGACTGTCCTGGAGGGCCAGGTGGTGCCCCATTGAGACCATTTGTTTGTGGTTGTTGGAGAGGTTGATGAAATGGGGGGGTTGAGTTGCCATTTGCTCCTGGGAATGACCCCTGCATACTAGGTGATGACATTACATCTGAAGGAAGCATCACTGCGGCTGGACTTGCAGACATCCTAGAATCCACCGACTGAGTATCGCCATCCATCATCATCATCGTTTAAAAATGACTTGGTTTAATTTAAATTGCCGAGTCCTTCCTGCCGATGAGAGTACGTGTTTTAGTCTTAACCTATACTACGTCCTAAGTGATTACAAGCAATAACAGTGTACAAGCGCCACGAAGGCTGGCGTTTCTTTTTTGTAGGTGTAGCATGTACGAAAATAAAACAATAATTATTGAAGGTATGACTTATACTTACTTGTATTTGTTTTGAAATTAATATTCAAACATTATGAGCACACATATTACTTAAAATATAACAGTAAGAAAATCACAAGTCACGTCAGGCACAAAGAATAATAACTACTTCTTCTGACCCCTGCAGCACAAATAGGCCATGGTAGCAGCTGCAAGTATTTTGCCATAAATTATGGTCATAAAAATAATAATTAACACATGATTTGGAGCCAACAGAAAGTCGATCACTTTCGATATTACTTACGCAAATCGCCTGTAGACGTCAGTACCGAACACGCAATTGAAGATTCGATTTTTTACTATCGATAGTTTTGCCGCATGTCGCCACAGTTGGAGGTGGAGGAAGGTTCAGTGAAAATATTAACCTTATTCAAGTCCACAACACCAATTTTTGATATGTTTAAAGTTATTCTGCTTCAATAAGTTACATTACAGCATACAGGTTTACTTTATGCCTTTTATCTAGTTAGAGTGATCTACAAATTTGCAGAAGACTGTTAGGACATGGCATCGGCTTTGGAACAGTTTGTCAACAATGTTCGTACTTTATCGGCTCAAGGAAATTTTAGAGAGTTATGTGATCTGCTGAGCAAGTCCACTGATGTGCTTATGAAGAATGGACAACATTTAGACAATGTTCTCGAGACATTAGATTTACAGCAACATTCTCTTGGAGTTCTTGCTGTTCTTTGTGTTAAGTTTTCTCTCCCTGCTCCAACGGCATCTCCTGATCATCATGAACTCCTTTTTGCTCAAGTACAAGAGTTTATTACCGGCTGCAATGGAGAACAAGTTAGATTTGCTCCTGATACGTATGCAGAGTTATGTCATTCTTTGACACACAGCTTGGCCGAACTGAAAGTGCCCCTCAGAGGCATTGACTTGATACGTCGTGCTATACAGAAGATACAACTGTTTGATTCGCAGCTAACCTCAATACATGCAGACATGTGTCAGCTTTGCCTATTAGCAAAATGCTTTAAACCTGCACTGGAGTTCCTTAATATTGATATTACCAGTATCAGCCAAGAGAGCGGTCAATTTGATGCAAAATATTTTCTCTTATATTACTATTATGGAGGTATGATATATGCTGCAATGAAGAATTATGATAGAGCGTTGTACTTCTTTGAGGTTGCTATAACTACTCCTGCAATGGCTGTTTCGCATATCATGCTAGAAGCATATAAGAAGTACATTCTTGTGTCTCTAATTCTGCATGGTAAGATTCTAAATATCCCAAAATATACATCACAAGTAGTAGGCCGTTTCATCAAACCACTAAGTCAGCCATACCACGATTTGGCAACAGCATATTCAACCAGTCATCCAGACGAACTCCGTACAGTAATCAACAAATATCAAGACACATTTACGAGAGAAAACAACATGGGTTTGGTAAAACAAGTGCTAGCATCTTTGTATAAGAAGAATATTCAGCGCCTTACAAAGACTTTTCTCACTTTGTCATTGTCTGATGTTGCCAGTAGAGTACAGCTGGCTGGTCCTTCGGATGCGGAAAAATATATCCTCAATATGATTGAAGAAGGAGAAATTTTTGCAACAATCAACCAAAAAGATGGTATGGTAATATTTCATGACGACCCTGAGAAATACAACAGTCCTGATATGTTAAGAAGATTGGAGGAAGAGATGGCAGTTTGTACAGATCTAGATCGAAAAATGCAGTCAATGGAAGAGGATATCATGGTAAATCCCCAGTATGTGAAGAAATCTTGTGGTGCTCCGGATGATGACCTACCTCCAGCCCCTTCACAGGGGTCTAAATTAACAACTTACTCAATGTGAAACTACCTGGAGGAGTAGTCCATTCATCGATAAAATTATTAATCACAAGAGCAGCCTGGTAACGTCATTGCAAGGCTAGGAAACATTGAAGAGAGTTTTAAAGCTTTCTCTTGTAATGTGGGTTTGTTATGTAAATTATGCGTCAGAAACTGGACTGATAACAAATTGCAGGAAATAATGTATGCTCCATGACTTTTAAAAATAATTTGTGGAGTTCTTAAATTTTGAGTACAGTTTCATGTTCTAGTTAGTGCTTCAGACAAGTTCAATATTTTCCTTTCAGTGAGCATCATGAATAAAGTGTTATAAACATTCTGAAAACCAAATTTATTTATTTTAGTTCAGTTACCATACCCAATATAGATGTAGAGCATACTGAGATACATACCCCACTATATTTTAGAGCCTGTTTTCAGTAATTTTCTGGTCTGATACTAGTATGACTTACACTAGGTTGTCTTAAAGTTCTATTCACGGCATGAAGTCTGTAGTCAGCAGTCAAGATTTGATGAATGGTCAGTAATGGATACATTCACAATTTGCAGTTGCAGTCTGTAGCTGATAGTCTGAAGTCCGAAAATTCATCTTAGACTTCCAAAAAGTCATATAGGCCTATTATATATATATATGAGGAAATGCGCACAATGTGCAAAGTTTAAATAAATGTTATTAGTTTTTGTCACTGCAGAACTGGGTCAGAGATTGCTTTCTTTGTTCGCACCACATTACATGATACCTATCACATCGTCTGCCGCACAACGAGCATTCACATCCGGGTTCTGACTGGTGGTAATTCTTGTTCTTACACACCCTGTAATGGAACCCATGCACTGAAAATCTTGTCACTAAGTGCCTCAGGTCATATGAGCTTTTCATCCAGTCTCTGGTGAGCATTGCGTCAGTTGTGAAGAACTCTTCCCAGACTTCAGATCTCTTTAGTCTCATCGTCTCTACCAGCGCCACAAAGCTGGGTGTTGACGGCAGAAGCAGCTCCAACCTTAACTCTTCCATCCAAGGAGGCTCTCTTGTCAGCAAATACACGAGCCGCGAAGGAGTAAACTTTGACAGGCATAGCACTCGTTTAAAAAATGTGGCTTTGACAGCTTCCATTTCCATCAATTGCTTACGCTTCAGGTGTGGCCACATTAGTTCCAAACCATATCTTACTATCGGAACAATTTTTATCTTAAATAGACTCATAGCAGTCGTAAGTGATAATCTTTGTAGGTGTTTTATGTCACTCATTGCTCTTGTCGCCACGTTCACTTTATCTTGGATGTGTATTGTAAAAACGTTTCCAGGTGTCTGAAGAGTCAAATCTAGATACTGTACTTGAAATGTGTCGCAAGCGTGAGCGGCCTATCCCTGTAGTTTATGGGTGTCCTTTTTCTGCCTTTCCTGAGGCCTATTATGTGTTTTAAGTCATTTACTAGTGTAAGTAAATAGGCCTAGATCAGCTTAGTCCTAAATTTCTATACAATTTTGTTAACTTTGTAATGCTTCTCTGACCTCAAAGTCATCTTTCTGCTAACTCCCAAGCTATCAATTGGAACTACCAACTTTGCACACTGTAGATAGACAAGGATGATGATATGCTATCAGACTGAAGTCCGTTCCATTGTGTTTGACAAACTCCCACCCTTCTCTCTATTACCATACTCCTCGAGCTTAGTGTCATGCTCTACAGCATACCTAATTGTGAAAAATATCGACCTACGGTAGGCCTACTTATTTGAATGTTAAGAGTAACTGAAGAATACCACCCAACACTACAACCTATTACAAGCGAGTAGCAGCTTTCATTCCTCTCTCTCTGATGTTTCAGAAATCAAAATGTGACAACTCCCATTCTGGTAACTAGAATTTAAGTGAAAGTACAAAAACCAAACACTTGTGGTGCCCTTGCTCTCACTCCACTCTCCGCTGTGCGTTGCCATGGCGATGGCCCCCTTTCCCTAGCTGGACTGCGCTATGTGATATTAATTGTAATTAAAGTACAATCATCCTTGCACCAAAATGGCTATTTTAAGAGTCAACATAATATTCCACGATTATAATAAATTGCCCTTGCACCAAAGTGGCTATTTTCAGAGGCAACATAATATTTCATGATTATAATAAATGACCCTTGGCTATTTCTTATATATTAAAGCTCTTTAAACTTAAATAGATAAATTTTTCCCTTCACTGCTCAGCAATCATTCCTGGCGTAGTGGTTAAGGCTGCTAGCTATGATGCTAGTGGTCCAGGTTTGTATACCGGTCGATCCAAAATTTACGCTTAAGAACAGGGCCCAAATAGGTAGGTAGAGTGAAGAGCAGGTGAAAGAAAGGGAGGAAGGAGTAAAAGCAAGAGAAGGAGAAATAAATTATTTAATTATTTCACCTGTCTACTAGATGGTGTTACGGCCCCGCGTTCCTAGTAGTTCAAAGTCGTGCTGCTAGGCGGGTCCTGTTAGTGAGTAGGAGTGGGGGGGCCTAGGGTGCCATAGGCGTACCAAGGGGGGGGGTTTGAACCCCCCATTGATTAAAAAAGGGAAAATTGTACTATTTATTTCATTATTGTGATATGTCACCTTTTTTAAAAATCTGCTTATAAATTACTTAATATGAGTTTCAAGTGTGGGAAGCTTAAAACTCGTTATTGTGCATCTTAATTATTTAAATTTTCCGGGGGGAGGACCCTGGAACCCCCCTCTCCAGATGTTATAACCCCCCCCCATATGGTCGGCCTGGTTACGCCTATGTAGGGTGCTACAAGTATTTGTTTTTCTCAAATTAATTACTGTATGCTACATGCGTCTTAAAGCCTAAAGTAGAGCCTCTGGACAAAATTTCTCAGCCCCAAGTAATACCTTAGTTTCCTGAGGGGGTTGAGAGGCGATAGGCTTACCACCTGTCCCTCTCTTGGGAAATAAGCGTACCAAATTTCATATAGGTAACAGAAACCTCCACTTGGAGGCCCCTTCGCCCCAACATAAGGAGCTATAGGGTTCCAGACAGACAGACATGTGTCTTAGTTCAAATAAAATATTTTTGTTAGATTTGTTTGAATGTATATATTAACTTAGATATCTGTTGTTTGCTACCTAAAACAATTCGGAAGAAAATTACAATCAAGCAGGAATATCTCTATGAACCTCTCACATGTACTCTTGTGAACTCTTGTTAGATATTGTGGAACACTATGTTAAGTTATAGATATCATTCCTACTTTTTACCTTTTCCACTAAGTATATACTATGTATACCGGTACCGGTACCGGTAGCTAAAAGAGGCTGCAGGATTACTAGATGGATGGATGAAATTAAAAGCACCTGAGCAACTAGAACTCCATGGTGTTACCACCCAACTGGTGCATCCTGTACAGATAGGCAGCTGACAGGATTGGGGCATGTGGTCAGGATGCACAGCTGTTAATGATGGTTTCCTTGATGGAGCCATTACTTCTTAATCAAGTTGCTCCTCAGTATGAATCACGAGGCTGAGTGCATCCCATTCCAGACTTCCCTACCTCAGAAAAAATCAGAGGTAGCAGCGACCGAACCAAGGCCTGTGGATTTGTACCCAGCAACGATAACCACAAGACCATGCAGGCAGTCACCTGGTCATCACATGGAGTGAAATAGTGATGAGTCGGCCCATTTTTTATGAGGCAACAGTTGACACCTCAGGTACATGAGTAAAATTTTGCTCCCTTTTTTTAGAAAATTAACAGATAGGGAGCTTACCTGTGCCTTTTTTCAACAAGACACTTTTCCACATACAGCCAATATTTCAATGAGAACAATTAAAAGTGTGCTTAAGGAGGACAGAATTATTAGTAGAGATTTGTGGCCTCTCTGTCCCACAAACTAACCCCCTGTGACTTTGTCTCTGGGATAAATTAAAACAGAAAGTATTCAAGACAAACGCACACACTCTTGGAAGAATTAAAACAAATATCTACCACAAAATTGCCAGCATTTTGGTACGTGAACTACAGTAAGTGATGGATGGTTTCTTCAAGAGTTGCCAATGGTAAAAGTACAGAAAATTGTTGTACAGTTGCATCAGTACCACTCTATGATAGCCATTGACTGCAATGTACATTCAGAAAAACATCACAAATAACATTACAACCCCAATATGACATGTGTTACAAAAAATAAAAAATGTGCATAATATCAAAGAATCCTCATAGTCAGTGGTACTCAAAACAAGACAAAATGCAAGAACGCTCATAGAGAAGGTGGTAAAAAAAAATAGGATTAGGCAGAATACTGCAAAGTAAGTTAAGGGGTTGGAGGGGTAGATTGCAACTTGATAAGTCTACTGCTACATATTACAGAAATGTTTATATACTGTGCAAGAATTCCATTATTAAAATATTTATTCTAAACCACGCTTGGCAATTTTTTTCTCTAAAATCATCATGTGTCTGCCTCGTTCAGAAACCCCAGATTGACTCAATGATTAAATAAAATAACAGATACAAATTCTGATGTTATTAAAATTAAAATTATAGAAGAAAAAAAATTAATATTTTACTAATTGGATTTTAAAACACCCTACTTAAATCTAAATACAGTAAAATAAAATAATAATAGACCTATGCTAAATGCAGTAAATAAATGAATGACATAGGGGGGGGGGGGGGGGGGAAGGAACAATAATTGTTTCACTTTTAAAATATCTTATCATTAAATTTTAAATGAATGAATCTCCAGGTTCCATCAAATAGATAATAATCCTTAGCTTGCTTAGGAATATTGTCTACTGCCATTGAGTTAACATTTTGAGTAAATTTTTGGGGTCTCTGTTACTATATTTGGATTTAATTTTCCAAAAATGTAGAAAACTTCCAAATAAATGAACTGATGGGGAAATTTACCAGAAATATTTTTTATATCAGTCAATGAAGATGTCTGAAAAATATAAATTACTGCAAATTTAACTTAGAATATTGTTGGCCTGGATGGCACGGTTAGTATCGTGCTGGCTTTCTGTGCCCAAGGTTGCGGGTTCGAACCTGGCCCAGGTCGATGGCATTTATGTGTGCATTTAATATGACAGGCCCATGTCAGTAGATTTACTGGCATGTAAAAGAACTCCTGCGGGACAAAATTCCAGCACACTGGCGATGGTCACAGGACTAAGTAACAGTACATCCCCATTGTTAAACAACCATATACCAACCAACCAGCTCAAAATATTATGGTCACCCTAACAAACCTTCTGAATTTTTTTTTTTAATTAAGTAATTCATTTATTTATTTATTCTGGGAACCTCAAAAATAGATATTCCGCTGGTAAAACATGACATCAATTTTCAGGGTAGAGGTATTTTATCCACTGATTTTTTCAAATGTTTTATCTTTGTGTATGTGTATGTTTGACTTTTATGGTTTTAATAATAATTTCGCTAACTATAATACGGTACTAGCATTCCACCATGCAATTATGCAAGACTCCATGAATGTAAGTACACTTCTACTCTATCTCTCGAATGCAGTGGAAATTACACCAACATTCATGTAGAGTAGCTTTTGCTTTATCAGTATTGTGAAGGTTGAGTATGGTGCTAGAAGGTGCAACAGGAAGTACAGGTTTCTCGAGTGCAGTACAAATTTTACAGCAACATAATGAGGAAATAAGTGCAGTAATCATGCAGTTGGGAACTTCAGTGTGGAGTATCCATAAATAACTTTCTGCTTCAAAAGGTAAAATCTCAGTATTTCACAGCTAGGATTATCCAGATAAATGTTAATTGGTAAAATATTTGCTCCTAGGGTGGCGATAATATTTTCTGCTGAAAATGGGACTTGCCAAAAGTCAGATTACCAGGTGTCTACATTTTGGAAGGTTAGGGAAATTGAAATCAGTCAGGGAATTTTGTAAAGTAAAAGAAGTCAAAGAAATTAAATTAAAAAAAAAAATGCAATAGTCAGGGAAAATAACTGGCCCCAGCGAATGAAATGTGAGGGGCATATGCTTTGCTCCAGTCTGCTGAAACCTAGATAGTTTATGCAGTCTTCTTTTTAGAACTTGAGCTAATAATTTCTTATTTTTGTTGGGGATGGAGGATGGATTTTTATTATATTATTTTTTGTCTTGTTTACATGGAACCTTGAAAACAATGATTCTTGTGGTCAGGGAAATGTAAGTTTCTGGTCATGAAAAGTCAAGGAAATTTATTTTAAAATTTCTGTGGACAAACTGGATTACCCTCCTGAAAGTGCATCATCATCATCACCATCATCATCGTTATTATAACAATGCAGTTATAATAATTATTAAGTGCCAGTATGGACTTTATGAGATTGTGTGTGGGGGACGAAAGATGTCTGTCCGTCCATCCGTCTGTGTGTCTGTACGCACCATAACTCAAATATGCTTTATCAGATTTTCATGAAACTTAGTATACGTATTTATAATGTCCATGGGAAGAACCCTATTGATATTGAACCAAATCGGTTCACTGGTACCGGCGTCAAACCCAATTTAGTGTTTTTATTTAAAAGCGCCATAACTCAAATACGATTTATCAGATGTTCATGAAACTTAGTATACACATTTATAATGTCCATGGAAAGACGTCTGTTGATATTGGGCCAAATCGGTTGGCCGGTACCGGAATAATGCCAAATTTAGTGCATTTTTATGGTATTATATAACAAAAGGCTCCATAACTCAAATATGATTTTCATGAAACTTGGTATACGCATTTATAACGTCCATGGCAAGAAGCCTATTAATTTTGGACCTAATTGGTTGACCGGTACCAGAGTAACGACTAATTAAGGTCACATGTTTTTTCATTTTTGTCTACCGGTATAATTTGACAGTTAACACTATTCCTTCACTTATGCTTATCAAACGACACCGTCAAACTGACTGAGTTGGCCAAATGGCAACGCCTTGGACTCGTATTCTGGAGGTCCCAGGATCAAATCCCGGAGCCGGCCGATTTGACATGGATTTTTTAAATTTTATTTTTTACTTTTATGTAAGTGCGCGATTGTCAAGGTATCACAAATCTGTAGTTCTGCTGACGCTAGTCGATTTTAATCTGATTAGAAAAACTTATTTTCTGCATATCATAATTGCAATTATAATTGATTCAACAAAAACATACTGGCACTTTGTTATATCAGTTTACCTGATTTTATTATTGTTATTATTATTATTATTATTATTATTATTATTAACAACTAATGCATTTGAAAAACAGTGGAATGTATTATGCCTACAGATTGTGTAAGCCTAATAATTAATCTGAGACAAGTGATGAGATGGGGACAAAAAATATCAATTTTTTTTAAATTTTACACAACAGGATATCATGCCATGTACGGTCATAATGATTGCACAACATCACATTTTTTACAAAATGATTATCTTGTGTGGGCTGCTTAGGTAATTTATATAAAAAATACCTATGAATATACATAGTTAACCAAATGCAGTTTATACTAAAGTAGTAGCAAACAAGAGGTAAGTAGCTAACCACCATAGTTAATCAGGGATTAGTGCGTGTTTGAATTTAACTGCATTCATTACTTACATATAATTTGAAAAGAAAACCTGCATACAGTGAATAAACTGAATCTGAAGAGAACATTGAAACAACCAGTAATTTTATTGCAATTCAGGGGATAAACAATTTGAGTTCAAAAGTATGACCATGAACTCATTCTCTGAAGAAAGTTTATGTCCCTACATAGCTGGATTTTAACATTTTTTTGGAAGAAAAAAATAATAGTAGCATTGTGGCAAATTAAAAAAAATATATACAGGGTGATTCAAAAATCACTATACATTTTGTATTTAAACAGGTATTATTACACAATATGTAATAGTACTGAAACATATACCACAGTAGGACTTAATGTCAATGCGATTCAGTGTGACCACCTTGCACGTCTAGACACAACGACCATTGCTCCACTACACTCCGAAAAACACTCTCAAGCATAGCTGGTGTAATCTCAGCAGCCGCAGCTCTAATCTTCTGTTTTAACTGTTGAATGCTGTTGATCTTCACCTGGTACACCCTATACTTTGTAAACCCCCAGACAAAAAAGTCTAAGGGTGTCAGGTATAGTGAGCGGGAAGGCCACATCATTGGCGCGGCACAGCCAATCCATCTGCCGGGAAAAACTTCATTTAGGTAGTCACGAACCATTATGGCAAAATCCCATCAGATACCGGTACCAATTGGGGTTCCAAAAATTGTTCCAACATATCGAGGTATGTGTTTCCAGTAACATTTTTTTCTGCAAACATGAAGGGCCTGTAAACTTTTGACCTAGTTTACCCTAACCACACATTTACTTTGTGTGTTTACGGTTCCCATTCCTGCATCACATTTACGGGCGAAATCTGCTCACGTCTGTTCATACGTCACACCACGTAGACGAGCAGAAACAACAGCTATTTTTTCGTCTGTGTTGAGCATACTGTCACATTACATGCAAGAAATAAGAATACAGTAACTGTATCACTAAAATGTATAGTGATTTTTGAATCACCCTGTATATATATATATATTGTATAAAAGTTTCTTTCTATCCATCTAAATGAATACAAATTGTATTAACAAAATAAAACTCCACCAAAATTATAAGCAAAATGGACTGAATACCTATAACCTTTAATTGAAGTCAATGTAATATTATCTCATATTTTATTTACCCTAACACTGTGATATAACTCTCCTATTTAAATTTATCTGACAATTTGTGCATTTATCTGAAAGTTAAACTGAAATGCAACCTCTGTTTAACTATAAGAAGATAGAATGTTTATTAGTGTACGATCTTGAAAATAATAAAATCAGGTAAACTGATGTAACAAAGTGTCAGAATGCTTTCGTTTAATCAGTAATAATTGCAATTATGATATGCAGAAAATAAGTTACTTTGTTATCGATTTCCGAGTTAAGCTCCACATCGATTCATTAAACAGGGCTTACGAAAGAACAAAAGTCTAAAGTATGATAGGCATAATATGTGAAGGAATATGTGGGTAGTGGTATTTGTCAAGTTAACTGTACTGCAACTTCCAAAGACGTATATGAACAATATAAAACAATATGTTGTCATGAGAACTGATTTGCATTTAATAAATTCTTTCTATTATAGTGTAATGATAGTAACTGGTCCTTATCTTTCCACTGTAACTTGTTAAAACCGTCAAAGTCAAACATACACATACACAAAGATAAAACATTTGAAAGAATCAGTGGATAAAATACCTCGGTGCGACGTTTCGACCTTGTCCTCCAGGTCTTCCTCAGGCAACTTATTTTATCCACTGATTCTTTCAAATGTTTTATCTTTGTGTATGTGTATGTTTGACTTTGACGGTTTTAACTGTCTATTATAATAAATTATAATAATGGCAATAAATTGGGCATTACTCCGGTACCTGTTAACCGATTTAGTAGAATGTCAATAGGCCCATGGAGGTTATAAATGTGTATACCAAATTTCATGAAAATCCGATAAAGCGTATTTGAGTTATCCACATGTACAGACACACGAATGGATGGACAGTGATTTTTCCCGTCCCCTACACTATCTTATAATAAATGCAAGGTTCTTTGTGATTTTTTGAACATTCTCTGATTTTAAATTTAGCACACTAGAATATACATTTATAATTCAGTATTACAATTATGAAATCTTATGTGAAGTTTACAGCTGTTAATTTTATTAACATACCTTGATGTGCTGCCTTTAGTTGCTAGGGTCTGAAGGAACATTTGGAATGGGAGTAGGTATGATCTTTTGGAGCCAATGATCTCATCAGTGTACCAGGATGTGAACATGAGTTTGATTCTCACCCAAGACAAATTTTCATCCTGGATTACAGAATAAAATATAAATTATTAATCACAGTTTAAATATGTAAAAATACATACACCGCTTCCCTCAATATAAGGGTTATACAGTCAAGTGCAGGAAAACTTTCTGATATTTCTGGTTTCTTCAAATGTTTTTCTTTGTTTAAAGTTGGCATTGAATCTTATCATCTGTGTTCCACACCAGCCCTAGGTAAGCCAATCTCTTATTGGTCGGAATTCAAGTCTGATAACAAACATTAGCCTATGAAAATGCTCTGGTCTAGGTGTGCGGTGAAATGGGGGTGGAGTATGGAAACATTTTATTTAAGTGGCTGGAAGGTGTGCATCACAACAAATGTTCACATCAAGCCCCCTGGATGAGTCTGACTCATATTGGTTTGGTGTCAGAAATCTGGCACTAAAACATTAACCTATGAACACAGGTTAGTTTCGGGTCCAGGAGTGGGGAAAATAAGACCAACAGTTGAGAGTTAGCCTCTGTTGCATATCCGACAACGCAAATAAAAGGTAGGTGGAGGGTAGGGAATGGGTGTGGTAGAGGCAGTTACGTACTGTAATCCTTACTAACATAACCATTGTGCATTATATCGGAAAGTTCCTGTGCAGTCCACTGTACATAGTCAAAAACAACTAATTATAATTATATATATAAAAAAAAACAAACAATGTTAATTATAATTATTACATATTTATCTCTATATATATAAAAGGCTTTGTCCTGACTGACAGGAATCAACGTAGAGCCTAAACTATAACAGGTAGAGACTTGGAATTTTGACAGTACCTTCGTTTCATAGTGTAGGTGCTCACTAAGAAAGGATTTTGAAAAATTCTGATTTTAAATGCCAAAAATCAAATGTTTTTGAGAATACTTAATCCCTTCTTACACATAATTATCGAATCCGAATCACATTTGACATTAAAACATATTGTTGCCGGTGGCTTTCAGATGGGTTTGGAATTAAATTAAATGGAAGTTTGACAATTACAGTTGGCTTTGTCTATTTTTGTCATACCTTGAAATAAAACTTTCGCGATCGCTTGAATGTTGTAAGCCCTAATATGGTCAAACATTGTTTTATTTGGACGAATCTCACTATACAGAGGTTTTCTGGACCAAGGAACTCGAATCTGAGGTCGCTTTTACCAGGTGACGCTATCTAATCGTGGTATGTAGTCTACGTGATTTAGGTGTTAATAAATATAATGATTTAACCATTATGCTCTTAATTTTTAATTTTTGAAATAATTATCGCGGGCGAAGTCGCGGGCACATGCTAGTAATTATATAAAAAAACAAATACTTTCAATTTATAATTATTGCATCTTTATTATTAATAAAACAAATTAATTAACACTATTATTCCATTGGAACAAGTCATTTTTTACTCCTACAGTAATAAAGTAACATCTAGTCATGTCGTGGTTAGTTCACTCCCTTGAAAACGTTCGTAATTTAGAGCTGTCTTGTTCTTGCGTCAGGCTCTTTAATCATGACCAGTGAGAAGGTGTTTGAAGTCAACATAACATACCAATAAAAATATACTGCTTGACATTTTACCATTAAAATAACAAATGTTCCTTCAATTGTCAGAATGTCAAAACAGCGAACCATAATCTACTGTGACAAACAAAAGTGGATATACGAAATTCAAGTAAGATCCTTCAGTAATAACAAATAGGATGTTGTGGCTTTCAACTGATCAAAGCAAAATTGAGATAAGTGAATTAAGTAAATTATATCTTTACACCAAATCATCAAAGTACATGGTAAGGATGATTACGGCAACCATAAAGCAGTAAAAACATAACAGTTTTACACATATGGTTGTAATTTTAAAAGCACAATAAACCATAATTTACAAAAAATAAAGCATACTCAGCACATACATAACACTAAACGGGTGGTGATGAATCATGGTAAGTAAATATCCAATTCAGCATTTGCCGTGAAGACGGGGGAAATCAAGAAAAACCCAAGTAGTTATAATACATTTTTGTGAAGTCGTACAAAAAAATGCATATTTCAAAATTGCTTAGTATATTTCAAGTTTTTTGTGGTTTGTAGTATGTTTGTCACTAGTGAATTTGTTATAGCCTTAAGATAATTGTAGTATGTGTTATAATTTTTTTCCTTTGAACCAATGTATTTACGTCACCCCTCGCATGAGCTTTGCTCTTTGGGTCTCTATTATATTATATATTAAATAAATAACTAAATATTGAATCAATAATCTTAAGAGGTTCCGCATAATATATCACTATGTTTTGTTCAATTACAGCTGGGAGCTGAAGAAGAACATATTCAGGAATACAGTCGAGCCTCGGTAATTCGAGCCCCGGTATTTCGAGGTTCCGTGTAATTCGAGCTGGTCTTAAGAAAATTAAAATTTCCATAAAACTAGAGTAAAATCCCGTTTTTATACGGTGTCCGCATGTAAGTTTTACGCACTTCAGAATGTGTTACATTTTGAGCTTTCTTTCAATTTTTCCATGTACAAAAATGCAGGTAAAACTGTCCCACTTAGGGTTTCGTTCATAATACACAGAAATTATTTTAAATGTTTGCCAATATACATAGGCTACAAGCGTAACACAGGTTGGCCTATGTAGGCCTATTATATTGTTTGTTTATGTATTTTTTAAAACATTACTATTCACATTAAATATTTATTTATGATTTACCCCTTGATTAGTGATATTCCCGTATAATCCGAGTTTTTTGTAATTCGAGGTAGCCTCAGCCCCAATTAGCTCGAATTATCGGGGTTCTACTGTACTATACAAATCGTCATGTCTGTTACGCAAATTAATTTATAAACTTATAAACTAATAAACAATTAGAATGAAGCTACTATTTTAAAACAACACTTTATGGTTAGATTAAGATTTCATATAATAAATTGTGGCCCAATATGGGTTAATGTCTATAAATGTGTTGAATCACCAATGAGCTCAGTGTCATAACAATTCTTGGTACCGGTATTTACAATGGTATTTCTTGATATAACAGACGTGATCATTTGTATTCCTGAATATTTCCTCCTTCAGCTTCCAGCTGTAATTGAACAAAACAGTGGTATATTAGGCAAAACCTCTTAAGATTATTGACTGTTTTAAAACAAATGAAAAATGAAATTAGTAAATTATAACCAAGTAATATTGGCCGGCCATGGAATTTGAACCCTTGACCTCCAGAATGCCAGTCCAAGATGCTTCTGTTTTGGTCATTTCCCTCGGCGATTGAGGCATTTATGACACCACATTTTGAAATGTAGAGATATGCAGAACTATGAGAACTCAAGACTGGCTCAGAAAATAATAAGACTACAAATAGAGTGCTACACCAGTGGCGTAGGGAAGTGGGGGGTCCAGGAGGTCCAGACCTTCCCCCAAAATCATATTTAAGTTATTTAAGCTATTTTGTCAATTATTTAATTATTTTATTTTAATAAAATACTGAACTTGTAAATGTGGGCCTATTATTTCCACTGTTCCATGTGTTATTTAACTTTTCTTATAAATAGTTATAAGTAGGGAGCGTATTTCTATGACCTAAAAAATAGGATATTTGCATGCATTTATGACCTAAAAAACATTAAAATATGACCAATAAAATTTAAAATATGACTTTACCACTTACACATTGTCTATATTTTTTTAAGTTTCATTACAATACATTTTATTAAAATATAATGTTAATTATTTTTTGCACGACTTAACTAATTAGTGGTACTTACGAATATTGATGCCGTGGATCATAACTTGACATTCCCACACGCAATCTTGTTGCTATGTGCAGTAAGAGTTTCCGTGCTGTTATGATTATTACACCACACCTCATAATACAAGCCTTCATGGACAAGGCCCCCCAGCACAAATATTTGGTTCCCATAAACAACAACAAATGCGAATCACTTTCTGAAATAAACATCTATCTTCAAGAATGTATATACATAATATTTTCAGGTAATATCACAATTAATATAATTAAATTGTTATAAATAATCATCGTGCAAAAAACAGCATGCAATACTCGTGCCGTAAGCGCATAACGGATCTTGGAAAATTGAAAAAAACTATTTCCTAGATCTGTATGCATGCCTTACAGCACTTGTATCGCAATATACTATAAAATATCTGTAAATTCTCAGAAAGTATCAGTATAAAGCAAAATATGATATAAAACTTCAAAATTTCTTTAATATGCACACAAATATGCCGAAAAAATGATATAAATATGCCTATTCATACTAAATATGCTACAATAGTTGAAAATGTCCTAAATAAGCAGTTATATGCACAATAAAAGCCGTTCCATTTTCACCGGGATGCTTGGAATCAGGTTTAAATTAGTTGTAAACCTGAAATAATACAAAGGGGAAAAATATGGCATGTCATAGAAATCCGCCCCCTAGTTATAAGTGTTGAAACTTAAGTAACAATTTCTTGTTTAAGTTGTCAAGTCTTAGACCATAGTAAACAAATTTGCTAACTATTTTTTCAGCGCTATAATAGTGTAAAATGTGATTTTCATTAGTTCAATGTTTAAACAATTTTTGGGGGTGTGCCCCCAAACCTCTCCAACACTTTCGACCCTCCTCGAAACTCTTTTCTGGCTATGCCACTGTGCTACACCCCCTAGGAAAATCAATCCAGCTTGGAAAACATTGCATGTTACAACCGGACTGCAAAATTGTTTGCATAGTAGCATTAGTCCACACTTATCATTCATTAATGTTCTGGCTTATGTGATGTGACATTTATGCAGTCAACTGTGAATCAATATCCTGGGTAGTACAACAAAACTTCTCCTTGGAGATATTGTGTATGTCTTCTCAGTCTTGCCTTGTAGGGAGCCAGTGTAGGTCACTGTGTCTGTGCTTTGTATGAGGGAATTTCTACCAATGTGCAATGTTTTACATCTTTTTTGGTGTTTTCTTTTGACAGCTTACAGGTAAGATGCTGCCTAAAATTACAATTTTACTTTCACAAATCTGTTACATTAAGGTTGCCAGATTTTTATCAATGAATCCAGAGACACTTTTTAAAATTTCATATACAGTGAACGCCAGGGGCGTAATTAGCTACTTAAGCGCCCCTAGGCAGAGAAAAATATTTTCGCCCCCTTATTTCCACATGAATGTACCAAAAAGTAACCTACAATGATCATTATTGTAACTGAAATAGTAGGGTAATAATAATAATAATAATAATAATAATAATAATAATAATAATAATAATAATAATAATAATAATAATATAATCATAAATAAATAAGTAAATAAATAAACAGGTGCATACTGTTGTGAATGTAATTCATTTCTATTTCATTGTGCGTTACATTAGTTTCCTATTTTGAAGAGTTATGAATAAAATGTTTAATATATTTAAAAAAAAACAGTAACAGCTTAAAAGCCACCCCTTTAAATCTGCCGCCCTAGGCAGCTGCCTAGTCTGCCTAGGCTTAAATACGGCACTGGTGAACGCCACTTAATGTAATTGTGGATAATGTTATCAATCGGGTAATGTTATCACTTTTATGAAGTCCCGTATGGATTAATACTGATGCATTGAAAAAATGCTGTTTATTGTGATCAAAGATTCGGTTTAAGTTATCACATTTTCCTTTTTGCAGCTTTATTTCCAAGTACTGTTCGTCATTTAAATTTCGTTTTTAAGGATTTTGTTTCTAATTTGTATTGTGTTGTACTGGAGAAAGCAATTCTGTTCTCAGTTCCAGGATGATCAGTTCGAGGGGGTGGCATTACCTAACTTTCTCTTTTAAGCAATAAAATATTTAAGCTGCAGCTTTTCATTTATGAAGATAACAGTGTTGACATTCAGTGATGGGTAGTGTAAAATTAAAAGACTTGACGAGACAGGCGTTAGATGTTTTGCTACGCAGTGTTCACCACATATCAGTATAGACTTCCAAACACACTCGTAACTCGTAACTGAGTGTGGAGTATTGGTTAATGGACTCCTTAAGGAAAGTAAAGTAAAAAAAAAAAGTTCCTTGCAGTCTATTACTGTATTAGCCTATGAGTGGTTCAATGATCCACAGTTACATATTATTTTATGAATAAATATTTTTAATTCTGTTTTGTAGTGTATTATCTTATATATGAATAAATAACCTTCGTTTAATTCCTTTGACTACTGTTATCAATCAGTTAAATTTATCAGATAAGCTACATCCCGAAGTGATCACAATAATCGGGGTGCACTGTATGTAATATTTTTAGGGGAATGGATGACTTAATTGCACTCGATTTCCTACAATATATAGCAGTTTATGTCTTTAATATAAAAATCAAATAATGATGTCAAGTGGACACATTTTTATTTTAAATCAATACAAACATCTGACAGTTTCATCCATCCAAAGTTTCTTCTTGAAGGACATTGTTTATTTCACTTTGATCTGACACAGTCTTTTTAAAGTATGCTGAAGCTTTTATGTCTTTTAGTTACAACATGTTCAATGACTGAGATTTGCCCACCATTCCAACAGTAATAGTTACTTCACATAATGAACAAAATGCAGAGTTTCCTTTACTCCTCTTCTTAAAAATTGAAAATCCTTTAGTATGTTCTCACTAGCTACACATTTTCGTGTATTTGATGAAATCAGTAAACATCAACTTCTTTTTCTTCTCTTGGCATACAGCAAAGTTTTGCTAAAGCTTCCTTCAAAACAATAGCCCATTCACATCTATCCTCTGCCCTCCTCCTCGATCTCCTTATACCCATTTTCCTCAAGTCGTCTTCTTTGCAGACTCAATCTGGGGCAACCTCTATCCCTCCTTCCTTCTATTCTACCAGTGAAAATCTTCTTCACCATTCTTTCATCCTTCATGGCACGTTTTTGAACTTTTAATGTTTTTAAAGAATAATGTATCTAATTATGAACTTAGGAGTGGTATTCATGCATACAACACTAGACATAATAATGCCATTCAAACGCCATTTTCTAGACTAAGCAAAGTAAATTCAAATCATGTGTTTAATGCTGTAAACGTTTTTAACAAACTTCCTGACACCATAAAGGACCTAAATGGGAGTAAATTCAAAACCAAAATAAAAATTTGGTTGAAGAACAACCCGTTTTATAATATGCATGAATGTTTTAACAATGACTTCAAGTTTTAATCTTTTACAGTAGACTTAAGTTATTAACCTTTTGTCATTTATTGGGGCCAGTAATGATTAATTTTGGCTTCTTTTATGAAATCTGACATGGCCAATTGTGCATTTTACTTAAAGGCTTAAATAAATAATAATAATAATAATAATTATTATTATTCTAATTAAATGACCTGCCCATTCAGGTCTTCTAATTTTAATCAAAGTTACTAGTGATTTAATTACCGTTACTATATCCGGTGACGAGTACAAGTTATGAAGCTCGTCGTTATGCAGTTTTCTCCAGTCCCCATTTTCATCTCTCTTAAGCCCAAATATTTTCCTAAGCCCCCTGTTTTCGAATACTCTCAGATTATGTTCTTCCCGAAGAGTAAGGGAACATGTCTCACATCCATATAATACAACCGGCAGGATAATTATTAATTCAACCGCAAGATGTTTTAAAATAAAACATATTTATTAAGTGACATCGTTTTTACATAAATTTCATGAATTACATAATTTTATTTTTAAGTATATTTTTACCTTCAATGTTTAGCATACCGGATAGGTACAAATTATAGTAAAGCAATATAAAAGTCCTGGTATTATATAAAGAACAGAAAACTACGTATTGAGTTGATGTACATCTGCTGAATATGAATGACGATGGTCTTCAAAAATGGTTCAGATATTTATACAGAAAGAGAAGTGCCTACCCACCATATATCTTATGTTATACAGGATGTTCCAAAATTCCATACACAAACTGCTATAGATTGTAGAGGAGACCAAAACAAAGCTGTTTTGTTATATAACCATAGGCCAGAAACCAATAGTTACAGCAGTAGTCACCTTCGAATGGAAACATCACTGACAGACTTGAACTGGTTGTGGTGAGGTTTATTTACAGATATTGTTCAAACGTGCAGCCTCCTGCTTCAATACATGATCTGCAACAACGTGATACTGCTTCTCTCATACGGTGAAATGCTCCAGGGTTATGTTGTAATCGGTCGGCAGCTACACGAATCTGAGCAATGAGATCCTCCTCTCACACAATCTGCTACCTAAACTGTGTACAATCTGCAACGTGTCATGTGTTTGTCATGTGCAGAGATGTTTGTTTCTACTCAACGATGTCTGTCTTCGAAGGTGACTACTGACGTATCTATTGGTTTCTGGCCTATGGTTATAACAAAACAAGTTTGTTTTGGTCTCCTCTACAATCCATAGCAGTTTGTGTATGGAATTTTGCAACACTCTGTATAACTTCATTGTGTTAACTTCCAATATTATATAGAATTTATATTAAGTATCCTTCCGTTTGAAGCTAGGATGTATAAATTGTTTGTATTTCCGACTTTTGAACAAAGCACGTACAAGTGATAATGGAGAAGCATAACTTTAAGTGGCAGTCCTCTTTTATTTCAGTGATGCTCTTCTTTCCAGTTGCCATGGCAAGAGAGCAAGGTCACCTGCAATTAATTCCACAAATGAAAAATACTAGAGAAAACTGGTGCATTGATAGCACTAAAAATCACGTTTCCTGCCAGTTTTTGCCCATAACGTTTATATATATATATTTATTTATTTATATTTCCCTCTGGTGTGGTTACGGCCTTAAGACCTTCTCTTCCACTAACCAGAGGTGAATACATTCAAATATTACCAAATAATCTAATTAAGAATAAATAAGAGATGTGATAATATTTTATAAATGTAAATTATGTTAGTGAAGCCTATAATTAAATCTGTATTAAGCTAGAGCCTAATAATGAAAATTCAACATTGTAAGTAGAACAAATTAGAGAGAAAATAATAATAATAATAGGTAGAAAAAGAAGAAAAGTAAATTAAAAATAAATGAAACTTATTAGAGTTAATTTCTCTTGTGAGATTCTCTATAAGTTCTTCTAATGTATTGGGTCTGAACTATACACTTTACTTTTAAACTTCAAGTTTGGATGAAATATCTACATAACCGAAAGAGAAATTAACTCTATCTCGGAAGCTGAACTTATGCGCGTGAAAGAAAATTTCCTAAAAAGGTGCAAGTGTTGTGTGGATGCAAGAGGAGGACATTTGCAACATCTCTTGTGATGAGGTATATAGTTATTTTCATTGTAATTTTAACTGTAAACGTGAGAACCTGAATCAATACACCATTAGCGGCTTTATTTGCGTAGATATTTTACCTGATCACTTGGAAGTTAGAGCTGTGGCTGCCGTGATGCAGAAATCTGCATGATTGGCTAACTTGTAAGTGAGTATAAGAAGTGCATTAGGCTTATGGAATATATTCCTTTTTAAATATGCATCACTCCTGATAGCGAAACTTTAATGAAGTACATTAAGAAGTTGGTAATTTTTTCTCTCCATGCTTTAATCAGGCATATTTTTAAATTCTGTTCTCCTAATCATTCTAAGTGCAATTGTGATTTATAATACAGGTATGATCAAGGTGAATTTCATTGTATTTTCCTCATTTCTAATGTGTCCTGCCTTTTTACAAAATGTCAATATTTTCAAGTGAAAAATGCAAATGTCTAATTTCTTCAAAAATATGTTACAGAAACCCAAGCCTAATTATAACAACAAAAGCAGAGATGATCATAATGATGAAGATAAATATACAGATGATAAAAAATGAAAATTACCTGAACAGAATGTAGTGCTTTCGTTAGGTTTCTCTTTCTTGTGTTGAGATGAAACAATCTGAAAGAAAGTTAAAAGAAATCCATATAACAGAAATATAAACTGTGTTCTAAATAGAAGAAATGACAGGTTAGGAAATTTCACCTTTCCTCCCTCAGCAGCAGACTGTCCTCCATCTTAAAAATTAATTAGTTCAACTCATATATTCCCGGCACTGCATGCCTGACTTCTGATAAGGAAGACAAGCATTATGCAACTGCACTCAATAATTCAGTCTTGTCTGAATGCACATACCATACAGCAGTTCACATGGCTTTACCTTCAGAATAAGTACATTATTTACAACAGACATGATAACCATACACGTAATAAAACTGGCAATACAGGTGGAAGAGTATGACCAGGTTGACCAGAGGTCATAAGGGGCCCAAAATGAAAACCGGGGAAAAAAAGAATGTCAATAGGTTGTCATAATGGGAGGAAAAAGATGCAAAGCTGAAGAAGAAGAATTCACAGCTTTCAGTGAACATGGCAACAGTGGAATAGGCATGGGCGTATGGTGAAATCTGTTTAGAGGGGGTTCAATATATAATTCTCAATCCCCTATATCAGAATAATTTTTCTATAATGTACCATTTTCGCTGAAGTTCAATTAGTGACAAGAATGCACGACTGTTTAAAATATTTCACATACGAGGACTTTTTTTATTTTTTTTATTATTTATTATTATTATTATTTTTTTTATTTTTTTATTTTTTTTTACAACCTCTGATGGGGCATAAAATGAAAAAAACACAGTGAAAATCAAAACTGTTTTATTTGGAACATTTAAGCACACCCTTCTAGCTACTTCTCTACATAGTTTCCCTCTGATTGAGACATTTGTCGCAGAATGGTACCAACTTTCCAATACCCTCTTCATAGAAGCTTGCCACCAGCGTATTGAGAAGGGTCTTCACGGCATTTTGAAGTGTTTTGAAATTCTTCATTGGTGTGGAAGCCAGATCTTGGGTTTGTTCGAGAAATTTGTGTGCATCCATTGTTTGGATTGTTCTTTTGATTTGGATTATCGTAACGAATCACGGCATTTTGAAGTGTTTTGAAATTCTTCGTTGGTGTGAAAGCCAGATCTTGGATTTGTTCAGGAAATTTGTGTGCATCCATTGTTTGGATTGTTCTTTTGATTTGGATTATCGTAACGAATCCACGTTTCATCCCCTATCACGATGGATTTCAAAAACTCGTAGGGATGATAATGGGCTTATTTATTTATTTTAAAGTGGCATTAAAAGTGAAAGTCATCATCAAACTTTGTGTCACATCCCCAGAAGATATCTAATTCAAAGATAAACTTTTCTTTTTATATACATTTTCTTTCTAAAGCTGCTGATCACAGACACACACAGCAAGATGTTTTGGAAAATAGCAATTACTGTATTCAGGGAACCTCAAACGTGCCTTTATATTAAAACGACAGATCAAATTTTGGAGTCTAATGCAATACTTCCTCTAACTGTAGTACCTATGGTAAGAGAAGAGGAAGTAAAAATGCATTGATTCATCACTGTAACACAAACAACAAAATCCAAGGACATTCTTTCAACTGACATAAGCATAACACATAAACATTTCATATCTGCAAAAAAAATCCACATTTCTCATTGTTGTAGAAATGTTTTTGTAAATCAGATAATGCACATCCAGGAAAGTAGCAGTTAGATGTATTATGACAAGTCCAACTTGTTTTGTACAGTAGCCATTCAAACAGAGTATCACAGCCCACCTCTTTATAACACTATTCAGAACATCCTGGTTATTATATTTTTTATTAGTAACTTTTTTGCATCCGTTCATTTCAGTTGGATTTAAGTTACCGTAGTAAGTATTACAGAAGAAATTAGATTTTTCTTTGGGATTACCGTGAAACCCCTCCTTATGGAAACCCTCAAATTAAGGACACTTCTCATGTACAGATCAGCCATTTCATAAAATATGGAAATTTTTCCCTCAAAGAGAGATGTTATAAAACTAGTGTAATTGGGAAGTCAAATAAAAGTCTAAAACCTGGAGTTCACTGAATATTCAGGAATTATTTGTACTTCAAGTTATTTCATGTGTAAAATTTCTTGATTATTTATTAATTGCGTTGTAGTTAATTTTTTTGGCATTTATAGCATGACTAGTATGTGCCCGCGATAATTATTTCAAGAATTAAAAATTAAGAGCATAATAGTTAAATCATTACATTTATTAACACCTAAATCGCATGGACTACATACCACGATGAGATAGCATCGACTGGTAAAAGCGACCTCAGATTCGAGTTTCTTGGCCAAGAAAACCTCTGTATAGTGAGATTCGTCCAAATAAAACAACGTTTGACCATATTTAGGGCTTACAACATTCAAGCGATCGCGAAAGTTTTGTTTTCAAGGTTTGACAAAAATAGCCAAAGCCAACTGTAATTGATTTGACATTGAAATGTATAACTGAAAACTTATGTTTTGAAAACGCAAAAAATGCACGTTTTTTGCCAGTTTTTCACTCATAACTCACGAACGAAAACTAAAATTAAAATTCCGGCTTCGAGGTGCATTTTCCGACCCTTCAGCACACCTATGTTTAAAATTTCAGATCTCTGCGTTCAGTAGATTTCGCTGGACATCGAGGACAATTCCTTTTATTAATATAGATAATATGAATTATAATGATACCTTCTCTAATTTGTCAAACATCCATTTAATTTAATCCAAGCCCACCTGATAGCACTGGTAACAATACGTTCTGTGAATTTGTTTTGATAATTCTATGTAAAAAGGGATTAAGTATTTTCAAAAACATTTAATTTTTGGCATTTAGAATCAGAATTTTTCAAAATCCTTTCTTAGTGAGCACCTACATTATGAAGCAAAGGTACTGTCAAAATTCCAAGTCTCTACCTGTTATAGTTTAGGCTGTACG
Organism: Ectobius pallidus; assembly: GCA_964059195.1. Taxonomy (NCBI): domain Eukaryota; kingdom Metazoa; phylum Arthropoda; class Insecta; order Blattodea; family Ectobiidae; genus Ectobius; species Ectobius pallidus. Next base: position 159,846,978 of record CAXKWD010000005.1, on the reverse strand, counting down.
TTGATTCCTGTCATTCAGTCAGTCATTCATTCAGTCAGTCAGTCAGTCAGTCAGGACAAAGCCTTTTATATATATAGAGATTTTAACACTCATTAAAACTAAGTAGTCAAGAGTAATCAGCTATGTCCTGTTTGATTTGAGAAAATATACATCTTAAGGTACAAAAGGTACAATTTGGTATAAGATTAACTTCAAAAACTATGTTTGGTTAATTACTATATAAAGTAACAAAAAGTGACCTTTTGTCCCACCCGTAATGGTGATAGTTTTGTTAAATATTATTGTAAGAGTCAAATAAATGTTCTAACAATTTTGAAACAGTTTACAATTTTTATTTAATCCCTCATACCTTCATTAATAATAACATTAAGACTCTATCAGAGTCTAGCAGAACAGGAAATGAACTTCTGTTTTGCATCATTAAAATCATTGTTCACATTATGTCCCACCCATAATAAATTTTGAAAAACAAATTTTAAATAATGCTTTCCATGTAGTATGGAGGAGAAGGCATAGTAGATTTTACAGAAATTCAGAACCAGTTGTAATTCATTATTTATGATATGTAATGAACAAAAGTAGTTGTCATAATATGCTACAATGTCCTAGCTGTAATTATGAAATGGCTGAGATTGATTTTCGTGTCCTAACTGAAATAATATAGAAATAATGATAAATTCAATTCTCATGCACGGACAATCTCTGATACAGACACAGAGAGCTGTTTGACAGTCCAACAGTTTGCTTTACCTCCTGACTATGGACAGAACTTGGATATCTAAGACCTAATGTGATAACAAATGAAAAATTTGGGATAATAGTGTATAACAGAAACAAAAATAAGGGATTAATGCTAAAAATAACGATCCCAAAGTTTACCACTCGCACAGCATAAAGAATGCTCACATATGGTATTCTATTAATATTTTCTACTAAAAAAAAGGGCCAAAAATTCTTTACAACTATAATACAAATTTACTCTATACTGAAGCTTTGCTTTTATCAGATCTGCACAGCTCTTATTTCCTGTGTCAGTCTAATAAAAAATTTAATATTTCATATAGGCTCATTATGAAAATGTCATACCAAAACAAATTTTAAAGAATGAATGGCGGGAATTCTGAAAATATGGGATATATCTTAAAAAATACGGGACCTGGGACTTTTGTACAAATTAATTCAAAATACAGGATTTCCCGAGAAATACGGCAACCCTAGTATATCTTCCACTATATGCATGGCTAACTCCTGAAGTTAATTAAGCTTAATAACTGAAAAATATGATGTGAAATTCACATAACTTCCTCTGCCGAAATAAAAGCTAGCCTCTTAGTATAATATAATTATTATGTACGACATTTTTTTTCATGTACATTGGTTGTAAAAATGAAGATAATGTTGTTACCACACCACATCCCCAAAGGATACATAACTCAAATAAAATATGAGCAATGTACTCTCGTAACTTTCTTTACTTGAAGTATGGCCAATACATTTTTTCTCACTTCACATTCTGATATAGAACATAAAGCCATATTGCAAAGAGCACGTACTCACCGTGAGTGGGTTCTAACTACCTTCCAGATAATTTTTTCAAAAAAATGTTTCAAATAAAAGTTTTAGTTTTTAGTACAAGCACCCCATGTGTAAAATTTAAACAAAATCGTAGGACCTGTTTTTGAGAAAATCGTGACAAATTAAATTTTCTTCATGCAAAGTCACCTTAAAAATAAGAGAAATTCGTCGCCAATCATCATGTCACATCGCCAAAAGGTACCTAAGCCAAATGCAAATGATTGTTTTTGTAAGATTTTCCTTTACAAGAGGTCATATTGCAAAGAGCACGTATTCAGAGTGGGTGGTTTATAACTACCCTTTAGAGATTTTTTTTTTTTTTTAAATAAAAGTTTTAGCTCTAAGTATAAGCAACAGATGTGCAAAATTTAAAGAAAGCTGTTAGAGCCGTTTTTGAGAAAATCACGAAAAAGGAAATTTTCTTCATGTCAAGTCTTCTTAAAAATAAGAGAAACTTGTCGCCAATCTTCGTGTCACATCTTCCATTCTGGAGCTAGGCTGTTCACACACATCCACACAGTTTATGCTAGGGTGACCAGACGTCCCGTTCTTAACGGGACTTTTTTTTTCATTAATTGTCCCAGTGTCCTGACAAATCTTTAACGGGATGCCAAATGTCCTGTTTTTTCCAAAACTTGCAACAAATGTCTGTTCAATGCATCCAATTTAATTTCTTCAAATATCCTACTTCTATAATATGACAGATTATTATTTTTAACAATTTTAACTGTTGGCAGTTGTAAATGTAATTTCAGTCATAAAAAGACTGACAAAGCTTGAATTTATAAGACTGCTTTTAATTCAGAATGGCGATATTTGATGACAACGAAGTCTCATTTATAGCAAATTGTAACTGCAAGACTTGGAAGGAACGCTTGCACTCTTTGTTATCCAAGTGTCCTGTTTTGTCCTGTTTATTTTAAGGCAAATTTTGTCAAATGTCCTGTTTTTTAAGTTCATAAATCTGGTCACTCTAATTTATGCTAAAAACTCAACTTCGAATTTAGGGGTCGAAAACAATACTTCCTCTACCTATAGTACTTATGGTATGGCCCGAGGATATAAGCATCATCATTTTCAATTAAGTACAGGAACAGTATAAATGCAGGTTACTAAATATAACTGTCCAGCCAGTTGTAAAACTAGATCAATAAGAAGATGAATATTTCATTTCAAAGGGGACTACCATGGGTGGAGTTCATTAGTCCCCTGGTGGTCACAAAGGGACATACCTCCTGCCTTTCACATGTTTTTTTTATTCTCACAATACAAATAACGCTTTTAACTTGAATGAAATACTTCACGTTCCCTATTACATGTGTCGGTATCTGCTAGTTAGCCACACTACTGTTCTTGTGCAACTGTCAACTCCATTTCCTATCTAATTACCTTTCCAAGATGAACAACAGAAACTTTTCTTGAATTGTATTCTTCAGAAATCTAACTAGAATAAAAAATCTGCTCTAAACAAAGCCTTTATTCAATGGAATATTTTCTTAAACATAAATGTCTTCCAGTCATGTGAATTGAGGACAAAATAACATGTTAAATTCTCTGAATTAAATTGAAACTGTCTAATGTGAAAACAGAAAGAAACATAAGCTTTTTAAGGAAACTTTAAAATCTTACAAAATAAGCTTTTTTATTTAATATATTTCAAAATAAGCTTTTTTACGAAAAATGTCCAATCTTGCATAGTGCAATGAGTGGAGAAAATTTAGGCTTTATATGGCATTTTTTATTATGTCCGAACTTTTTAAAATAAAAAATAAGAAATTTGTAGGCCTATGATGACCGTGAATTTTAAAAAAATTTGAGATATGCAATGAATATTGATTTTTTTTCCTTTTGTAGCTAAGACATAATAAAACTAGTAATGTCTTAAAAATTTGGGCCCAAGAGAGATGAAAATGGGGACTGGAAAAAACTGCATAACGATGAGCTTCGTGACCTGTACTCTTCACCGGATATAGTAAGGGTAATTTAATCATGGAGGAGTAAATGGGCTGGACATGTTGCATGCATGGGGGAGGAAAGACACATCTCAAAAGTGTTGATTGGGAAACCCGAAGGGAAAAGACCACCTGGAAGACCTAAATGTAGGTGGGAGGACAATGTTAGGATAGATTTAAGGAAAGTAGGACCTGTGAGGGATGATTGGATGGAGTTAGTACAGGATAGGGTTGAATGGCAGGCTCAGGTAAGTGTGGCAATGAACCTTCAGGTTCCATAAAATAGATAATATTCCTTTAGCTTGCTGAGGAATTGTCTATTGTCATTGAGTAAGTAAGTAAGTGTCTTAAAAATATTTCATTGGTCATATTAACAAAAATTTACATTTTACAGAAACAATGTGCAATAAATTTCATTTTGAAATACGCAATCCATTATTACAAACTTTTGAATAAAAGGAATGAAACTTGTGAGAACAAGTATAAAAAATCAAGTATGTAGTTTTAAAAAGTAGACAATAACATTTTGTTATTAATGTATTTCATGCCAGTGAGGGCTCTGTTGAATGTTGTGTTTCTTCTACCTTATATATTCAATAAAATAAACAAGAGTACCGGTATTTAATACTCAAGAAATTAACATTCCTTACATATTCAATGGTAATAAACAATTCCTCAGGAAGCTAAAGGAATATTATCTTTTTATGGAACCTACGTCTGGTCTTCCAAGTGGTCTCTTCCCTTCAGGTCTCCCAGTCAATATTTTTGAGATATGTCTTTCCTCTCCCATGCGTGCAACATGTCCAGCCCATTTCATCCTCCATGATTTAATTACTCTTATTATATCCGGTGATGGGTACAGGTTATGAAGATCGTCGTTATGCAGTTTTCTCCAATCCCCATTTCATCTCTTTTAGGCCCAAATATTTTCCTAAGCTCCGTGTTTTCGAACACTCTCAGATTATGTTTTTCCCGAAGAGTAAGTGATCATGACCAAGGAATCCCCATACTTTTTTATAATTATGTTAAAAGAAGCAATAATAAAAAGTAAAAAAAATACAAAAGGCTTTTCCAAATAACTGGGTAAAAGAGAATTTTAATACATAAATTACAAAGAACACTCTCCACAAAGTTCAGGACAATTCAATCAAATCTGCTCTTTTAATCCTAAACTTAGCTGACTTTAAGATAAGTACTTGCAGGGCATTCGGACACACCCTCCTGTGACCTTCACATCTAGGTGCAGAGTTTTTATCTTTGTAATCAGTTTCATATCTACTCCATGGGTTGACTCAGTTAATGCTCAGATACAGTGACAGTGTAAACTGAAGCGTGTATTGGATAACAACATTTTACTTCTTTACAAGGTAAAACATGTTCCTATGTACACAGCCATTAGCTTATACTAGAAACTAAAGAACGATAAATAGGGGCGGATTTTTGTGACCTAAAATATAGGATATATGCATGCATTTATGACCTAAAAAACATTAAAATATGACCAACAAAATTTAAAATATGACTCCAACACTTACACATTGTGTATATTTTTTTAAAAGTTTCATTACAATACATTTTATTAAAATATAATGTTAATTATTTAAAATATCTGTAAATTCTCAAAAAGTACCATTATAATGCAAAATTTAGAAAATATGATATGTAACTTCAAAATGTCTTTAATATGCACACAAATATGCAAAAAATATGACCTAAATATTATTTTCATACCAAATATGCTACAATAGTTGAAGATGTCCTAAATATGCAATTATATGTACAATAAAAGCCGTTCCATTTTCACCAGGATGCTTGGAATCGGGTTTTAATTAGTCGGAAACCTGAAATAATGCCCCCTAACGATAAACCTCCTGTTGAAGTTAATGCTTTTTAACGAATTTCATTTTAACCCTTTCACCTTTTCACCCTTGATTATTTGCAGTAATGGGAAGTAATTGAGAAAAAATAATCAGATTACACGTAACAGTTCCCGTTTTGGGTCCATTTACTTGTAATCATTACTTTATGAAGAATGTAATTTCTACTTGTAATTTACTTCTATAAATAAAATTTTAATTGGTACATTTTAGTTATCGTTAGTATTAGTATCATTCTCGCATGCTATATCGTCATCGTTACTGTTTTTGAAACTAATATCCAAATTAGAGGCAATATTAACAAAAAGTAACTCAATGTGTCTGGAAGTATTGGTATTGATGTGTTTCTTTCTTTATTCATTAATAATTTGAGACTTGGTAATGTCCCAAGCAGCTTTACCACTGAGTGGCCCAATAATTTATGGCCTTGTACCCAAAACAAACAAACAAACAAACAAACACACACAAAAAAAAATAAAAAAAAATAAAAATAATAATAATAATAATAATTATATGGATGTGAGACATGGTCGCTTACTCTTCAGGAAGAACATAATCTGAGAGAAAGTTTGAAAACAGGGTGCTTAGGAAAATATTTTCACCTAAGAGAAATGAAAATGGGGATTGGAGAAAACTACATAATGACGAGCTCCATAACTTTTACTCTCCACCAAATATAGTAAGGGTAATAAGGTTAAAACTTTAAAACACTTATGCACCACTTACGTGCACGTAAGTGGTGCATAAGTGTTTTAAAGTTTTAATCTTATTATTCAGTTGTGCCACGGTTTTTAACAACTTCTTCGTAATTTTTTACAATTTTACAATTTTATAGTAAGGGTAATTAAATCAAGGAGGATGAAATGGGCTGGACATGTTCCATGCATGGGGGAGGAAAGACATCTCAAAAGTATTGACTGAGAGACCCGGAGGGAAAAGACCACTTGGAAGACCTAGACGTAGGTGGGAGGACAATATTAGGATAGATGTGAGAGAAGTAGGTTGGTTGGATGGAGTGAGCACAGGGTTGAATGGTGGGCTCAGGTAAGCGTGGCAATGAATCTTTGGGTTCCAAAAAATAGATAATATTCCTTTAGCTTGCTGATAAATTATCTATTGCTACTGAGTAAGTAAGTAGGTAATTAAGTAAAATGTCTCTCAGGGGTCATTCCACCTCAATTCATCCAGAAAAAAAGTGAAATGTAACCCTCCGGTCTCAGATTTTGATGAAAATTTGTAGCATGGTTCCCATATGCATGAGAAACAAAGATCTGAATTTTTAGCTTCCTGTCTGTTATAGATTCGGAGATACACTTCTTTGAAAACATCGTGTTTTAGGAAGAATAGAATCAGGACAGGAGTAGGTTTTGTGTGCAGACTGTTACATTTTTGCTTGTACCATGCCTGTGAATGTTAGTAGAACCGTAACACATGATCATTCCCATACAAAAATGACTGCTGAGTTCAAATCTGGTGTCAGAATTTGTCTAACACTTACAGAAATGTTGTTATGGGCATGTAAACTTAAAAATTGAAACTATAAAAAGGCAATCGCGCCTCCTCATAAAAACCATGATATCTCAAAAAGTAAACTAGATACAGCTGAATGCTTTACACCATTGGAACGAGCAGGAAATTTCCATCTAGATCAAATAAAAAAACTTGTGGGACTTTGTTAGGTGAATTTTTTTTCTGCACATATGTAAAAATAGAATATTTGAGTATGGTTTACATACATATGTTGAACAGAGTTTCCAGATAATTATGGAGCTACAGTCTTACAAGCCAAAGTAATTCAGTGTTATAATCGGTTCTTACCATTAAGTGCACAGAAATCCATTATCACAATTATAACACTTTTACACGGTAAGTTAAACATAATATTTTTGCAGCAGACCTGTTACATTACATTAATTTATTAACAGCTCAATACCCAAATTATTAAGTGTACTGCCAATCCAAATGTAAAAATAGACCACAGATGTCATTTTATTTAGGCCTATAGATGTGCTATACATCAAGTATTGATTATAAAAGATATTTATGAGTGGTGATAAGTAAATATTCACAATTAATAGATATAATAACATGCCTATTACATTTGTAAGGACAATTTAAATTGGAGCTAACAGATTGTTGCACTGATTTATAATGATCTGTTACTCTATAAGAGTTAGGCTACTTCGTCTTCATGAAGTAGTAGGCCTACGCATCACATTTAGTAGTACAAACTGGGGATGCTACACTGATGTTCCAACTGAGGGCCGGGAAGGAATTTTGTTACATAGAAGTCTTTGCAATTGTTCCATTTTTCCTGAATTTCAGCAGTACATTTATCAGATATGTGGTACTGTCTACCTGTTGCAGTATCTGGAATGGGTACATGTAGTAAGATGTGACTGAATGGAACCAAGCACTTATCTTCTTTCTCTGGCCAATGATATGATGTAGATGGGCCATTAGGATGCATGAATATTACACTTGCTTCTCCTTCATCTGTATCTACTTCATTAACTAAACCAATATACCATTTTTTGTCGTATACACAACAAACAAAACTGTTTAGTTTTACAGTTTCATGTACTGTAAGTTCTGCATCTGAAAACTGGAAGACTAAAGACAAATGATCATCTGTGCTCAGACGTTTCGCTCCCAAAATGTTACAAGATAGAGGTATGGAATGATGAAAACTTTGTGTTCCTGCAACCCTACTTGCTGCTTTGGATTTTTCACTCTGCAGTTTGTGAACATTTTCCACTTCTGCTGCAGATATAAATTGAAATTTAATTTTTGAGAACTGCTGGCTACAGAAATCAAACATCTGCTTTGACTCTAGTATTTGTTTTTGTACGGTCGTTGCATTCTAGCCTTGGTGGCAGTTATCTTGACAGCATCTTCAATGCCATCACAAGATGACTTGCCGTAAATGTACTGCTGAAATTCAGGAAAAATTGAACAAATATATTGCAAAGACTTCTATGTAACAAATTCCTTCCCGGCCCTCAGTTGGAACATCAGTGTAGCACCCCCAGTTCGTACTACTAAATGTGATGCTTAGGCCTACTACTTCATGAAGACGAAGTAGCCTAACTATTATAGGGGTCATTCCATATTAAATCAACAAATTTTAAGAAAATTTTTTGCCTCATCATTTTTGATTTTGATGAAATTTGGTAGGTGATGTGTACCAGTCTTCTGAACCCCAAAACAAATCTTGTTATACCTCTAAAAAATTTTACTCCTGAGATATAGACATTTGTTTGGAACACGAACAAGCAAAAAATGTAATTTCAGACCTATTTTCTGAAAGCCGTAGAATTTCTATTTGAATCAGTAGGATAATCAAATAGGGCTCATTGGAAAGCTTAAAGAATGAACTTTCATTTGTGCATACTAAATTAGATTTAAGTTAAGTCTAAACAGACGTTTCTAGGGCTCTAATCTTCGTTCGTGAACTGTCGTTTTGCGTAACTTTAGACATTAAAAAAACAATGAAGGACTTGGAGTAACAGGCCAATTTTTTTTCCTGTTACACTTATGTATGAGGAGTATGTGTAGGAAAAAAACTGAGCTGTTACTGGTGGTCCTTCACCCTGAAAAATTTGCTTAAACTTCGAAAAAAATGTAAATCGGGCTTTTTCTCGGTCCCAAAAAGTAATGTGGGACAGGTGATAAAAATCTGAAAATGCCAAGATGAGAAGCCCTTATAGTGTACTTTAAAATAAAAACAAAATCATTTTGTGACCCGAAGGGATAGAGGAGCTACAAGCCTTTGAAATATCAAGAAAACAACACTTGACCGCTACTGAAAATAGGCTAAGCAGATAGGATAATTACCACAAAATTTAATTTAAATTTACATATAATATAAATCATTTATTTACAAATGAGAATTTTCCTCAGTCATACAAATTTCTGATTTTTTGTAATTTTTCTAACAATTTTTCACATTTGACTTCTTTTTAAGCTACATTGAGGGCAATTTCAAGTAGGCCTACTGTATTTTCAACTATTGTATTTAGAAACCATTCTTATCCTGGTTTTTTGGATGTAGGTAATGCATTAAACACTAAAAGCTGCATAAAGCTCTTTAAGGTCACATCAAATTAACCTTTTCTGTATGTTAACCTTTTTCTCCATTAGGTCCTCTAACAGATACACAGTCCCTTTTCTTTGGCATCATTCTGCTGTACTCATCTTTTTCGTAGAAGTCTTGTACAGTTTTGACTGAAACTTCATCAAGTTTATTCCTAGTCCTGTTCTCCTTATTCTGTGGCAAAATCCCGTTCTTTTTCACTAAATTTCTTGACTGGCGGGCTAAGTATTGGCTGACATTAAACTCACTCTGAACTATACTAATACTCCGACTACTAGGAGCTAAACTTACAATGTTCTTTAGTAGTTGATGCAACTTTATTTTTTTCTTTAAGCTTGTGAATTAGTTGCTTGTACTCATTCGCTAAGCTGGCAGGCTGCATGTTCATTGAAAATTCCTCATTATCAGTTGAAATGTTCAAATCAAAAGACTTGCTTAACTTTCCTGTTATAGATTTGACTATCTTACTAACTTTATTTGTTAACACTGAGGGTCTAGCTTCAACTGACAGCTTCTGCACCTTAACAGGAGAAATACCAAGGACTGAACTGAGCATCATTAACTGTTTCAACAAGAATGGCTCCAGGTTCATAAATGTCTGGGCATTCATCTTCACTGTCAGTACCGGTCTCTGTGCCTTGTTTTGGTTTTTTAATTTTTTTAACATTTTGTGCACAATACCTTCCCTGTGATTAATTTCAGCTCAGGAATGCACATGGAAAGTGTCATTGATATTTATCTGAGAGATATTTTTAATAGGTTTTGAGTAAACACTGTAGGGGTCAGAGCAAGACCATACACAAGATTTGGAAGTATCTGTCCAAAAATTCAGCCTTGTGAAACATTTTATATCATCGCAACCAGTTCTAATTGAAAATAATGTTTTTTTGTTCTTCAGTGAACTCGGAAATAGTATTGAGTACTGAAGACCTAGAGTAAGATAATTTATGAGATACCTCTCCTCTGAAGATGCAAACAGTACAAGAACACTCAATCATAGTAATATACTGGTAACAATTTCAATAGCATGTATTCAGCACAAAATAACAATAGTAATAATTTAAAAAATAAATAAACTAATCAAAAGATAATGAAGCACAAACACAACCTACTTGCTGTGAGTCAGCTCAGTAAGTGGATAGTGGACAGCATTGAACAGAGGGGCTGGATTATATGAAGCTATGCACATTCAAACATGACTTGGTCAGCAACCAGACTCCAATGAACAGTGCGTGTCCAGAACTTATCCTATTATAACAGTTAACATATAATTCAATATACTGTATAGAAGAGTAGAGTTTAATGCAGTACGTACACCTAATAAACCAGGATAAGAATGGTTTCTAAATACAGTACTTGAAATTGCCATCAGAGTAGCTTAAAAAGAAGTCAAATGTGAAAAATTGTTAGAAAAATTACAAAAAATCAGAAATTTGTATGACTGAGGAAAATTCTCATTTGTAAATAAATGATTTATATTATATGTAAATTTAAATTAAATTTTGTGGTAATTATCCTATCTGCTTAGCCTATTTTCAGTAGCGGTCAAGTGTTGTTTTCTTGATATTTCAAAGGCTTGTAGCTCCTCTATCCCTTCGGGTCACAAAATGATTTTGTTTTTATTTTAAAGTACACTATAAGGGCTTCTCATCTTGGCATTTTCAGATTTTTATCACCTGTCCCACATTACTTTTTGGGACCGAGAAAAAGCCCGATTTACATTTTTTTCGAAGTTTAAGCAAATTTTTCAGGGTGAAGGACCACCAGTAACAGCTCAGTTTTTTCCCTACACATACTCCTCATACACAAGTGTAACAGGAAAAAAAATTGGCCTGTTACTTCAAGTCCTTCATTGTTTTTTTAATGTCTAAAGTTACGCAAAACGACAGTTCACGAACGAAGATTAGAGCCCTAGAAACGTCTGTTTAGACTTAACTTAAATCTAATTTAGTATGCACAAATGAAAGTCCATTCTTTAAGCTTTCCAATGAGCCCTATTTGATTATCCTACTGATTCAAATAGAAATTCTACGGCTTTCAGAAAATAGGTCTGAAATTACATTTTTTGCTTGTTCGTGTTCCAAACAAATGTCTATATCTCAGGAGTAAAATTTTTTAGAGGTATAACAAGATTTGTTTTGGGGTTCAGAAGACTGGTACACATCACCTACCAAATTTCATCAAAATCAAAAATGGTGCGGCAACGCCCATTTGTTGATTTAATATGGAATGACCCATAGAGTAACAGATCGTTATAAATCAGTGCAACCATCTGTTAGCTCCAATTAAAATTGTCCTTACAAATGTAATAGGCATGTTATTATAGCCTATCTATTAACTGTGAATATTTACTTATCACCACTCATAAATATCTTTTATAATCAATACTTGATGTATAGCACATCTATAGGCCTATCTAAAATTACATCTGTGGTCTTTTTTTATATAAGGTGTTGCAAAATTCCATACACAAACTGCTATGGATTGTAGAGGTGACCAAAACAAAGTTTTTTTGTTATATAACCATAGGCCGGAAACCAATAGTTACACCAGTAGTCACCTTCGAATGGAAACATGCTGACACACAATGAAGGTATGGTGACCATTTGAGCTGGTTATGGTGAGGTTTATTTACAGATATTGTTCACATGTGCTGCCTCCTGCTTCAATACACGATCTGCAACGACACAATACTGCTTCTCTCATATGGTGGAATACTCCAGGGGTATGTTGTAATTGGTTGGCAGCTACAAGAATCCGTGCAACAAGATCCTCCTCTGACACAGCTGGTGTTTCATACACTAAACTCTTTAAAAGTTAAGTGGGGTAAGGTCAGGAGAACGAGCAGGCCATGCAATGGGTACACGCCGGCCAATCCAATTTTCACCAAATGTGTCACGTAGATGCCCTCGAACTTGAAACAGAAACAAATGTGCGAGGATTTTGTAAACACTGACCAGGATATCGCTCAGCATAGAGACATTGTGCAGCTGTGGAATTGCCATTGCATGCACCATAAACTAGGTGGATATTCGCGAGTTCAACAAAACTGTAATCTTCCATCGTCCTTACTCAATGCTTAAGAACAAGCAGAATGAATAAAAGCAAACAGCTACCTAAACTGTGTACAATCTGCAACATGTCATGTGTTTGTCATGCACAGGGATGTTTGTTTCTACTCAACGATGTCTGTCTTCGATGGTGACTACTGACATACCTATTGGTTTCCGACCTATGGTTATTTAACAAAAAAGTTTGTTTTGGTCTCCTCTACAATCCATAGCAGTTTGTGTATGGAATTTTGCAACATTCATGTATTTGGATTGGCAGCACACTTAATAATTTGGGTACTGAGCTGTTAACAAATTAATATAATGTCATGTATCAGGTCTGCTCCAAAAATATTATGTTTAACTTACCGTGTAAAAATGTTATAGTTGTGGTAATGGATTTCTGTGCACTTAATGGTAAGAACTGATTATAACACTGAATTACTTTGGCTTGTAAGCCTGTAGCTCCATAATTATCTGGAAACTCTGTTCAACATATGTATGTAATCCATACTCAAATATTCTATTTTTACATATGTGCAGAAAAAAAATTCACCTAACAAAGTCCCACAAGTTTTTTTATTTGATCTAGATGGAAATTTCCTGCTCGTTCCAATGGTGTAAAGCATTCAGCTGTACCTAGTTTACTTTTTGAGATATCGTGGTTTTTATGAGGAGGCGCGATTGCCTTTTTATAGTTTCAATTTTTAAGTTTACATGCCCATAACAACATTTCTGTAAGTGTTAGACAAATTCTGACACCAGATTTGAACTCAGCAGTCATTTTTGCATTGGAATGATCATGTGTTATGGTTCTATTAACATTCACAGGCATGGTACAAGCAAAAATGTAACAGTCTGCACACAAAACCTACTCCTGTCCCAACTCTATTCTTCCTAAAACACAATGTTTTCAAAGAAGTGTATCTCCGAATCTATAACAGACAGGAAGCTAAAAATTCAGATCTTTGTTTCTCATGCATATGGGAACCATGCTACAAATTTTCATCAAAATCTGAGACCGGAGGGTTACATGCCCTGGATGAATTGAGGTGGAATGACCCTCAGGTAACAGTAATTCAGCCCAAGTACTTCTTTTTGTAATTTTCCCATCACTAATTGGCATATTTAACTAATGGCATATGTTGACATATTAGTGTTGCTGAATTAATTTGCAAATTTCATACGTAATCGTAAATGGTCAAACAATTGTAAATAATTTGGCAGTTTCCTCTGAAACAAGAGCACACCACATATTAATTGAAGTTTAGACTGATTTACGCAACCCTGGAGATGTCTGCATGACATCACAACACAGCAGCGTTATAATGCATGGTGCAATGCATCGCCTGAAAAATTTAGCGATACATGGCACCTCAAGGCAAAGAACAGGGAACTGATGGTGTCAGGATGTAGACAACAGATTACACTATACACTGACGAATCGCTCTCAAGCAGAATTTCTTTCGTCTATAGACATGCAAAGTGGTGCAACGTATATATTTGTCAACAGCATGACCAGCAGGAAAAGACCACTTGGAATTCCTACAGATAAGTGGGAGGACAATATTAGCGCCTCTATTGTATTTGACATTATAAACAAACAAATCATCCAGGGTGGGCTCAAAGAATCAAAACGATCAGTAATTCCATGCAATTTATTGAAAATATTGCAATTCTTTTATTTTCAAGTTAAGACAAAAAAGGCAAAGCCACCTGCAATTGATTCGACAATTGAAACGCATTACCAAAAACTGATGCTTCGATAGAGCAAAAAATTCACGTTTTCTGCTAGGTTTTCACTCATAATTCGTGAACGAAAGTGAAAATTAAAATTCCGGCTTCAAGGTGCATTCGGCCAACCTTCAGTCCATCTATGTTTAAAATTTCAGATCTCTGCATGCAGTAGATTTTGCTGGACATTGCACACAGACAGGCAGACAAACAGACAAATACTTCCTCTTATTATTATAGATGGCCTGTTTACTTTGTGATGTTGTATTAGCCTTTCTTTTAACAATCATGGGATGGTATAGAGCCATAGAACCTTTACCAATAATATTCAAACATCAGAAAGACTGTGAAGAAAGACTGTGTCACAGAACTCTGAATACTTTTGTAAGTGAGAAGACTTTCCAACATTGAGACACTACTTTGAAATAGAACTTCCTGTAATAAATTTTGAAATATCCATCTGAATAAACAACAGATAGTTCTTGGGACATGCAAGCCTTCAGAAAGTGGGTCAAGCTACTTTCAAAGGAGGAAAAAAGTATTATCAAAGTAGTATTTAGTGATAAGGAAAGTTTACTACACATGAAGAATGTACAATTGATAACAAAATACACATACATTATTCATATCAGTTCGATTCAAAAGTACAGCTTGTTAAGAAATTAAAAAGTGACTTAATATCATAGGTGTTTGTGGGTTTTATGAAGAGGTAATTAAGGAATTAATAAGTCCAAATAGATAATGTTGTTCTCACTTATGCACACAACCAACAGACCTCGCAAGATATTGGTTGGTGTATGGTTATTTAACAATGGGGATGTACTGCAACTTAGGCCTGTGACCGTTGCCGGTGTGCCAGAATTCTGTCCCACAGGAGTTTTTTCACATGCTAGTAAATCTGCTGGCATGGGCCTGTCACATTTTTGCACACATAAATGCCATTGACCTGGGCCAAGATTGAACCCGCAACCTTGGGTACAGAAAACCGGCATGATATTAACTGTGCTACCCAGGCCGACTCTCACACAATATTAAGTTCGGCCCAAGAGAAGGAGCAAAGGCATGTGAGGTGCCGAAATTTGGGGTCAGTCTTCTTTTTTCTCTTAGTTTAACCTCTCCAGTTGAATGGATGTTTATGTGGACCACTATGTCCAGGCCTTACAGGACCTTATTCTGTCAGGAAAAGGATTACCTTTCAATCACAGACATAGCCTACTCTTTTGACCAGGTAAAGACAAGGAGAGCTCACCACATGGTGATCAGCCCAATGCCGAGGCTACCTCCAATACAACACAAGCATATAGGATGAGAGAAACTAGTCACGCACACACTCATTCCCAACAAGGTGAGGATGAGATGATGGTGATATTTGATGGCTAGATGATATCCGAGGACCATAGTTTCCAGACATTTGTCTCACAGGTGAGGAAAACCTTGAAAAAACCCTACCCAGGAAACTTATCCCAACCAGGAATCAAATCCACTGTGTGAAGAGAGGTGGACTTAAGTGCATAATTACTTTCTTTTTTAGCCATAAAAAGTTGTTATATATGCATGCAACTTGCACTTTTGAACTTCCCTAGATGGATGTCTTTAGAACTGTGTTGACTATAGCTTTATAAATTTGACCAATGCTTCTTATATTACTTATTTACTGTTCTGAATGGCAATAGACAATTCTTAAGGAAGCTAAAGGAATATTATCTATTTTATGGAACCCGGAGGTTCACTGCCGCACTTACATGAGTCCGTCATTCAACCCTATTTTGTGCTAACTCCATCCAACCATCCCTCGCAAATCCTACTTCCCTTAATACTATCCTAATATTGTCCTCCCACCTACGTCTAGGTCTTCCAAGTGGTCTTTTCTCTTTGGGTCTCCCAGTCAATATTTTTTGAGATATGTCTTTCCTCTCCCATGCATGCAACATGTCCAGCCCATTTCATCCTCCATGATTTAATTATCCTTACTATATCCGGTGAAGAGTACAGGTTATGAAGCTCGTCATCAGTTTTCTCCAGTCCCCATTTTCATCTCTCTTGGGCCCACATATTTTTCTAAGCACCCTGTTTTCGAACACTCTCAGATTATGTTCTTCCCGAAGAGTAAGTGACCACGTCTCACATCCATATAATACAACCGGCAGGATTCTTATCTATATTAATAAAAGGAAGTGTCTGTCTTCCTCCGTCTGTCTGTCTGTCCGTCTGTCCGCGATGCCCAGCAAAATGTACTGAAAGCAGAAAACTGAAATTTTAAACATAGGTGGACTGAAGGGTCGGAAAATGCACCTTGAAGCAGGAATTTTAATTTTCGCTTTCGTTCGTGAGTTATGAGTGAAAAACGGGCAAAAAACGTGTATTTTTTGCGTTTTCAAAGCATCAGTTTTCAGTATATTTCAATGTCAAATCAATTACAGTAGGCTTTGGCTATTTTTGTCATACCTTGGACATAAAACCATCGCGATCGCTTGAATGTTGTAGCTCACGCTGGTCGATTCATTTGTTTTTAATGTCAAGGCACGCAGACATATGAAATTTTCAACCTACACCGAAGAGGATTATTATTATTATTATTATTATAAGTGGGATAATCAATATAGGCCTAAATGTGGTCAAACGTTGTTCGATTTGGACGAAACTCACTATACAGGGGTTTTCTGGGCCAAGTAACTCGAATCTGAGGTCGCTTTTACCAGGCGGCGCTATCTAATCGTGGTATGTAATTCATGTGATTTAGGTTCTAATAAATATAATGATTTAACTATTATGCTCATCATTTTTAATTTTTAAAATAATTATTGCGGGCAAAGCCGCAGGCACATGCTAGTATTACATATGAATAATAGATTTCATCATGCCATGAAATTTCGACAAGAACAAATTAGAATGCACTGGATAAAAGTTTTTCAACAATGATGTCCCTTCACTTGCATAACTAAGCCATTGTAATACTTGTCAAAACAACCCACATGCAATGCATCATGAACAGAGTAGACAAAAGAATTTTATCTACAGTGCAATGCATCATGAACAGAGTAGACAAAAGAATTTGATCTACAGTGAATAACATGATTCCATCAGCACTGTTTCCTACTCTGCCGAAAGATGTTTATACAAAGTTAATTACAAATTTCCAAAGCTCTAATCATAACTTGTATGATGAAGGCGCATGTTAGCAGAATAGAATATGATGAAGGCGCATGTTAGCAGAATAGAATATGATGAAGGCGCATGTTAGCAGAATAGAAGATTCAACAGACGATTGAAATTCAGAAAGCTGTCCAATGTGGTGGTAAGCATTTAAACATTTAGAAATAGGAGGCATGGATTAATTTCTCAATGCAAGTAAGATCATAGGCTCAAAAATATTGATTATTTCTAATACTGTAATTCTCTTTCCCTTTAACACCTCTTGATAATAATTATTTAAAATTTTATAAAAAAGTATTATTATTATTATTATTATTATAATAGTTTTTATTAACGACATATCTAATATGCTAACATGTAAGAAAATAGCATACGCAGACGACCTATGTATATGGAATAAAATATCTACGGCTTCGGACTGCAAATTACTGCAAAGGAATATCGATTACATACACCAGTGGTGTAAATCAAATTTTATGATAATTAACACCAGTAAGACCCAGAGCATGATATTTAGTAGAAAAACTAACCAAATAATATACAATTATCGTCTTGGCCAAAATATAATAGCACGTTCAGAAAATATAAAATACCTGGGTGTTTACTTAGACTCAAAATTATACTTTCATGTCCATATTGACCATATTTTCACACAGGCCTTAAAAACTCGTGGATTAGTTCGTTTAATTTCTCATAATTTAAAAAGCATAGAGTCATTAATTACTCTTTACAAATTTTTAATTCACAGTGGCTTAGAATATTGCAGTGTTGCATATAATAGCATTACAGTATCTGACAGTAATAAGCTGGAACGAATACAAAGAAAATTTGTCTCCCTTATACGTAGTAAGTTTAACAGAAATCTGGACTACGATGATATACTTAAGTTATTAAATTTGGAAACATAATATAATAGGCGTGTTTCTGCAGATGCTAATTTCATAGCTAAACTCTTTCGTGGGGAAATACATTGCAAATCAATTTTAGATAGCATAGGGCTATCTGTACCCCTTACACGAGGAACAAGAAATCGTACAATTTTTGCTGTACAACAACCGTATGCAATTCCTGCCAACAGATTGGCTATTGCTTGCAATGCCTTATTTAAAAATTCTGATATATTCCACAAGCAGTGATTATTATTATTAATTGGTATTATTGTTATTATTATTACTATTATTATTGTTATTATTATTATATTCACACAAGACTGACAAGGAATCATTAATTGTTTTTGGTAACACAGTCATATGTTGCTAATAAGAAATGGCAAAATCTTATAATTACAAAATATGACCTGCTTTTCTCAAGTACAAACAAACTTTCTGTGTCTGCAATGAAATAACTCTTGAATGTGCTGACTACACAGTGTTCATGCCATTGACATAGCAGACTTATGCAAGCCAACCAGAAATGTTATATGTTTCAACTTAATGACCACACAGTCAATTAGGTTAAAACTGCAGACTCGACAGTCCGACAGTCAGATGTTTAATTATGCATTAATATGTAATTCCTGTTGTATATCACTAATAATATCACTATCATTATCATAATCATAATCATAATCATAATCATAATCATCAATTCCTGTATGGTAAATCATTCTAACATTATTTATAAGCCTACTGTTTAAAATTTGTAAAAATTGTTTGTAGCTTCTTTAAATAAGTAATTGAATTGAATTGAATTGAATTGAATTATTATTATTATTATTATTATAATAGTGTTTCTGAAATTTATTCTGCTTTGTATAAACTATCGTCACACTGTTCTGTGTTTCAAGCAGAATTGTTCACCGTAAAAGAAGCTGGTAAATGGTGTACTGATGGTAGCAATAGTGCTTGCATAAACAGTGACTCACAATCGGCTTTACAAGCCATAGATGATAAATATAATAAGGATGCACTAGCCACAGACATTAGACATGCACTAAATACAAGCACAATTCATATTTGTTTAACCTGGGTCCGAGGTCACATGGGAAATTTAGGAAATGAGAAAGCAGATGAATTAGCTAAGTTAGGTGCTTCTTCAAATGTTAAAACTTCTTATAGTTTATGCCCTATATCCTTCATTAAGAAAACATTAAGAGAACATATGCACAGCCAATGGGATCGGATTTGGCAAGAAACGAATAATGGCAGCACAACGAAAGATTTGTTTTTCCCAAGAGTGCAAGATAGAATAGCTTGTACACTTTTGATTCCGGATTATGTTATGACTCAATTCTTAACAGGGCATGGGAAATTTGGTGAATACTTACATAGATTTAAAATTTCTACCACTGCAAATTGTAAACGTAAAGAGGAAAGCCAATCTGTTAGGCACCTCTTATTTCATTGTCCATTATTTATGCATGAACGTTATCAGTTAATATTATATTTAAATTTTCTAAATTTTGACTTTACTACACCAATCTATCGTCTCTTTTTAAATAAGCAAAGTTATAAAGTTGTTTTAAGTTTCATGAATAGTGTTTTTGCAAAATTGTAATATATATATGTAGTTTACTGTATACTCTGTATACAGTATATGTTTAATCTATAACCCTAATATGCCATCTGGTAAAATAGGGTTCTGTATTTTTAGGAATTCAATATTATTATTATTATTATTATTATTTATAACATATCAAATATTCAAAAACAATAATTTAAATTTTAAACTCGAAGAATTTTAAACACAAAAAATTAAAAATTCTTGTTAGATGATTTACTATAAATATAATATTAAGAAATACACCTGAATGAGCAAGGTTGCTTGTGCTCGGGTGCAAGTTCAAAAGAGAGCGGAATGAAAAAGGAGGAGAGACGAAGAGCAGAGTGAAGTAAAAGAAAGAGAAAGAAAAGAAAAAGAAAGGATAAATGAGAAAATAAAAAAATGTGATGTTAGTTATGTAAAATACAACAAAAATTTAAAATAAAGACTTAATAGAAACATAACAAACAAAACATAAATACCTAGGAGGTAGCTAGCAATAAATTACACATAACTTTTTATACTCCTAACAAATTTAGTAACAGGGTATGTTGAGAGCTCAGGGTAATTTCTGATTACATAAGAAAATATTTTTTCACTGGACATTAAAACTTTTTTTTTCCCCAGGAAGACAACTGGAACAGGCTAACAGAAAACAAATATTTGAATGCTGGAGTCAACCACTCCTCTTCAGATGGTAAGCACGCACAAAAATCAGAGTTTGCAACTTATTATCAAAGACAGAATGTGTATTTTTGTGATTGACTGATTCACAAATTTTGGTTATTACCATAGATAAACAGGCCCTGATTTCAGGTACTTTGCAAAACTTTCCTTTTTTTCCAGCACCTTAAAGTTAATGTTTTAATGTTAAGGTTTGGGTTTGGCACAAGTATCAACCAATAGCAACCAACAGCATTTTATTATTGTGAATATGCAACAACAATTAAACATATTTTTTTTCTAAATTAAAAGTAGGGAATTATGTTTTGGCAAAAAAAATGCATTATTGCTATTGTAATTTAATTGACAACCATTGCCTAATTCTCTTAAGACATTATTTTGTAATATGTAATATACTCAATCTTTGAAATTAAAAAAGCTTAATATAGGCTATTTGGTAATTTTACAAAGTGCTAAATTATATTTTATTATGTTCATAAAAAAATGTCTTCCAAATGTGTTTGTTACTCCATCTCTTCTCTTCTCTTCTCTTCTCTTCTCTATATATATAAAAGGCTTTGTCCTGACTGACTGACTGACTGACAGGAATCAACGTAGAGCCTAAACTATAACAGGTAGAGACTTGGAATTTTGACAGTAACTTCGTTTCATAATGTAGGTGCTCACTAAGAAAGGATTTTGAAAAATACTGATTCTAAATGCCAAAAATTAAATGTTTTTGAGAATACTTAAACCCTTTTTACACAGAATTATCGTAACAAAATCACAGAACATATTGTTGCCAGTTTTATAAGATGGGTTTGGATTAAATGAAATGGAAGTTTGACAAATTAGAAAAGGTATCAATACACGGCCTCCTTTAATGTACGCCTCCTTTAGGAGGCTGTGATCAATATAATTCATGTTATCTATATTAATAAAAGGAATTGTCTGCCTGTCCGCGATGCCCAGCGAAATCTACTGAACGCAGAGATCTGAAATTTTAAACGTAGGTGGGCTGAAGGGTCGGAAAATGCACCTCGAAGCCGGAATTTCAATTTTAGCTTTCGTTCGTGAGTTATGAGTGAAAAACGGGCAAAAAACGTGAATTTTTTGAGTTTTCGAAACATCAGTTTTCAGTTATACGAGTACATTTCAATGTCAAATCAATTACAGTTGGCTTTGGCTATTTTTGTCATACCTTGAAAATAAAACTTTCGCGATCGCTTGAATGTTGTAAGCCTTAAATATGGTCAAACATTGTCTTATTTGGATGAAACTCACTATACAGAGGTTTTCTGGGCCAAGAAACTCGAATCTGAGGTCGATTTTACCAGGCGATGCTATCTAATCGTGGTATGTTGTCCACGTGATTTAGGTGTTAGTAAATATAATGGTTTTACTATTATGGTCTTAATTTTTAATTTTTGAAATAATTATCGCGGGCCATCGCTTGATTTTGTAAGTCCATCCTGGACGATTCATTTGTTTAGAATATCAAGGCACGCAGACATATGAAATTTTCAACCTAGTTCGATTTGGACGAAACTCACTATACAGGGGTATTCTGGGCCAAGGAACTCGAATCTGAGGTAGCTTTTACCAGTCAATGCTATCTAATCGTGGTATGTAGTCCACGCGATTTAGGTGTTAATAAATATAATGATTTAACTATTATGCTCTTCATTTTTAATTCTTGAAATAATTATCGCGGGCGAAGCCGCGTGCACATGCTAGTACATAATATTCACCATTCTGGAGAGGGATTCTATTGTAATGTGGAAGGCGCAGGACTCATTGTGTGATGAAATTCGGATGAAATTTAAAGTGCGATTGACTTATAGAAAAAAAAAAGTTGCTTGTTGGATGCATAGGCCCCAGAAGTAGATAGTGCATTCCCTGGTCCACATGCTTCTGCTTTTTGTGGAGATTTTTCAAAAAATGTGTATTTACCCTATGCATTATCACATTGTGAGAGCTCCAAAGTAGCTGCTATAACATCCATAACATCCACAATGCTTCAGAACTACTTTTGAGTCACTATCAAAAGATGGGAAGTAAATTTCGATGTTAAGGTGGTGAACACGTTGAAAGTAATGTGTAACAAACATATATCATGAAAAACGTTACCAGAAAATTACTATTTCAACACAATAGTTAATTTCTGGACATATCGTATTTCTAGGATGGTATTAACATTTGATTAATATTAATTAAGTGGAAGGAAAGGAAATAGACATTAAATCCATGTCTGGGATATTAATACAAGTAAGAATCAGCTTGAAAAATTTCATGTCATAACCGGGATTTGAACACGGATCTTCAGCTTAACGCGCTGATGTTCTACCATTGAGCTACCATGACAACATGCCAGTCTGACATCAAATTCCTCAACTGATTCAGAAGACAAGGCAAACCACAGGAGGTTTCTCTCCATTGAGAACACACATCCAAATGGCGTCCTACCCTTGTAGGTACTTTGAAGCCTAGTTATTATTTATATACTATTAATTAAGTGGAAGGAAAGGAAATAGACATTAAATCCATGTCTGGGATATTAATACAAGTAAGAATCAGCTTGAAAAATTTCATGTCATAACCGGGATTTGAACACGGATCTTCAGCTTAACGCGCTGATGTTCTACCATTGAGCTACCATGACAACATGCCAGTCTGACATCAAATTCCTCAACTGATTCAGAAGACAAGGCAAACCACAGGAGGTTTCTCTCCATTGAGAACACACATCCAAATGGCGTCCTACCCTTGTAGGTACTTTGAAGCCTAGTTATTATTTATATACTATTAATTAAGTGGAAGGAAAGGAAATAGACATTAAATCCATGTCTGGGATATTAATACAAGTAAGAATCAGCTTGAAAATTTTTTTGTCATAACCGGGATTTGAACATGGATCTTCAGCTTAACGCGCTGATGTTCTACCATTGAGCTACCATGACAACATGCCAGTCTGACATCAAATTCCTCAACTGATTCAGAAGACAAGGCAAACCACAGGAGGTTTCTCTCCATTGAGAACACACATCCAAATGGCATCCTACCCTTGTAGGTACTTTGAAGCCTAGTTATTATTTATATACTATTAATTAAGTGGAAGGAAAGGAAATATACATTAAATCCATGTCTGGGATATTAATACAAGTAAGAATCAGCTTGAAAAATTTCATGTCATAACCGGGATTTGAACACGGATCTTCAGCTTAACGCGCTGATGTTCTACCATTGAGCTACCATGACAACATGCCAGTCTGACATCAAATTCTGAATCAGTTGAGGAATTTGATGTCAGACTGGCATGTTGTCATGGTAGCTCAATGGTAGAACATCAGCGCGTTAAGCTGAAGATCCGTGTTCAAATCCCGGTTATGACATGAAATTTTTCAAGCTGATTCTTACTTGTATTAATATCCCAGACATGGATTTAATGTCTATTTCCTTTCCTTCCACTTAATTAATAGTATATAAATAATAACTAGGCTTCAAAGTACCTACAAGGGTAGGACGCCATTTGGATGTGTGTTCTCAATGGAGAGAAACCTCCTGTGGTTTGCCTTGTCTTCTGAATCAGTTGAGGAATTTGATGTCAGACTGGCATGTTGTCATGGTAGCTCAATGGTAGAACATCAGCGCGTTAAGCTGAAGATCCGTGTTCAAATCCCGGTTATGACATGAAATTTTTCAAGCTGATTCTTACTTGTATTTGATTAATAAAGAGTCTGTTCTAAGGACTGGTACAGAAAATTTGGACTAATGCTCAGATCAGGTATCACCAGTTATGAAATTACATAACATGTTTCACTCATCATGTAATGGTTCACACCTTCACCATGGTCAGTATTGTTTTGCTAATTTAATTAGTTAACATCGAGGACAAATATATGTCAGTCTTTCGCTGTTTGTTTATCGGGTATGTGTGTTTCATTTTAGTATAGTTCTGTTTATCAGTACAAATTAGAGCAATTGTTTATAAACTCTGTGCAGTATAGTTATAGGAATAATTTAATTTTAGCATTATCTTCTTTTTAACATCTTTAGAAGTTAATAAAAAGTTATTGATCATGTAATATGGCATTTCCTTAATCTCTAAATTTATTGGGAGTAATTGGATTATTAAATAGTTTAGTTGGATGATTTTAACTAACAATAATTACATTGATCCCCCCCCCCCCAAAGTGTTGCTTACATATAGAATTTTAACCCGGGCTTCTAACCAGGTGGTAATTTGGATAAATTCCAATCTGAGGCTCCATTGTCAAGGAGAATGAAGTGGATGGTGACTGGATGGTGGTGTTTTTATAGAGCTGATGTGGCTAGGGGCATCTGGATTGGAGGAAAAGATTGTTGGGAACCGACCAATCAGGAATCAGTCTGTAGACTGAATGTAGTGTATTTCAGATGATATGCAGATAGGGTGTAGAAAAATGGTCCATTTATTTGTATTTTTTTCCCTAATCTTTTCTTAGTTGCTTATCCATTTGAAACTAATGAATGTTTACATTCTTCAAATTGTAAGCTGTTCCAGATTTTATAGAAATTCCCCTGATGCAGACTAAAGTTGACAATTTAGGGATGTCCAGGACTTTCCAAACATCTGGTAACCTTAGTACTTTTGCAATATGGCTAGTTGCTGAATGTCAGAACAAGAAGCGATAAAAATGCAAAATCAACACTTAGCAAGCAAGAAATTAAGTTAGATATTTAAGCATTTAAGCATTCTCAAAAAATTAAGTGTTTCTTAGTTTTGTATTGTACAGGCTGGGGGGGGGGGTAGTGGACCGACTGTTGTAGCTGATTTCAGAGCCTTGTGATACATAAATAAATGTAAGAGATGTAACGGAAATGTTTGTTTTCACAAGCAATGCAAATTACGTGAAATTATTTCTCAATTTAAGCAATTTATCGACACTAGAACAAATTTCAATACATTCCCTGCTATCCTGTGAATGACGCTAGGTATGCGCAGTAGCTCATATCGGCAACTTAGATATCTTAGTCGGTCCACTTTTTTTTTCCCTACCTGTACATTCTTGTAACAACTGTCACTACAAGTTTTAATTATCTGCAGATTACTTTTTCAGCTATGTCATTTAATTTACCAGAGAAGTAGAGGAGTTGATTTATCTTATCAGTTTTATGTCAACAGACACTGTCATTCAAGTATTACGTACTACAGCACAACTCCACTACAAGAAAAATGTATACTGTATACCATTCTATCTGTGCAGTATATTTCCGGTTCCCAAATGTTAAAGAATGGATATCTATTAGCGATTTCAAATTTTGATAATTTAGCTCTAAAGTGGTCTGCAAGTTAAATAAATCCTGAGGAAAAAATCTGTAGATACTAAAAGATAAAAATATGTAAGACTATAGGTCCTAAACTTTACTTCATTCACAATTGGGTGAACTTGTAGGAAAGAAAGACAGAAAGAAGTAATTATATACCAAGGTGTTATTTTATTAGAACCACGAAAAATGGCCATATTTGAGTAGGTCGCTATACTCCCAAATTTTCTGGGATTGTACCGGAACTGAGATTTGTGTCCCGGCTATTTTTGGAATGCGCAAATGTCTAGGTTTCCTTCAGACAGGAATATGACCAAACAATATTTCTTCCTTTTTATACCATTGTCTTTTCTTGTATTTATGAGATGGAAGTTCAGGCTCATATGGAGAGGTCGTGCAATGCATGGTACGTCCTGCTTATACAAGTCCTATTCATGCCGTATGACCATAAAAAATGTTATGGTCCAGCCTACTTGGAACCAGTATCTCCTTGCTTGCACCCTCACAATAATGACAACTCATGTGCTAAGATAAAAGATGCTGTAAACTCCAATATATTTTCTGCAAATTAATCCCTTTTCAAAGTCGCATAATGGGAGTTCTTTTGCATTTTGATGAACTGTGTCAAGTAAAGTTGATTATTTCCTCCCTAAATACATGGACTCATGCTTTTGTGAAAAATAAACTTTCTTTCTTGTGCAGTAATAAATATGATGCACAGTTCTGCTAAATGGAAGCCCCTAGAGTCAAATGTCTTAAACGAGACAATTTGTTACACCTAGTGCTCCAGACTTTTCTAAATTATCGTAAAGTCATTAACTTCTGTTCCTATCCCTATCCATGGTGTCTGTATCATCAATTTTAATAATGTGAACTTGTGTTTATGAAAGGGAGTAGCTTATGTTGAACAGAAATATCGTCAATTCAAATTGTTTCTTGAATACAACTTATCACTTCAGTAACAATTGAATAGGTGGAACACCAAATAGATGTGGTTTCTAAGATTTTTATCTGCTCGATTCCTGTCTTTGTCAGTGTGAGTGTGTATGGTGCATTAATTTCATTGCCAACAAATGTGATTTCGTTGTCAATGCCACCAAAAGGATGGTGTACTTATAACGACATATTTGAACGTGTTTTTCCATATGTTTTTTTTTAAATTATCATGTGTGCAGTTCCGCCAGAAGACATGTAAACATAAAAAAATTACATAAATTCTTTATTCAAGCAAATACTCCTATGCACAGACAAACTGTGATTGAAATAGAGCAGGAACAACTCAATAAACCAGTGTAAGTTTTATTACTTATTACTTAAATTATAATAATAAATATTATTATAATATTATTTTCATTGGGTCTTAAGTATTGGTACTTTAATTGAATTCCAGGGCTTTTGATATAAGAAAGGCCTACTATACTCTACTACAAGGAAGTTAACTAATATATGTTTACAGTTTCCTTTGGCATGTTTTAAAGATGAAAATAAGTTGTCATGGATTTTAACTTTTTAAATAATATAACAATAGAAGAACACTAAAACGAAATACTATGATTTCAATCAAATTTTTGTACTCATTTCTCAATTTATTTATGGAAGGGGTGTATTCGTGCTTATTTTGAGATTTTGCACAATTAAATAAATTTTGCAATATTTCGTGGATTCAGTTTGCTTAGTATTGGTATTCTACACATGTACAAAATAGCTAAGGAAAGCGCTTATCGCTGATACCAAAAAATACGGTTCCTAGGTATAAAGCATCTTATCATGAATGTTTCTTGTCCTGATAATTATTTTGATCATGTATAATTTCTGCAAAAAACCCGACATATAGCAACTTATTGTTAAGAGCTAGGACCCTTGCTTTGGGTTGGACAGATTGACGACTGAGCTAGAGCAAAAGAAGAATCAGAACAAAATAACATGTTCCATTCTCATTTCTTCGATATATGAAACAGTTATGTCATGACGAATTCATGGTGAAAGAGAATGAAAACTAAATATTCCTTCAGAAGGAGATTATACAGGCAATCAATACACAAAAAAACTTTTACTCAATGTCAAGGTTAATAATGGATGTAATTTATAATACATAACAAAGTGCAGCCAGCCTTCAAGCATTACTGGGAAATACCTTATTTTTATCCCCATTGCACTGTTACCTAATGATGGAAGTCTATTCTACAGAGAGTTGATAGAAACGCGCCTGAAAGTGGTACTACAATTTGAAGGACAAGACACAAATAAAGAGGGAACCTTCAGGTTTGGGTACTGAGAAACAGGTAAAATTAATTTTTCCCCCCTCAGCAATGGATTGCTCTACAACCTCACACTTTGACATTCTCTTTATTGACTACTTGTTTACAATTGCATACTGCAAGGTGCGGCAGAGGAAGCGGACGTTTTTCAAATAACCATAACTCAGCAGATTTTCAAGTTAAACAAAATTTAAGTACACAGAAATGAAGCTTGTATAATGCAGTTTCTGTTGACTATTTCAGAATTACCTCCGATAAATAACGTCCATCAAGTGACGACCTTCTTTCTGTATACACTCTCATAACCTCACTTCGAAATTCTGCATTGCTTTTCCCAACATTTCTTCCTCTACATTAGTGATTTCTACACGAATGAACTCTTTTAGTTCTTGGATGTTGCAGGGTTTGTTTAAGTAAACGTTTGATTTGAGGTAACCCCACAAATAATAGTCACATATGAAAGTCAGGGGAGCGAGGTGGCCAATGAATGTCGCTAAAACGGGAGATAATTCCATTGTTGCGTCACTTGACAGTATTTATTTTTCGGAGGTAATTCTGAAATAGTCAACAGAAACTGCATTATACAAGCTTCATTTCTGTGTAATTAAATATTGTTTAACTTGAAAATCTTCTGAGTTTTGGTTATTTGAAAAACGTCCGTTTCCTCTGCCGCACCTTGTATTTTCAGAATTAATCAAACTATTACAGTTACGAGTAGTTATCGTTACAAAATGGCAGCCACATTCCGTGCACTGAAATGCCATTAACATGACCTCACAGTGCTAGATGGATTCTCTCTCCTATGATTGATTTGTTTTTGTTTCATGAAATGCCAATCAATGCCCAATCAATCAATGTACAGTTTTTTAAGTTTGGGAGTCCCACGCTCGGTAATTTATTTTCTTTTCAATCTCGGTTTTCTGCTAACAAAGTCACTGACAAATATGTTGAAGAACAAGAAAACTGAGACACCACTCCAACAGATTCTAATGTTTAATATGTTTTCTTTCAGATACTTTCAAACTCACCTAGAAGAAAATGACTGTGGTAAGAAATGGTGAGCTGAAGAGACAAAATGGGGAATTAAAAAAAGAGAATGATGGAGAATTCATAGTGAAGTACAAAGGAGAGAAATATGACATCTCTAGGTTTCTTAAGTTCCATCCTGGAGGTCGGAACTATGTGGCACCATATAAAGGTCTTTCCATTACCAACAAGCTAGCGCATATAGACCACTCCCATGCTGCCATGTACCTTATGAATGAATACAGGATGTCTGACAACAAAGATGATAATGACAATCTAGAGGTAATAGTTTTCATTGTACACTATTATAATAATTCTCCAACAAATATGGAGTTATGCCCCACCAGTTATGTTGATTCCAAAACTTTAATATCCAAGATATTACGTAATTATCATTGCAACATATACCCTTAAGTGGGGTTACTTTATCCCTTAGATTCCTACTTTGTCTCACCATGAGAAAAAGGATTGAAATGAGTTTGGCGCTACATGATTTGGTCACAGAAATTTCAAACCTGCATTGAGAACACTGCCACATATTAGTAACTTTAAGAGCGAAAACGCCGACTTTCTTGTTCCTATTGTTGACAAAGAAATATTCAAGGTAGAAAGTAGAAAGTAAATTTTTCCTTTGGCAAAAAATATGGTCTTTCTTATTCTTATTGTTGGGAAAAGTAGAAATAATAACAAGATAAGATGATGTAGGAGTAGAAAAATTTCCTTGTGGTGTTACTTTATCTCACATTGTCAGAATCACAAAGAATAATGGACATTTTCAAGAAAGACAAAGTGACCCCAAATAGGGGTCAACTTTGTACCACTCATTTGAATGTGTTTTTGCATTATTAAAAATGTTCCAGACACCAGTGGCGGCTCGTGGCCGGAAAATTAGGTGAAGAGGAAAAAAATGCCACATGCTTACGTTAATAACCGAACTCACCTATGTCTTGTATAGCAAATCAATCCTTCGATAGTCCTTTATGGCTGCAAATTTGTCGGTGATATCATCATACTCTTAATAAATCCCAATCGGGATTATGAGTTTCATTAGATAAATTCGATCCTGCTTTTCCGCCGCGAATCTATTGATGTTTATCGTAATTATTATTCTCCTAATCAGATTATTCAGAATATTCCATTCATGCGATGCGGACTTGAAATTGACTAATAATCTTTAGCAATGCCTCGGATATCGACCAATGACTGTTGTTTATCTTATAAGTTAATATGCTTGCAAGGGTCGGAAAGATGCAATTTTATCTGATAAACTTCAGCTCGTTACTGGATACTTCAAGGCATTAATATGCAGTGATTAATATGTCACATGTCGTATGATTGCCTATGAAAAAATATGCATTGTAGGAATGAAACGTCGTGATTCAACGTTGTCGTCCTATGGCGTCCTATCGGCGACGATCTCCGAAGAAGGTTCAGTGTTGTGACACGTAACAGTGGGCTTTCATCACAGTACACAGTAGTCTTGGTATATGGTGACACACATTAAATAAATTAACTTCTAGTCTCATCCCTATGCCTCACTTTTGTGCTATAGAATCGAACGCCTATGATTTTTTTTCCGTTAATGATATTTAATTTTATGAGAAAGAATCCAAGCTCCTCTACCGTTCATACTTCAATGAAGTATATGGTTGTTTATAAACACCTTTTAAATAATTAATTGAAAATTGTTAAAAATAAAAATTCTATCTCTTTAGCGTCTATGCAAATCGTGTGGAAAATTTAAACAAAATTGTTTTTTTTTTTTTTTTTTATAAAATCGTGAAGAATGAAAGTCTGTTCTAGCCTCGCCCAAAGATGTAAGACTTAAAAGCCTGAGTTTGTACAAACGATAGCTGGCTTATAACTACCCTTCAAAGTATAAGGATACCGTATAAAAGTAAGAAAAAGTCGTCAATCTCCCCAGAAGATATCTAATCCAAATACGTTTTATTTATACACGATGTTTAGTTCTCAAGCCACACAGACACGTTCCTGAAAATATTATTGGACAGAGGAGAATTCAAAACAGGTATTTATGTTAAAAACATTGATTTCGAACATTTACTACCTTTGGTACGGGTAGAGGAAGTGAAATTGGTGCTGTTAGCAGAAGAGGAGTAGGTATGAAACCCGCCACACTCTGTCATTGTAGTAGCTTCAGCTTGCTGTGGGAAGCGCGCGCATCATGTGGCCGCAGGACGACACCTTCGTGGGTAGTCTGATCCCTTCAGAATGGACGTGGGATAAGCGAGAAAAATGCTGCTTGCAGCATCAGCTAGCATCATTTTTAGTGGACCAGACTACCCATGGAACAGGGGAAGTGAATCAAGGCTACTTCGTGCTTCTTTGCAAGACTCGAGAGCTCTCTGGCGCCTCCTCCTTTAACATCACTCGTGGCGGGCAATACAAAATTACATAAATGCATTTATAGTAAAAACCAACATTCGAGATATGGGAAATAAACTTTAAAAATACGTATTGTAAAGGAAAAATACTGGTGAAGTGCTACTTCACCTACTTCACCTGAATAGCAGCCACTGCCAGACACTCTGAAACAATTACAGTGTCTTCAACAAATATCCCTAGAGTGATGTGTATGATTTTTTTCATCGTATTTCTCTCAGCAGATCTATTTTTTTTTAAAGGAGCAGAAAGTGTTACAAAGTAACCCCACTTTAGGGTACTTCTGTAAAAATAATTTCAATTCTTCATTACAAACAAACAAAAAATGGAACTGGAGAATTCGAGAGCCAACCCAGCTTTCACTTTCTTTCTGAGCTACTCACTGTACCATGCCGAGCTGCAAGAAACAAAAAAGAAACGACTTCCAAGATATGAAATCTCTCAATTATTATTATCAGTTCAGTGTTGTAGAGCATAAGCGTCAGAAGTCATGGTTTGGCAGTGTAAGAAAACGGACGTGAAAAAGAAAATGAATAAATAACAGAAACTCCGCTCCCTCAAGCTTAATGCATTTGGTTATTATGGTTATTATGGGTGCCTAATTTTCTCCACTTCCCCTCAAAAAAACTTAAGACTGCTAGCATTGTAATATTGAATTAATTTACTATCTCAAAAATTACATTACTGCATCATTTATAATAGAGAACTGTTTTATCTTACTGTCCCATAGATTAATCATAATCTTTATTCACCATTAAGCTTACATACGCAACAGGCTTAGTCAAGTAGGACAACTTATGTACAAATGTTTTAACAATAGTTAAAAAATAAAATAAAATAACAACAATCTAAAACTAGGAGATGCTCATTTAAAATTACAAACATTCAGGAGCCCGAATATCACATTCCAGATACTCCTGAGGTGAGTAAAAAGCTTTTAATTTGAGTCACTTTTTTACTTTCCAATTGAATGTTTTTAGTGGGAGTTCTTTTACCTCAGAAGGAAGTTTGTTTGTTGAAGAGTTTTAGTTGTTGGTAAGTATAACTATTTATACTCATAAACGGTTATTTGTCAAGTCCAGTTCATGTCAGTGCCTGGTATCATGATTATGTACTGATGATTGTTCCATGAAAACATTTATTGTGCCATCTGCTGTGTAAAGTATGCACAGTTTTTTCAGCATTGTATATTGCTCAATAAGTGGAACAAAATGGTTAACATGTTGGCTCATGAATTATCCAGTTAAACGTGAAAGAATTAATGTGATACAATATCAGATTCCTTTAAGCCATTAGTTTTGCATGGTGCCTTCCCCTTTTACCACAGTCTTCTTTCCTAAATGAACAAATGGAAATTTAAAACTGTTATTTTAAACTTCCCTTATCTTTATCACTTAACATTACAAGAGCGTACAAATTGAATATGAGATAACTTACATCCTTGAATGTAAACAAAGAAAAATCAATACGGGTTAAGAACCTTGCCTACAAAGAGAGGAGGCCAGACATATAATCAATAAACTGAATGTCTAAGCACAATTTTTTCATAATTTATTCAATACCATCAGCACTTGTGAACCCAATAAAAAGTATTAACAATGTTATTTCACTAGCCACCTCCTCAGAACTAATGGAAAACAGTACTGTTTATACATTTTAACCACTGGTCAGATGCTTTACACTTAATAAACACAAATCAACATTGGTAAAATTTTTAGAGTCTCACATTTTTTCTTTTAACTTACTTACCACATTTTGCAGACCATAAGACGCACCTTGATTTTTAGGATGGAAATTTAAAGGAAAAGAATTCAACATGATTTTAAACGAAAAATTTTAAAGGGAATAATATACTTCATTGCATAAACAAATTATAACCTTGTTCAATGGAATCAGTGTAAATCACTTCTAACTTAAAACCTGCATTATATGAAAATCTCTTCTGTACAGGTGGCATCGCATAAATTTTAACAAATGAACTGATTTCTCATGAAAGACTGAAAATATTTTTACACCCTCTAACCCTAAATTCAGCATACAGTAAGTGTAACGGGACAAGGCTGATAAAGAGGTCATTGCCTTCATTTAAACCACCCGGCGGAGACAACTTCTTCCGTATAAAAGAATTCAACATTCCTTTCTTTTCGCATTGTATACCTGGCTTCCAGCTACCCTCATTTTATGATGATTGTGACAAGTGCACTGATGTACAGTCTGTGCTAAAATTTGTAACCATCTTATCGTTTACAACACTTTGTTTACAACTATGGTATTCCGGTAATATCTACTATAATTAATGTACTTTGGACCATTAGAAGCAACAAGGCTCTTTTTTCAAAGTAAAAAAGTGTGTCTTATGGTCTATAAAATACGGTATACACACTTAAATTTCATTTAGGTCATGTGTCAATGTGTTTGAGGTCTTTGGATCTTGTAACTACTGATTAGACGGATGAAGGCAATTTAGGAAACGGAAGGGCCGATGAACTGCCTAAAATAATACAGGTGTGGAATATATTCTGGATTCAAAGTTGCAAAGGCTCTATTGCTAAGGAATTATTTTTCCCTGATTATAGTTGACTGAAGTGCAAACTGTTAAGACCAGACTACATAATTTTTATCCAGCATGGCAAATTCTGAGCATACTTTCAAAGATTCAAGTTTAATGTTGAACACAGATTTGAATGCATAAAATGTGGAAGTATACAAACAGATAATTATTTGATCGTCTCATTTACGAAAGATTGATTCCACCTCCAATCGCAAATAGATCAGTTTAACATTGAATATTGTACATTACACAGGCTAGTAAGAAAAGAGGGTTATGAACTTTTCATGAAATTTATTACCATATCAGCAGAAATTTGTAGTTGTATATTGTACTGGTTAAGTTAGGTTGTTCTCACATAGTTACAAACCCTAGCCCTAATATAATTATGTCAAGTAGGGTTCAGGGTTCTGATAAATTTGGGGGGGGGGGAGCAATAAGAGTGGAAACGTGGACACAAAATCAGTAATTAGCATGCCTGACAATAATGAATATGCTGTAAATATCTTTCAGTGAAGTTAATAATTGAGAATAACCACAGGAGAGAGATTCCATCTAGCGCCCTGGGAAAGTCGAAGATCAAGGGTTCAAATCCTCCTAATACATTCTTAGGTTCACAGATTATTGCATGATGTCACCAGCTATGTTAAAAACAAAGCAGTCTCATGGACTGATATTTCAATTTAAGGGATAAATTATTTCCACATAAATAAAAATTCAAATTCAAGAAGTGCATGTTAAAAAAAGAAGACTAAAATGTTTTTATTATTATTTAAAAGGAGTTTGCAAAGTTTAATAGAAACTGTTCAACTGAAAACAATTTTCTTTCAACTCTCCTGCCAATTCCTTATTTCTGACAAAATGCCATCTAGTGTATAGAAATACTGTTCTAATTTTCTCACGTATTTTCCCAGGAACTGGTCGATTGGAATAAGCCCATGATTCTGCAGGTCGGAAAACTGGGTTCACATTATAAGGAATGGGTTTCTGCCCCGGTTGACAGGAAACTCAGGCTGTTCGATTCGGACATTCTGGAAAATATGACTGTCACACCATGGTATCTAGTCCCAATGGTTTGGATTCCCGTATTTTTATGGTTTCTTTATTTTGGCTGCCACACAAATCAACTACACATGAATGGTAAGCATTATTTCATTCCTGGTTCAGTATTAAGCATTCTGCATTTCAGGATTAAGATGATTGTGTCTCTCTGTTAATTCTCTACCAATAATTACGGGGCTTGTTTTTTGGTAACAGCG
Source organism: Ectobius pallidus (assembly GCA_964059195.1). Classification (NCBI taxonomy): domain Eukaryota; kingdom Metazoa; phylum Arthropoda; class Insecta; order Blattodea; family Ectobiidae; genus Ectobius; species Ectobius pallidus. Next base: position 159,811,596 of record CAXKWD010000005.1, on the reverse strand, counting down.
ATATGCACAAAATTTTACAAATCATCTTTCCTTATCCAACTTCATAGATGCTTCAACTATCACTATCAGGCAAATTATACCCACAAATTATCGCAAAATTTGTTCTACTTCACAAAACATGTGCAGATTCAGTGTCATCGTACAGCATCTTATCCACAAAAAGTTCTGTATACTGTAAGTACTTTTTAATGTTTTAATCTATAAGGTTGTAAGTACGTATTCAAGCCAAACCATTTATTGCGGTGGCCTAGATAGCGCAGGCTATGTAATTAACTCTTGATTGTTCATAATAGCACTGGCTTTCTGTGCTCAAGGTTGAGAGTTTGATCCTGGCCAAGGTCAATGGCATTTACATGTGCACAAATGTGACAGGTTCATGTTTGTAGAATTCCAGGCATGTAAAGAAACTCCTGTGGGACAAAATTCCAGCACACCAGTGACAGTCACAGACCTAAGTTGCAGTACACCCCTGTCGTTAAATAACCATGTAACCAACTAACCAACCATCCATTTATTGTTAATTTGTTTTTAAAATATAATTTCCACCTATGCTCAGTATTTAAAATAGTAGAAACATAACCTACTCTAAAAACATAGCTTATTTTATTATAGTCTAACATATATATAAGTAGCATAAGAAATATAAGACTTGTGTACAAACAGTAATTTACTGGCAGTCATAAATATTACTAAGATTTCTTAAAACTCTTAAAAATGTGTTTAAAGTACAAAAAAATAAAAGTCTTATGCTAAAATGCAGCTGTCTTCTTCCTATACTACGAATTTTGATGATAATACCAGTATGTCATCTTTAGGTAAAATTCTGCATGAATAATTGTAGACAATCTGTTAAGCTGTGAGCTGGATAGTCAGCCTTCTTGTCGTTATTTGTACACTATTATTTTTATGGACTCTGAACATATTTTTAACAGTTTTAAGAAATCTTAGTAATATTTATGACTAACTTATTCTTTGTACACAAATTTTATGTAGCTTATGCTACTTATATAATTATGTTAGACTGCAATAAGGTAAGTTATGTTTTACAGTAGTTTAGGTTCCTATTATTTTAAATATATTTTTTATTATATTTTAAAAACAGTAGGAAAATGAAACTGAAATATTTATTTTTATAAATAAGTACATGTATACTACTATTAAAATCTTTCGCCATCAATTCAAAGATGACAGGAGTGATGGAACGCAATAATTTAGCTTGCACGTAATGAATCACTCTAGAGTTCTAAAGATATCAAAGACCTTAACACGATGATTAGTTGTAGATATTGAATATTACTACAATAAAGATAAAACAATGAGCGTCAAAGGAAATTTTCACGTAAATGTTGAAGCAACACAATATCTTGTATTAGATAACTTATCTTATTAAAAAAAGTGCGTAACTGAATCAGGAAGTTATGCAATAAAAGTACTTGGAAACTTGGTCATGAGCTAGAAATACCTTCATGAAATACCTTTATTATCTTGTTGGATAAATGTTATCTTGAACCCAACCCACAAAACAAACTCTAGTTCCTATCACAGTGCATGAAAGTAAGCATGTCTCATCGCAAAGATAAAGTAACCCAATACTCATTAAGCATGTCTCATCACAAAGATAAAGTAACCCAATACTTATTAATAACTTTTAAATAAGATCCTGGCATACACGTCATACATTAATCTCATTAAGCTCTGTAATTTACTAATGGGGCACATTGGAAATCACATGATTTTAAATCAAATAGTGACTGGCAAATTATTTGTCTATGTCAGTGGTTCCCAACCGGTGGGTCGTGGAAGGGTTACAGGTGGGTCACGACTCGATCCTTAAACTATCAGAAACCATCGAATAAACCATCAGAAAAGATCAGAAAAATCTTAAATCGAATTGTGTTTTGATTGTTTTCTTGGTTCTTTTTGTACTTTTATAAATCAAAATAAAATGTTATAAATGTAGTTTTTATCTTCGTCTAGGAACAATTATTAGTGAGTATGAAATCACTTGTTGCCAACATATATCTATTGTTAAATAAATAACTGTTTTGCTACAAAGTGCTTATATTTTGTCAACCATTTTCAAATCAGAACACAAATTGTTGATCAATAATCAATCTGTATCTTCAAAAAGCATATATAAGCTTATATATATTTGCAATATTTGATGGTAAATTATAGTTACATAAGGAAGGGATACGATAAAAATAAGGTTTCTTACTCCACCATGGACCGATGGACCGTGGAGGTATTCCGATAAGGAAAGGTGGGTCGCCAGCTGAAAAAGGTTGGGAACCACTGGTCTATGTCATTCTGGTATGAATATGATGGTATACAGTAATCCCAGCATTGTAACAAAGTTTTGAGTAAACCAATCTGGTGATATATATTTTTAGCAATTATTTTCAATTATTTGTGGCTTATTAAAAATAAAATCTTCCAAATCTTACTGTTCCAGATGTACAAGGTATAATATGGGCAGCACTTGGTGTGATAGTGGGAGTGGTGCTTTGGACCCTTGTGGAATATTCGCTGCACAGATGGTTGTTTCACTTGGAACCACCAGCGACATCGCCAGTTCTCATTACACTACACTTCCTCATGCATGGATTACATCATAAAGTAAGTGTGTTACCACAATTTATGATTAATGAACTGCTCCTAACACTTTATTTCACAATTGAAAAATCGGCATTTGAAACTTCGAAGATTTACTCAAATCTTGTTTGTAGGTTGATATATGATTCAATATCTAAATTCAGTATCAATAAAAATTCTACACATGATATAATTATCTAATTTCTACACTATTGTGATTCTAACAAAAGAGCAGGAACTTACCGGAGCCTTATCTCTCCCTTTCTCTATCGCTATGAAAGCAGATAATAATAAAATAATGAATAATACGATGACAATTTGGGGTACTCCAAAGCACAGTTAGTTGAGGCATTGTGCTATAAACTGGAAGGTCTTGGGTTCAATCCTCAATGAGGTCGTTGAGATTTTTCAATTGGTCTGACCCTTCTGGTGGCACAATGACCCCAGGGTCATTTCTGCCTCCCATGAAAATGAGTAAAAGTAGCAATCCTGGGGGTAAAGGTGATTGGCATGTACAACTGACCACCTTACCACCTTACCACCTTCATGTCTGAAATGGCTCAAAATCTGGAAGCCTCAACCTCCTGGAACCTCAAGGGCCTTCACAGCCCTGGCATTTGTGGTTTTACAGAAAAACTGACCTAGTAAATACAAGGCGATGAAAGAAGTATTTGACTACAGAAGTGTGCCACAAAATATATGAACACTCAAAGTGTTATTTTACTATTAATGTTAATAAAAAGAAAGAAACATTGCTCAGTTCCAATATGAAAAGAACAAAACATGCATGGGACTAAAGAATATAAAAAATAAATGGATAGTCAATAACAAATAAGACACATATCGCCTAATGAATGGCTATAAAATGATGCATGAACAGAAGTGTTATAAATTCTACTACAATGACTACTTCAGCCTTATTTCACAACAAAGTGATGGTAATTTATGAGTAAGTACTTGTATATTGATTTTTGTCGAGGTAAAATCCATACTTCAGATAGACCTGTGTTTATAGGTAGTCATGCCCTTGAACTGCAAAGAGCCACATTATACAAATTAAATCTTACTTAAGGAGAATTATATATATATTTTTTGTTATCACCATCTCTTTTTCTCAACTAATACAAAGCCTACAGCAATTAGACCTAATTAGGTAGATAGGATTTTTTTTTCCTAATATAGCATACTCAGTTTATTTTGAAACAAACGGCCCCTTTTTCTCAACTAAAACAGAGGTTTCAGCGATGAATAAGGCATCAGTGGATAGGATTTTTTTACTGGTTTCTGAGATAGCATAGTCACTACCAATCATTAGTCCAAACTCAAGCTTTACGTATGCCTTTGCATGAGGTTGAGACAACTGAATATGCACTCCGTTCAAAACGGCCAAAGGAGGTGTTTGACAACAGGGTGCTTAGGAAAATATTTGGGCCTAAGAGAGATGAAAATGGGGACTGGAGAAAACTGCATAACAACGAGCTTCATAACTTGTACTCTTCATTGAATATAGTAAAGGAAATTAAATCACGGAGGATGAAATGGGCTGGAAATGTTACGTGAAATGGGGAAGAAAAGAAATACGAGTATCTCAAAAGATTGGATGGAGACCCGAAGGGAAGAGACCACTTGGAGGACCTAGACGTAGATTGGAGGACAATATTAGGATAGATTTAAGAAAAGTAGGATTTGCGAGGGATGGTTGGATGGAGTTAGCACAGAATAGGGTTGAATGGCGGGCTCATGTAAGAGCAGTAATGAACCTCCGGGTTCCATGAAATAGATAATGTAGATTTGTTAAGATGCCCATCAAATGGCTGAAGTCATTTGGGGCTATTTTCTTACAGAATTATCTATTCATAGAGGGAAGCATCCGAATCTGACATTCACCTCTGAGTTAGGAAAACCGCATTCAGATTGGTCAGTCATAGGACTTGAACTCACAACCTTTCCAGTTTGGCTATTACTGCTTGCTTTTAATCCGTACGTCTCAGAATTATTTGTTGTTAATAAAAATAGAATTACAGTAGTGTGTCATTAATTCAGACCTTGCTTGTCCAGACATCTAGTTAATATGGACGGGATTTTAAAAAGATTTCTAAAATTAAGGATTTACTAATTTTCAATATCCTCAGTTGGTTGCAATGAAAAAGTGCAGGCAAAGAAGTTGGCAAAAGAAATTATGAACTTTCTTCAGTGAGTCTAAAAATGGTAATTCTTGTTTTCAGTACAGCACTGCAGTTTCATTTTATAGTCCTAATTAGAATTTAACATTACTTTCTTTTTTAAAATTCCTTAACAGAAATATTTTTATTTCTTGTACTGAACGATCAATAAATGTTGAATTTTAATCACAAAGATAATTATTTTGTTTTGATAATTCTAAATGCTTTCGTACAGTAGTGGTACAACTAAAATTAAGTAGGCCTAGTAGAAAAATTTATATGTATGAAAAAAAACAAACATCAATTTTTATAGTTTTACACATCTAAAACTTGTATCAAGGTACAGTACGGGCAATTTTAAGGCAAATTCCACTTAATCTGGACTTTCGGTGACTCGGACAGTGTTTGGTACCATCTAATCTGGATTAGTGGATTTACTGTACACACAAATATGCAATAGATAAATAGATTAACAAAGATATTGCTTCATGAACTTTCAGGTCCCGTTTGATGAGAAAAGACTCTTGTTCCCTCCAGTGCCAGCTGGTATTGTGGGGTGCATACTGTACTCCATCTTTACACTAGTATTACCCAGCTGGATGTTTTACTTCACAGCAGCTGGGGTAACGATAGGTAAGCCACCTGTACATACAACTCTAAATGATGTAATGAGGGATCGAATTACCAATTTTACAAGCATTAAGATTGATACAATTAAATGCCTTAAAGTGCATATTAAATGCTAAGTCTTAGGTTTGGGGGAATCCAATATTAGGATAGTTGTCCTATTTTAGGACAGCCAATAAATAAGAAAATATGAATACCAAAAAAAGTAAAACAGAAATATTAACTTATTAAAAATAAAACGTGATTAATGAAAAAAGAAACAGAATAAGCATTTAGGAAATAGGATAATTGGCCAAACATGATTTTATTTATTTTTTCAATGAAAATAATATAAATATTGTATAAAATGCTTTATTTTTTATTTTTTAAATTTTGGGTTTTTGGACTTTTGAATTTTGGATCTTTAAATTTTTAATTTTGGATCTTTTAATTTTGGATTTTCAATATTTTAATCTTGAATTTTTGGATTTTTTAAACTTTGGATAAGCCTAATCATTGAGTTGATTGTTTTCTGTGCAATCCGTTCCGTCACACCTCACTAATTTCGTGACGATTTTGAGTGTTACATTAATTTCGTGACAATTTTTTAGCATTACACAAGCTCTCAATTTACCCCTACCACGGCTAAAGAAGTTTCACTTCAAAAAGCTAATATACTAATTCAATACACAAATCTGAAAAAAAGTAAATACTTTGACAATAAAAGAACAATAAAATTATACTCTGTAATATTATTAGACCTTGGGGTGTATTATTTTGAGATTGCTTGTTCTCATCATTGCAGGGTACATTACTTATGACTTAATGCATTTCTATCTGCATTATGGTTCACCGTCACCAGGTTCCCATCTGTATTACATGAAAAGGTATCATAATCAGCATCACTTCACCCATCATGAGACTGGTAAGTATTCAATCATTGTAACTGAAATCTGCTAAACTGATAAAACAAAGTGCCAGATAGAGTTAATGGGCCATATTTCAGAAACCACAAGTACTTGAGCAAGTTTGATCAGCATACGTGAAAAAATAAGTGGGATAACTAGAATATTAAGAGAATGAATTTACAGCAAATTCCTCATGTCAACAATATTTTTTTATTTCTGCAAAAATATCTGAAGGCATTAAAATACCCAATCAAAACCTTTCAAAGCCTTTTTTTGGGGGGTAAAATTTTTTATAAATTTGAACTTTTTGAAACTTTCTCATAGTCTGAAAGGTATAAGTTTACTGAATGTAGCTCATGTGGAAGTGGGTAAATATCAATGTTAATGAGCAGATGATCTAGACTGTCGTAGAAGTGAATGACGTCGTGGCTATCCAGACAGTTTTCCCACACTTATAGAGGACAGCTAGAAACACAAAATTTTTGTACGCTTTATGGCAGTTGAATGTGCCAATAATCCTGCCAAATTTTATGATTCTAATTGTCATAAAAGTGTGTAAAAAATTACATAATATGAAGAAAATATACAAAATTTATTTGAAATAAAAAAAAAATTAACTATCTAAGGCATAACTGATAAAGATACGACAAAAGCCATGGGATCAAACTTGTAGATCTCTCAAAATATGTTGCTACTAGTGCAATAGGTATTTTCATACAACATACTGCTTAGCTACTATAAACTTCCAAAGAAGATCTGCGAAGACCTTAAAGTTGTATCTACCATTTTGAAAGTTTTTCATGGACTATTCAACTCATACGCCGCGTGTTTGATATTGACCAATAACGTTTAGAAATTCCTTAGATATAGACCAATCACGGCCGTTTATCTTGCAATATTCTTGTGGAATCGCGAGGATGGTGTTTTACTGTGATAAAACCGTCTGCTCGTTACTGGAGACGCGAGTATCAGTGTGCAGTGATTAACAGTCAGATGCTGCCACTAAGCGGCACAAAAACAGATTATTTTATACAACATAACTTGCTTAGAAATTGAAATAATAGAAATGTACATTGATTAAGAACACAATTTTGATTCGGTGCAAGCCAGTTCGTGTGCTTTTATTCTGTTCTGCTGTTAGCTTACCTGAATGAAGTTAACTATGCCTTATATGCTCATTTGGTAGCACTGATTACACCAAGGTACATCGAATCGATTTATGGATGGTTGAGCAACAGGATGCCGTGATCTCACAACTTTTAGTTTTGTTTTTATACAACGAAGCACGAAAGTAATTATTATTTATATAATCCGTTACATTTTATTCATGGAATAGTCTTAATAAATCCAACTCAAGTTGACTAGTTGCTGTCCTATGGATGCCATGTATGGTTGCTGTCTTGAAATTCCTTACTTGCTGTAATTCGCACAATTTCATCATTTATTTCAAATATTCCTGAAAGGTTAATACTTTCTGCACTTTTAGTGATATTTGTGATTTTTCATGAAAAATTCCAAAATATCACATTTTGTGAGAAACACATGCAACTATTAATAGTACCAATAATGCAATATTATTATGGAAATCATGTGACCACTCATACTTAACTTAAACCAAACTTTTAAAATGTTTTACATAATCAACAGAAGCTAACTCTAAAATATCTAATTCTAGCACCAGTTGAGTAAACCGATTAATGTCTATCTACAGGTAATTTCTTTTCTCACTCCAACCTTTCTATTAACTATGTTTTTCCTTTTTTCCCCTACAGGATTTGGAATAAGCAGTAGTGTCTGGGACAAGATTTTTGGAACACAAATCTTCTTACGAAAATTAAGCAGAGCATTGAAATGGTGATATGAAGTTTGAAAGTGAGGATAGAAATTTATCATGTAGTGCTGTTGAAGTGTTGAACTTTTTTTTATGAATGTTACAAATAAGCTAGGTCCACCTGCATGGTCTCATGGTTAGCGTCGCTGGCGACGGATTTGTAGGCCCTGGTTCAATCACTGGTACCTCCTTATATTTTTCTGAGCTAGGGAGGTCTGGAATGGGGTGCACTCAGCGTCGTGTTAATAGCTGAAGAGGTACTTGATTAAGAATTAGTGGCACCAGTCAAAGAATGTCATTATCGGCTGTGGGTGTCGGCATGCTTAACACATGCCCCCCCAGTTCTGCCATCTGCTTATGGTAGATAATGCAGTAGTCAGATGGTAACCTAGTCTCTTCAGGGTTGTCGCACCACAGGTTTTTGTTTGTTAAGAATAAGCTAGATGTATTTTATGTCTCTTCAGTGTTAACTTACAATCTCTCTTTGCTGGACAAGGAGATATCTCATTGTGGAAACTACACCACGGGATTTGTGTGAAATATGGATTTCTCTGTTCGTTGAAGTGAAGTATTTTCTGATGTTGATGTTTTTTATAGAGATAATCATAATTTTTTCTTCAATTTGTCTTCACAATTAAAGCTTTTAGTGACATAAACACTGAGTTACTGTATTTTTCGGACCATAAGACGCGTTTTTTACCTTGAAAACAGAGTCTTGAAAGTTGGGTGCATCTAATTGTCCAAAGTAAACTAAACAAAGGGTAAATATTGCCTGTAATACCATAACCATAAAGAAGTTGTTGTTAGAATAAGTTAGTTGCAAATTTTGGCACAGACTGTACGTCAGTGCACTTATCACTGTCAGTAAAATGAGGTAACGGGAAGCCAGGTAACATACAATGTGAAAAGAAAGGAATGTTGAGTTCTTTCATACTAAAGGAGTTGTCTCTGTGGGGAGATCTGTGTATGCAATGAAGTATATTACACCCTTTAAAAATTTTGTTAAGAATCACATTCATTTTTTCCATAAATATCCATCCTAGAACCAATGTGTGTCTTATGGTCCGGAGCGACTTATAGTCCAAAAAATATGGTAACTGATCAAAACGTGAGAAAATGAAGAAAGGCTTGATAAACTCTGTGTTTCATTAATTCAAAGAATTAAAAGAAAATAAATTGTTACAGTACATGGGCCTTTTGAAGATGAGCAACTGAACTAAAAACCCTAAAACTGTTTATGAAAGAACTTGTCAGTATTACTCACCCCAAAATGAGGTGATTTCAGGAACAAAACACATCAGAAAGATTAACAATACAGTGATATTTTATTCCTACTTTTTAAGAATGGAAATTAGAAGTTCCTGCACAATTACCATACGAACAACCTTTAAGGGAACCCCTGTTTAAGGAATAAATATTTTGAGTAATTGTAATTATTTACCCTCGCCATGTCACATTACAAACAAAAGGTAGCTTATTGACTATAAAATCATTGTACCTAGGTAGATAAGTATTCATGAAAGTAATGTTTCTGCTGAACACTACATGAAAATATTTTAGGAGAAAAATTCCTCTGACACCAGGAATTGAACTCTCTCTAGCTCAGTCTGGAGAGCATCGGCATGGAAAGCTGAATGTCATGGGTTCGAATCCTGATAGAGGAACTTTTCTCCTCAAGTATTCTCTAGTCAAATAATGGATTATATCTGTGTAAATAAGTATACACTGTACAATGTTTAAAATGTTATTTTTCTAAGTGTGGATAACTGATTCACATTTGAGAGTGTATCTATTTGTTACAAGTTGACCAACACATAATTTCAAAAATATTTTATGTAATACAATATAGTTTTTAATAAAAGAAGTTGTTTTATAATTTGTTACATTGGTAGTCCAGTCTATCCTCGTAACCTAATCACACCATGCAAAGCTTGCAGGTTTCATGTATGTACTTTTACTTTACGTCACAAGTGCCTGTGAGGGTGCTGGCTAGTCTGTCTACAGGAGGAGAAAGAAGATCCCATTATTATGGATGGACTACTACTGAAGCTTACTTACTTACTCAATGGCATTAGACAATTCCTCAGCAAGCTAAAGGAATATTATCTATTTTATGGAACCCAAAGGTTCATTGCTGTGCTTACCTGAGCCTGCCATTCAACCCTATTTTGTGCAAACTCCATCCAACCATCCCTCTCAAATCCTACTTCTCTTAAATCTATCCTAATATTGTCCTCCCATCTATGTCTAGGTCTTCCAAATGATCTCTTCCCTTCGGGTCTCCCAATCAATATTTTTGAGATATCGTCCCCTTGGAATGAAAACCTCGTATCTCAAAAAACACATACGTGACTTTGTCACTTAATAATGCTTCCTAGCAATACACTAGATTTTGTTTTTCCTCTCTAGAAGACAGCACGCATGTTATTCTTGTAACATTGTCTGACAAATAGTTGAGAAACGTGTTTCTCTATATAATAATAAATTAAAAGTACTCTTGCTTCTGTTTTGAGATACGTGGTTTTCATTCTAAGGGGACGATATGTCTTTTCTCCCCCATGCGAGCAACATGTCCAGCATATTTCATCCTCCATGATTTAATTCCCCCAGTGACGAGTACGGGTTATGAAGCTCATTGTTATGCAGTTTTCTCCAGTCCCCATTTTCATCCTCTTAGGTCCAAATATTTTCCTAAGCATCCTGTTTTCAAATACTCTCAGATTATATTCTTCCCAAAGAGTAAGAGACCATGTCTCATTTTTAATTTGGGTAATCCTTCTGGTAGCAATATGCCCTAAGATTAACAGAAATGTTATGCATTTCCCAATGCAGGATAGGTTAAAGGAGGTTAGTTTAATTTAGTTTAGTTTAGTTTAAGGAGAGGTATGGCTATCATAATCAATGCCAACATCGTACTTTCCTACACTTTTCCAGGACAAGATTGATTTTGTGCACCATTCCCCTGTCTCACCCAATGTCATGATCACCTGCCGATACTTGTGAGTAAGCAGTATAAATTACATGATAGAGTCCATATCTTCATGATTTTTCTTTAATTTATATATTTTTTAGGAACAAACTGAGTGTGTGTGTATATTAGGGATGGGTCGATACTAGATTTTCTCGATACTCGATACCAATACATAGTTTTTTTCCTCAATACTCGATACTTTGATACTCGATACTGTCAACATTTCTAGTTTCAATAAATAGGTACATTAAAAGAAAATAGTTCCACACTTCACTCATACTGACTGAAAAAAAATTATGTTATCGTACCACAATGCACACAGTCTTCTGTCACGTAAAGATATCAACTGAAAGCCGGCATGCAGACTTGTTTTAAAAGCATACCAAAATAGATTGCTTACGAATGGATAAAATAATCATGTGACATTCTACTCAGATCACAGAGCAGAACTGTTTTAAGGTTTCCAGAATAAGCAGTAACTTGATATCCGCAACGGAGCATCGTACAATGGGGTTTGGACAGTCAGCTTGCTTGTCTGTTGTTATTGAAACGTTTGACAGGAAATGAAACAATTAAGAATCTCTTCTGTTTGGATTTTAAAAGTCGGAAAGTCTTTATTTATGACTAGATAAAAGTCACAGAGTGGTTTTCTCCATTTCAAGGAGAAATAGAAGTATTTACTATATTTAGTAGACTATTAAAAGCAGAAAGAGATACCGCATTTCGTTAAATTGCAGAGTTACCAAAGTATCGAAAAAGTACCGAGCCAGTTTTCTGAAGTATTGCTCGATGCCGATACCATGCAAGTATTGAGAGTATCGAGGTATCGAAAGTATCGAGAACTCATCCCTAATATATATATATGTGTGTGTATATAGGCCAATATATATATATATATATAAATTCCATAGGTTTGGATTGAATTTTACAGTTTATAGCCTATCTATCCCATGAACACAATTATCATGAATAACATGTTTGTTGTGAAATATTTTCTCTCATGACAGAAGTAAATGTCTTTGACTTTTTAAATCCCCTGTTTTAGGGTATTCAGTCACAAAATTTGTATGCCATATGTCAATATGTTCATTAGATAATAAAAATAAAAAATAGCAAAAAACTCAATTGTGATGGACCAAAGTTGGCCTGGCTTCCCTTAAATTAAAAACCCACGAATGAAAATCATTCCTATATTCCTAAACTCGTATCGCACGATTTGTGCGGAACTGATTTAGGATATGGAGAAGAACTATTTTAGTAACTATAAAAGTAGTTTAGTTTATTAAAAGAAATATTATATATAAAAATGCAAGCGTAATTTTAGTATTGAGTTAATACACAAACATACTTGTAATAACAAAGTCATATTAAAAATACATAAAAAAATAGATTAGTTCTACAAAAAAAAAACACTCAACAAAATACTTCTTCAGCTAATAAATATCCAAATGTCAATCTACTGAAGACAACCACCAACTACTAGGAGGTATTAGAACTCTTATTTGTAATACAGGTCTATTTGTTTTTGCTTTTAAATATAAAGAAACTACTCATAGTGAAGTTGGTGCATAAATATTTACACCTGTGCTTCACTTAAGTATTTCTGCACAAGTCATTTGGAGAGCAGAGATTATAGTCTTCCAAGAGAATGGATCGACAAGCACGGGAGATATATGATCGATTCTTGTCAGGCAGCATATCGAGATGATATCCTCACACCGGCGGCTACAATTTCCAATCAGTCTACCTGAGGAAGGTCCGGAGGAGCGGATGAAACGTTGTATGTTATGTATGTATTATTTTTAATCAAGATCCACTTTTTTATTCTTGGACACATTGTTTTTTGATATTTATATACAAGTGGAAACAGGACCTTAATATCAACTTTAATAATTTCTGCACAAGTTTCCAATAAAATAATATTATTGTTTTGACTCTTAAGAAATTACATATCCACAATATCAAATATGTAGCTGCCTTTCTAAAGCTCCATGATCCTAGACTATTAAAAAAATTTTCTCAAGTGAAAGCAAAGTTTACTATTACTTTAGTTTATGATAGGCAGATAGAAAGTTAATAAATTGTTTTAATGTTCATTATTTAAGTAATAAGATTGAAGTCCCTGGAAATTTACCATAAGAACAGTAATTAATTTCCACTTTTAAGAAAATCCTGCTTTTAAGGAATAAATATTTTGAGAATTTATTAATGTTTATCTTGTAATAGCGAGTTTTTAAGTGTCAAATAAATCTATTTCAACACAAGAAAATTGAAGAGTCACCCATTCGCTGCAAGGTATAAAAAGTCTTATGACTTAATTCAATTTCAAGTCAGACATTTTTTCATCTCTGTAAACAAGCAAAAGTGCTAACACCTCAGAAAAAGCATAGTGTGGATTACCTTAACTGTTATCTGGTCTGCCGATAGACTTTCTGACCATGCTGAGCTGAGGGAATGTACTCTTGTTTGGAGGTGGATTGAGTTTGGACGCCAGGTGCACAAACGGGTCATACAGAGATGATCGATCCATTGCATTCACTTCGTAGTGTCTTATCTTCTCTCTGGCAGCCCAGTGACCAGCTTTGCTTGCTGTATTTTCCAAGTTGCCCATGTCCATTGGTTTCGTCCGGTTACCAAGCACTACAGCTATAACCTGTAATTTAATTGATTTATTTAAAACAATGCCATGAAGCACATAGCGATTGACATTGTCAAAATATAGAAAAAACACATCAAAGTTCTAATCTAAGATACAATTATCTTATAATGTATAACAACGTTATGTAAAAACTGCATTAGCCTCATCAACAGTTAACTAAAAAATTCACCCATAGTATAATAAGACTAAAAAAAACAAAGTAGAAACATACAGTTGAAATTGCCCTTATCTGATAAAAGTCAGCTTCTTACTGGATATGAGGCATCAATGTGCAGTGACTAATATGTCACATGCTGATATTATACAGAATAAAAAAAAACATTATTTTATGCAACATAACTTGTTTGGAAATGTAAATAATATAAATGAAGATTGACTAAACACAGTTTTGATTCAGAGCTAGCCAGTTCATGTACTTTTATTTGGCTCTGCTGTTAGCTTATGTGAATTAGATTAACTATGCTTCATATGCACTATTCGTAGCATTGATTACAACCTGATAACTCAAATCGATTGATGAATGCTTGATTCTTGGTAAGCCATCATCTCGCAATTGGCAGTTTTGTTTTTATACAACAAAGCACGGAAGTAAGTATTATTTGTATAATCCGTTACTTTTTATTCATGGAATAGTCTTAATAAATCCAACTCGTAGGCTTACCTATGATAAATTCCTTTTTTCTGGCTTTTGTCAAGAAGAGATAAAGTGTGAAAGTGCTCTGTAGCATTTTGATTGGCTCAGAAGGACAAATGCTAATATTCATTATTAGAGAAGGCTGTGGTAACTGTTATGACTCTATAGAATGTCCAAAAAATATTTATTCAAGTTAAAGTACAAATTAATGATAATGTATTAAGATTAGTGGAAGTAAGGCATTCTGCAAAAAGCAAAACGTTTGTGTCTTAATTTTGTATGTGCTGTGGCTAAGTAGATGCACTAAGCATTGGAAAATCACTTTTAAAATAATCATACTACCATTATGAATCTAGCTAAATTTTAGCTAGCATGAACAGCTAGTTATTATACATTTTCAAACCATAATAACCATATAATTGCCCAGAAGTAGTCCTGCAAGAATTTTGTTTCTGCAAAATGAAACATGGTGTTTTTCCTTGTATTTTGACATTGCTTGAACGAAATATATTTTGATTAGTTTTTACAGTAATAATACGAGGGTGGTTCGTAAAGTAAGTTCCGGTCTCTCACAACACGCGGATGAGTGGCCCTAGCATCGCGAACTGTGTTCCGTTGTGTAGCTTGGTTCATTACGCTCACGGCAGTATAACTGTGAGATTGTTTTCAGCCATTTACCTCAACAATACAGGTGTTTGAAATGTGCGCAGCGATAAGAGATCCCGCTAAGAGTGAGGTACGTGGATTAATACGATTTCTGTGGACAAAACAAATGGCACCAGCAGCAATTCATCATGAGATTACTGAAGTGTACAGGAACATTATGAGTGACACTATGGTTCGACCTTGAGGTCGTGAAATTTGTGACGGACGCACTAACGTCCATGATGAAGAATGAAGTGGCCGACCGTCTGTTGTGAATGATGAACTTGTTGCAAAAGTGGATGAAGTGGTCAGAGAGAATCTCCATGTCTCCACTCTCAGAGCATTTTCCACAAATTTGTTGGACTGTCGGATCGCAGCGGTTTCAAACGGATGAGGAGCTCAAGGAGAGCGTTAACGGGCGGCTACACGCACAGGCGGCAGAGTTTTATGCAGAAGGAATTTCGAAGCTTGTGAAGTGGTATGACAAATGTCTGAAAGTTAGCGGAAATTATGTTGAAAATAGCCGAAAGGGTGTACTGTTCACTGGTGTGTAATAAAAGTCCCTACAATAAAGGGTTTTCTGCAAAAAAATATCGGAACTTACTTTACGAACCGCCCTCGTATAATAATGCAAGCTTCAAATTTAGAAAATAAAAATTTAGTATGATACATGTAGTCAATGGGCTTTTTTATACAAATTTTTGGTATTCTATTTTGAAGTAAAATTAGTTTTAAACAAACAGTCTTAGTTCACAATCAAGAATTCCATATTGGAATATCCACTCTACTAGATGTAAACATACTGTCCATAACATAGAAACTGGAAGGAAATTACAAAATTACCTTTCACGTTTCATTATATACATACCTCCTTTTTATCTTTGTTCCGATCAATGTCTTTCTTAATTAACACAAGAGCATCAAGCGATTCAGGTCGATCTCCATCATACACAAGGACATAACCATCAGCAAATCCAAGATACTGACGTGCCAGCTGACTCTGTTCTCTCCCACCATCCAGCCCTGCTGTGTCGTAGAATCGAACTTTCTCCCTGGTGCCCCTATCAGTCTCAATGTTAGCTACATAGATGTCCTCTATTGTAGGATGCAACTCCTGAAATAAACGAGCCCTTGTATTTTATATCATTAATGATAGAAAACCTCATATGTTAAGGAACCAGACAACATAAACAGTCCCAGGATTTATATTCCTGTTTCTGGATTTACCTTAATTACTGGACTTATAATTTTACAAATCGAAAAATAATTTCAAAACCCATGACCATCATAGCTTATTTAGAAGAAATATTCCTCTGACACTGGGATTAGAACCCATGACTTTCAGCTTTACTTGCTGATGCTCTACCAGCAAAGAGTTCGATCCATACAGCCAATATCAGAGGTATTTTTCTCTTAAAATATTCTCACGTAACATCCAACAGAAACAATATTCGGTGGTTTGGGCATTGTTTTATCTAATGGCCATTGTTTTATCTTTGGAGATGAAGTGTTCGCTCCTGAATTCTACTGATTTTCGAATTGACAAAGAGATAATGAGATGTGATTTCTTTTTAATAACAATATTTTACTATGCACAGTGGACTGAGTGTAACGCTGATTACTGGTCGTCTATTACTTAGTCAGTTATTGACAAAAACCGAAAATGTGTCATTAGTAATTGGATGGAGTTAAGTAAAAAGGGACCAACTACAGTGTGTCCCACGCAAGAGTTGGCCAATGACGCAGGTTCCTACGGCGCGGCGGGCACAGCTCCAACTCCTGAGCGATCGGGTGAAATATCTACGCTAGTAAAGCCGCAATCGGTGTTATGATTCAGGTTCTCACATTTACAGTTAAAATTACAATGAAAATAAACACGTACCTCATCACAAGAGATGTTGGAAATGTTCTCCTCTTGCATCCACACAATACTGACACCTTTTTAGGAAATTTTTTTTCACGCGCATAAGTTCAGCTTCCGAAACAGAGTTCATTTCCCTTGTGATAGGCCTATGTGATATTGTCTTTAAGTTCTTCTAACAGTATGTGAATATTATTTATGGGAAACTTAAGTTAGTTTTGAAAACAAGAGATCTTTACCTGCAGGTTGCTAGTCATATTATTTAGAACAAATAGAAAGAATAAAATAATCAATTGAAATTTACCGTAGACTTTGTAACATTTCCATAAATAAGCTGCTCTAAAATAGCTGTCTTTCCAACACCTTTGAGTCCACAGACAACAACTCTTGTAGTCTTTCCCATTTTCTGCTGTCCTACTTGTTTTTTAGGAGAAAGTCCTGTAAGAAGAAAAGAAATGTGTTATACAATAGGCCTACCATACATAATACAAGAGCCTATTTGCCGAAGTGCATATTTGCAAAAGACAATCCGTCAAAATAAGAAATTACATTATTTAATAGGAATGTTAAAAAAAATGAATGAAGATCATAATATTGCACATTACTGAGCTATTTAGAGATACAGAACACCCCTTTCAAATAAGAAAAATTGACTCCAAAACTTATTCAACTCCGAGAGACAGATTCAGATCTAACGCTGGTAAGAGAATTAGGGCAATAGAATTTAGTTATTTCAAATATTTCAAAACAAATTCATTAAAAGTTAAATATTAACGTTATTCAGGAAGGGCTGAAAATAGCATAAAGGAAAGTCTAATTTAAGGTTATAGACCAGTGTCTGTGACAGTAGCCTATTATTGTAACCTAAAAATGTTTTTTAAAGCTCATTCTTTTTATCACAAATTTAGAGTGTTTCACAATGTTATAGTTCTAGGAGAAGAAGAACAAATCTGGAAATACATCAAAATGACAGGACAGAATTGACATTTAGCAGACAGTTTTTCATACCTCAATAAATGAAACTGTGGAAAACTTGATCTTGGGAACAAAATGTTCAGAGCGGCATCCCTTCACAGCTTTAGATTTAAATTATTTCCATCGTCTTTTATTCATTCAGTCACAACATGATTCGATTTCGAAAACGCCACAAAACACGAAATACAAAACGAGGGCTCACATTTGCAGAACGGAGGCTGGAGCATGCGCAACAAAACACCAAAAAACAGAAGAATAGATAGTGTTGACAAACACTACAAGATGGCGGAGGTGGTTTAAAACAGACGGCGGGTAAAATTCCGTTTTATGTTGTAGGTGTGGGCACAACCATGGCACAACTAATAATTTCCACAGTGTTTATGATTCCGAAATAGTATATTGCGATACAAGTGCCGTAAGGCACGTTTACGGGTCGAGGAAACAGATTGAAAACCCGAGGCGCAGCCGAGGGCTTTTAAGTTTTCGAGACCCATAAATGGCTTTGCGGCCCTTGTGTTGCATGCTATTTTTTGCACGACGGTTACTTATATCAATTTAATTGTATTAATTGTGATATTACCTGAAAATATTATGTGTATACATTCTTGAAGAGAGATGTTTATTTCAGAAAGTGATTCGCATGCGTTTGTTGTTATGGGAACCGAATATTTGTTCTGGGGGCCTTGTTCATAAAAACTTACGATCCATGTAAACAACTTTCGTAAGTAACATTTACTAGCTAAGGAGTGAATGAGCTAAGGAGCAATGAATTCAAAGACAATCCTACTAAGGAATTTATAAAGTTTTAACTGTTAAGGCTGTCCACTACAGTTTAGATGATAATATTAGACTATAATATCTCATCCTACTCACACTTGATTAATTATTATATTTGAAGATAGTAATTTAACCATATTAATTTTCCAATACTTAGAAGTTTAGAAGAACTGTGTAGACTGGGTTTTCATTGTGGTATGTTATTTTATTTTATTTGAAATGTCATGTAATTCCACTTGAATCTTTGTTTATATATTGTATTTCAACCTCCATATAATTTATATGTATTATTGTATTTATATATATATTTATTTATGTATATGTATTTATTGTATTATTGTATAGTATTTATTATTGTATTAAGGTATTATCTCACCTTATAATATGTAATTTGACACTAGTCTAATGCAACTCCAGTTGCCTAAAGACCAATAAATTTGAATTTGAATTTTAATTTGAGTGCAAAAACATAATTTTAAAGTTCTACAATTTTACACTAGACAAAGGTGTACTTTCCCCCAAGTTTTATGCAATTAAGAATCTCTCCTGGTATTCTTTCTTTATGAATTTGCGATGAACACCCGAGGAAGTATTTATTTTTGGGAAGCATATTTTTTACCTTAAAGTATAGTATCTTTTTCTTCTTCTTTCCCACTTTTTTCTATTGATATTTAATTATTCTTTTACATTTCTCCATATTATCATAATCATCGCCATTATCGTCTTTATAATCATAATATTTTATTACTTCTTTTATTTGTGCTAGCCCTTCTATTAAGGGTTAAGCGTGATGTCTGTTCCATATTGAATTCCTTTTTCGATCTTTCAATGCTTTATTTTTCCTTTGGGATTAGGCCTATAGTTTAGAGCTTGCACTACTTTCGTTCTTTCTATAAACATGCTTAAGTTTCATGTTTAGCGTGCACGCCTCTAGATCCGAAGGCCGCGCGATCAAACCCGGCCGCAGTCGATGGGGTTTTCAGGACGTAAAAATCCTGGGCACGGAGTCCTCCGGGAGGGACTTTAAGCTGGGGGGCCCGTGTCGTAGATTTACGGCACGTAAAAGAACTCCAAGCCTAAATTTGAGCCTCTGGACAAAATTTCTCGGCCATTTCACGTCCAAGTAATACCTTAGTTTCCGGAGGGGGGTTAAGGGGCGATGGGCTTACCACCTGTCCCTCTGCCCTCTCTAGGAAAATAAGCGTAACAAAATTCACGTAGGTACAGAAACCTCCACAGGATGAGAGAAGTTTCATGTTCCCGACACTGAACACTTTTTTTGAGCTTCATTTCTTTTCAGTACATCCTCCGTTTTAATTCCCATTTTAGCAAAGTACAGTGCACGCTGCTTATTGTGATTACTTTGGGATGCAGCTAACTCAAACATTTATTAACATATTGCAGTGAAATTTTGCATGCAAGTATATTTCTTATTAGTGAACATTATCTAGAATCAATTATGTAACTTTAATAGTTTATTTAAAATTTATCTGATGTAAAAAAAAAAAAAAAAAAAAAAAATTACAAGTGATGAATTATTTCTTTAAAATATTTATACTGCAGATAATCCAAAGATTCTAGACTATGATGTTCATATGATATTTACAAATAGATAGAAAAAAGAACCGCTCAAAAATATTTGTATTTATGAAAATTATCAGGGAAACTGCGCTTCAGTGCACTAAATTTGGCTGCCATTTTGTAATGATAATTACCCATAACTGTAATTAATTCTGAAAATAGTATGCAATTGTATGCAATTACAAGGCTACCTAAAAATTCATTACTGAGAAAAAAAAAAGAACTTTACCTATTTTTCAGTATCGAAAGCTGTATGTCCCCCTTAACCGATTGATAACAGTAGACGACAACGACATGATTAATTGAAGGTTATTATTCATGCAATAAGATAACACACTACAAAAACAGAATTAAAAGCAATTTATTCATAAGATAATATGACGTAACTGTGAATAACTGAACCACTTAAAATACAGTATTAAGACTGCAAGCAACTATTTTTTCAATCAGTATCAAAGTTTTTAATTGTATCTGTTATCATGCAGGAGTCCATTAACCAATAATCCATACTCAGTTAAGAGTTACGAGTGTTTTTGTAAGTCTACCGACCAGTGGTAAACACCGCGTAGGAAAACATCTAACGCCTATCTTTTCATTTTACACCAACCATCATTGCATGTCAACACTGTTATCTTCATAAATCATAAGCTGCAATTTAAGGCTTAAGTGAGGAATAAAACATGTTTTATTGCTGAAAAGAGAAAGTAGGTAATGCCACCCCCTCGAACTGGTCATCCTGTGAGTTGGAAAGAGTACTGCTACTTCCAATACAGAACAATGCAATAATTGAGTTAGATACAAAATCCTTAAAAACAACATTTTGAATGATGTAAAATACTTAGAAATAAAGCTGTAAAAATGTGATAACTAGGGCCCGGATTTTTATGTGCTAAAAAACTTTAAAATATTTATTTTTTATGTGCTAAAAATGTTTAAAATATGTGCTAAAACTAAAAAAAAATATTTTTTCTGAAAAAGACACAAAAATACCAGAATGTGTACTGAAACTCACCAATTGCAGCTAAACATCAGATGTAAAATGCTGACTGGAGTTGCAGTGCGCAACAAATGTCATCTCCAGATTATGGATCACAAATCCTTGCCTATTATCCGAGAATAATGCCTTACATTGAGAAAAGGAACGTTCTATATCACACAATGTTAACCTTGCATATTTGAAGAGGTGTACTGTATATCACTAACACACACACGATCAAGTTCACTTATGTTTTGGCCTTCCAAAACATGAGCGACTTTGCAGAGGGTTTGGTAGCCACCAATTTTCTCAAACATACCTTTAAATTTTGTTCTTAGAACTTCTATTTTCGAACCTGAGATAGTGTTAAGTTACCTTTTCAACATATTGTATTTCTTTAACTGAAATACGCAATGTTGAGATTGGGTTCTGTTCTTCCCCGTGCAAGTGAATCACTCTCACCTCATTGCAAGTTGAAGCATTTGTGTTGAATTCATTCGAGATAAAATTTTTGTTGTAAAATGTTAAAAGATAATGAGGAAAAGTACTAAAATATTTATTATGGAGAATATATCGAAAATATTTATTCATATAACTTTTTTTGTAAAATATGTGTTTTTATGTGAAATAAAATTTAGAATTTGCGGTTTTCGGACCTCGATATGAGCATCAGAAAAAAAAAATTACATAAAAAATCCGGAAAAGTACTAAAATATGTATTTATGGAGAAAATGTCGAAAATATTTAATCACATAACTTTTTTGGTAAAATATGTGTTTTTATGTGAAATAAAATTTGGAATTTGCGTTTGCCGGACCTCGATTTGGATATAAAACTTTGTTTTAGGAATGTACGCGTCAGGAAAAAAAATATTTTTTACATACAAATCCGGGCCCTAGTGATAACATATACAGAATCTTTGATCACAATAAACAGCATAAATGCTGAAAATTTTTTCAATGTGTCAGTATTAATCCGTACGGGACTTCATAAAGATAATAAAATTACCCGACTGATAACATTATCCACGATTACATTAGGCGGCGTTCACTGTATACCTACTAAACTACTTCCCTATCTTTGTTTTCCTTTCGTATGATAACCATTTCCAGTTGATTGCCGTTTGGCAGGCCTGAAAGAAAAGGCACCTACAAACAGTTGCGTGATCAGCATTCTCAACAGAGCGGCACGAAACCAAGCTTAATTGCAAGGGAGAAGCGAGTGATTGTTTAACCCTTAAATGCACAATGTACCGTGTGGGATACGTAGTTTGTCTTAATTGTAAAAAACATGTTGGAAAAGAAACTGGAAGAAAGATTTTAAATTTCATGGAACGTTAGGGTCATTTGGATCGTTTTCTCTCAACATAAAAGGAGGAAATTACAGAGGAAAGTACAAGAAAAATTTGATGTGATACAATTTCTGTACCCTAAAGCATGAACAATGCATTTAAAAAAAAAATAAGCTGTGTTTATAATCCTTTTAGCTACGAGGCCATATCAGGAGTTCGGGATGTGTGTTTATAAAGTAGGGTATGCCATGTAACTATTGATTGTCAATTGTTTCTATTATTGCTGTAACTTATTTTATGGAGTAAATTTCAAATGATATTAATATAAATGGATATGATACAGAATGAAATAGTGAGGATGATTCATTGTATGTATATATCCAATTCGACATTTGCCTTTACGTCTGGGGAGCCATGAAAAAAAACCCATGTCAAATTGGCCGGCCACGGGATTTGAACCTGGGACCTCCAGAAAGCGAGTCCAAGACGTTAACATCTCGGCAACCTCGCTCGGTAATGCAACTTTATCACTTCAAATAATTCTGATACAGAATAAGAGGCTGTATTACAAGGAGGGCATTCAATTGGTTCAATCTCATGCAGAGATGTATTGTTCTGTAGGCAAGACAAAGCCTGAGATTTGCAAAATGGTGGCTGGCTTATAACAACCTTTCACATAACTTTTACGAAATATATTTGAAATAAAAATGTTGGTCAGGATAAGGATTTCATGTACAGAGTTTTAACAAAATAAAGCCGTTATCGAAAAAAAAAAAACAACGCGAAAATTGAATTTTCTTCATGGGAAATAGTAGTAAAAAATAAAATAAAGTCGTCAAGACTCGTATCACATCCCCAGAAGGTATCTAATCCATGTATAAACATTTTATTTTTATACGACTTTTCGTTCTCGAGCTGTGCTGATCACAGATGTCATTGACCTGAGCGGGATCGAACCAGCAACCTTGGGCACTGAAAGCCAACGCGATACTAACTGCGTCACCAAGGCCGGCCCTTTAGTGTAGTTGCGAAAAACAAATGTATTAAAAATAAATATAAGTAATGAAGAAAAAGTTAAAAATCTCAACTTAAAAATGTCATTTAGAAGTTTTATTTTATTTGGCTGTATCCAATTGACACCCTTAATTTAAGGCAGCTATCCTATACCGATTTCCTCCTTTTATGTTGAGAGAAAACGATCCAAATGTCGACCAAATTCCATTTGAAGATCTGTTATCTGCTTGTCTATGTCCCCTCTAGAAATAAGGAATCACCAGGTCCAGATCACCAGGTATAAATATTGAACTATTTAAATGCGCTCCTGTCACATTTATACTGAATTATTGAAATCTTATTAACATGTGCTGGAAAACTGATTTCAAAGATGAATGGAAATATATATTTAAAAAGGGAAATAGAAATGATTGTTCAACGTATAGAGGAATAAGTGAATTTAAGGAGTGCTTTTTACTGATGTTTTAAGAACAATTTTTAGTTTTAGTGATTTTAGTTAACAATGACTTCATTAGTGAAACAGTTTTATTCTTCTTAAATATAATTCTACATAACATTATGCCCTGATGATGTCTATATTAACCGAAAGGCCTAGGCAAAATAAAAGAAGTTGAGATGAAGGAATTATACAGGGTGTTAATGAATAACACCGATATATTTTAACTGTGTACATAGACAAGCAACTTTAATTATGAAATTTTTGCCCTTTGACGTAAAATGTGTTTGCTACAGGGCATTAAAGTCATTACAATTTGGTGCTCATAAATCAATAATGAAGCAAAATAGGGTTAAAATTTTCATTAAATTGACTTCATGCCTTCTTAGTGATCGATAAACACCTAATGCTTAATCATTCATCAACAGCTATATCATAATTTAGTGCTTCCATAATCTGGCAAATTTACAGACTAATCATGACTGGCCGCCACTAAATTTTTATTCAAAACTCCAGTGTTAACAACGAA
This sequence comes from Ectobius pallidus, assembly GCA_964059195.1. Lineage (NCBI taxonomy): Eukaryota > Metazoa > Arthropoda > Insecta > Blattodea > Ectobiidae > Ectobius > Ectobius pallidus. The sequence continues at coordinate 159,787,145 of CAXKWD010000005.1, read as the reverse complement.
GTTCCTTTGTTTTCATTTTTTATTTCAAATGTTAGAAGTCAGTGGTGGCCATGCCCTATGAGATTTTATGCTATAATAGGACAAATTGTTTGTCTATGTCCCCTCTATACGCAGGCAAAATATTTCGGTGTTATTCATTAACACTCTGTATAATTTCTTTTTCTTATAGGGAGGCTAAAAACGCCCTTCTAATTTTGTTTTATAAGACGTGACAGATATTTTTGAGAATATACATATTGGACACTCATTTCTGCAGCGTGTTCCAAACATGAGAATGCTAACAAGACATCTGAATCAATTGAGCTGTTGTCCCCGGCTCCCTTCGTGTTTTTGAAGTAATTAATTCATGGTGTACCCTAACGTTCCATCAACCTCCCCCGCCGCATTCAACGCAAAGGACATGTATAGTCTTACCCCTGTTAAGTGAACACATACAGATCTGACTTCTTTGTCTGCCAATAGTAGCAGTAGAAGTCTAGTAGCAATCAGAGAAATTTGTCTAACATGGGCCTCGTCCATACGGGCGAACTAGGCAGCCGGCTAGGGCGGGACATTTTTAGAAACTTTTGGGGCGGCAACATTTAGATTTTTAAAAAGCTGAAAGCTGAAGTTTGCCAAAATTAAAGCAAGAAATATACTTCCAGGATTTTAAGCTTTTTTTCAACTCCTGCTTCCTGAAGAAAAGAAAAACTTGTGTATGATGTAGTTTCTTCTTTGTTTAATGTAAATGTAACCTAAAAAAGTTTATTATTTACTCAATGGCAATAGACGATTCATAAGTAAGCTAAAGGAATATTATCTATTTTAAGGAATCCGAAGGTTCATTGCCACGTTTACCTGAGCCCGCCATTCAGCCCTATTCTGTGCTAACTCCATCCAACCATCCCTCGCAAATCCGACTTCCCTTAAATCTATCATAATATTGTTCTCCTACTGCGCCCAATTTCCAAGTGGTCTTTTCCCTTCGGGTCTCCCAGTCAATATTTTTGAGATGTCTTTCCTCTCCCATGCGCGCAACATGTCCAGCCCATTTCTAAAAAGTTTATAATCTGTTTAGTTGAATTTTTTTATTTAATCCTCATACTATCTAGATATGTTTTATAACGTCTTCATAAATACAAGCCTTTCTCAAATTAAGCCAATTCAAATCAATTTTATTTATTTAACTACAGTACTTGCCAAGGCCAGACTAGAGAATGTGAAATTCCATATTTGATCAAATGTTAAAAAATGGAATGATTAAGGTGGTAATTTAGGGAGGCGCCGAAATTGTTTCTCGCCTAGGGCGTCAAAATACCTAGAGCCGGCCTTAGTAAAATGTTATATTTTAGTGTCAACAAGCTGCATAACAACAATTTTTTGTTTAATTCAGCTGTGTTTATACTCCGTTTAGTTGCCAGGCCATATCACCAAGAGTTCGGGATGTGTATCTACACAGTAGGGTAGGCCATGGAACTATTGATTGTCTATTGTTTCTATAATTAGTGTATTTTTATGGAGTGAATTTCAACTGATATTAATTTAAATCGATATGATACAAGATGAAATGGTGAGGATGGTTCATGGTATGTAAATATGCAATTCGGCATTTGCCTTTTCGACTGGAGAAACCATGAAAAAAACCCATGTCAAATTTGCCGGTCACGGGATTTGAACAACGTGTTGTTTCATTCTGAAAGCAAAGAAAATTTATTGAACCCCTGTATTTCATGTTTTATCTCCCCCACGTTTCATTACCACCCTTCTCTTTCAGAGACAAGTCCGAATTGAATCCCCAGTGTTATCAGCTTCCTGGGTGGAGAAAGCAAACTAATATGACGGGAATTGATATGTATACAAACTGACTGACACGGCCGAGAAAGCCGGGGAAATTCTACCTACACACGTATCCTCTCTTTCTACTGCACGCGTATTTGCCATGCGTGAGAATGTGCGAAGCTTACGCCTGCACGACCAGGCAAACATAAGACAATTAACAGAATAACAATACCACTATTCTGAGATATGTCGCATGTATCTGAATGGTACATTGAGGAGGATCTTGTCTCTCTTCATTTCTACATTTAGGGGAAAAGCTGGGTTTTAGTACGGCGTCTCCCCTTTCAGTGGCGCCACGGCTGTGAATCGGAAGCTACAAAGAGCCGTCCCATTATTGATCTTACAGTACCGCTCATGACAAATAAAACTGGCTCTCAGCAGCTAGCATTTGTTTTACTTTCATACAAAACTCAAGGATCCATACTTGGTACCGTTAAACTTCTATAATAACGATATGAATCATTCGGCGTTTTCGATTCCAACAAATTCAGTTTACATTCAGAAAAATCGCACATACCGGCAGATGTGTTGACATTTTCTTGTTATGACTGTACATACAATACGGTACAAGCTACTGAGGTCCGAAGTGAAAATGCAATGCTGCTGTGCAGTGTGGTCGACCTTTCAGGCGAGCAATGCCGATTGCAACCTTAGCTTTAAGTTAGAGGTTTTTTAAAAATCTCATCTTCTCTCTGTTTTGATTTCAGTAGATTTGTGATTAGAAAAGTCTATTATGGTGGTGTTTACTCTAGAGAAATGTTTGTTCGTGATACGTGTGGTTAAACTTATACACTTAAAGTGATATTTAAAGACATGTGCCGTATTATATGAATGAAACATGCCTCATAAAATTGGATTCACTGTCGTATACGCCTCAGGTAAGACCAAAGAATAATTTTATTAACTTTTTTCTACATATTTTAATGTCAATTTAAAACATCAAATCCTGTATGGCAATTTCACACGTAGAAAACAATGTCCGTGCTTTTCCAGAAATAGTAAATCGATTTTGGAAAAAGTAAAGCAATTTCGAGAACTGTAATATACAATTCAGAAGACAATGTAATTCTGTGATTGAATCTAAAGTTTTTCTAATTTTCTTCATTGAATGTAACTCCGACTAATATTTCATGATACGCGTTTGATGTGTAGTTTGAACATCCCTAAGTACTATTAATTTTCAAAACAGTAATTTTTTTAGTTCATTTATGTCTCTGTAGCTTAAATTTCTATTAATGCTTCCCTAAATTATCATTATTACTATTATTATATATTCTGATATTCAATTTAAATTTCTGAAATTAGCTTAGCCTATTTATTCCGAATTTTTGTTAATCATATTTTGACATTATAATTGCCTTACTTCCACGTTTTGAAGATTTGAAATCAAAGAGACTGAAATAAGATTCAGAAATTTAACACTGTACTGTAGGAACAAAATAACGCTGTATAATGGTGTAATTTATAATAACATCAAAAATAAATTCCCAATTGAGCTATTGCACCCATAACTCAAGTTATTATTATTAAATTATTGGTAAAAAATTAAACATGTAAACAGACATGATTGTTTCGAAATTGAAGTGAGCTTACTTTTTTTTCATGGTATGTGTTTTATATACTGATGTACTTGTCATAAGAATGGTTCTATTATCGTGTGTTTTAAGGAAAATCCAAGGCATTCTTTTTATTGGGATCTCCACATCGAAATAATCGAAATCACGAATCCTAGCTTGACTGGTACTTGAATGGTACCCTGGGAAAATTAAATTAATTTTGTGTCCTCTATCTAAATAGCTCTGCTATACTAGTGTGATTAATGTATATATATGCACTGATGAGCCACAGATTGTCTCTGATGGACATTACATGAGAATATTATAGGGGCGGATTTCTATGACTTAAAAAATACTGTAGGATATATGCATGCATTTATGTGCTAAAAACATTAAAATATGACCAGTACAATTTAAAATATGACTTTAACACTTACACATTGTGTATATTTTTTTAAGTTTCATTACAATTCATTTTATTAAAATATAATGTCAATTATTTAAAATATCTGTAAATTCTCTGAAAGTATCATTATAATGCAAAATTTACAAAATATGATATGAAACTTCAAAATTTCTTTAATATGCACACAAATATACCAAAAATATGACTTAAATATGCTACAATAGTTGAAAATTTCCTAAATATGCAGTTATATGCACAATAAGAGCCGTTACATTTTCACCAGGATGATTGGAATCGGGTTTAAATTAGTCTGAAACCTGAAATAATGCAAAGGGGCAATATATTACATGTCATAGAAATCCGCCCCCTAGTGATTAATGTATCACGGAGGATGAAATGGGCTGGACATGTTGCGCGCATGGGGGAGGAAAGATATCTCAAAAGTATTGACTGGGAGACCCAAAGGGAAAAGACCACGTGGTAGACCTAAACGTAGGTGGGAGAACAATATTAGGATAGATTTAAGGGAAGTAGGATTTGCGAGGGATGTTTGGATAGAGTTAGCACAGAATAGGGTTGAATGGTGGGCTCAGGTAAGCGCGGCAATGAACCTTCGGGTTCCATAAAGTAGATAATATTCCTTTACCTCTGAGGAATTGTCTATTTCCATTGAGTAAAGAGTAAGTAAGTAAGTGTGATCAATGTGACGCTGGGATTTTTTCTCCTATAATATTCTCTAGTGTGATTAATGTTTGCTAAATATTTTCTTCCTTTAATTGGCCTGATAAATAAATTAGCCCTGGACTTTATAGAAGTTTGTCAGGGGACATAAATACAGAACGTTCAATATAAAGTCAATAGGGACAAAACATTACATACTTCACTCTGCTTGTGCAGCTAGTATCTGGTCCACCATGTAGTATAGGGTTACTTCATCCGCTCGATGAATTCGTAAAATTGGAATTATGTGAGATTTTGACTATTATCTCCTTTATTACCTTTATTTACCAAAGTGTTGTTTAAATAGCTCTTATAACACTTGTTTTTATAATGGAATTAATTTATTCAACAAACTGCCTTTAAGCGTCCGTTGTTTACCCATAAATAGTTTTTAAAATTATGTATATGAATGGCGGATAAGGAGACCATTTTACTCTGTACACGAATTCCTTACTGCTGATTTTGTTTTATAAGAACTGTTATTAGGTACATTGACGATGCCTCACCTGTATGGACATTGGCTAATAAACATTATTATTATTATTATTAACCTTTCTTTTAACCAGAAGCATGGATGAAATAGGAAGGAATCACGGCGTTGGCTCGTAATTATGACTTCACGGGTTATCAGCCGTTCTAGGTTACAAAAATCGAGCTTTCAAATATCATATCATGATGAAGGGTACAGAGCTATAGATGACCGAAAGCAGGTCTAAAACACATCTCTAGTTTTGGTCCTAGATTATTCCAATCCATTGTTAAGATAACCCTGTACAAGCTCCATCCGACGACCATCCCTCGCAAATCATACTTCCCTTAAATATATTCTAATATTGTCCTCCCACCTATATCTAGATCTTCCAAGTGATTTTTTTTATCTTCGGGCCTCCCAATCAATATTTTTGAGATATGTCTTTCCTCCCCATGTGAGCAACATGTCCAGCCCATTTCATCCTCCGTGATTTAATTACCCTTGTTACATTCAGTGAAGAGTACAGGTTATGAAGTTCGTCGTTATGCAGTTTTCTCCAGTCCCCGTTTTCATTTCTCTTAGATCGGAATGTTTTCATAAGCACCCTGTTTTCGAACACTCTTAGATTACGTTCTTTCTGAAGAGTAAGCAACCATGTCTCACATCCATATAATACAACCGGCAGGATAATTGTTTACTTTTTACTTTTAGATTTCTGGACAAAGGACGAGAAGATAAAAGTTTTTGAATTGCACACAAACAAGCACTTCCTGATTTTATTCGACACTTAACTTTTGTCTAATATTATTTGTATCTGAAATCATTGCTCCTAAACATTTTAATTTCTCCACTTGTTCGAATACTTTCAAATAATTTGTAGCGCATTGTTTTGACATTTCATGACCGTATACTCAGTTTTTTCTGCATGAATTTATTTATTTTATTTTATTTCCAATCCAACATTTCTGCAGGCATCGAAGAGACCTTCTGTAGGCCTATTTCTCTCGACTGTGTTTATGTCATCGCCCAATAGCCAATCATCATCAGCATAAGCTAAGATCGGTGATCGAGATTTAATTCTAGGTCTACCTTGATTTCCTGAACTTTCCTAATGGCACGTTTCAACGCGAAAATAAAAAAAATGGCAATAATTCATCTCCTTGCTTCAAGCCACTTTTAAAAATGTAAGTTTACCTACCATGACTGTGCAATAGGTTATATTTAGATACATTTTTGTTGCCTAATCAACTTTCTTGATATCCCAAACTCAATGAGGATATTGTACAATCTGCCTCGCCTGACTGAATCGCATTAAAAAAATCTATGAATAGCTCCAAGATTTGGTGAATACAAAATATTTGATCTATGGTTGATCTACTTCGCCTAAATCCACATTGGTGATATCCAATGATTAACATTTGTCATATTGTTTTATTTTATTTTACACTACAATAGAACAGATTTAATAATGAGCTACCGTAATGCATATGTAACTATTACTGTAATTGGAATCAGTGAGTTGCGGTTATTTTACAGAACAAACACATCTCGTAATTAGATAGTTAAATATCAATGATATCATAAAATACACACAGCTTGCAAATATGTAAACGGAAATTAATTAAATCCGAGGCTTTATACTTGAAGTTTTCTGGTAGGTGTATTCCCTACTGTTAGCATTTAAATTTAATAATAATAATAATAATAAATCTTTATTTAATCTGGCAGAGTTAAGGCCTTATGGCCTTCTCTTACACTCAACCAGAGACAGAAAAGAAGAAACAAACAAATACACTAACATAGTTCTATAAGTAATAATAATACACTAGATACATACATATACAGTAGTGAATTTAGTCTATGTTACATGAAATAAAACTATTTTAGTAAAGTGTGTTATACTAGAGAGAAAAAAAAGTAACTGATCTTAGATCTACAATATACAAGAAACAATAAAACGTAAATGATTTATACCTAAACAAAAAAAAAAAATTAGGGGACAATAAAGTGAAAATATAGAACTTTATAGCTTTCCTCTTTTAAAAAAAGGAAATAGCCATTTCTATGGGCACTCCCGAAAAATTTCAGATACTTACGCTCCTCAGAGCACCTGTCTTGGCAGTCATTTTTAAATGTTTGCGGGCTTTAATCGTCTGTATTGCCTTTACTATTTTTTCTCGGTTACAGGTTTTTAGATGTTTGGCTATGCCTGCTTCCGCAAATTTAACTCAATCCATACTTCACTATTAAAGATCTAAGAGGAGATGTTATTCACTTATTTATTATTCACTTCTCCCAGAAGATGGCAGCGGAGATAGCTGCCGAAAGCTTGGAACCAAACCTCCAACTCACCCGGTTGGAAGCCCGAGAAACAATAATACAGGATTTATTATTCTCACATTTCATCAACATACTGATCCTTACACTTCAAGAATCGCATAAGCTAGGTCAATAGGAGAGTATTCGCAGTCATAGCATGTTATCCACTAATCCAGCGGTTCCCTAACTTTTTTGTCCTGGGACCCACCTTCACCTAGAATTTTTTTCGCGACCCATTACTACATAACGATAACCAAATATAGGCTATATAAAATACTGCACATGTTTTTCATATGCCTTTCAATAGTTTTATTGTGTTCAAATTCCCTGCTGACAAAACACAGTTGAAATATAAATGGTAAAGGTTATTTCAATAAAGAACATTGTCCAACTAGTACATTTTATTAAAAAAATAAGATTTGTGGATTCTTTAAATTAAACACTCTTTCCTTATAGGCCTATTGAAAACAAGTTTAATTTTCCCTGCCCTTTTCGCGACCCACCGACCCATAGTTTGGGAACCACTGCACTGATCACAAGATTATCACTGAATCCAAAATGATGGCACATATAAGCAGCAATGTTTTACACAAGCCATAGGAAGAGTGAATTAATAATAGCTCTTACTTTAATACTTATACATGATATGCATTTAAAGAACTCTGAATTCACTGGTCAAGCGTCTCCCAAGATAGAAAGATATGGAGTGTAAGGTCACCAGACCTTAAAAACACAAGTCACTATTGTAGTTCTAAATTAAAAAGATGTATATCAGCATCACTGCCTTCTAGACTGTATTACTCGTGTATACACTGCCTGTCCTATACGGCTAATTTTGCGTACGCGGCGACATTACAGATGGCAGCACCTTTCACACCCAGCTGCAATGCCCTTTACATTACCGTATGCTGTGTTGCCCTCTGAAGTATAAACTCGGAAACAGAAATATGGTGGAATTTCATGCTATCTGGGTGTGAACTGTGTCGCCTCTACTGGAGAAATTAGGCAATTTAACAATTCTCTGAACTCCATGTTAAAATTAAGCATGGACAGGCAGCCGTAGGGATCATCATATAAGAACTAATTAACCCTTAAATGCACGAGAGACTTTTCACGCAAATTATAAATCCGTGCCGGACTGCACAGAAAACAAGTAATACAATGATCAGACACATAGATTATTTCTTGCACCCAATTCTGTAAAGTTTATATGAATTTTAAATGTAAGGCAAACTATTGTATCCTATAGGCCAGTGTTTTTCAACCTTTTTCATGACACGACCCCCCTAGTATCAAAAAATATTTCGCGACCCCCCAACCCCTTTTTCCATGTATGTTAAAAATATGTAATACTTACAACAATTTTAGGCGTTTGCGTTATTTGCGCCATCTGTTGGCAACACTAGGAACTAGTGCATCAACTCATATATATCTGGTACAGTTGCTACATTCCTGGATGTTGAACAGGCGTTTGATACAGTGTGGCACGAGGGTCTTCTATACAAACTCATAAAATTGAATATTCCAATTGACTATGTATTAATAATTGCCAAGTACCTTCAGAATAGAACATTCAGCGTCCGATCCGGATCTTCAATATCCAGTTCTCGGGCTATTATAGCTGGAGTTCCACAGGGATCGGTCTTAGCTCCTACACTATATTCTATTTATGTACAAGATATACCTCGGCATCCACACTCCTCTCATGCTCTTTATGCAGATGACACCGTTATCTATACAAGGAACTTCAACATTACTTACGGCTGCCAACGGATGCAAGAAGCCCTTGACCTCATTACTCAGTGGGCCTCGAGATGGAGAATTAAAATTAATGGAACCAAGTCGCATGCAGTAGTTTTTACCAGAAGATTCCCTCATCTCTCAGCATCACTCAGCATTCAACAACAAATTATTCCATTCAGTGCTTCTGTTAAGTATCTCGGAATTCTCCTTGATAAAAGATTGTCGTACAAATCACACATATCAAACATTAGAGACAAAGCTTTTCAAAGATTTATGCTGCTATATCCTCTTTTTAAAAGTCATGTACCACTGAAAACGAAAAAGCTTTTGTATACTTCATTAATCAGGTCATATATGCTATACGGATGTGAAATTTGGTCACAAGCACACCCAAGAAACTTCACAAAATTAGATGGAATTCAGAGAGCTGTCTGTAGAGTGATGACAGGTGCTGACTATCTCACACGGAATGTCGAACTGTATGATTATTTGGAGATTATGAAATTCAGTGATCATGTTCATTGTATGCAAGAAAGATGTTTGACATCTCTAAAACATCATATCAACCCCCTTATGAAAGAACTTACTCAATGATTGCTTATGTTACAACTTGTCACTTCTGGTGATAAAAGTTGTCAATAATTTTGTGTATAATAATTTGCTCCAAGGTTGTCAATACGAAATCATGTATAAGGCAGGGGTCCAATTTGTGACCTGGCACTTTTAATTAAATGTCAATTAATAATAATAATAAAAAAATATATATATATCTGGTATGAAAATGGTGTTACATAATTTGAAGAAAGAATTGTGTCATTACTTCTCACTGCAAGAGATATCGGATAACACTGGGCAAAGATGGATCTTAAATCCGTTTTTAAATGCAGCAATAAACGAGGCAAATTTAGCAACTAAGCTCAAAGAGAATCTGCTGGAACTATCTGCCGATGGGATGTTACACTTGGAATTCAAGTCTGAAAATTTGGATACGTTTTGGTTAAAAAGAAGAACAGAATACCCGGAATTAACAACCGAGGCTTTGAAGTGTTTGATTCCATTTTCTACCTCGTACTTGTGCGAGTTGGCATTTTCCTCAATGGCGCGAATAAAATGTAAACTAAGAAATCGCTTAAATTTGGAAAACGATTTAATACTTAATGTGGCAAAAACGGATCCACGATGGGAGAAATTAATTGAACAAACTCAAGCGCAACCTTCAAATTAAAATGAACGATTACTCGAAGGTTTTATTTCTTGTTAATGAGTTTGTGTAAATAACATAAAGAGTATCATTTTGCGTTAACAATACATACTGCTATTTAAGATAATCAAGCACAGATGTAATCATTTTCTATTTAAACACATTTTTAATATATTTTTTTTTGTAATAACATGTTTTAAACTAGCATTTTTCTGACTTGTATGATTGATTATATCGAAATTTTGTTAAATATAATAATTTTAATTCTTATCGACTTTTTATTTAAGTCTCACAAATTATATGTTGTATAAAAAAACTGAAGTTTTCTCCACCTCTCGCGACCCCCCTACAGAGGATCCGCGACCCCCCAGGGGGTCGCGACCCACAGGTTGAAAAACACTGCTATAGGCTAAATAATCTCTGAAGGGTTAATCAGTGTGATTCCTAGTATAAGTATCGACTTACGTGGAGTAGCTCACCACTTGAGAAGTATACCAAACAGGAGGCTAAGCCCTTTTTGGGACATAGTGGACTATTTCATTTCGTTTCATTTCATATAGGTATAAATTGTTCTACAATTCCCAGATTGCATACATATTGTCGGGTAATACTCAGAGTAATTTAAAATTAATTTTAAAAAATGGTTGTTATTTATTTGCATTTGAGCTAGAGCAAAGTATTATATACGAATCCAATAATAAAAAAATTTTGGAATTTCATTTAGGTATACCCCTCAAATAAGAGTTCTATAGCTAGAATGAAACATAAAAACGTTGTGTAAGTTTTTCTTTCGAGGTCACTGGGAGGCACATATTTGTATACGAGAGATGACTTGTGGTCCCAGCGTCTCGACTAGATAATTTGGTTCAAGCGGTGCTCGAACCTCTGTACTCTGCGATTGCAAGTCACTACCAGGGCCAATGGAGATGGCCAAGGAACAATACTTTAAACATTTTCAGTAAACTATTGACTTTTTTTTTTCGAACTGAAATTTCCCAATCACGTAAAGGGTCTATGTAATGAACTTTTAAGGAAGCACTCACTGTTGGGAAGAAAAGTTCCGTATGTAAGCTTTTGGTGTGGATATGTATAATTTGTTCCACAGGGTTAGGTATTTTTGCTTGAACTTCCGTTCGAAAAGTGACAGGGGAAGTACGTCGTATTTTATAAATTTCTGCTAACTAGAGTCAATTTTGGCAAGGAAAAAATCTGCCCCGTCGTTTCCGACCCATTGGATTGAGATGCTATTGCTTCTCAATCCACCTTGCATCTTACGAGGGCCATCCACAAAGTAAGTTTCCCTGGGGCCGTTTACGGAAACAAAACACAATTTCAAGGAAATATTTTTTTGCAACAGACACAGCCACTGTTCAGCTATTTCTCAAAATATTCACCACCGGATTTGAAACATTTGTCTTACCGTGGCACCAAGTATTGAATACCTGTGTCGTAGAAATGTGCCGCCTGGGATTTGAACCACGTGTGACAACCACTTTCGCCTCTCTGTCATTCTCTGACATTCTTTGTCATTTCGTGAGGTGTAGGTAAAGATGGAAATCACTGGGAGCAAGACCCGGGCTTTAGGGTGAATGTTTAAACAAATCCCAGCCGAACTTCTGCAGGAGACTTGCTAGAAGGTGTTTAAACATCCACCCTACAGTCCGGACTTCGCTCCCAGTGATTTCCATCTTTCCCTACACCTAAAGAAATGACAGGGAATGACAAAAAAATCAGAGAGGTGGATATGTTTGTCACACAGTGGTTCAAATACCAGGCGACACATTTCTACGACACAGGTATTCAAAACTTGGTGCCATGGTAAGATAAATGTTTAAATTCCGGTGGCGAATATGTTGAAAAATAGCTGAACACTGGCTGTGTCTGTTGGAATAAATATTTCCTTGAAATTGTGTTTTGTTACTGCAAATGACCCCAGGGAAACTTTATGAACGGACCTCGTAGGCTACGTAATGGTACGTGTATGAAGACTAAAGAGGTTTTAAGTTTTCTCTATCCGCCTCCGTAACAGGTTCCTTACCAGCAATACTGAAAATTCAGGTTTTGATGGAATGGAAAACTATACACGAATGCAAAATTGTTAGATACATGGTGATAGAAGTTCATTACTTACTGAAGACACCAGTCTTCCATACTCTTTATATCTGTTTTGCCTTTTTGTTTCTCTTTCAATGGCCGGTAAATCGATGTTATTTTACGATCCAATTCGTCACTACAGCTTGCTATAAATCTTGCATTAACAGAAGCTATTTCAGGTGCATTCAAGCTATAAATGTCAAAGCACAGCTTGATTTAATTCTGGAGTTGTTCTCTCCACTCTAAATTATTTTGCGTAACATTAATTAAACAATAAATCCTTATTATTGAGGCAAATCCATATTTAATTACAAAATATGACGATCACTTTCATTATCCAGTGTTTATATTTATATTGGTTTGTTTTGCATTTAACGGGATTTTATGAGATATGCAATATGCCTTGTCAATATAAAAATCTTTAAACATCAACATTTTACAGACATTTATATTGACATGGCGGAGTTACCGTATTTTAGATTCATAGGTCAAGTGTTCCCTATAAAGGCCATGGAGACCCACAGTATTCCAGGAGATTGAGGCTCCCAGATGTTAGACATTCGGAACGTGAAGGTGGTAAGGTTGTCAGTCATACACACCGGCCGCCTTTACCCCCAGGAATGCTCCTGGTACTCATTTCTGATAGAAGCTGAGTCGACCCCAGGGCCATATTGCAACCAGAAGAATTAGGCCAATTGAAAAACTTCAACAACCTCATCGGGGATCGAACCCGCGACCTTCCGGTTTGTAGCGCAGCGCCTCAACCACTAATCTACGGTGTACCCCCAATATTAACGTACCGGAGATAAAATTAGATCATTTTTTACCATAGAAATTGTACGGAGATAAAAAGATACATGGGCTCCTATTGAGTTTTGAGTTAGTTCTTTGAAAACCGATCGGATGGTCAAACAGACAGGTTTTTCTGTATTCTTTACAGGAAATAGTTTTCCGATCGGGTTTATTGGAATGTAAGTCCAGCTGTAACAAGCGACAATCAGGGAATACAAGTCCCCTCACAAGTCCGTGGTGATATCTCAGGAGAGAAACTGCTATTCCAGATACAAAACCCTCAGGAATCATACACAGGTCCCTTGGGCCACTCCGATAATATATCGATACTGGGAACGGTTGTTTAACTACATTCTAGTGGCCTTTGTCCTCTTGCTTAGTGATTTCCAACCAGTGAGCCGCGAGATTTCTGTAGTTCTGAGCTTACCAGGGTTTAAGTTACGATAGCATTTTTCGCGAAATGCGAAAGTAAACTTCAGAATGCGAAAGAAATTGTAGGCACTTTCGCAAAAATGCGAAAGGAAATTTGTGTAATGTTAATAACATCTTAATGATGAAAATTGAAGGCCCCGAAAGAAAAAGCTATAATTTTAGCAAGGCTTTTGAGAAGTGGGCCAATTTGAAAGAGAGAAAAGTGTTCAATTCCAAACCAACTTGTTTAAAAAAAGAAATTGTTTTATAGTTCAGTTTGTTATTTGTACCATTTAATTTTTATTATTTTGAAGCTACATAAAAAAATGCAATTAAAATTAACTTTTAGCAATAAATTTATATTTTAGCATTTTGCTAAAGCTTTTCTTTTTTAATCCATTTTCGCTTTTTTGCTAAAGGTTTTTTTTTTTTCTAGCTTCAACCCTGGAGCTTACAAATAGGTTCTGTACCTTTCAAGAAATTTACAGAAAGAAATGTGTGTGTCTGTGTGTGTGTACGAGAGAGAGATAGATAGCTAGATGGAGCACTTCTAAAATTGTATATTCATACAGCATTTTAGATTATTCCTTTCGCTTATTGGCTCAAGAACTGTTTACTTCATCGCAGTATCGCAAAGTTCTATGAGTCTTTTACGTAGAGAGAAGGTTTGCCAGTTCAACGCTAAGCTTCAATCACGGTAGGGTCCCAGTTTCTTTTGTGCTAAGTCGAGGTGAAGGAAGGACAAATTAGCGAGAAAATTTCGCAATTTCAACCGAAAACCTTTATTTAGGACTTTATTACTTCCTCTTTCCTACCATAGGTACTATAGGTAGAGGAAGTATTGAATTCGAGCCTGAAATTTGATATATCTTTTTTAATATCAAGACACTTTTGGAATTCCCCTGAATCCATATATATATATATATATATATATATTTAAATTCAGCTTTATTTATACTCCTTTGAACATCGAGGTCATATCAGAAGTTCAGGTTCTGTTCTGTAGGTATACCAGAGTAGGCCATGTAACTATTGATTGCATCCGATACTATTGTTGATGTGACTAGTTAATTTCAACTTATATTCAATTTTAATGATTATGATAAAAGATAAATAGCGGCGAAGAGTCAGGGTAAGTCAATTTGCAATTAGGCATTTACTTTTAAACTGCGGAAACCATGAAAAAAACCCAAGTCAAACTGGCCAGGCCAGAGGAGACCATCTCGGCCACCTCGCTCGATTCCATAAAGGTTAATAAGTGCCAGAATGGTAGCCTACATTACGAGATTGTGTGCAGGAAGGGAAATCTCTATCCGCATGTCTGTATGCGCGATAACTCAAATACGCTTTATCGGATTTTCATGAAACTTGGTTTACGCATTTATAATGTCCACAGCAAGAAGCCTATTTATATTGGACCAAATCGGTTGACCAATACCGGAGTAACGACTAATTAAAGGTCCATGCTTTTAAATGGCAAATCATGACTATACTACAAAGCCGCTTTCCTAATCGTTGAGGGGCTTGACTACAATGCAGTCAGATGTTTGTTTTTTCGTTGATCAAGTAGAAATTGGTAATATATGAATAACTTCGAATTTGGGGGTCGAACACAATACTTCCTCTACCTACAGAAGGCCTACCTACGGCACGTTTAGAGGAAGTAAAAATGAAACACGCGACTTTTGTCATTGTTCATGCTGTGTCATACAGGATCCAGCCTTCGGAAACACAGTATTGCATCCAAGTACATTATTTTTTGCAAAATTCCACATACTCTACATAGCAAACCCACATCATAGCGATTCAGTTTTAAAAATTTCATGTGAGCGAGATAATTTGCACTTCAAAGACTCGACGACGACCACCACGAAACATTTCCCCTGACGGACATTTACGTGGAACAGTTATTAAATATTAAAACGCCAGAACCCTGTGTTCTTAGAACAACGCGCATTTTAATATGTGTCGAACATGAAAGATACGGCATCCTGTAATTAGCCCATGTAGGCTGGCTCTAGACTTTCATGGAGCCGAGGGCAATAACAACAACAACCATAATAATAATAATAATACAGTGACCGCCGCTTATTGTGATCACTTCGGGACGCAGCTAATCTTATAATATTAACCGATTGATAACAGTAGCCGAAGGAATTAAATGAAGGTTATTTATTCATACATACATTCATACACTACAAAACAGAATTAAACATGTTTATTCATAAAATAATACTTAACTGTGAATTAATAAATCTTTCCCGGGTAGACAGCCAGGTTTGAAGATCAAGTGTCTCCGACGTTTCAGAGGCCCACGCTGCCTCCATCCTCAGGGATACTGAAGTGTCGAGTCTGTCATGCCGAGGTGGTATATATACAGATCGCGAGTTGCGAGGAGTCGACCAATCAGGCGCCAGTTCATTTTTCCATCGTCTTTTTTTCGGCCAATCGGCTTCTACTGTCTTTTAGTTGTTTGAGACAGTGATTCCAGGCAGGGTTGATGCTGAGGCCTCCGTCTCTATTGAAATTGTTAGCCTCAAGCTTAATTTCGATCGCTTCCTTGATTAATCTGTCCCAGAACCTTGAAGTCTTCGCAAGGATTGTAGTGTTTGCGAAATCAATCCTGTGCCCGGATCCCAAGTTGATGGTATGTTCTGCCACCGCAAGGTTCTGGGACAGATTAATCAAGGAAGCGATCGAAATTAAGCTTGAGGCTAACAATTTCAATAGAGACGGAGGCCTCAGCATCAACCCTGCCTGGAATCACTGTCTCAAACAACTAAAAGACAGTAGAAGCCGATTGGCCGAAAAAAAAGACGATGGAAAAATGAACTGGCGCCTGATTGGTCGACTCCTCGCAACTCGCGATCTGTATATATACCACCTCGGCATGACAGACTCGACACTTCAGTATCCCTGAGGATGGAGGCAGCGTGGGCCTCTGAAACGTCGGAGACACTTGATCTTCAAACCTGGCTGTCTACCCGGGAAAGATTTATTCATACTCTTCGCCAGGAAAATCTAAAATCTTACATTAACTGTGAATTATTGAAACTCTCATAGGCTAATACAGTAATAGACTGCACGCAACTATTTTTTCAACCAGTAACAAAGTTTTCAATTGTTTTTACTTTCGTTTTAACCAATACTCCATACTCAGTTACGCGTTACGACTTAGTTTGGAAGTCTATACTGGTCTGTGGTGAACCCTTAAATATACAAACAATATACAAACCCATGGCGGACTGCGAAGAAAACAGTTAACCCAATGATCAGACCATAGTTTTTTCTAGTATCCTATTCTGTAATTTCACGAAATTTAAATTTATCTTCAATTCTGGAGCCTGCCGGTATTAGCCGCAGCAATGGGAAACGTCCAGATGGCCTGACATTAATTCCAAGGTCTCTAGGAAGATTTTTTAAAAATGGGAGACTTAGCAGCATTTTTTGAATTGAACATCAAAAGAAATAAGTATCG
Source organism: Ectobius pallidus (assembly GCA_964059195.1). Classification (NCBI taxonomy): domain Eukaryota; kingdom Metazoa; phylum Arthropoda; class Insecta; order Blattodea; family Ectobiidae; genus Ectobius; species Ectobius pallidus. The sequence continues at coordinate 159,770,135 of CAXKWD010000005.1, read as the reverse complement.
ATAATAGCCTAAGTATGAGAATATTATAGGAGAAAAAATCCTCAGACACTGGGAATTGAACCCAGGACATTTGGCTATTCGCGCCCTAATGATCTACCTCACAGACAGACAAGTTATGTCATATGCAGTAATATGAGAGGTTCCATCTGGCGCTGTGAATTGAACTCCGGCTTAGCTCAGTTGGTAGAGCATTGGTGCGAATAGCCAAAGGCCCTGGGTTCAAGTCCCAGTGTCGGAGGAATTTTTCTCCTATAATATTCTCATGTAATGTCCAACAGAGACAATAATCTGTGGTTCATGAATGCTTATTATCAGCCTAAGTATAATTTTATTGCTTTCGCGGTTGAGACCATGGGACCTTGGTGCGCTGAGGCTAAGGCACGGATCTCAGATATAGGGAATATATCCCCTATATCTGAGAAGAACCTTGCGGCTCAAAACGGCGATTCGCGATCAACAGCTTTCCTAAGATAAAGAATCAGCATTGCAATCCAAAGGGGAAAACTGCCTGCGTTAGGAGAACTTTTCCTAAAAATCTAGCGCTGAGCGAAGTTTTTTTTTTATTTTTTATTTATTTATTTTAATTTTGTAATTTTGAACTTACAATTTTAGGAACGTTCTCTCTCTCTTTTTCGTACACACACACAGGCACTCACATTTCTTTCTGTAATTTTCTGACAAATGCAGAACCTATTCGTAATCTCAGAACTACAGAAATCTCGCGGCTCACTTGGTTGGAAATCACTAAGCAAGAGTTCAAAGATAACTAGATTGTAGTTAAACAACCGTTCCCAGTATCGATATATTAGCGGAGTGGCCCAAGGGACCTGTGTATGATTCCTGAAGTCTATAAAAACAAATTATTGTAATACTAATATGTAAATCCAGAAATTTATTGTTATTCAATAATTGAAAACAATAATAATAACATAATTTATCTTCCAATAGATTTTCATCTTTCTATTACAAATGTAAGAAAAGCTACTGTATGTCACAGGTTACATTATGAATTAAAGGGTTTAGTATAAGGGCTGTTCCATGTTCATACTAACTTTTAGTGATGAAAGCAAGCGTATATATACAGAGAGAAAAATAATAATTATACCTGCCCTGTCCGAGGTTACCAGAAGATACAACCTACCAAGATCAGTCCGTAAAACGACAATTTTATGTATAGCCTACACTATCGTACAGTTTTTAAAACAAAATAAATTACATATATGCATAACAATTATAATTCCAATAACTGCTATAAATTGTCATATATTGTTTTGTTATGTTAAAAGAAGTGCGCAGATAAGGGAACTTTACTTGTTGAAAGCGGTGTGGACAGACACGAGTAAAAGTGCATAAGACACGTAGCCTACTATATTTATAACCTTAGAAAATGTAATTCATAGGTTTGAAAGAACTTGAAAATTTAAATCTGCAGTGAAAACGAGCGAACATTTACAACATTTATTTTATTGTTATTTGCATTTTTGAAGTGAAACTTCTTTAGCCGCGGTAGGACTAAATCGAGAGCTAACCCAAACTTGCGTTACGGCAAAATCGTCACGAAATTGTTGCGCCCAAAATCGTCACGAAATTAGTGGGGCTGTGACGGAACGGACTGCACAGAAAACAATCAACTCAATGATTAGGCTTATCCAAAATTAAAAAAATCCAAAAATCCAAAATTAAAAAAATCTAAAAATCCAAAATTAAAAATCGAAGATACAAAATTTAAAAATCTAAAAATCCAAAATTTAAAAATCCAAAATTTAAAAATTGAAAATCAACAAAAAAATGGAAAATCAAAATTAAAAATCCAAGAAATAAAAAATCAAAGATCCAATCCAAAATTTAAAAAATCCAAAATTCCTAAATTAAAAAATAAAAGATAAAAAATTTAAAAGTACAAAATCCAAGATTAGAAAAGTCCAAAAACCCAATATTAAAAAGTCCAATCCAAAATTTAAAAATCCAATAATCCAAAATTTACAAATCAAAAAATTAAAACAATTTTCACTTCTGTCGCGTGGCGTTCCACGCACAATTTTTTTTTTTTTTTCCTTACGGCAAGGTGTATACCCCGATCTGAAATTTAAATTTCCAGCTCTTTCTATCTTCTGCTGCATCCTTTAACTCTCCATAGCTTCTTTTCTTCTTGACGTCATCCAATTTCTCAATTCTTCGTTTAATGATTTTTCTTGTTCCTTTTATTTTCCCCTTGATTACATCCAGCAGAATTCCTCTTCATCTCAAGAAGTATTATAATCAGTTAGCGTTTCTTTCCTTACAACTTCCACGATACATCTCTTCTGACCAACTCTTCTTCTTCTAAAAAAATATTCATTCGTTATTCTGTCTGTCCATCGAATCTTCTCCATTTTTCTCCAACACAACATCTCAAAGTTCTCTAAATATTTTCTTTCCATTTTCCTCAGCGTCCTTGTTTATGCTACAAATAAATAAAAAATAAGCATCCGTAAGCTTCTTCCTTAGCTGCAAATCTAGTTTTACTGTCAACAGAGTTATCTTTTTTGCTGAAAGCAGTTTTGGCAGTTGCTCTTCTATCCTTAATTTTTTTCATGCAGTGAGCCCCTCTTTAATAAAGCTTCCGAAAAATCTAAATTGAGGTACACTGTCTAATACTTTGTACTGTGTGAGACACCTCAACATTTCTTCTTGTAAAACATGCCGACATAAAACCGGTACCGGTATATCTCATAGTCATATACGCGATATTGAGGCTCCATCATAATTAAAAAAAAAAACAAAGAATAAACAAAAACTGACATTCATATTAGGAAAATAATAGTATTCAAGGTGGCTACTTTATGAGTTCTCATATCTATTCACACGACGTAAAGCTCGAAATAAAATTATGCACTATTATGCTACAGTAAAACAAATTTAACACCGGGAATAATTCTCTTGCTAGAATTATCGAACATGCAACTCCATGACGTCATATCGCAATTAAACTGCCGCATAAAAAAGCTTCTAGCAGTCCAGTTAACGTTCCGTCCGGACATTCAATTTACCCAGTGACAGAGCTCATCGGTGGAATCTAGGATATCGAGAAAAAGGTAGACATTAAAAAAATATTAATGTGTTTTTAATGATTTGAAACATTATGGGGCGTGGATCGACGAAGAATTCTCCTCAATCTCTCAAATAGGGCTCGAATCTTTAAATATAATGAAATTATAATTTTGAAAACCACGGTCCCCGCTGTACACTTCTTGCTGAACATTTTTTACCTCGAAAACATATCATCCTTCTAGGTGGCCATTTCTAAAATGTCAGAAAGGAGGACACACTTCTTCGGTAATCTAGCGTAGTATAAAACTTCGGGAATGGACGGCTGGACAGCAGATATTACATGGTATAATCTTGACTAATTTCAGACTTAATAACTGCATTTAAAGGTATATAAAATAAATGATTATACACTGCAAAAAGGGATTTTCATCTCTATTTATATTTTTGTCCTTTCTTTGCCAACCGCAGGAGGTTTTTGTTGGTCAGGAATTCCTTATACATGGAATTACACAGAACAAATTTTATTAACACGCTTTACCGATCCATCAGTGTCTCGAAAAGGGGGACAAATCAACGTCCGGCATAAAGCCGAACCGGATGGAGGTTTTGGCCGGACGTCTGGCCACCCTGCATCCTTCGTCGGGTTTCAATCCGTGACCTTTTGACTCAAAGGCCAGCATGTAACCAACAGAGATACCAAGGGCGATGATGTTTTTCATTAGGGAAAATTTAGGACAATCAGAGGTGCCAGAAATTTGTTCGTGGTTTGAACTCCAGACATGGTGTCTGCGGGCCTTAATTAGGGAGTCACGGCAGGCTCCTGAATTTTAAATTGCTCTTCTTTATTCTTAGATCTCGTGTGAGATACAGTACATATCTGCAGGAAGAAAGGGGAAGAATTCTCTCGTGCAAAAGATAATACATTGGATTATAAGAAAGCAAAAAATACAATATTCTCAAGAGGAATATTTTAGCATGCAAAGGGAAGCCTGGCACGCTATTTCAGTACAGCATCAATTTGGCGTAGTAAACAACATTCCGCTCTAAGTTCATAAGCATTCCATTTTCATCATAGAAGGCTGAAGTAAATACATTAACGCTGGGCAAAGCATTGTGTTGTCCTATATTTCTAACACAAGCGGTACCTCTACTACGTATGGGAACTGCATCACTATTGCAGAACGACGCACTCTTCATTCCATCTCTCTCCCGTAACAAAACCTGAATAATTTTATTTGTAGGCTACTCCAGTTTCAATCCTTTATCTCCACACCATAAACTTCCCAAATTAATGATACTTAAACAATACCGCTCCATCAAACATCTCTATATTCTGAGTCATATACGTAGGGACAGGATTTTTAGGAAATAGTGATAAGCGCGAAGTTCACAAAAGTTTCCTCAGTTGTTGTCAGTTAAAAAAAAAAATTCAGTTATATTTATACTCCTTTTAGATACGAGGCCATATCAGGAGTTCGGGATATGTGTCTATACAGTAGGGTAGGCCATGAAACTATTGATTGTGAATTATTTTCTGTTAGTGTATTTTTATGGAGTAAATTTCAATTGAAATTAATTTAAATGGATATGATACAAGATGAAATGGTGAGGATGATCATGGTATGTAAATATCGAATTCGGCATTTGCCTTTACGACTGGGGAAACCATGTAAAAACCCACGTCAAACTGGCCGGCCACGAGATTTGAACCTGGGACCTCCCGAATGCGAGTCCAAGAAGTTACCATAGTCAGCTTTGTAGATGCTTAAAATATCACTATTATGCAAACTATATCCATCAAATATCACGAAATTTGTTGAATTTCATGAATTCTGTATATAAGCGCGAATACTGACAAATGTGTTCGAAAATATTTTTTGAAACAGTGTTTGCCTATTCTTTTTTTATGCTGTATCTATGACTGCCGGAAGTTCTAGATACTTCTGATCGAATACAGCAATGATCAATAGTCTATGTAGTATATATCGTTCAACAGATTCCATGTGTCATGAAATGCGACTGTCATTCTTTCTTATTTCCTTGAAAAACAAAAACCTAGAGGCTGCCACATGACAAAATGATACACACAATAGCACTTACGTTAAGATGAAAATTGAAATAAGACAGATAATCTATAACGATAAAATTAAAAATCCCTATAGAGGGGATGCTGTAATTAGCTATGTTTTATCTTTCAACATTGAATCTATTTTTTTCCATTGCCAAATAATATTTATAAATAGTAATGATGATGATGATGATGATGAAGTTTTCGGCCCGCCTGCCGGTCCTGCCCTAGGAGAGAACCGTGGGGAGAGGCTCATCTCTGTATATCTCTGCAAAGTCCCCAACCCGGCCGGGGAGAGAACCCGGGCCACCCAGATGGCTGGCAGTCACGCTACTAACACACCAACAGCGGCGGACTTATAAGTAGAAGGCCTACGTATTTTAAGTATCCTTTTTGTCATTCACTCCTAGATTTGTTCATATATTCACACCGTTTTGAGGCGCAAAAATATGTATAACCTTCCTTAACTTCACAAACTTTCATTTCATTCTTCAGAGTGATAGTTCGAATAGTCTTCTTCCTCTTGGGTGATCAATCTTAGGTGTTTTTTTTTCACTGTTCCGATGCCAATAATTCTTTCTATATGCTCATTCCACTAGTTTCGTCTTAGACTTTAATGTGTTTCAAGGAAAACAAGAGCATTAAGAATAACTGTCATGAAAGCATTACAACGTTTTAAGGGCTGTAAATAAAAGGAACCTAGCTCCAGTACGGGCATCAAAATTCAGCAAGCATTTCAAGTCTCAGTCCTACTACAAGCTACACTTCACCCATTATGTAATTTCCTTCGTGCTTTCTTCTCTCTCGGGAACAAATACGCTTACTACAATGTCGCTTTTCTATTTCAGTACACAAAAGCATGGAAGAGCTGACATGAAAGGGTTGTATGGTTTTTATCTGTCACTAGAGTTCTTGTTTGTTACTAAAATACAATTTTTCCATTCAACTCACAATTAAAATTTTCATTAAAAATTCAAATAAATATACCCATATCGGGACATAGGTACTTTAGTAGATTGTCCAGAATGGCACTTTTTGAGATTGTGTGGTGGACGGCAAAATGTCTGTCCGTCTGTCTGTACGCGCGATAACTCAAAACACGCTTAATCGGATTTTCATGAAACTTGGTATAAGGATTTATAACATCCATGCGAAGAAGTCTATTGATATTGGACCAAATCGGTTGCCCAGTACAGGAGTAATGCCCAATTCAGTGCCTATTTTATGGTAATACATTAGAAAGAGTTTATCAAATGTAAATGTGTTCTAATGAAAACATATTGTTTTACAGTGTTTATATAGGCCTACGGCTTTGGAAGTCGCAATACAGTTAGCTTTGACAAATAACACTACCCCCATATTCATTCAAATATGCTCAGCGCAGCGCCTCAACCACTACGCTACGGCGAAAGAGGAAGAAAAAAATGGAACGCATGAAGATAATTTTTGTTTTTTATGTTTAGGTCATGCGTTATTAGATTAATTGTGGTGACAGTTGACCATATAGCAAATTCAAATTTAAATGCAGGCTTGGTGAATAAATATAAACAGGAGTATGAAAAATCATTCAGCTTACAATTAAGCTTTCTTTCTATAGATGCAAATCAATGGACTTATTTACATGTACTTATCATGAAAACTATTACAGTAAGATACCTCTCTCCGATTACTTTACTTAATAGATGAAGTCAATAATCCAATTATAACTTTAAAAACCATTGGGCATCAATGATATTGAAATTATAAATATTCAGATTTTCTCAAAGTAGAATTTGACTCATATATAATCCCACAAGATGAATTATCAATTAACAATTGATCCACGCCCAGTAGAAGTTCTGAGTCGTGAAAGAAAAGAAAATGTCAGAACAAGAAAACTTGTGAAAGGAGAGAGAAATTAGTGTTTTACATAAGATTTTCTCTTGAATTGAGTTTGTTATAATCGCTTTAAGCGAAGATTCAGCACTTTATAATTAAATGCTAAGCTGTAATGCGGTCATATCCTACACCGTAAATTGTTATTTATCATTTGGGATTACCTAGTTGCCTGGTTTAGAGTTCCTTCCCTCTACCCCGCCCATCTTCTCCATGGCATAATGAGGGATAATGAGATAACTACAGTGAACACGAGTTACGTTTAAGTTGGCTGCTCCCAACTTCAGGTGAAGTTACACGTACTCGGAGTCAAACTGTGACAAGAAGTTAGTGGAGACTTTAAATACATCTTGCCAAAAACATGATGTTTAGTTCTTTGCAGAGGTTTCTTCCCATAAATATGAGTTCTCTACAGAGACAAAGAGTAGAAAAAATTGAACATTCTGAAACGTAGGATTAAAATTTGAAAATTAAATAGAATAGAATTTGAGAATTTTAACAATAACATATAACATTGTTTATATTATATTACTCAGTGGCGTGCGATGTAAGATTAGGCGAGGGGAGCAATAGTATAGTCCGTAACGAGCGAAGTCTTGGACTCGCATTCAGGAAGTCCCAGGTTCAAATTGTGTAGCCGGCCACTTTGACATGGATTTTTTTTATGGTTTCCCCAGTCGTCAAGGCAAATGCCCAATTGCCGTGGTGTAGTGGTTAAGGCACTGCGGTACAAAACGGAAGGTCGTGGGTTCGATTCCCGATGAGGTCGTTGAGATTTTTCAATCGGCCTAATCCTTCTGGTGGCACTATGGCCCTGGGATCGACTCAGCCTCTAACGGAAATGATTACCAGGACAAGTGACAACCTTGCGCCTTCATGCGCCGTTTGTCACAATCTGGGAACCTTAACCCCCTGGAAACCCTACGGGTCTCCATGGCCCATACAGGGACCACTTTGTAAAAGTACGTAACTTAAAACGAAATAGAGCTAGAGAACACACTCTCAAAAATCACATATAGAAAATAAAAATAAAAATACACATCAAAAATATATATTGACTGCTAGTGTTTAATTTTAGTGTAAAATTAGAAAAGGATGTCACATAATTTATAAATATTGTTACATTAAGAATATGTAGGATAATAAAATGATACACTTTATTTACTAGCGTTTATCGGTTCAAGCACTTTTTTCTTGAACTTCGTGCTAGAAATGTTAAGCAAGGATTTATTTTAATAAAATCATTACATAAATTTGCCCCGGATAAGAATTATATGAAGTACGAAATACGTACATGCTTTAGGACAGAGAAAGTATTTCGAGTGTATAACATCAGACTTTTCTTCTATGATTTGAAATCCAGCGCTAAGAATAACCTGACGCTTTCTCGGAATTATTTTATTTTATATTTAATCTGCTTTCCATAGAACTATGTATTTAAACTTGTTACGGAATAAGCGGAGTTTAGAAAAGTGCTGGGACACTTAGAATAAGCAGAACGCCTTCACAAGCTCTTAGTTTAACCATGAGTTATAATGGCAATGTCCTGCATGAGAAGGTGTTTGCAAGGTAAGTCCAGAGAAAAGAGAAGCTATTCTTACCCTCACCTTTTTACTTAAAGAGTTGGAGTGTTATAAATTGAAGTGCTTTCCCGCACCATTTCCAGGAGTATACAACCTGGTGCCTTACATATATATAGCAGTATACTAATCTCCGTGCTGCTTCCCTTGTTTTGCTACCAGAAGAAAGATATTTTGTACGTGATGCTGAAAAACAAGACTTCATGCTAGTGGCATACCAATGTCATAATTAAGGCCCGGATTTTTAAGACGTGTCTTCTTTTAACGAGTACATCACGTTCGTTACCCACTAGTGCAGATATTTTGATCAGGACTCCTACATTATAAAAATGGCACTTTCAGGGCCTTTTTCCCGTAATTTTTCACTATTTTTTATTTTCAGGTAATTAAAAAAATGTCATTATTGGGTCATTTTTTGGCCATTTAACGGTCTTTTTCCCTCCATTTCATATTTTAGGTAATTTTTTTAAAATTCAGTAATTATTTTCTCATTTTTTGTTGCTTCTTGCATTATATATTGTGAGAATATTATAGGAGAAAAATTCTTCTGACACTGGGATTTGAACCCAGGACCTTTGGCTATCCGTGCCACTGCTCTAACAACTGAGCTAAGCCAGAGTTCACTTCACAGCGCCTAATGGAACCTCTCTCCTATGACTGATTACCCTTAATGGTCTACCTCACTGACAAACAAGTTATGTCATATGCAGTACTGTGAGGCACACTAATTAGTGATTTTTGTGACCGGGCTTCCACTGTTATTGTACAATAACATTCAAGATGGATATATATGCATTCATGAACCACAGATTATTGTCTCTGTTGGGCATTACATGAGAACTGTATTTGTGAATTTACTTACATTCAATAGCCTACTATAGGAACTATAAATAAGCATAAATAAATATTGTTATAATTTTAATATGGATACAGAAAGACGGTGTCTGCTATTCGCATTTAACCGTATGTAATTACTTAATTACAATCCTATAAGTGGATCCGAGTTTTTCTGCTATTTTCTTGAGTTGGCAGCAGTGCCGTATTTATGCCTAGGCAGACTAGGCAGCTGCCTAGGGCGGCAGATTTGAAGGGGCGGCTTTTAAGCTGTTACTGTTTTTTAATATAAAAAGAACATTTTATTCCTAACTCTTCAATATAGTAAACTAATGTAACGCACAATGAAATAGAAATGAATAACATTGACAACACACTATTTATTTACTGATTTATTTATTGTTATATATTATTATTATTATTATTATTATTATTAATATTATTATTATTACTATTATTGTTAGCGTACTATTTCAGTTACAATAATGCTTATTGTAGGTTATTTTGTGGTACATTCATGTGGAAATAAGGGGGGGGGGAAATATTTTTCTCTGCCTAGGGGCGCTGAAGTAGCTAAATACGCCCCTGGTTGGCAGTAGGAACAGCAGCTAAAAAAATTCGTTATTTATTATTCATTTCGTTATTTACTCCAAAACAATGCAAACGACAATTTTTTTTTTAAAGTCTGACTGATAACGAAACGAATTTAAGGTTTTGAAATATAATGGACATATTTAAAAGCAGAACCGATTTTACTATCGTATTTTATTCTCACAGCCGATTCGAACTATCCTTTATGCAGTGGAAATGTATTTTGGGGATAGGAAGACTGATACGACCTGACACAGCTTGGCATTAACTGAAAGCCTCAAGTGACAGGCTAAAAGCGATGTAAAGAAAATCTCACCTTCAACCCCTTCTCTCCCTCTCCCCCTCCTGATGTCACGAACTTGCATTCACATCACTGTATGGATAGCATCAGAGCTGGCATCCCGTACTTTTATAAATGACTTTAAAACATCCTATTACTCTTCCCAGCGATTAAGCTCTGATGCAATTTACTCAGTAATGTTTTAAAAGAACTTCTTAAGCAGTTTGTATACTCCAACCTATAGAATATAATTTTCTATGCTTCACAGATTTCCCTCCGTTATCCGAGGGTCTATGTTGAATATCTGAAATGTTTCAATCTTAAAAATCCCTTTAGGAAAGCCTACAGGCTGAGGTAGATTTCGAAGTGCTTTTGGTTTAATTTACTGTCGCTGGGTAGCACTCTTCTTCTTTAGCCTTGGCATGACAAACTCGCAATAATAACTGCAAAAAAGAAGAAAGAGAAATTTTTCAAACATTCTAATCTCGCCTTATATGAGAACTATCAAGAAAATAGTTATTGATTTGTAGAGTACGCATCAAGAGCTTTTCAACGATACCCCACAAGACGTAGTTTTAAAAAATTCGAATTTCCATCCCCCACCCCTACCCCTACTCGTACCCCCAAAACACCCGAATCGTTGGTGTCACTGTGAACTCCATAGGGAGTACTCTAATTTATTCAAACAAAGTTTCCCTCTATACTTCATAGGGGCCGAGATATAAATGTTTTAAAATTTCAACCCCCTCTCCGACCACCCCGTTGGGCCAATTTTGCTCATTAACGAACTTGTCCAAACTATTGGGCCTAGAAATGACATAATAAACAGGCATGAAACGTCAAGATATGAAAGAATTTTTCGAAAGTCATGACAAGGTATCGATTTCAATAGGTAGATTTTTCTTCGAAATCTACCTAAAAACTGAGTATTAAAATCAGACAATGGAACCATGGTTCCTAGTTTAACGTTAGATTTCATCATCAGTTATGGAGTTAATCAGGTCCTCCTTATAGTGGCATTGTCTATCCACGGTGTCTAGATTTTCAATAGAAATATCTTAATGACCACTGCTTGGCTGTAATGCCCCATGGTTATTCAATTCTAACGCATTACGTTATCATTAGACATTGAAGAATATTATTTTTTGTTGACTTACTTGATTATTATGATTAGTTAAATACCAATTAGCTTTAAAATTTTCTTCTTAATAAATAATATCCAGGGGTATCAGGTGAAAAACTAAGTATATGGTCATGAAACGTCAAAATAATGCGCTACAAGATAATTCGAATAGCAGATAAAGCATTCGAACAAGTGGAGAAATTTAAGTTTCTGAGAGCAATAATTACATATACAAATACAGATAACCCTCGATATAATACCCCTCTTTACAGTGCCACCCTCCTACTGTGCCAATAATAGCAAGTGAGCGTATCTTCTCCCATATATAACACATCAGGAAACTCATCAGTCTACTGTGCCATTTCATTTAGTACCAGACAAGATTTTTGCAAAATATAACTTGCAGTGATTATTTTCAGTTGCAGAAATATTTTAAAACTGGGTGAATGTTAGGAAGATCATTTAAGAAACATACCTTACTGTATTTCCAAGAAGTGAGTGTCCCCTGCCACTAACTGTAAATGTAGTGTGGTGGATTGAGGTAGCTATGTTATAGGAAGTCGGACAGACAGCCTGCGTGAGGGTGGAATAGGTAGAAAGAGCCCTTCATAATCACTCAAATGGATCCACATGATTTTCAACCCGTTTGAGTACTGCAGCACTGGACATATAATGTAATAAAATCAGTTACTCTACAGTATTTTATTTCGTGCTAAAGTCCATATTTGCCTTTAATTTGAAATTCTTTTCATAATACAGTACAGTAAATTAATCCATCACTGTATTATGGCGTTTTTATTTTAAAACCAAATTTCGTTTTACTGCCACCCTTGCTTTGTGCCACTAAATGTTAGAGGACGGATGGTGGCATTATATCGAGGGTTGACTGTAATACTAAGGTAGAAGTTAAGTGTCGATTGAAAATAGAAATGTCTGTTTTTATTCCATTCATAAACTTTTACCTTATTATCTTCTCTCCAGAAATCTACAAATAAAAGTTTACAAGGCAATAAACAATCCTGCCGTTTGCATTAAATGATGAGAGACATGGTCTTTTACTCGCCGAGAAGTATATAATCTGAGTGTGTTTAAAAAACAGGGTGCTAAGGAAAATATTCGGACATAAAAGAGATGAGAACGGGGACTGGAGAAAACTGCATAATGACGAGCTTCATAACCTGTACTCTTCACCGAAAGGGTAATTAAATCACGGATGAAATGGGCTGTACATGTTGCACGCATGGGAAAAGAAAGATATCTCAAAAATATTGACTGGGAAACCCGAAGGGAAGATACCACTTGAAAGATTTAGACGTAGGTGGGAGGACAATATTAGGATAGGCCTAGATTTAAGGGAAGTCGGATTTGCGAGGGATGGTTGGATGGAGTTAGCACAGAATAGGGTTGAATGGCGGGCTCAGGTAAGCGCGGCAACGAATCTGCGGGTTCCATAAAATGGATAATATTCCTTTAGCTTGCTTAGGAATTGTCTATTACCATTGAGTAAGTAAGCAATGGCTACCAGAATTTAGCATAGTCTCTGTCTGTCTGGAACCCTATAGCCCCTATGTTTGGGCGAAGGGCCTCCAAGTTTCTGTTACCTATATGAATTTTGTTACGCTTATTTTCCGAGAGAGGGGAAAGGGAGAGGTGGAAAGCCCATCGCCTCTCAACCCCCTCAGGAAACTAAGGTATTACTTGGACGTGAAAGGGCTGAGAAATTTTGTCCAGAGGCTCTAATTTAGGCTTGTAGTTCTTTTATGTGCCGTAAATCTACGACACGCCCCCCCCCCCAGCTTAAAATCCCTCCCGGAGCACTCCGTGCCCGGATTTTTACGACCGGAAAAATTCATCGACCGCGGCCGGGTTTGATCCCGCGACTTCGGATCTAGAGGCGGGCACGCTAGACCACCGCGGCCGACAATTTAGCATAGTAGAGTTGAAAAAATATAGCAGCCTAAGTTTTTTTACAGTACAAAAAACAAACAAAATTGTAAAATTCACCAAGTACCCCTCAACAAAGTTTCTATGAGGCTGAAATAGTAGCCTTGGAAAATGTTATGACAATAAGGTGCACTGTATTCTATTTATCAATATTTGAATGAATAATTATTGTGGAGCAGTGTATGATCGCCCTTAAAAGGAATAATTTCCTGCAAATGTTTGAGATTTTCTTGCTTGGGTTTGAGAAAAGACAATCCTTGGGTTTTTGTTCCCTGAAATGCAAGGAAGGAGAATTGCAGTCCTTTAACTCAGGCACTTAATTGCGTTCCTAATCCGAACGGAATTGGAGGGGAACTTTTTCTTCTGATAATGGATTGTCACGTTTGTAGAAAAAGACAGCATTACACTCCGTAAAACAAGAATTTGCGGACAGAACCCTGGCTTTTTTCTGAAAATGGAAAACGTCTTAAGGGAGAACACACAGAGTACACTAAGGTAAACTTCCAATATTATTTTCCTTGTGATGTTATGTTGTACAGTGAACGCCGCTTAATGTAATCGGATAATGCTATCAGTCGGGTAATGTTATCGCTAGGGGCGGATTTCTATGACCTAAAAGAATGGGATATATGCATGCACTTATGACCTAAAAAACTTTAAAATATGACCAATAAAATTTAAAATATGACCAATAAAATTTAAAATATGACTTCACCACTTCACATTGTGTATATTGTTTTAAGTTTCATTACAATACATTTTATTAAAATATAGTGTTAATTATTTAAAATATTTGTAAATTCTCAAAAAGTATCATTATAGTTCAAAATTTACAAAATATGATATGGAACTTCAAAATTTCTTTAATATGCACACAGATATGCAAAAAATATGACCTCAAAATGCATATTCATACTAAATATGCTACGATAGTTGAAAATTTCCTAAATATGCAGTTATATGCACAATAAAAACCTTTCCATTTTCACCAGGATGCTTGGAATCGGGTTTAAATTAGTCGGAAACCTGAAATAATGCAAAGGGGAAAAATATGACATGTCATAGAAATCCGCCCCCTAGTTATCACTTTTATGAAGTCCCGTACGGATTAATAATCATGCATAAAAAAAGTTGTTTATTGTGATCGAAGATTTGGTTTATGTTGTAACATTTTTCTCTTTTGCCGGGTACATTCCCAACTACTGTATGCCATTCAAAATTTTGTTTTTAAGAGTTTTGTTTCTAACTCAACCGAACTGTGTTGTAGTCTATTGTAAGTAGTGGTTCTGCTCCCAGCTCACAGGATGACCAGTTTGAGGGGGTGGCATTTCCTAACTTTCTATTTTAAGCATTAATATGTTTCACCCCACAGTTAAGCTGCAGCTTTTGATTTATGAAGATAACAGTGTTGACATGCAGTGATGGCTAGTGTAAAATGAAAAGACTTGAACAGACAGGTGTTAGATGTTCTGCTACGCGGTGTTCGCCACCACAGATCAGTATAGAGTTCCAAAAACAGTCGTAACTCGTAAGTGAGTCCAAAAGGAAATTAAAAACAATAAAAAACTTTGTTACTAGTTACTGTATTAGCCTATGAGTTCAATGATTGACAGTTATGTATTATTTTATGAATAAATATTTTTAGAAATATATAACCATTTAATTACTTCTTCTATTGTTATCAATCAGTTAATATTATCAGATTAGCTGCGTCCCGAAGTGATCACAATTCGCAGCGTGCACTGTATTCTGAAACCTCTTTTTGAGTTTCATTTTAACAACTAAAGCATTACCTACTTCAATTTACCGTACTTCATATAAAAAAAAGTTTCACAATTTCCTGTTTTACTACTGCGAGGCAAAGAGAAGCAGTAAATTGTTAGGAAACGTTGCTACTGGAGAGATATTATGACCCAAGATATAATTCATTTCTCTGCCTTGTTTACAGTGGCTCGGGGGTTGGGGAGATGTTCGTTAACAGCGAAAGACCGGTGACGTCTCTCTGAATTACAAACTGCTTTTATACCAATGTATAAGGCAGATAAATTACTCGGATGTATCTCTTGAAGCAGTGAAAAACTGCCATTCAAGAAATTTATCACAATACCTACTGTTTACAAAGTGCCAGAATGGTACTTTCTGAGATTGTGTGGTGGACGGAAAAATGTCTATCCGTGTGCCTATACGCGCGATAACTCGAATACGCTTTATTGGATTTTCATGAAACTTGGTTTACGCATTTATAACATCCATGGGAAGAAGTCTATTGATTCTGGACCAAATCGAATGACTAGTGCCAGAAAAATCCCAATTTAGTGCCTATTTTATGGTAATATATTAGAATTTATCAAATGCAAATCAGTTCTCATGACAACATATTGTTTTACAGTGGTCATATACGGCTTTGGAAGTTGCAATACAGTTAGCTTTGACAAATAACACTATCCACATATTCCTTCACATATGCTTATCAATCTAGACCTTTGTTCTTCCGTAAGCCCTGCTTAATGAATCGATCTGGAGCTTAACTCTGAAATCGATTGCAAAAATAACTTATTTTCAGCATATCGTAATCGCAATATTTTGTCACTGATTAAACAACAGCATTCTGGCCTTTTGTCCTATAAGTTACGATGAATGGACATGCTTGGTTTTGTCTTCTATAATAGGCTATGCTATATACTATATATTAAATATATACTATAAATTAAATTAATCAGATTAGTAAATTAGCCATAATTAGCGAATAAAGCGGCTAATTTCCCGGATTATATTTTTAGCCTCATTGTAGGCCTACGCAAATTAGAAAAAAAAAACGTTGCGTTACGCGAAACTGACGCATGCGCTGAGCATCATCATTCATGTGACGTTAGCGTTTATGGTAACTTGTTTAAATTCAGCTGTATTTATACTCCTTTTAGCTGCAAGGCCATGTCAGGAGTTCGGCATGTGTGTCTATACAAAAGGGTAGGCCATGGAACTATTGAGTGGAGTAAATTTCAACTGATATTAATTTAAATGGATATGATACAGGATGAAAATAATTCATGGTATGTAAATATCCGTTTCGGCATTTGCCTTTACTACTGGGGAAACCATGAAAAAACCTACGGCCATGGGATTTGAACCTGGGACCTCCCGAATGCCAGTCCAAGACGTTACCATCTCGTCCACTTCGCTCGTTACGGTAACTTTAAGCGAGCTGGACAAAATCTTTCCATTCCATAGACAAAACTTGTAGCCTACTGTTGAAAAGACTATAAATCAATACAAATGGATGTAGTGTAGGCGAAGATGTAAAACAGAAACTTTATTGACCAGCTTTCACAGATCCTTAGCACAGACATCATAGTTTTGACATGCTATAAATTCAGCTTGGTTTATAAGCTGGTACATTTGAATACATAAATCACAATGGCTGACGTAATGGAGAAGCAGCGCTTCACTACAATGCAAATGGATTCTCGCCTAATGCATTTAATTATGTCGGGAAGAGACCCAAATGATAGCAATTATAGCAATTATATACACAATGCTTAGGGATGGACGTCTCGATGAAATATGAAAGATACATTCTTCTGGAGGGATTACAGTTAGCTGAAAACAGGTAATTCAAGAGTATTACTCTTTCAATTTGGAAGTGATCGCAGTGGTTTAGTTGGTGAGGAAATTCTAAACCGGCTTCCCCATGCCCACTCCCCACCCCTGCTCCTCCCCTATTTTTAGCAATGGAGGATATGGCTAAGAGCTTCTAGATTTGTTGAGAGAATAAAATTGTTCGATAAGGGAAATATTTCTTATTGTTCTCCACATCCTTTGTTCAAACGAGTTGATGTATAATATAGAAGACACTATTTACAAGGCAATTTCATCTAACCTCCACTTAACGTGTGTCTTATTTCCCCAATCTTTTGCTTCTGAACCTAAAACTGCCCTGTATTCCTAGATTAATGTTTGAGTGCCAGGCTTTGACATCAAACCAATTTGAGTCGAGCTAATCCAAGGCCTGGTCTACACAATCGTTGTGAGCAACTCCTTCCAACCCCTATCACCGGCGCTCATGTAGGCCTGAGCGTTGATCATAGGCTATAATGCATATGGTCGGACTTGAACTCAAACCAATAAGAGACTGGCTCACCAAAAGCTGGTGTTGAACACAAATAAAGAGTGATCATATTATAGGAGAAAAATTCCTCTGACACTGGGATTTGAATCCAGGAACTTTGGCTATCCGTGCCAATGCTTTACCAACTAAGCTAAGTCAGAGTTCACTTCACAGCGCCAGATGTAACCTATTTCCTATGAATGATTGCCCTTAATGGTCTACCTCACTGACAGACAAGTTATGTCATATCCAGTACTGTGAGGCATACTAATTAGTGATTTTTATGACCGGACTTCCACTCTTATTGTACAGTAACATTCAAGATAGATATATGCATATGCATTCATGAACCACAGATTATTGTCTCTGTTGGACAATAATAAATAAAGAAAGAAAAGCACAAGAAGAAACCAGAAAGTTTCCATGCACTGGAATGGACAAGAAATATAAGACGCACGACTAAGATCATTTCAACTGAAGGGAAGTTGAAAACTTTTAAAATAAGTTTAAAAAATAATGCTTTGAGAACAAAGAAAACAAATTCCTCTACGCAAAGAAAGGATTCGTATGAAAGGGCTGGGAACAATGCTGTTAGATTTATCGAATTTGCAGGAAACTTGGTTGAGCGAGCCAGCCAGGCGAGCAAAACTAATTTCCTCAACGTGTTTTTCATGCTACTGTTATTGTAGATAATTAAAACAGACCGATGAGGTAAATGAAAGAAAATCAATATCGCCACAGAACAATTGCGCTGCGTGTTTTTTGTTTTAATAACTGAATCGCGCACCGTTCAAGCGTGGTGTGAAATTATGTTTACTTTAAACAAAACTGCATTTCTTTTATTTTAGGCTAAAGACATATTCATTTCAATTCATTTCGTGCCTTTTCATAGTCACTCGTGGGCGTAATGGTTCTGAGGTTCAAAGACCTATTCCCGGTTCAAAGTGAGGAATGTTATTTTCCTGGTGATCATGGCCTGCTTTTAGAAAGTAAAAATTTGAGTTTCAGGACCACTCTACCTATTATACATTCGTAAATAACCTCTTCATTTCATCGGGACAATGCACCTTGTACCTGTAAGATGCTAAACTATAAATTATAGCCTATTGCCGTATAAAACAAATATTCCCCTAATAACAGTTTACATTATAAGTTTATAAAATTTTTCAAGTTCCAGAATGGTACTTTATGAGATTGTGTACGGGTCGGGAAAATGTCTGTCCGTCTGTGTGTCTTTACGCGCGATAACTCAAATGCGCTTTATCGGATTTTCATGAAACTTGGTATACACATTTATAGCATCCAAGGGAAGAAGCCTATTGATATTGGACCAAATCGGTTGACCAGTATCGGAGAAAAGCAGAATTTAGTGCCTTTTTTATGGTAACATATTAAAAGGAATTTATCGAATGCAAATCAGTTATCATAACATATTGTTTTAGAGCTTTGGAAGTTGCAATACAGTTAGCTATGACAAATAACATTATTTATTCACATCTGCTTATCAAACTGGGCCGTTAAGCCGTGAGATGTGGGCGAGATGATAATGTCTTGGACTCGCATTCTGGAGGTTCATGGTTCAAATCCCGTAGTTGGCCAATTTGGTATTTCTTGTTGTTGTATTTTTATGTGAGTGTGAGATATCACAAATTTGTATAGTTCTGCTGATGCTGGACGATTTTATTATGATTTAAAAAAAAACTAAACCTTTGTTTTTCTGTAAGCCCTGCTTAATTAATCTGCATCTTAATATGGAAATCAATAAAAAAAAAATTTGCTTACCATAATTGCAATTATTACTGATTAAACAAAAGCATTCTTGGACGTTGTTACATCAGTTTACCTGATATTATTTCCTTCAAACATTGTCAAAATACAAGAAGAAATACAAGGTTTCGTTTCGCGGAAACAAAATGTTTGCCTACTACTGGGCAGTTACAGAATAAGCAATAACAATAATAATAATAATAATAATAATAATAATAATAATAATAATAATAATAAATCCTTCTTCTTTACATGCCTATCTACTTCTGGCATCATCTACGTTATGCCATCCTCATCCCTTTGAAACTCTTGAATAGTTGCACTTAACCTTTGCGCTGCTACTGACGTACAAATTCGTCACTTCAAAACATCGTATAAAAGCAGAAATACAAGATTAGCAGAGTAATATCAAATTTAAAATGTGGGGATTTTTATTCTTTTCTTAAGATGCCATTCAAGAAAGCCAGATATTTAACCGAAATTTTCCTAATTGATTTCAAACTTGGTGCCCACTGATGGTTTCACTTGGCGATTACTTATATTTGTATATAAATTTACTCGTGTAAAGGTAAAACGCTGTTCCATACTTAAAACGGGGGTGAAAGTAACATTGAAAGAATAGCAACAGCTCATAAGTTCACTGCCCGACCGGTTGGTGCACTGTGATCGCTGTTGCCATGGCGGCAGGTTTGTTTCGAAACATATGACAGCAATATACGAAAAGGCGTAATATCAGGTTTGTTTCTGCAACGATCTGTATGCATTAGTGTTTGGAAAAGGAGGATATTTAATTAACATATTATAAAGATGTCTAGTAGCGAAGGTAAGTTAAAATACATTAATTACTTAAAACAATCCTGAATTAATATTTATTCCATGTTCTACGAATTATTCAGATTAATGTTTCGTATTCTTTGTTTCAGAAACGAGAAAAATATTCCTGTAAGTTCCCTGGCTGCGGAAGTAAATACTTCAGTATGAAATCCAACGTGAACTACAAAAACAAACATTTCTACAGGTTTCCCAAAAAATCAAACGTGAACCAACTGAAACAGCGGAAACGTCAGTGCAATCTAGATGATAATGTGAATTGTGCTAATTATTATTTAATGGGTGAGACCACTTCCTGGAGAAAGATTTCGTTAACCATACTAGACATAGGTTAAATTACGAAGTTAACCCAAAGCAGCTGGGACTCGTGATTTACAGAGACCCAATCCCTGTGAGCTCCCATCTAATGTGAGAAGTGATCTGAAGCCTCGCCTAGTTTTTGTGAAAATAGAAAGTAGGTTCATACCACTGTGTATGATTGAGGAGGTGACAGGAAGGTACTAATATTTACGGCAATGTAATATTTTTAAAATCAGTTTTTATAAATATAATTCAATAATCAAGGATGTTTGTTTTTTTGTTTATAAAATCATCTAAAGTAATACATATTTCAGCAGTCACCGAGACATGTATGTAGCAGAAATTCTAGAAGGTATTCTACACTACGGTTTGTATAAGATCTGACGCATATTATTTGCAAGTTATTATTTTTTCTTATTTAAGGTGTTCATCACTTAGTGCATTCTGTGTCAATGTTTTTAAAAGATAATTGTTTGTATCACTATAGCCTGTTAGTATTAGTGGGCTATGGTCATTACCGTAGCCCGCTAATACTACTAGCGGGCTATGGTTTTACAGAATTTGGAATGTATTTTCATACATGTGTTCGGGCACGTAAATTTTTCATTCTTACAGCTTAACTGCCCGACCCCTTCGAGCGCTGTAATCGCTTTTTGTTTCCGAGTTTTGATATGCGCTGTTCACTTCTAATAATAATATTGGTGTTCTGTGATACTTTCTCAGTAGTTTTAATATTTTTATTTTTAATTTATTACCCTTGTTCTGCTGGTACAGTGTTGCCATACGTACGACTATAGTCGTACACATACGACTATTTCATAGATTTGTACGACGTACGACGCAACCATGTATCGTATGCCTATTCATACGACTATTTTAATATAATTTTGGATAAACATTAAGTTTTTGTTTTTTCATAGTTGCCTACATGTTGCTAAATGCATGGCGGAATGTTATAATAAATATTGTCAAATTATAAAATAAAACTAAGTCCCTTTATTTCTTACAGGCCTTTACGGGCCGGTGCCGCATCTTGCTTAAGTTGTACTGTTGTATTGTTATTGCTACTTCTCTCATTCTTCTCCAAACATTTTATATTTTAGCCGCACGTGTGCAAAACGAAGCAATCCAAACCTCTAAAGAAATTATACCGATCAAGACCAACTGGTCTTATTGTTTTTGTTTTATTTTGACCAAACATAATAATCATATCATTGTTATTATTAATAGTAGGCCTATAGGTTGACACGTGCATATCAAAAGTGACTGTATACTTTTCTTTAAATAATATGTAGGAATCTTACTTTCTTACGGTTTGTAATTTATTACTATTTTATTTTATTATTGTTATTATTATTATTATTATTGTATTTATTCCTGCAACATTTGCAGGTATCTGGTGACAAAGAATAGCTTACCAACAATAATGGGTAATGTATACAGTTACGAGAGACCAGTCTTATTATTATTATTAGGCCTACTATTATTATTATCATCATCATCATCATCCTGACCATTCGCAAGGTGTACGACGGTTTTAACTAGCGTACGACTATTTTCAATTGTTGGTACGTGTTAGATCAAGATATGTTATATGTTTCAAATTTGCCTCTGTGGTAATTGGCGCAATCCGCCATTCATTCCCGCGTGTTTTTGTCATTTCCTGTGTGGGCACCTGCTTACGGCTTCCCCACGCCAGTTAGTCGTGATCAAGATGCAGTAGCGTACAGGCATGTGTTTCGATTGCTCCCATCCGCTGGACAATATTCACTCTGTAAGCTTAGTACTCATCTTATTTCCACACCATTTCGTTCCTTAAGTATTGGGCAGCGCGCGTGTGAGATTCCGGGACTCATATTGTATTTTCGGTGCAAATTACAATTATTCCCATTGTGTTAATGGCCTAGTCGCCACGTGTGTTCGTAACAAAGAAACTTGGTACTAGCGCCTATAGAATCTACTTGGCGGGAGTGGTGTAGGCTCCTAGCAACAGTAACTGTGTCTAACTACATTCATAATTATCCTGTGTTTCATTTTTTCACATTTATAAGTATCATGTGTTAAGTGTTAATATAATTTCAACTATTCAGAGTTCAGGCTTCCTGAATATATTGTATTGCAACGAATCAAAATTATAAATCCCTGACTCAGCGTCCTACAGTCCATTCTCTCCTTGTTTAGTTTTAAGTGGTTTAAATAACCTGGTCCTCCGAAAAACCTACTAGTTATTCCCTATCATTTGCTCCTCTCGGACCGGATATATACCGTTCTTATCCTAAAAGTACGACTGTTTTACGTTTCTGATCTGGCAACCCTGTGCTGATATATTACATCAAGCGTATTTAGAAAGGCCTACAAGGAAGAAGGGTCAACATTTATTTTTTTCTGCAATAATCTTTTATTGTACTTTTATATTTCTTTAACGATTCTAACTTACCGGTACTGTTAGTTTTATTATATTGACTCTGTACCTGAAGTATATAATCTTTAAACTATTGACTGTATAAAAATAATATTCTATGGCATTTGAACACCTCATTTTTGTTTAAAGATAATATTTTTAAAGGGTATAAGGTTGTAAATTGCAATATATTTGATTAAACATTAAGTTTCACGTCTTAAATATTTTTAAGGTTTATTCAGATAAACCATTTATATAAACGATGCAATTTTATAAAATAATCTGATTGACGAGAGGGGTTATGGTTCGTTTATCGTTGCTCCAATATGAACACTAGATTCTTTCATACACTCTTTGCTTCTCTAGTATTGTTGCCGTTGTCTTTTATCGTCACTCCAACACGTACGAGGCCTTGGAATGAAATCAATGATAGAAAACATTTCCAACAATGCCGAACTGTGATAGGTATGAGTCGGGTTTCAATTCTATAAATTAGAGCTGGCTTTGAATGGTACGTTGGCTAATCTCCAAAGTAGCTTTCCTTGAAATGCATGGCAGATGTGCAATTACCGCTATGCAGAATTTCTCTATAGTATCGGAATCCGATGGAACTGCTCTACTGCTTTATGACTCATACTCAAATTCCAGCGCCTTCTTTATATAAACTAGGGATGTCCAAACATATGAATGGGATGTAACAGGATAAGGTACAAGTAGCCTAAGGCTATTTTAAAAATATAGGCCTATTATACGTAACTTTCTCTACCCTAAAGCATGGACAGTACTGTTTTCTTACTCGATTATTTATTTAGAAAATAATCTTGCAGAGCCTATAAGATTCGTCACGCAAAATAAGATCAAACATAATTACCCATTGCTAAAAATACGTAGTCACTGTTATATGAGCAGATGTAACTGAAAATAATCTTAACATGTTTTCCTAAAACATTTGACATTATTTATCATAGGTAATCCCACGAGAGTTTACGAGTTTATCGATAGATTCGCAGCTGCGCAGCAGGAGCGAATTTATCTGATGGAACTTATCAACTCGAGTTGGATTTACTAAGACTATTCCATGAATAAAAATGTAACGGATTATGCAAATAATAATTATTTTCGTGCTTTGTTAAATAAAAACAAAACTAACAGCTGCGAGGTCACGGCATACTATGAATCAACCATCCATGAATCGATTCGAGTTACCATGTTGTGACCAGTGCTACCAATATAAGACAGTTAACTTCATTCAGGTAAGCTAACAGCAGAACAGAATAAAAGCACACGAACTGGCTAGCACCGAATCGAAATGGTGTTCTTAATCAATGTACATTTCTATTATTTCAATTTCTAAGCCAGTTATGTTGTATAAAATAATCTGTTTTCGTGCCGCTTAGTGGCAGCATCCGACAATAGTAGAAAAAATTACAATACATTCCCTGCTATCCTGTGAATGCCGCTAAGCATGCGCTGTGGCTCATATCGGCAATTTAGATATTTTAGTCGGTCCTCTTTTTTCCCCCCCTACCTATAGGCCTACATGTAAGACATAGGTAACTTCATTCAGGTAAGCTAACAGTAGAACAGAATAAAAACACAATAACTGGCTTGCACCGAATCGAAATGGTGTTCTTAATCAATGTACATTTATATTATTCCAATTTACAAACAAGTAGTGTTGTATTAAATAATCTGTTTTCGCGCTGCTTAATGTATATATATATATATATATATATATATATATATATATATATATATATATATATATATATAAATTTACATATGTGTAATCATGAATTATTTTTAGAAAAGTTTCGGTTTGTAAAAACAGAAAGAAAGTAAGAAATCGAGAAAGGAATTAGAAAAGAGCGAAATGAAAATAATCAACGGGTATAGTTCAATAAAAGAGAAAAGGAAGCAAGAAAACGTAATATAATAAGGTAGACAAAAACGTAAAAGCATATGAAATTCCAATTTAGGAACTATACTCTATCCAGGGAAAAGAAACCGCACATTAAGTAAACTATAAGATGTGCAGGAAGTAAGAGCGAAACGGAGGCAGAAAGGAAGTGAAAGGAGCGAAAGAAGAACGGAGATGAGACTTGAGAAAGCGCCTTCCGTCAAATGATTAGCCTACCCGCAGCACATTCAGAGCATGCAGATTGCAGATGCTCCTATTCAACACCCGGGCACGTCTCGCAACATAACACTGTTCTAGAGAGAAATTTTCTTGTGGTTAGGTTCCCCGAACCGGCCACGAATTCCAACAGTATGACGCCATCTGCAAATAACATGTCTATGAGGAATCCTCATTAGGGGAAGAAAATAAATAAATAAATAAATAAATATTATCTACGAGGCGTGTCCCTTAAGTAAGCTTTCCTGGGGCCGTCTACAGAAACAAAACACAATTTCGTGGACACATATATTCCAACAGATACAGAAAGTATTAAGCTATTATTCAACATATTTGCCTCCGGAATTGAAACATGTCATACCGTGGAACCAACTTTTGGATACCTGTGTCGTAGAATTCAGCCGCCAGGGATTTGAACCACTGTGTGACAAACATCTCCGCCTCTCTGTCTTTCTCTGTCATTCCCTGTCATTTCTTTACGTGTAGGAAATTATGGAAATCATTGGGAACGAAGTCCTGGCTGTAGGGTGGATGTTTAAACACCTCCTAGCAAGACTCCTGGAGAAGAAGTTCGGCTGTGAGGTGTTTAAACATCCACCCTAAAAGCCCTGACCTGTCCCTGTGGTTTCCATCTTTTCCTATACCTCACGATGGCAAAGAATGACAGAGAGGCGAAGGTGGTTCTCACACAGTGATTCAAATCCCAGGCGTCAGATTTCTAAGACCCAGGTGTTGAAAAGTTAGTTCCAGGGTATGAAAAAATGTTCCAATTCCGCTGGCGAATATGTTGAAAAATAGCTGGACAATTGCTCTGCCTGTTGCAATAAGAATTTCCTTGAAATTGTGTTTTGTTTCTGTAAACAGGTCCCAGGGAAACTTACTTTATGTACGCGCCTCTTAGGCTATATAATGATGTGAAGTTGTATTGTCCATGGTAGAGAATTTTTGAAGTAAAACTTCTTTAGTGGCGGTAGAGGGTAAATCTGGAAAATCAGTCACACTAAAACCGTCACGAAATCAGTCACAATCAGTCACACTCTTACTTGTTTCGGTGCGGACTGCACAGAAAACAATCAACTCAATGATTAGGAGTAATCAAAGGAAAATTTTCAGACCTTACTTCCTCAGTGGCAATAGACAATTCCTAAGCAATCTAAAGGTATATTATCTATTTTATGGAACCCGGAGGTTCATTACCGCGCAAATCCAAAATTAAAAAATACAAATTTCCAAAATAAAAAAAAAAACAAAATTAAAAATTATAACATCCAAAAATCCAAAATTTAATAAATAATAAAATAAAAAATTAAAAAAAAAAAAAATTAGGAAATAAGAAAATTAACAATTCGAAGGCCGAAAATTTAAAAAATCCAAAATTAAAAATTCAAAGATCCAAAATTAAAAAGTCCAAAATCCAAAATTAAAAAAGTCCAAAAACCAAATATTAAAAAGTCCAATAATGCAAAATTGAAAAAATCCAATAATCAAAAATTAAAAAAATTAAAAATAAAATAAAGTTTTACTTCTGTCGCGTGGCGTTCCACGCACTCTTTTTATTTTTATTTATCTCATAATCAGTGCTTTCTCTTCACTGGGTACAGTAAAAACTGATGAACTCACGTTGGTCCGCAAAAAGTTTTCTGCTCAGTGACCTGGAAGTAAGCGTATGAGAGATAAAGACCTGATAAATGCACACTCGGCAGTTCATATTTCAGGAAAGCCTGTCCTTGTCGTGTGGGCAGCGAATTTGTCAACCGCAGGTCTTGCCATCGATATCTGCTATGCAAAACTCCTCACTGTGTGCAGAGATTTCACGTCTCTGCCACTTCCTCGCATCGATCAGCAAAGAGATGTTTTGCACAATGCTGCAAAACCCACTGACATTTGTCAGGCATTTACAGAAATGTCTTCTTTTGATCAGCTTCAGCTTCTCACCCTTTCATCTTTAACATTTAGAAAAGTCGCGCAGAATTTCTCTTTTATAGGCTACTTCGTTGTTTAAAAGGCGTCTCCAGCTATTAAGTTTTGAGAACGTCCTTAACTTAAAACATATTTGAAGAATTAAAGAAAAAAAGGTTCTAAGTGCCATATTTGTTGAAATTAAGTTAGTTATAGAATTATCCGGGGTGCGCGGGCAAAGAGAGTTAAGTCCACCATCCTAAAAAAATTGAGATATGTCCATAGAGTTATAGATAAAAATGTTCTCTACATTTGTGTTAAGTCCAGTAAGTCATATTTAAAATTGTACGGTAGTTATGGATGTGTGCCTCATGGGTTTATCCATCTCTAAAGCTATGTTGGGCTGGTATAGTGTATTAAGTCACTCTAATTCTCAGTAACAAGAAAGTGGACTTAACTCTCTTTGCCCGCGCACCCCGGCTATAACTAGACTGTAACTAGACCTCGGAATTTTAGGCAAGAAAAACTGATATTGTAGGCACCTAGAATAGGTTGCAAAATGATGTAATTAGACATTATTCTTTAATTTTAGGCAAGAAAAATTATTCCTGTTATCTAAAATGTCCCTTAAAACGATCAATTCTTCATAAAAATAATTATTTCTACATTTTTATTTGTATGACTATAAGCATCACATGATATTTGTTAAGTGCTATTTGTGAATAATAATAATAATAATAATAGTAGTTTTAATAATTCACAATCTCTCTCTCTCTCTCTCTCTCTCTCTCTCTCTCTCTCTCTCTCTCTCTCTAATCCTATGTCCCCATGTTGGGGCGAAGGGCCTCCAAGTGGAGGTTTCTGTACCTATGTGAATTTTGTTACGCTTATTTTCCTAGAGGGGGCAGAGAGACAGGTGGTAAGCCCATCGCCACTCAACCCCCCTCCGGAAACTAAGGTATTACTTGGACGTGAAAGGGTCGATAAATTTTGTGCAGAGGCTCTAATTTAGGCTTGGAGTTCTTTTACGACACGGGCCCCCCAGCTTAAAGTCCCTCCCAGAGGACTCCGTGCCCAGGATTTTTACGTCCTGAAAAACCCATCGACTGCGGCCGGGTTTGATCCCTCGACCGTCGGATCTAGAGGCGGACACGCTACCTCTAGACCACTGCAGTCGACTTAATAATTCACAATAAATTGTTAATTGTTTAATATCGTTATTTGAAATATACAAAAGTCAATGAGAAAATTAATTTGCGGTAAATCGCATTCAAGCATTTTACGCTATACACGAAAAAATTGGATTATGATGAGGAGACCCGGAATAGATTTAATCGACAGAAGCACTAAGAGGTACTACTACCCGATCGAACCAGATCCCAGCTACAACAAAATGACCGGAAACTCAAAATGTAGAATATTTTGTTTGGGGAAAGAAGGGTGTGTCAGCTGAACGACTCTTTCCAATAAATATTTTTTACATATGAATATTAGAGTTATGTACATAAACCGCATACTTTTGAAAACTACATGAAATTTCCTATCAGAAGAGAAAAATATTAGGTTTTGGAAAATAGTGTACGTGACCACCTTTTTTGTACAATTCACAGGATTCCGGGCTTCTAGATTAAATGCCAATTTGTGAAAAAAAGCAGTCGTATGCTAATTCACGTTCTTCTACCCTAGGTAATTGTTTAATGCGAAAGGCATGTTTGAAAACCAACCACAGGCTCATTCATTATGCTTTCTTTTCTCCTTGATTGGTTTGCCAGGTCGTTTCTTATATTCATCTTGCATTACTATATATTTGCTTCAACATGGTTCTTTTCTCGTCCATTTTGATTAATTTTCATCAGGAGTGTTCTTTGCTATTTTATTAGGATTTTCCATATTTCCACTTTTACTCTCTTCACCTATGTTGGCGATGCTCTTCTTACCCAGTTTGCTATGGCAACCGAGCAAGGCCACCTTAATACGAGGGTGTATCAAAAAGAAACGCACAATATTTTTTTTAACAAAAAGTTTAACTGGCACAGTTACAAAAAAAAATCACACAAGAAGGGACATCTTTTGTCTATTTATCTATATAGTCGCCAAGTTTCTCAACACATTTCTCCCATCGTGATACCAGTTTCAAAATACCCTGTTCATAGAGGTCCGTTCGGTTGGAGTATAGCCATCTGAGGACAATGGTAAAGTTGCGTCGTGCCCTTCGTGACAAGCGCTGTAACGTTCATGCCGATGGTGTCAAACTTATTCACAATGCTCACCCCCAAGTTGCTGCAGCTGTTTGTGAGAAAATCAACAAATTTGGTTGGGAGGTGCTCCAGCATCCTCCATCCAGTCCAGATCTGGAACCGTCGGACTTTCATTTGTTTGGTCCCATGAAGAAATTCCTGGCCGGTAAACGCTTTGCGTCAGATGCAGAAGTGAAAACTCTAGTCCACAGATTGCTATACTCCAACCGAACGGACTTCTAAGAACAGGGTATTTTGAAACTTGTATCACGATGGGAGTAATGTGTTGAGAAACTTGGCGAGTATATAGAAAAATAGACAAAATATGTCCCATCATGTGTGCATTCGTTTGTAATTGTACCTACTAAAGTTTCTGTAAAACAAAGTTATTGTGCGTTACTTTTCGATCCACCCTCGTATTAATTTCGGGATTAAATACGGTCTACATCAGTTCAAATGTGATATCAGATAATCTTTACCCTTCGCTGCCACTATAAATATGAATATTGCTAACCGAAACAGTTAAAAGAAAATTGAAATGGAAAAAACTGGTATCGCTGTCATAAAATAACGCTGTGTCGTATGGTATCGGGTTAACTCTGTGCCAGTGTGAGTTTATTGAGTTGGACGTTGCAATCAATTTAGAAACTGGGTTCTTATCTGACATCTCACGCCGTAGTGCTCCATATTTCAAATCCCTTGCAGCTATCTGCAGTTCATATGACCTGTAGAACTCCGTGATACCAGTGCTATTATTGCTATTAACCTAAGTTAAGTAACACGTTTCCTCTTCACGAAATTAAGCCTTTAATACACGCAGTACTGAACTTTCATAATAACATGCTACTCGGATGATTTTCACGTTTTATTAAGCGCCAAAATGATACGTTTTAAGATTGTGTGGGAGACGGGAAAATGTCTGTTCGTCTGTCTGTACGTGCGATAACTCAAATACGGATATCGGATTTTCATGAAACTAGGTATACGTATTTATAACGTCCATGGGAAGAAGTCTATTGATATTGGACCAAATCGGTGAGCGGTACCGGAGTAAAGCCCGATTTAGTGCCCATTTTATTAAAATTTTAACATTGAACAAACATTTTAACTAAGTTATGGTTGCATTTTAAAATTAGGACTATCAATCTTTTTTTATTATTGGTGACAAGTGATCTATGATTACATTTTAATAATTGTATGTCAATTTAATAGCTATAATTTGACTCAATAATGTGCACATATAAGTTAATGTTTTTAAGGCAAGTAATGTATATTACAATCTCTATATATATATAAAAGGCTTTGTCCTGACTGACAGGAATCAACGTAGAGCCTAAACTAAAACAGGTAGAGACTTGGAATTTTGACAGTACCTTCGTTTCATAATGTAGGTGCTCACTAAGAAAGGATTTTGAAAAATTCTGATTCTAAATGCCAAAAATCAAATGTTTTTGAGAATACTTAATCCCTTCTTACAAGAATTATCGAATCCGAATCACATTTGACATTAAAACATATTGTTACCAGCGGGTCTCAGATGGCTTTGGAAAAAAAATGAAAGTAGAATAAATTTGACAAATGAGAGAAACAAATGAGAGAACTATCAATATCCACGAAAATAATGCAGTCACATAACTTTCTTTACCCTGGACATAGAGAAAACAATACGAGGCAAGGTAATATGTTTTGGGAAGAGATGTATGAAAGTGATATTGTATTTCTGTTTAATTTCATTCCGAAAACGGTTTTATGGTAACATGATAGTGAGAAACAAAATTTTCAGCCACGATAATACAATTTTATGTTACCGGAATTTCGGTTTCTTCTTATTAGAACCCCTCCCGGGCTTACTGTGTACTGTACAAGCGATGGGATGCAAAATTCTACATATAGCCATAAAAGCTATTTCAAACATTTTCTTAGGGGATAGTTTGAGTGTGATAAGTCGTTCTTTCTACTTCAAATTATAAATACCTATATAAGGACCTAGAATTTAGAAATCTAAAGTCCTTCATAAGTTAATTTCCAATTACAAAATAAAAAACCCGGGCGTCGCCGGGCCTTTTAAGCTAGTTTGTGTATAAGACTTTTATCAAATGATGATTTTTAAATAATTTATATAATAGTAATGGAATAATTATACAATTACTATATTAATTGAGCACAGGTGGAATATTGAGTATATTTGAACAAATATATTCTCTACCTACAATGCCTATGGTAAAATATAAAAAAATTATATAATTCTATGGATATCGTAACATTACACGAAAAAACCACCATGCCATTAACTTTATTGTGTAGAGTTTTCAGAGTGGAAGATAAATATATTAGGGAAAAAAAGGAAGAAATGTCATTAGCTGAAGAAATATTTGGCAAGCGCTATAAAGTGACAGCGAAACCTCGTTAACTGTGTTGCTTGCAATTGTTTGAGATGAAATTCCAGCCCGACTGTCTGAACTAATCATTATCACCACGACGATGATATCTTACATGGCATACATAAAACTAGAAGATGGATCGCCCCAATAAAAGTCAACATTTCTGTGCAATAAAAACACAGAAAAGGGACGATTTCAACGTGACACTGAAGTACATAGGCGTAACCAGGACGACCATATGGGGGGGTTATAACATCCGCGGGGTCTGGGGGGTATTCCATACCCCCCGTGGGTCCTACCCCGGAAAATGTTAAAAATTAAGATGCAAAATAACGAGTTTTAAGCTTCCGGAGGTCCTCCCTCGGAAAATTTTAATATTAAGACGCAAAATAACGAGTTTTAAGCTTCCCACGCTTTATACTTGTATTAAGTAATTTATGGGCAGACTTAAAAAATCATACAATTTTCCTTTTTTTAATCAATGGGGGTTCAAACCCCCAAACCCCCCCCCCTCGGTACGCCTATGCTGAAGTACTGTAGTTACATTTCATAACATGGGGCACAGAATAATATTAAAAT
Organism: Ectobius pallidus; assembly: GCA_964059195.1. Classification (NCBI taxonomy): domain Eukaryota; kingdom Metazoa; phylum Arthropoda; class Insecta; order Blattodea; family Ectobiidae; genus Ectobius; species Ectobius pallidus. The sequence continues at coordinate 159,738,173 of CAXKWD010000005.1, read as the reverse complement.
AGATTCAAACTTTCACTTCACTATAATCTGAATTACTAAAATTTTACCCTGTTCACTTTGTGGTTTATTTAACGACGAAATTCGTAACCTGTACTCTTCACCGAATATAGCAAGGGTAATTAAATCACGGAGGATGAAATGGGCTGAACATGTTGCACACATGGGGAGGAAAGACATCTAAAACGTATTCCATGGGAGACCCGAAGGGAAAACACCACTTGGAAGACCTAAACGTAGGTGGGAGGACAATATTAGGATAGATTTAAGGGAAGTAGTATTTTTGAGGGATGGTTGGATGGAGTTAGCACAGAATAGGGTTGAATGGTGGGCTCAGGTAAGCGCGGCAATGAACCTCCGGCTTCCATAAAATAGACAATATTTCTTTAGCTTGCTAAGGAATTATCTATTGCCATTGAGTAAGTAAGTAAAAAAAAAAAATGGTAGATCAATTAATTCCATGCTAGACCAGAGGGCAACATCACTTGCTCAAACAAAGCAACAATTTTTTTCGGCAAATTAATAAATGGTATAATTTAAAAAGTTTAATGACACTAAATTATTACATCACATTAATTCAAACAGATAATCACTTTTAACAGTTTTACAGGTGATTTACAGTTTTACTTGTAAATAACTTCTAGTGTGTTAATGTTTCCAGATACCACTGCAAAATAATGTGTACTGAAAATATCTTTAAAAACATGTCTATTGGAAGTTGTTGACAACAAGGAGGAAGAGATAATTGTGCTATTACTTGTTATTGTCCCTTCACATTTCGGTTACAATAAAACCAAAATATTCGTGACTCTTTTTCTGAAAGTCGACAATTTAGAGCACATACTGCATAATAATTTATAACTGAAATATGACAAACTACAAATATGACCGAAATATGACCAAGGCCATGAAAATGACCAAATATGACTATATATGCAAAATAAAAACGGCCCCATTAGGATAACAATTGAAGAGCTTTTAGCAAAAACAACCATAGTCCAAAAACCAAATCACTAGGTATTTGCAAAAAACTGAATGGATAGTGGTTGTTTTTGCTAAACTTGGTAAACTTTGTAACCCTATATTTGAGGGACTATAGCAGATTTTGCCATATCATGTAGTTTAAACAATGACCAGTAGGTTGTAGCACCCAATGACACAGGAAACTCAATTTTCAAATTTTTGGACTAAGGTTGTTTTTGCTAAAAGCTCTTCAATTGTGCAATTCATACATAATTTGTGTTTGCGAGAATGGAGATCAGGATAAAAATATTACATGTCATAAACCATATTTATGATGCTGCCTCATCCGTCTGTCTTTTTACTGGATCTTAGATAGTGTAATGTTTATACCGTGCAATATTATTTACACGGGAGAAATAAATATAACTACAAGATAATTTTAAAAAACTCCATTAAAGTAGACGAGGAAAGGAGTGCTTTTCTCCTGACATTTAATCAAATTCACAACTAGAAATATTCACCTGGAAGCTGAGTGTAATCCCATTTCGAAGTCTTGCTTCTGTTCATCTTGTTGTGTAAAGAAATCCGATCTTAACAAGACTGCACTGTTAGTTATGACACGGAGCTCGTATTAGCATAACAAGACAGCAGTGGCGTGCTAAACAAAAAACCTTTCTAGAGCTGCTATCACGTTATGATATCGCATGTTGCGGTTTCGTCATCCTTAACCTATAGGAAACACAGCCATATTAGCATAAAGGTTGATAAGAAACAAGCGGGTGTCTATGCCATGTAGCGGTGCATTGGGAAACTACACAGAACCGTATAATCTCATACTACACTGTATTAACATACAGGCTTCACTCTTTTCCCTTGGGGCAGCCTTGAATCCGAGCTTTGCTTTTTTCAGGATTTATATCCCCGTTACATGTAAGGGGAAATTTAAGTGAGATACAGTAGGCCTACAACAGTACCAGCCCCGAAAACTTGTCCTAATGTGCACTTAGACGAATACCGAAAATGTCGAGTTTCAGGGAATCGGGGTGGACCGTTCATAATTCATTATGTACAGGTAGGGGGAAAAAAAAGCGGACCGACTCTTGTAGCTGATTTCAGAGCCTTGTGATACGTAAATAAATGTAAGAGATTTAACGGAAACGTTTGTTTTCACAAGCAATGCAAATTACGTAAAATTATTTCTCAATTCAAGCAATATATCGGCTGTGGAACAAAGTTCAATGCATTCCCTGCTATCCTGTGAATGCCGCTAGGCATGCGCAGGGGCTCATATCGGCAACTTAAATATTTTAGTCGGCCAGCTTTTTTTTCTCTACCTGTACTTAAAACATAGAGCACTGCCTTAAAAAAAAAAAAAAAAAAAAAAAAAAAACTTAAGGGGGGACATACAGCTTTGGGTGAAATTCAAAGGTGAGAAATAGGTTAATTTCATTATTGTTTCCCCTCAGCAATGAATTGCTCTACAATCTTGCAATCTGAGATGTTCTTTATCGACTACTTCTACAATTGCGTACTATTTTTAAAATTAATCAAACTATTACAGTTAAGGGTAATTATCGTTTGAAAATGGCAGCCACGTTTCATGCATTGAAATGTCGTTTCCTTAATAACTTCTTATGAACTACTCTATCTACAATCATTCATTTAACATTAATAGTTTATTTTTTAATATATATTAACGAAAAAGATAATCTAAAAAAAATATTAAAAATACTTATACTGTAGATATTCCAAAAATTGTATATGATGTCGTTCATAATGATGTTTACAAATAAACAGAAAAAAGAATCACTCAAAAATATTGCCATTTGTGGAAATTATCGTGGAAACGGCATTTTAGTGCACGAAACGTGGCTGCCTTTTTGTAGGCCTATCGATAATTACCTATAACTGTAACATTTAAAGAATTACGAAAATAGTATGTAATTGTAGAGGTAGGCGCACCCCGGTAACAAATCCGCTGTGAATATCCCCTTACGGGATCCCCAGGGGTCGCTCGCGACCCAGAGGAGTAACTTCCTTTTTTTTAGTCAATAAAGAGCAAGCCAGATAAGGTTACAAACCAATTCATTGTTGAGAAAAAAATAATGAAATTCACCTATTTCTCACCTATGAATATCATCCAAAGCTGTATGTCCACCCTTGAAATGTTCAAAAGTCAAAGGAGATAAAGTAGGCCTAATTTTTAAAAAAGTTATAACAAAACGATTATGAATTAAATGAATGAATGAATGATTTATTCTTGTATCTGGAGTTATACAAATGATCACCCCTGGTGTTACAGAAAGTTTTTCACCAAAGGGCGTCTGCATACATAAAAACTCATACATCTGAAATCAGTACTACTACTAATAAATGTTTACCTTTTGTAAGTATATCCATTTACCATTTCTAACCAATTTCCCCTAAGCAGCTAATTTGTTTTTCCCATTTTATTTTAACTATATATAAAAAGTTTCCCAGTTCCTTTAGTGTTTTTGTGTTTTTGTTACAGTTAATTTCTTCTTGCCCCTCTAAGCTTCCATATCCCTAATCTCCACCATGCCAACCCAGATTTTTGTTTCTTTGAGCAATCATTCGCATAATTTTCCACCCCCCACATTTCCTTCATTTAACAAAACGATTAGTGTTTTCAAATATAAAAATTAGTTCCTTTTTCTTTCCTTCCGAAAATGTATAGGCCCTATACTGTATTACAGATTTGATGTAGGCTACCCATCACTTCATGGAATAGGCTACATTTTATTAAGTATTAAGCCTACTATTTGTCTATGGGAAACCCTTAATGCTCTCACTTACTCTGTGTCGGAATGTGAAGGAAGAAAATCGCATTATACATTTTTAGACGAGAGAAGTTTTCTCATTTACATAAGCCTACTTATTTCATTCTTTTTTACGAAAGCATACACGTAGCAGATTAATTCACAAAGGGCATCTGGAAAATTCACATCATACTTGAGAACTAACTAATCGACATTGCTATAAATATCGTAAGACCGGACAACGGGGCTTCTGATAAATTATTGAAAGAAATGAACCAGAATCTCCCAATTACGGTCGGCGCCTCAAATCAATATCAAGTATTAAAAACTTCCAATTCTACCAATATCAAATCCCAGAGTAGGGTTTTCAGAAGTCCCCGTCATTCAACTCACGACATGTCTAAGAAATCATATTTATATTGATCTACATGTCTCGGGACCGGGATATCATTTTGGAGGCATAGCCTATAATTTTAATCTTAGTCTCGATTCCTAGGGCCTATTATAGTCATGTCCAAAATTAAAGCATAATGTTGTATTATTTTGCATTTTTCCAGCCTATTTTCTTGATGTGGGTAACGAACCAATGGTCCTGAAACTTAATTTAATATCCTTATTTGTATGCTATTTCAATATTATCATTAATGCTCTATCAGAAGACGAAATTTGCATATGAAATATGCTCCGGAACCAATGAAGTATGCTCTATATTTAGGTAGAATTACATTAAAAATTACAAAAATAATAAAGTTGTACCTGTATAATTTATATTGCAAAACATGTAAAAAAAAAAGCTAATATAACAACTAATGAAGATAAACGTCTCTTCAAAATTATACAATTAGTTCCAAAAACGTTACGCTAAGAACTGTAAATTATTGTAGTCTATTCTCAAAACACTAACTTAGCCAAAAATGCTATAACAGTTTGAATTAAGAGATATGCACAACATTTAAATGTGTCCGATATATGCCGTTAAAAATTGAAAAATTAATAAAATATGCACAAATATTTTAATATGAAGCAAATCGCAAAACTAACATATCCAACAATATGCAGAATGAAACAATCAATTTTATATTAGTTCTTTCATATGTTGTACACATTTGAAGACTAGCAAGTAATACAGTGAATTATTAAAAATATGATTTTTCATAAACTTCCGGGCCCTGATCACCCATTAATTATCTTCTATGCATAAAAAGGAAGAAAACAGGATTTTCTTATATCCTGCAGAAATCTTTGTTAGTTATCCCATCCTAACCTTAATACCAATACAGCGGTTCAAAAATCCTACAGATGTACTGGAAGTCACTTGTATTATTTTAGTCGCTCTACTGTCTTCTGTTTCTAGGACGGAAAAAAAAGTTTTCTCTTTTATCCCCCTGAAAGAATATCATGAATATGTTGTTAAGCCTTCATATTTCACATTCAGCCTTAGGTTTTCAGAAGATATAGGAGCAGTTTAAACTTTCTTGGCAGAGTTTTGAGAGCTGGTAGGAGGAGGAATTCGACTTGTGGATATGGAAAAAGAAGTACTTGGTGTCTCAAAAATAATTCCTTTAAGAGCTGTGGCTATCTGAACGACAAATCAACTGGGATTCAGCCAAGGGAACTTGTAGAGCAGCACAGCTATATTAGGATATACGCCATTGCAAATCTTGAGAGACCTGTATATTGTGCTTTGCGTCCAGCTTCTGTGACCCTGTTTATTCCCTTGACATACATAAATCCTCTCGATGCGGATGGGTCGCTCGGTATTAAATTTCAGTTTTTATAAAAGTTTTCTTTAACCTCAAAGAAAAGTTATATTTTTAGGGGAAAGTATTAAAGGAGAAAAATTTCTCTGACACTGGGAACTCTGGCTTAGCTCAGTTAGTAGAGCAGTGGCACAGATATCCAAGGGTCCTGGGTTCAAATCCAGTGCCAGAGGAATTTTTCTCTTATAATACTCTCTAGTAATGACCAACAGAGACAATAATCTGTGGTTCACGAATGCATATATTTTGTGGTTCATGAATGCATATATATATCCATCTTGAATGTTAACTGTACAATAATAGTGGTAGCCCGATCACAAAAATCACTAATTAGTGCACAGTACTGCATATGACATAACTTGACTGTCAGTGAGATAGACCATTAAGGGCAGTCATAGGAGAGAGGTTCCATCTGGCGCTGTGAAGTTAACTCTGGCTTAGCTTTTGGTAGAACAGTGGCACGGTTAGCCGAAGGTCCTGGGTTGAAATTCCAGTGTCAGAGGAATTTTTCTCCTATAATACTCTCATGTAATGTCCAACAGAGACAATAATCTGTGGTTCATGAATGCATATACACCCTACCCTAATTTTGGAGTTTTATTTATGCAAGTTTCAACTACGATGTCATAGCCTATCACGTGTTAGGACCTGAGGGTTTACCAGTAGCCTTGAAGTTCATCTGTGTCTCTACTGCTACCAGGTTATGGCTTCTGTTAATTTTATGTGATATTACATTTTGACGATTATCTATATAATGAGAGGAAGTGTTTCTTTGTCTGCGTGCGATGCCCAGTCGAATTTATGTTACGCAAAGATCTGAAATTTTAACTTAAGTTAGATGGACTGAAGGGTGGCCGAGTGCACCTCGAAGCCGGATTTTTAATTTTCGCTTTCGTTCGCGAGTAATGAGTGGAAAACTGGCGGGAAACGTCGAAGCATCAGTTTTTGCTATTAGCCTACATAATTAGTTTAAATTGTACAATCAATTGCAGGTGGCTTGGCTCTTTTTTGGTTGCAACTTGGAAATAAGAGCATCGCTATTTTTTCAATATATCGCATGGAGTTATCGATCGCTTCGATTTTGTAAGCCCATCAGCAGAGCAAGATGCCCTGAAGATGACGTAAGAGTGTCGAAAGACCTAGGCAGAAAAAATATATTGTTGAGCAGATGTTTTAATTATACTCGTAGACCCTACATTAAAATAAGTATAAAATTGATCGAACCCAACGATGCTATATCACCATGGCCCGGATTTTGAAGACATGTCATCTTTTAACTGGTACATCATGGTCCAAGTGCAGATATTTTGAACATGTCTCCTATATTATACAAATGGTAATTTTTATGGCATTTTTGTCATTTTTCCCATTTTGTTATTTTTAGGTCATTTTTTATAATTCAATGCCATTATCTGGTCATTTTTGGCGTTTTACGGTCTTTTCTATCTCCATTTCACATTTTTAGGTGATTTAGTAGTTTTCTTCTCATCTTGTGTTGTTTCTTGCATTACATAGAATGTTTGTGAATTTGCTTACATTCATTAGCCTACTAACGGAATTCTAAATAAGCATATCTAAATAAACTTGTCACAAATTTTAATTTACATGTAGAAATACGCTGTTTAGTGTTTGCATTTAACCGTATGTAATTAGCTAATTATAAGCTCTTAAATGGGTCAACAACAGAAATGTAGATTAGATGTTTAAATCGGAAGTATAAACTAGTATTTTAATACACATTTTTGGGTCTTTTTGTTTAGTTTTAAGTCTTTTTTATTTTCACGGTCATTTTATAGCTCATTTTTTAAAAGTACTTTTAGGTCACTAAATCCGGGCCTTGTATATCACCACATTTTAACACTTCATTTACAGTAGTCTAAACTAAATTATGCTTTCATATATAGTCACATTCAGTATGGAATGACACTTTGGGGAAATATTACGTCTAGGGAAGTATTAAAAGCTTTCAAACTACAAAAAAGAAGTATTAGAATAATTGCACAAATAGAAAGGAAGAAATCATGTAAACCTATCTTTAAGAAACTAAAAATACTGTTAGTTCCATGCATTCATATACATGAAAGTATCAAACACATCTTACAAAAAAGGTGAGCATCTAACGAAAAATTGTAATATACACCAGAATAACCTAAGAAATAAAGAAGACTTCTTCAGAACCTCACTCAGAGGTACATTAAATAACTGTTTAGTAGAAAATATGGGCGAAGAACTATACAGTAAATTACCTGAGGACATTAAAAGAAAGAAAATTATAAATGAAATGTTAAAAGTATAAAAACTTACCTAGCAGAAAACTCATTCTATAGTCTTGCAGAATTCAAAGGTATAAAATAAACTAGGTAGAATGTCTGTTATTTTAGAGTTCTGCTATAGATTTAAGGTAACTTATAAAATTGTAACTTTGTTGCCTAGATTTAGTTGTATGTTAGTTTACAGTTCTGCTTTAGATCAAGGAAGCATTTATAAAATTGTAACTTTGTTAAATTTAATGATTTGTCACATGATTATTGTTGTAAAACAATAAAGACAATACAATACAATACAATACAATACTATACCCTTAGGAGGAATCTGTATGTAACGTGTTCAGTTAGAAATTTATCAGAATAACAAACATGACAGTTGACTAATGATCTTGACAGGCATCCGAGATGGTCTACTGGATGTGGGTGGAACGGATAGCCTGGCATTTCAGAGAGAGGATTAAATCAATCACCATCTGTCTCTAGAGATGGCGCTTTTCTCGCCATTATCTGAGAGATGTCTGCAGCAGAGATGTCGGAAACGTCTGCTTCTTTGCCAAGTAGTAACTGTGCCGACTTAACCCCGCATCGAACGGATCTCCTGCTTTCTTGCTGGCTGTCATTAGTGGCAGTGCCATATCCTTTAAGGGTTAAGCCCATCTAGTGCAGGCTATTGAAGAAAAGACAGTCATGTCAGGGATGTACAAATATATTACACGAGGGATGGAGCAAAAGTCATGTCAACCATTTTTAGGTACAGTGGCGCCAACTTTTGAAAAACATTGGGTGGGCTCAAAGATTTAAAGTTTTTAAAACTCTCGCTCCTTGGTACATGAAATAGACTTATATAATATTGATATGACTATGGTATGAATATGGTAGGCTACAGTAGGGCTACATGAAATGATTTCATTGTTTCTGATGACAAACTTTGTAATAATTGTCTTATACTCCACACTCTTGTCTTGTGTCACAATTCCTTGCTTGCCCATTAAATTCCAATGTGATGAAGTTTTTTTCCGCATAAAAAGCATAAAAATATGGCGGTGGATGTGAGACGTAAAAATTTAATGAACTGAGAAACGACTTCAAATAATCGTGGAAGATAGTATTGTTTATATAAACAATAGCCTGATTTTAGCTTTCCAGCGATTCAACAAGGAAACTTATTTTAGTAATGGTAATAAATAATTTAACAAAATAGGCCTACAGCAAATTATTGGGTGGGCTTCAGCCCCACGGGCCCATATAAGTTGGCGCCTCTGTTTAGGTAGATTTCGAAGAAAATCTACACCTATTGGGATCGGTACCATGTCATGACTTCCAAAAAAGTACGAAATCACCGCCCGTTCAATTTTTTTTTTAAAGTAAAACTTATTTTCTCGCGGTAGCGGTAAATCGGGAACTTGTGTAACGCTAAAACCGTCACAAAATTAGTGTAACGCTCAAATACCGTCACGAAATCAGTATAGTGTTTCGGGGCGAATGCACAGAAAACATTCAACTCAATGATTAGGAATAATCAAAGGAAATTTTCAGACCTAGTATGAGGACCTGGGACCGCCGGCTGGTCTTTCAATAATGATTGAGTACAACAAATCTGTGTTTCATACTCTTATACGATACTGGTCAAAATCGAAAGAAGATATATACTGTATACAGTTTGTGGCATTCTTTCTTTCTTTCGTAGACGAATACAATGTAGAAGTATCATTCTATATGTAGAATTTTCCTTCTACATAATTTGTTCTGAAAAACTGGAAACATAACTATTTCCCATGGTCACTTTAAATTACACTGTAGGGTAGTGAGAAATTAAAGTGGACGGAGGTAGAAATGAGGAGACAGTCAACCATTCAAGTTACGGCATCGCCTGCCGGTATTACGGCTACCACTTCTCTGACACCAGAGTACTGCGTGAAGTCTAACTTAACTCGGCAGGCGCTCCGTTCAACAGGACAACTACAAACGACAGAAATGATTTAAACACTCAACCAAATCATCATTCAAATCTTTTTACTTTCTATACCTGTACCATAGATACCATGCTAATGACTAATGATAATAACTGTCTGTGCGCGATTATCTATAATAATAAGAGGGCGTGTTTGTCTGCCTGTTTGTCTATGCGTGATGCCTAGCGAAATCGACTGCACGCAAAGATCTGAAATTTTAAACATAGATGGATTGAAGGATGGCCGAACGCATCTCGAAGCCGGATCTTTGAAGTGAAACTTCTTTAGCCGCGGTAGGGGTAAATCGAGAGCTTGTAAGATATAAAGTAATAATGTTATGCTAAAAACACTGTACACTGTGCATTAAAACGGCAACTGCTGAAAATCTATTTTAAAAACCGTATAAATCTTTACAACGTACTGAATTTATACGTCATGTATAATAATTATTAGTAGGTTGATCGATAACTATGTATCTTTAAAACCAATATCTATTTACTAACTATTAAACATATAATTGTTTTTGTCAAAAGTTATTCAGCATTAGTCAATAATACAATTAATACGTAGATGCTTGAATAAATTTGATTTGTTTGGATAAATTAGAGTACTCCTTATGGAGTTCACAATGACACCAACGATTCGGGGGTTATGGGATACGAGTGGGGGGATGGAAATTAAATTTTTTTGAAACCACATCATGTGGGGTATCGTTGAAAAGCTCTTGATGAGTACTCTACAAATCAATAACTAGTTTCTCGATAGCTCTCATATAAGGCGAGATTTTAATGTTTGAAAAGGTGCTCTTTTTTGCCGTTATTATTGCGGGTTTGTCATGCCACGGCTAAAGAAGAAGAGTGCTGCGCAGCGACAATAAATTAAACCAAAAGCGCTTCAAAATCTACCTCAGCCTGTAGGCCTGCCTAAGGGGATTTTGAAATATCCAAAGGAAAAGGCAGGGTGTGGAATGCATGTGTAATAGGTTAAATTACTGAAGTCATCAGAACATTTGCTAGGGGCGAAATGTCCATTAGGGTTATAATCCCTGACTATTCTGTACTGTCTTACAAATTTCCCTGACTTTTTCCTTTATTTTACAAAATTCCCTGACTTTCCCAGGCAGATTTCAGTTTCCCTGACATTCCAGAATGTGGACACCCTGTAAATTGCATCTCCCATTTCTTGTATCAACGTTGTTAACACAGGCGACAACTCCGCACAAAGTAAGCTCTTTTTAATACATAAAGTTAAAAAGCCGCCAAACAAAGTAGGTCAAACTTGCAGGGAATACGGGAATGTTCTATTTGCTCTTGGTCATAAGAAATAAGTGAGAGGGGCTCCAGTATATTGGCTAATAGAGAGAATATTGGAGGACGTTCCTGTTGTTAGTTGTGCAAACAATCTTCATCCACAGCAATGTGATAATTCGACCCAATCCAGATAATGCCCAAGCAAAACAAAGCCAACTCCCTCCAGTTTATAGTTAATGGTTATTTCTGTAGTTAGAGGTGCAAGGAGAAAGAGGATACGTTAGATTAATCGCAGCTACTTATAGCAGTGCTCACAATAACAAGTATTTGTTATAAGTAGACCTGGGATTTTAGGCTCTAAAAAATTAGTTTTAGGCACCTAAAATAGGCTTTTAAAACAAGTAAATAGGCACTTAAAAATGCTCTAAAAATGTGTAGATATACAGAAAATAGAGTTTAAAATATTACAATATACACTTAAACTGTAACATGGCCTTTTTTTTACTGCAAGAAACGTGGTATACCTATTCTTAACAGAATTAACTGCAAAATCAGGCATCACGAACTATATTGACTTAAACAGATGTTCTCTCACTGGTGACTTTGACACAGTAGTCCTTCCGCCTTAATCCTTCCCCTCCCCGTCAGTCAGCATTCCTTTAGCGACAATTGTTTGGAATAATCAAGTTTCTGTGAAAAACCCACCTCTGTTGTTCTGCTTTTCATTGAGGGATGTCCATTATAAGATTGCAAAAATTACAGAAGTTGAATTTTATTTTATATGTACAAAACATGCATTTTAGGCACTAAAATAGTAAAATAGGCTCTAAAGGTCCAAATAGGCATTTTAGGGCACTATAAAACTTTATAAATGTAAGTGATTTATCATGAAACGTCCACATATTTAAAAATTTTCATGTTATTTCATAAGGAACAAAATAGGCATCTGCCTTAAAATCCCAGGTCTAGTTATAAGTATCATAACTTAACTGAAGAATTTTTTTGAACAGAATTTACCTCCTTATACCCTCTGATATTAAAATAAACATACAACACACTGTGACAATGATATTTATGTATAGAAGCATTAAAAAACCATTAAAAATATGTACAGATTAAAATTAGTCAGATTACACAGGTCTGTGTTGTAAAAATACTAAAATGTGTATATAAAATGAAATTTCCCTATTGTCGGGAGTCTTTACACCATATATGACGGCAATGTCCAAATCTTCAGGTTTGTGGAGTGTTCCTTTCTTGATTATTTTGTGAATGTTTCTTGTAGAATTGGATGTCCAGTGTGTTGTATTGTTGTTTAAATACTGAACAAAAATTAACTGAAGAAGTTGAGGACGCAGGAGTTAACCTCCTTTAGACAAAACAAAGTAGTCCTATTTTATAAAGTGCCATAATGGTACTTTCTACGAATGTATGGTGGAGGGAAAACTGCCTGTCCGTCTGTCCGTGTACCTGTATGCGCGATAACTCGAATACGCTTTATCGGATTTTAATGAATCTTGGTACATGCGTGTATAAAGTCTATGGAAAGAAGCCTATTGATTTTGGACCAAATCGGTTGACCGGTACCGGAATAATGCCCAATTTAGTGCCTATTTTATGGTAATATATTAGAATTTATCAGATGCAAATCAGTTCTCATGACAACATATTGTTTTGCAGTGTTCATATACGGCTTTGGAAGTTGAAATACAGTTAGCTTTGATAAATAACACTAATCACATATTCCTTCACAAATGATTAATTTACCGATTTTTTCTAAAATTTATATAAGAATTTCTTAACACATAATATACGGTATTTTGTGTTTTATAATCTATTATAATTAGAGCTAATAGTTCATTTAAAAAAATCCCCACTAAATTATGTGAAGGATATTTATATTCTATTTATTTCATACACAACTTGGGTTTTAGGTTTTGTCTCACGAATAACGCGACTGATAACCGAATGCGCACTACTGCAATGCTGCCATCTACACCGGAATATAAGAAGGGTAGATGAAGTTATGTGTTTCACATAAGAATTTTTTCCCCTTTGAAAAAGAGCTCTGGCTAGCTATCAAGGTAAACGACAGACACTTAAAGCTCTTTCTAAAGAACAGATAACAAAAGACGGAGGTGAAAATTGTTCTAACTTCTTCCCGCATTCTTCAAGTGAATTGAGATGTATTGTATTGCTTAATTGACTGTACAGCAGAGACCGTTCAGGTTATCCACAGCGAATGTGAGAAACAGCATCACCCCTTCCCCCTAAACACTAGGGGTGTGGTAATTCCGACCCTGCCCTGTTATTTCCTGGGCATAACATCGGTGCACGTGCCTCTCCCTAGTTTACAGACAAATAGCCACTTTAATATACCTAATGGGAGGGTGAATGGTTCTCCGGTGATTCTACCTTGGTATGGAGGATCTGAAATTCGACGCTACCTCCACATCCTAACACGCGAACTTACAACTAACATGCTAATGTCAAATTAAGGAGATTGGCTGCCAAAGTTGGGCGAATTTTCGTGTATATATATATATATATATATAAATTACAAACAAAAAATTAGCCTATATTTTATTTAGGTGCCCTAATTCTGTAAATTTTTATAGAAATTACAATTTTATACAATTCAGGGTGTCCACCAAGTAATGCTGAAGAAATTCCCGGCTTATTCCCTGATTTTCATTGATCATTTCAGCAATTCCCGACCATAATATGAAGCACTTTCTAATAACTGTGTAAGAAAAATTATAGGATTATACATACTTTAAATAAGAAAAACTTTTAGGAACAAAAGTAATTGCAAACAATAATTATTTAGGCTATAACAGATACAAAAATTAGGAACAATAAAATAAATTAAATATACTTTCATATAGGCCTATTATTGTCTAGAAGTCTTTTTCATCAAACTTTGCAATTTTTCGAATTTTCCCGGATATTTTAACAAATTCATTGACTTTTTCCCGGATTTTCCCGACCATACGAAATTCCCGGCCTTTTCCCGGATTCCCGGATTTTCCCGACCAGTGGACACCCTGACAATAACTTTTACCCACGAAGAAGGCTATTATTATAGTGTATGAACAGTGGGCTAGGCCTTTTCATTTAGTTTTCTTGATAATGGTTATCTACTATATTTATGAAGCTGATAGTAAATTATTTCGAAACTATATTAGCATACATTTATTATCAATTAGGCTATTTTCATTTGGGGGCGTCAGTAGAACCTATTTATGAAAGGTATCAGGATGGGAATCAATCATTCGTTTTTAATTAAGCCATTCATTTAAAAATTATTCGCTGTGACTAATTTATACAGTAATACAGCAAAACATTCTTGTTTAGGAAAATCCAAATAACCACAAATATACACAAAAATGCCAAGATCCTAGTTTCATAAAAAATATTAATGAATTTAATCTTTAATATAAAACAAAATTCGTGCTCTCGTTTTCTTCGTCCCCACTAGGCGAGTCAAACTTCTGCATTGTCCTTTGCGGTCTGTTTGAATTTCGGCGTTTCTTTCATTCTCGTTTCCGACTCAGACATGACAACACTTCAACACACGGCTATTAACGAGTGTGTCCTCCTTGCATTAAACAAGCAACACTTCAAAGTCAGTACCGCTGGGGACGATGATAGCGAGACATAAGTTCCATCTATATGTAAATTCCATTATGAATCCTTAACTCAAACTCTGAAATTTAATATTACACAAAAATCAGAATACAGTAATTGATCAAGCCTGACTCTAAAATTACGAAAATGCTGCTCAAGACGAGCCAATAAAGACGATTCGCGTTGCTCATTTATTGTCTGACTGCACATAGGCCTAATTGTGGAGTTCCCTTATACAAAAAACCACAGTGGAAGGTAGTTCGGAGAATGATGTTATGTGTAGACCTGGGATTTTAGGCTCTAAAAAAAATTAGTGTTAGGCACCTAAAATAGGTTTTTAAAACAAGTAAATAGGCTTTTTAAAGATAAAACAGGCACTTAAAATATGCTTTAAAAATGTATAAATAGACAGAAAATATACTTTAAAATACTACAATACTCGTATGCTCAACAACTGTAACGTGATCTTTTTTTTACTGCAAAAAGCGTGGTATACCTATTCTCAACAGAAATAATTGCAAAATTAAGACAGAATTAAAAATACACTTATCAAAAACAGTTTTGGATTATATGAAAAATTGGTTCAGTATGCCCCTTCTTACTATATACTATATCGTATACCTGCTACTTGTTTTGTGCGAATCCTCCACCGTCAGTCAGCATCTCTTTGGCGACCATTGTTTGGGAAAATCAAGTTTCTGTGAAAAACCCACCCTCTGCTGTTCTGCTCTTCATTCAGGGAAGTCCATTAAATGATTGTAAAAGTTAAAGAAATTTTATTTTATTTTAAATGTACAAAATAGGCATTTTAGGCACTAAAATAGTAAAAATAGGCATTAAAGGCCCAAATAGGCATTTTAGGGCACTATAAAACTCTATAAATATAAGAGATTTATCATGAAATGTCAACATATTTAAAAATTTTCACGTTATTTCATAAGGAACAAAATAGGCATTTGCCTTAAAATCCCAGGCCTAGTTATGTGGTAGCAATAAAGAGAATTAAGACTTAAGTCTGTCTTCTGTCACTCTGAGGTGACAGGAATTGTGTTAACTTATCTCCCTGGAGAACGTTTCTCTGTGGCAGATTCAATTATACTTTCATTTTCCAACGCAATTGACTCACAGTCTTCTCTGGAGAGGACTCGCTCAGCATCCAGCTATTTAACTGGCAAGAGCTCTCAATAAAATAAAACATTAAATGCTACAAGATCTTAAACACCCGTTCTGCTAATGAGGCTAGTGTTTCTCGCTCGGTCTTTTGAACAGAAGTGTTAATACCACGGTGGATTGTAGGAAAGAAGATGCAGCCAATAACAGAGCCAATGTACATTTCACTGACAATTGGGCATAATTTATTATACGAGGGTGGATCGAAAAGTAACGCACAATAATTATTTTTACAAAAAGTTTAATAGGTACAATTACAAACAAAAGCATACATGAAGGGACATCATTTGTCTATTTTTCTATATAGTCACCAAGTTTCTCAACATATTTCTCCCATCGTGATACCAGTTTAAAAATACCCCTTATAGAAGTTCGTTCGGTTGGAGGATAGCCATCTACGGACTGTTTTCACTTCTGCATCTGACGCAAAGCGTTTAAGGGCCAGGAATTTCTTCATGGGACCAAACAAGTGAAAG
Source organism: Ectobius pallidus (assembly GCA_964059195.1). NCBI lineage: Eukaryota > Metazoa > Arthropoda > Insecta > Blattodea > Ectobiidae > Ectobius > Ectobius pallidus. The sequence continues at coordinate 159,721,928 of CAXKWD010000005.1, read as the reverse complement.
GTTATCACGGTCATCTTCGAAGAATGCACACCACCTGGAGACATTGCTACGGTCCATACAGTCGTCCCCATACACGCCACGCATGCCTCTGTGAATTTCACTCGGGTTATGCCCTTTAGCCAATAAAAATCGCACTACACCTCGCTGAAGAAAGGTGAGAGAGGTGTATCGTTGGCCGTGCTTAGAGTAAAAAAAAAGTTACGTCAGTGCATTAATCAGGTTTTATTTGGGTTATGTATCCTTCGGGGATGCGATATGATGTGGTAACAACATTCTCTTCCTTTTTACAACCAATGTACATGAAATTAATGTAATGCCTAACATCATATACTAAGAGGCAAAACTTTTATTTGGGCAGAGGATGTTATGTGATTCACATAAGATTTTTTGCTATATTCTCTTATGATTCTTGCATTTAGGTTGGAAAGTTGATACTTGAAAGTTCTAGTGTTTTGGCATGAAAATGAACACTCTACAGGAAAGTGTGCTGAGCTCATGAATGCCTGAACAACTCTCGTTAATATTTAACTTAGCACACCACAATGTAGACCTAAATCCCTGGTGAGTTTGACAAAGTTTCCGGCTCAAGTTCAGGTTTCCAAACGTACTTGCTACAAAGAGGAAAGTTAGTGCACAGTAGCACGTAATTTAGAAGAGACCCAATATAAGTTTTTATAGCGAATAAAACAACAGATGCCAGTGCGTGCCAAACAAAACTCACTGCACCTACTCTTCCTAAAGAAAAGCTAGAAAAAAAAAGGTCAAGTGCCGACCACAAAACTCGTTATTTTTTTCTTTTTATCATTTCAGCAGTTTTTTAACATCAGGAAAGAAAGAACTGCTACAATAAAGATCATAAGATTGAGGAGTCATATACAAGGAAATAATGGCTAGAAGATGTAAACCCGCGACCTCCCGAATGTGAGTCCGTCTCGGCACCTCACTCCGTATAAACATTTTAAATATACTATAAATTGTGTCTTAGAATCAATAGCGATGTTTTTAAAGCTGTCAGTTCAACTATCTTGATGGTTAGAACCAGGATCTTCGGCTCTCCGTGCCGATGCTCTAACCAACTGAGCTACCATGGCAACGTGCCGGTACAACATTAAATTCTCCAACTGACTCACAATCCCAGTGTACCACCAGGCGTTCTCAATATGAGATACGAACCCAGTGGCGACTTACAACCTGTAAGTTCTTCAAGACCCGGGCTTCATAGTAAACCACTAGTAGGTCACACTGGGATTGTGAGTCAGTTGGAGAATTTAATGTTGTACCGGCACGTTGCCATGGTAACTCAGTTGGTTAGAGCATCGGCACGGAGAGCTGAAGATCCTGGTTGAAATCCCGGCTATGGCATTGAATTTTTCATTCTGACTTCACCTTTCCATCTTCGCCTACACACGGCCAGTGTGAAAGAATTATCATATCTTGATGGTTGTTTTCGGGGTGCCGAACTTCTGACAGGTCAATACAAATACGGGGATAATTTTTGTGCTAAACATATTGACATAATTATGTCCCTTTTTCCACTCAAAAAGATAAAAAATGTCTTTAAAACTTTCTATATTGCTTAATGTGCATTAAAAATTAAAATATTTTATCTGAATGTTTTATTGAGTGGGCTTAACTTACAATATATACATAGCATATATATTATATTCGCGAGTGATAAGACTTTTAAGTGTGAGATTATTTTATTAAGTGCCATAATGGCATGGGCGTCGGCAAGGGGGGGGGGCAAGGAGGGGCAACTGCCCCCCTCTGGATTGCCTTATGGATTCATTTATTTGTGGTACTCTTTGTCAACCTACAGTTGTAGCATGGAGAATTAAAAAAAAATATAATTACTTAAAAATGGGTTTAGCAAGTATTAACTAATTATAACTATAATATGTATTTATAATAATATCTCACCAAGGCCATTGCTCAAAAGAGCGTATTCTGTTAACTTAAAAACTTTGTAGCCTCATCGAATTCAGCTTGGGTTCAAAATAACGACCCAATTAACTAAGTGAATATTAATGTGTTTAGCCTAATCATTTGAAATTGTCCGAAATTGAGGTCCGAAATTGATTTTGCCCCCCCTTAATAAAATTCCTGGCGACGCTGCTGCATAATGGTACTTTCTACGAACACTTGGTGAACGGGGAAAATGTCTGTCCGCCTGTGTGTTTGCACACACGATAACTCGAATACGCTTTATCAGATTTTTATGAAACTTAGTATACACACTTATCAAGTCCATAGGAAGAACCCTATTGATTTTGGACAAGATCGGTTGACTGTTGCCGGGGTAACGAGCACATGCTTAACGGTCACATGCTTTTAATTAGCAAATTTGAATCAATCGATATAACTGAATAATTATGCTGTTAAGAGCTGAAGACAACTGACAGCGTATTTTACGCCTTCACATGTTTTGGCAAAAATAAAGGGATATTGTTGACGTGAGGAATTTGTTGTGAACGCTGTCTGTTAATATTCTAGTTATCCTACACAAGTAGTAGTTGTTTCAAATTTCAATTTAATATTTCAATTTGTTTCTCAGATATTAATTTTAATTTTCATTAACTATCCCCTTCGACAATTATTATAATATGAACAAGATTTTTTTTAATGTAGGTCTATGTAGGCCTTTCTTTGATGCCTGCTTTACAAAAGTAATGAAGTTTTTAATCTTATATAGGTCTACAGTATAGCCTACTATTCATTTTGGAAAATATTTTACATGGGAAAAGTTAAAAAAAATAAAGTATTTTTAAAAATAACTAAATGAGTACTTTCGTTGAACATATTGGGAAGTACACTGATGAAAAAATTCAGAGGAGTAATTTTTGTGGAAGAAGGTAGATTTGGAATTTGTCTAAATAACATGAAAATTGAAACTGTGAAAACGAGCGATTCAAGTTTGCATGCTCTTGAGTTTAAAGCGCACGATACTCTAAAAATGACGTCAGCAACACCTTTCCATGCGTCCAAACGGCTTGTAATTTTACAGAGTTACACTTTATAGAGTTGGCATCCATGAGCGTCACATAGCCTACGTAAATCCCCGATGAGTTGCAGACTCAAGCTGAGGTTTCCAAATAAAGTGAGAAGAATTAGTGTACATTAACATATAATTCAGAAGAAACAGCACGGGAAGTTTTTATCACGATGTAACACGTACAACTGCCGCTGACATCTTATGCCCGTGCGTGCCAACAGTGGCGGCTATTCAGGTGAAGTAGGTGAAGTAGCACTTCACCAGTATTTTTCCTTTACAATACGTATTTTTAAAGTTTATTTCCCATATCTCGAATGTTGGTTTTTACTATAAATGCATTTATGTAATTTTGTATTGCCCGCCACGAGTGATGTTAAAGGAGGAGGCGCCAGAGAGCTCTCGAGTCTTGCAAAGAAGCACGAAGCAGCCTTGATTCACTTCCCCTGTTCCATGGGTAGTCTGGTCCACTAAAAATGATGCTAGCTGTTGCTGCAAGCAGCATTTTTCTCGCTTATCCCACGTCCATGCTGAAGGGATCAGACTACCCACGAAGGTGTCGTTCTTCGGCTGCAAGATGCGCGCGCCGCGCGGTTACCACAGAAAGCTGCTACTATGACAGTGTGTGGCGGGTTTCATACCTACTCCTCTTCTGCTAGCTCCATTAATAACAAAGCACCAATTTCACTTCCTCTACCCGTACCAAAGGTAATAAATGTTCGAAATCAATGTTTTTAACATAAATACCTGTTTTGAATTCTCCTCTGTCCAATAATATTTTCAGGAACGTGTCTGTGTGGCTTGAGAACTAAACATCGTGTATAAATAAAACGTATTTGGATTAGATATCTTCTGGGGAGATTGACGACTTTTTCTTACTTTTATACGGTATCCTTATACTTTGAAGGGTAGTTATAAGCCAGCTATCGTTTGTACAAACTCAGGCTTTTAAGTCTTACATCTTTGGGCGAGGCTAGAACAGACTTTCATTCTTCACGATTTTATAAAAAAAAAAACTAACAATTTTTTTAAATTTTCCACACGATTTGCATAGACGCTAAAGAGCTAGAATTTTTATTTTTAACAATTTTCAATTAATTATTTAAAAGGTGTTTATAAACAACCATATACTTCATTGAAGTATGAACGGTAGAGGAGCTTGGATTCTTTCTCATAAAATTAAATATCATTAACGGAAAAAAAATCATAGGCGTTCGATTCTATAGCACAAAAGTGAGGCATAAGGATGAGACTAGAAGTTAATTTATTTAATGTGTGTCACCATATACCAAGACTACTGTGTACTGTGATGAAAGCCCACTGTTACGTGTCACAACACTGAACCATCTTCGGAGATCGTCACCGATAGGACGCCATAGGACGACAACGTTGAATCACGACGTTTCATTCCTACAATGCATATTTTTTCATAGGCAATCATACGACATGTGACATATTAATCACTGCATATTAATGCCTTGTAACCAGTAACGAGCTGAAGTTTATCAGATAAAATTGCATCTTTCCGACCCTTGCAAGCATATTAACTTATAAGATAAACAACAGTCATTGGTCGATATCCGAGGCATTGCTAAAGATTATTAGTCAATTTCAAGTCCGCATCGCATGAATGGAATATTCTAAATAATCTGATTAGGAGAATAATGATTACGATAAACATCAATAGATTCGCGGCGGAAAAGCAGGATCGAATTTATCTAATGAAACTCATAATCCCGATTGGGATTTATTAAGAGTATTCCATGAATAAAATGTATCAGATTTTATTAATAATAACTATATTCTTACCCGCATTGTTTAAAATCAAATCATCATTGTGCCAGCTGTCAGATCACGACGTAGGCCTACTAAATGAAGGATCAAAAATGTTGCCAGACAAGTATCTTATTTAGCGAATATTTCAATTCAGAAAGAACCTTTACTGCAGCTAGAAGAAATGCAGCCGTCCTATGATGATATCACCGACAAATTTGCAGCCATAAAGGACTATCGAAGGATTGATTTGCTATACAAGACATAGGCCTAGGTGAGTTCGGTTATTAACGTAAGCATGTGGCATTTTTTTTCCTCTTCACCTAATTTTCCGGCCACGAGCCGCCACTGCGTGCCAAATAGAACTCGTGGGAGCTACTCTTCTTAAAGCACAGCGAGATAAAAGAGATTTATTCATACAAGCACCATTCCTTAACCTCATTCGCCATTCTTTTCTTATTTGAGCGTGTAAACTTTCAGAAGAGCTGCTATGCTGAAAATCAATAGTTCAACAAATAATAAAGTACATAAAATTTAAAGTGACCATATTTTCTGAAGGTGAAACCGGGACACTTATCAACACTGAGTTTTAGAATGTTTAAGACTGAAAAAAGTTCTTACCGTAAGGCTTAATCGTTCATCTGTACTTTATATTCAGGAAAATAGTCCGTCGCCGTGGGTGAGTCGGTAGCGCGCCTGTCTTCTTCTCCGGCGGCCCGGGTTCCATTTCCGGCCGGGTCGGTGATTTTTCAGTAGTGAAAAATCCCTTTCCCGGTTTCAGGACTGGGTGTTTGTCAGTAGGTTACGATAATGCACATTGTGCGCGATTCCTTAATTATATTCAGGAAAATAGCATAGGCCTATTTTTATTTCTACGAGTATTTTAAATTATTGGAAAATAGATATAACCATTTATTTACCTATTTAAGACATAATTTTGTTGAATTACATAATACAATATAACCCTGTTCATTTATTAGTCGATTCAGTATATGTTATTATCATAGATAAAACTATGTTACACAGCTCTTAGTACTGTAGGATAATTTATAATTAATATTTATTGAGCCGTTAAGTATATTACAATTGGCCGGGTCATAGATTTATATGATTAATTTACAATACATAAAACTCAAATAGTGCAAAAGTCTAAATTAAAAACACTTCAAGATTATACAAAGGACTGACAGTAAGCAGATTTTTCACTTTTGTCCTAAAATTTTAAAAGAAGAGTTTATAATTCTATCAGGAAGTGCATTAATTGAAACTTCTGGTTTAGACATACTAGTCTGAAGAATGAATTCTCTTCAGAAGATTCTCAATCTGCTTCAGATAATTGAAAAAATCAAGACAACTATATTTCAGATTAATTTTGATAAGCAACAATGCTTTCAGTGTTTCAACTTTCATTTGTGTTTTTTCTGATGTCCTTATTTTATTCATGTGTGAAAAAATTCTTTCTACGGGTGCATTAGTGCCTGGCAGTGAAAATCCAAATTCTACAATCTTAGAAAAATTGCTAAATGACAAGCTTTTAGAGGAGAAATGCTGAAACATTTCAACCCATCTCAGATGGACTTCTTTTCCTTCATTATTTCATTGACTGATTTTATCTGCTGTAGCAAACTGTTTAACACAAACATTCATTAAACATATCATTGTCATCAATATTTGATTTACCAGAAACACGACTAATCAAAGGTATCACATTTCAACTTCTTTCCATGTTATGAGTTATGACTGTTTCCATGGCTGTTGCTCATAACGAACGATGACGATGACGATGCGCATCAGTAACAATCTTTCTTAGGTTAAGAAGGATGAACATAAAGTAATTATCCTGACCTGAACAGATTTAAACATCTTAATCAACCGAAATACGAAATAAATTTCCTATTCTACGAAAACGGGACAAATGGGCGTCCCAACAAAAACCTTTCGGGACACTGGGACACCAGGTTGAAAAACGGGACTGTCCCGGTCAAAACGGGACGTCTGGTCACTTTATAAAATTGAACGACAAAGGCCTAAGTCAGACATACCTTTGTCAATATTTCCTTGCTCTTACAATATTGGTTTACGGTGGGGAACAGGCAAATGACTTCAAATGTATGTGATCCTGGAGCCGTATTTATATGAAGGTTGAAAGATAGCTCGAATATATACAAGTATTGATTTGATAAGAATTGATTAAATAAGAGCAATTTTATTTTTTATTTTATTTTTTGGATTTTTAGATTTTTTTAAATTTTGGATTTTCGAATTTTTAATTTTGGATTTTTATATTTTTAAATTTTGGATTTTTATATTTTTAAATTTTGGATTTTCGACTTTTTAATTTTGGATTTGTTGATTTTTTTAAATATTGGATTTTTTATAATGGTGAAAGGTTCACCACGCCACTAGCTCGAAGCAGTAATAGCCCCCACTCAATGCCTGATACATTTCCCCCGCGCGCTTCCGTATTTTTTTTTTTTTTTAATTTTGGATTTTTTAATTATGGACTGTTAAATTTTGGATTTTTTAATTTTAGATTTTTGGATTTTTAAAAATTTGTTTTCTGTGCAGTCCGTTCCGTCAAAGCCCCACTAATTTCGTGACGATTTTGTTCATAACGCAAGTTTGGGTTAGCTCTCGATTTACTCCTACCGCGGCTAAAGAAGTTTCACTTAAAAAAAAGAAGTTTCACTTCAAAAATAGAAGTAAATACAATGAATAATTGTTTACTTGGTACGGGTCAACAAAGACAGAGAGGCAGACATCATTCCAGGAACACTCTTTTTTGGCTTCTAGGCATCGTGAAACATGTTTTCCCAGTGTTATCTCGATTTAAATTTTTTCACTATTACAATACCACACTTCGTCTGTATGCGAGAAATTAAAAGCACACACAAAGGCATAATATATTTAATACTATAATAGCAATAATGACTGTGGTGTGAATGCTGGATTATGTTGTTTAGCATTTCATACTGTAAAACGTTTTTCCCACAGCGTCAAACATAAACAACTCCCTTGCCACTGACGGTCGTTATGTAAATAAAGCAATATGTTTTAATTTCCATATTTCCCTCTCTTCATTCTAAATGTTAAATATCTAGGGATTATTTAACTCTGATTCACAATTTTAAATGTAATTTATTTATCTCATAGCTCGTATCCAATACATAAAACATCCACATTTCTAGCACAATAGAAGGACTAGGGTAGGGCAAGAAATTCCAAGTGTGAAGGCAGTAGCCACACATAGAATTTAGTTCCCATTATTCTTACTTAAGGTGTAACATGAAAGTCTTCCGATAATTATGAAGAATTAATCTTTCCCCTATGTCTTCTTGACACAGACAAAATTACAGCACTTATATCCCTTTTAAAGGGAAGATGTTCGTGAATAGGTAGTAGGCCTATTCTTCTATCTTAGCTTAACAAAATAGGGTTTAGTTCATAACAATTAGAAGCTTAGTTTTCAAGTAATTAATTCTTAATTAAAATGGTGCACTGAATTGTTAGTAAGCTCCCAAATTTTCTTTCTGGTCTCCTGTAAAATTAATTTTTTTTTATATATTTCAGGAACCATTTTCTTAAAAAAAGCTGTTCAACATAAAAGAATGAATCTTTCTTTATAGATGAATGAAAAATCTCCCTTCACAGAATTATGCAATACAGTAGAACCCCGATAATTCGAGCTAATTGGGGCTGAGGCTACCTCGAATTACAAAAAACCTCTGATTATACGGGAATATCACTAAATCAACGGGTAAATCATAAATAAATATTTAATGTGCAAAGTAATGTTTTAAAAAATACATAAAACAATATAATAGGCCTACATAGGCCAACCTGTGTTACGCTTTTAGCCTATGTATATTGGCAAACATTTAAAATAATTTCTGTGTATTATGAACGAAACCCTAAGTGGGACAGTTTTACCTGCATTTTTGTACATGGAAAAATTGAAAGAAAGCTCAAAATGTAACACATTCGGAAGTGCGTAAAACTTACTTGCAGACACCGTATAAAACGGGATTTTACTCTAGTTTTATGGAAAATTTTAATTTTCTTAACACCAGCTCGAATTACACGGAACCTCGAAATACCGGGGCTCGAATTACGGAGGCTCTACTGTAATGAATTAGTCATGAAGTTTTCATGCAGCTTTTTGCAGAAATATTGCACATATTACACTGACTGTGGAAGGGTACCTATTATCAGTAAGTTCCCCAAGTTTCACAGAAATCTAAGCAACAGAAATGAAATAAGTGTACCTATATCAAGGCAAGCAGCGGTAAAACTAAATTATCCCTTACACCTTAAAAAACTATTTCTACCGAACAATGAACTCCAAAACATCCAATCTTTACTTATTTTAAACTGCAGAGTGGACATGAAAAGAGTGCATATTCAGTTGTTACAACTGAAGCTTTTCAGTTGTTACAACTGAAAAGCTTTATTATTCACCAGGCAAGACTGAGTTTCTACGAACAGTGGGTGGCTTATAACTATCCTTCAGATAATTTTTTTTCGGAAAAAAAAATTTGAATAAAAGTTTTAGCTCTTGGTATAAGCACCTCATGTAGGAAGTTTAAACAAAATCTTAAGAGCAGTTTTCGAGAAAATCGCGAAAAACTAAACTTTCTTAATGTAAAGTTCCCTTAAAAGAGACTGTCATCGCCAATCTTCATGTCACATCTCCAGAAGGTACCTACCCGAAATAAAGAAAAAAACTTTTGTTTTCATACGATTTTCCGTTCTGGAGGGAGGTTGTCCACAGACACACAGACATGTTTTTGAAAAGAGTATTTTTGATTAATAACTCAATTTCGAATTTGAAGGTTGAAAACAATAGTTCCACTACCTATAGTACCTATGGTACGGGCAGAATAAGTAATAAAAAAAAGTGTGCATGGAACGCCACGCGACAGAAGTGAAACTTGTTTTAATTTTCGGATTTTTTTCAATTTCGGATTATTGGATTTTTTCAATTTTGGATCTTTTAATTTTTTTATTTTGGAAGTTTGGAATTTTTAAATTTTAGATCTTTTAATTTTTTTATTCTTTGGATTTTTTTAAATTTGGATTTTTTTATTTTTAAATTTGGATTTTTTGTTTTTGAAATTTTAGATTTTTGAATTTCTTAATTTTTATTATTTTTTAAATATTGGATACTTGGATTTTTTAATTTTGGATTTTTTATTTTTTAAGTACGGTATTGGATTTTTGGACTTTTTCATTTTGAATCTTCAAATTTTGGATCTTTGATTTTTTATTTTTGGGATTTTTTAATTTTGGATTTTTAGATTTTTTAAATTTTTGATTTTTAAATTTTGAATTTTTGGATTTTAGATAAGCCTAATCATTGAGTTGATTGTTTTCTGTGCAGTCCGTTCCATCACACCTCACTAATTTCGTGACGATTTCTTGCTCCATGTAAATTATTGGGATCGATTAGATTGCCTGGTGTTTGAGCGTAACACTAATTTCGTGACAATTTTGAGAGTTACACAAGCTCTCGATTCACCCCTACCGTGGTTAAAGAAGTTTCACTTCAAAAAGTTACATTAAGATATTGTAAATCCCACCCTAACGAGAGAAATTTGTTTGTGTTTCAGGTGAAGATGAGCAATACAGAGCCAGTGAATTGAATGCGCATGGACCGACAGTGGCAGGGTGGCAATCTGCACGGAACTGTAGCTATCCACAAGAACTCATTCTGCAGCTCAACACCACGGCCACTGTGCAGAAAATACAAGTTCTTGCGCACCAGTATCTCATACGTAAGCTGCCATGTTGTTGCTAGAACTTAGTTCCCAGATATACAAAGTGTTAATGAACAACACTGCAATATTTTACCTGTATATAGAGGACACATAGACAAGCAACTCTTATTAGGAGACCAATGCTCACAGGCATAAAATGTGTATGCTATGAGGCATTAAAGTCATTACAATTTGGTGTTCATAAGTCTCAATAATGAAGCGAAATAGTGTTAAAATTTTCATTAAAATGACTTTATGTCTGTTTAGTGATCGATAAAAGCCTGATTCTTAATCATTCATCAACAGCTATAGGCTATCATAATTTAGAGTTTAGTCTATAAATTTTGCAGATTATGTAATCACATGACTGGCCACAACTGTATTACTTTTTAAATTCATAACTGTAGTGTTAACAACGAAGTTCCTTTGTTTTGCATCATTTCAAATGTTAGATGTCAGTGGCGGCTGTGCCCTGGGATATTTTATGTATAATATGAAGAATTGAATCCATAGAGGATAAATTTCCTACTAAAAGATGCTTGTCTACATACCCCCTATATGCAGGGGAAATATTGTGGTGTTGTTCATTAACACCCTGTACGGCAATAAATTAGATTCACAGAAACTTCAAAATAAATTTCCCCGACTTTCCATAACCAGAAACTTACATTTCCCTGACCACAAGATCAATGTTTTAAAGTTCTTTGTAAACAAAATATTTAAAAAGTCCAGCATCCTTCATCCCCATATCAAAAATGAGGAGTGATTACCTCAACTACTGAAAAGAAAATTGCTTACAGCAGACTGGAGCAAAACATGTGCCCCTCACATTTCGCTCACTGACTATTCTGTATTTTCTTACAAATTTCCTTGATTTTTTTCCTTTATTTTACATAATTCTCTGACTTTCCCTGACAGATTTCAAAATTCCTGACTTTTCAGATTGTGGACACCCTGAGATTAGATTATTTTTCTAAAGTGATTGAAACATTTACCAGGGTCCAAGTGTCTATTAAGGCTCTAAGGCTGAGCCTACCCAAGCTTTTCCAGTATACCTAATACATTTATTAGGTATTAATACATAATACATGAACTCTCTCATTGTGATGAGTAGAATTCCACTGTGAAAGTAACAACTTTTGCCACACAGGCACATGCAGTTGGAACTGAGACTTAGAAAGAGAGTTGCAGGGTATGGTTGGTTTTATACAGCGCATTTAGGCTAGTCTTTGTTAATATTAGAATTCTATGTGTTTATGGGAAAATCGATCATATGGGTTACAGGTTCTCAATAATAGGCCTACTATATTTACCTTCAAAAACTATTTTGCATGACATGTCCACAATTGTTGAAGATGAAATACAGTGCATGCCGCTTATTGTGGACACATCAGGACGCACTAATCTGATAATATTAACTGATTGATAATATTAGCCAAAATAATTAATTGAACGATATTTATTCATACATCAGATAATACACTATAAAAACAGAATTAAAAGCTATTTATTCATATATACAACCTTAAATGTAACTGTGAATCACTGAACCACTCATAATACCCTGTAAACAATTATTTTTGCAATAAATAAAAAGTTTTTATTGTTTCTGTTTTCCCTTTGGGGTCCATTAATCAATATTTCATACTCATAGTGTTTTCGGGAAAAGTTTATTGACCTGTGGTAAACACCGCTTAGCAAAACATCTAAGCCTGTCTGTTCAAGTCTTTTGATTTTACACTAACCATTACTGAATACTATCATTGTGACCTTCACAAATCAAAAGCAACAACTAAACTGAGGGGTGAAACATGTTAAATTAGGGAATTCCACCTACTCGATCAGGTCGTCCAATGAGCTGGGAACACAGCCCTTACTTCTAATACAACACATTACAGTTGAGTTAGAAACGAAATCCTTAAAAACAAAATTTTGAATCACATACAGTACTTGGAAATAAAGCCGCAAAAGGGAAAATGTGATAACATAAACCGAATCTTTGATCACAATAAACATCAACTTTTCAATGTATGAGTATTAATTCATACTTAATAAAAATGATAACATTACCCAATTGATAACATTATCTGCAATTACATTAAGCGGTATTCACTGTAGTTATTTTGAACAAGATCAAGGTATCAGTTAAAATATAGTTTGTATTTAAGATAATCATAGTTAGTTACAGTAAGAAAATAATATAAAAATAATAATAATCTTCAGCTCTACAGCCCGTTATGAGCCTTGGCCTCCTTCACAACCTTCTTCCATTCCTCCCTCTGCTGTGCCAGTCCTCTCCATCCTCTTATCTTTAATTTCTTCAAGTCTTGTTCAACATCTTGCAGCCATCTCTTTCGATTCCAATTATGTTGTCATGTAACAGGCTTTTGGGTATCCTGCCGTTCTCCATTCTCTCCACATGTCCCAACCATCCCAGCCCTAATGACTTCACATATCACACAATGTCTTCACCTCATATTATTTGGTCAATCTCTGCATTATGTCGTATTCTCTATACCCCGTTTTCACAGAACAGTCCATATATTGAATTGTATAAGTACTTATGTAAATATTGTATTTCATTTTCTTAGACTATTGAATTGTATAATTCATTATGTAGACTAAGTCATTTATTTTTATTTTCTTTGACTGTGAAAATGTAAATATGTATATAGACATAGGCCCTACAGTGGTACCTTGAGATACGAGTGCCCTAACATACGAGTTATTTGAGATACGAGCTGTCGAGCGAGCGAGCGAAGTTTTGTTTTGAAATACGAAAGGCATTTGAGATACGAGGAACGACCAGCTGCGACGCTGCACACGGGCCACCAGTTTACTGTGCCTCGTGCGTCTCACGCATTATCCCACGTATTCCCCCAGTGTGCTTGTTTACCTCGCTGTCGAAGCATCTTTGCTACGTTTTTCTAGAAATCATAGAAAAAATGAGCAAGGTGTGCGAGTAGCAGACTTGGCGAGGCAGTACAGTATTGTTTTTATACAATATTTGTCATTTATAAATACATTTTTCTTATTCAAAAACACGCAACAAAAACAATTGGGGGTAACATTTTTGGGGCTGGAACGGATTAATGGCATTTCAATTAATTTCAATGGTGAAAATTGCTTTGAGATACGAGCAAATTGACATATGAGCAAGGTTTCGGAACGAATTAAAGCTCGTATCTCAAGGTATCACTGTACTTGTTTGTAATCATTTGATGAGTCCCATAACATGGTTATGTTCAGTTGGACTAAACTAAACTAATCTAATCTAATCTAATCTATCCTTCTTAGGACAAGAAAATAATATTAACAAATATAAAGAAATAATAACATTACTCTCTTTTGGCCTTCTTCAGAGGAGTTTAATTTTGAATGCTGTTCATTAATATTTCAGTTTGTAACTGTGCCGATAGCCCTACTACACAAGTTTTATATGATCCAATAAACTGAGAACATATATGATCTTGGAAGTAGGCTCTCAATACTATGCATATGAAATTAATATGAAAATGTTCTGTTTACAGCGGAGAAACTAGAACTCTGGGCAGGAAACGATGATGGTGATGAGCAAACGTCACCCACTTCTGCTCAGTTCGAGTACCTCGGATTCATCACTCTCTCTGATAATCAAAATACAGGGTTCACATCACGAGAGCTGAAGTCTGTTACAGTTCCTTCTTGTGCTGCAAAATATCTCAAACTCAGGCTCCATGCTAACCACCAAAATCGCCTCAATGTTCACAACCAGGTAACTTACATCTATTTTTATTATTATTATATCATTATCATTATTATTATTATTATTATTATTATTATTATTATTATTATTATTATTATTATTATTATTATTATTATTATTATTATTATTATCATCATCATTATTATTATTAATATCATTGTTATTATTGTTGCTATTATTCTTGTTATTATTATTAGGTATTTCTGCTTTACAGAAGGTCTTTATCCATGTGAAATTCCACTCTCCAACTCCTTAAGTCTTCTGCTGCATCTTTTAACTCTCCTACTCTCCATACCTTTTTTTCTTTCTTGATGTCAAGTTTTCTTTATTTCATTTGTTAAGGGCCAGAATGGTGCTTTATGAGATTGTGTGGGGGACAGGAAAATGTCTGTCCATCTGTCTGTCTGTATGTGCATGCATTCAATTTCAATATTTATACAGGATAATTTAAATATGTATTCAGAAAGTGAAGTTTCCTAAACTTTTGTCTTTCTATAAGGTTGGACTGATCGCCATCAATGTCCTGGGTCAACACACAGAGTCCCCAAGCACATCTTCAGCATCTTCAGAACAAGACAAGCCCCATTCTGAACAGAACAACAATGGGCATGATCCCCCAGCAGAACCTCGAGCAAGTAGTAGCAGCCAAAATGGCAACAACAATGCTCTACTACTAGTGAACAACCCCAAGTATACATCGCCATATGACGATCTTGCATTTGAGATGTACGTCGATCAAGAAGTCGCAAAGATAATAAGAGCAATGGAGGCGAAAAAACAACAAGCAGTTGTCTGTAAGTATTTCTAGTATCAGATATAACATAAGAAACTATTTGACATTTATCATCATCCTCTACATCATTATCGAAATCATTATCATCATCGCACTGCAATATTTTATGTGTAAAGAATAAAAAGGGTAGTTACTCAATTTTCAAAAGAATCAACAATGTTTAGACTGTATGTAATGATAATGGCGACTAAAGTTCTTGGATAAGATTTGAAATTTCTTGATGTTGCATAGTTTATAATTGTAAATAGAGTTCTGCTAATCCAGACTGTCTGGATCACTGAAAGTCTGGATTAAAAAGAATATGCCTTAAAATACATATACTGTACTGCAATGCATGTTTTAGATAGGAAAAAACTATAAAAATCGATGTTTTTCCATAAAATATATGATTTTTCCAACAACTTAATTTTAGTTTTAAAACTACTCAGTGCTTTTTTCTAAAAGAGATTTAAGGGCTACTGTCGCTTTTGGCTTTATAGAACATTGCCAGAAATACCCACATATTTAGAATGAAAGTGGAATCACACAATAAGCATAAGGTTATAATAATTTAAGTCCCAGAGATGGATTCAGTTTGTACACATCAATTCTACCCACAAGCTGCAATTTAGTCTATGATACGCTCAGAGGTTTTCTGGCACCTTTCACCAGAAGATGCTAAATTTAAAATGAAAAGTAGCTAATCTTCTATTTTCGAGAGTTGGGGCCTGACAGGTATGTGACAAACCTCAGAACTACTGTGGGTTATTGCTGATCATCTGACATAAACGGAATAGTAAAATTAATTTACTATATGAGTTGACATAAACACACTTTTTGCTTCACTTACCACATTTTGGTATATAAGTGGAATAATTTTCACAAGGGCACCTATAATTTAACACATGAAAAAAAAATGCAGAATAGCCAGAGACAGAACAATATGTGCAGCAGCATTATGCAAATAAATGCAATTTGAAGCCAAGAGGAAAGGGATACAACGAACACTTGAGCATGTGCTAATGTTGAATCAGTAACATCGGCAACATAGTCATGGTTTCCATTGCAACGGTGCTGTAGCGTTCGCTTGTTTTCCCCATCTCTGCTAATATCAGGTCCCACCTCTTGAAAATCATGGGATAGATAACAAATGTAACACTAAAATTTGGGCACGCCCTCGCAGCTTTTTCCCTTACTATCCATGCCTATATAGGCTACAGAACTTCACATTATTCGAATTTGTTTACAACAGCTAATCGTCACTGGACTTCATTGCCTGGCTATTTCAGGAGCTGCCAAACAACTTCACAGTTCAAGCGCCATTTAATAAACTTAGTACACAATAACATTTAGGAATTGATGCTAACTTGTAATTTTTTATTTATTTATTTTTTATTTTCATTATTTGTAATAACTAAGAATATATTTGTTTAGTCTTTCATCTTTTTTATTTTAGTCATTTGTATTGAATATTATTCAAGTATTTTATGTTTGAATTTTTCTTTGTATTTAATGGACGTTTCTTGTATTCAGGTATATGATTTCTTGTTTTTTAATTATTTTTATTGTTATTATGTAATTTCATGTTTCCGCCCTGGCTGAGTGGTAGAGAAGGCCTTATGGCCTTAACTCCGCCAGGTAAAATAAATAAATAAATAAAAATAGCTACTTGAAAGCAAATGATGCATATAATCACTTTTGTTGTTTTGTTTGGCACAAATTTCTCCAATTTCAAAATTGTGGTAATTAATGATTTTCTCCTATATGAAACTGGGAAAATCTTTAGGGGGTATGCGTAAGCCCATGTTTTCCCAGAAAAAAAAGCACTGAAACTACTATATATGCAGACCTAAGTTTTAGTAGGATTAACAAAAAACATCTTTGTGATTAAAATAAAAAAAAATTATCAATTGTTCAGTACAAATGCAGACTGGATTAAGTGGAAATCCAAATTAGCAGAACGCTACTGTACATAAGAATTATTTTAAATTATTCCAACAGGTGAAAGGTTTGAATTTGCAAGGAAACTGAAGCTTGCGATGGAGGACTTGCGCATTGCAGGGGAGAGGTTAAGCAAGTATGAGCTTGAAAAGAGACATGCCATCCAGCTTGAAGACTATGAACGTGCCAAGCAAAAGAAAGCCCAAATGGATGAATACAGACACACTGTTTATAGGTTCCTTGAAGTAGATGACCTCCTAGAAATCAATGGGGTAAGCAAGTATTTTCCTTTACAACTATAGGGAACTGATATTGATTTAGCTAACTGGAGATTATTTAACAGCATGATTAGAATTCTAGTTTGATGATTAGTATTTTCGCACCAAGAAGTAATTATACGAGGGCCATCCACAAAGTAAGTTTCCCTAGGACCATTTACACAAACAAAACAAAATTTCATGGAAATATTTATTGCGACAGACACAGCAAGTGTTCAGCTATTTTTCAACATATTCACCACAGGAATTGACACTTTGTCATATCGTGGGATCAACTTTTGAACACTTGTGTTGTAGATGTCTGCCGCCTGGGATTTGAACCACTGTCTGACAATCATCTCTGCTTCTCTGTCATTCTCTATCATTTATTGAGGGGTAGGAAAAGATGGAATTTACTGGGAGCAAGGTCCGGGTTGTAGGGTAGATGTTGAAAAATCTCCTAGCAGAACTTTGGCAGGAGTTTTGCAGGGAGGTGTTGAAGCCTTAACCCTACAGCTCAGACCACACACCCAGAGATTTTCATCTTTTCCTACCCCTCAAGAAATTACAGTGAATGACAGAGAATGGAAGATATTGACAGAGGAATGGAGGAGGTTATCACATAATGGTTCAAATCCCAGGCGGCAGAGTTCTACAGGACATGCATTGAAAAGTTGGTCCCACGGAATGACAAATGCCTCAATTCCAGTGGTGAATATGTTGAAAAATAGCTGAATACTTGCAGTATCTGTTGCAATAAATATTTCCATGAAATTGGGTTTTGTTTCTGTAAACAGCCCCAGGGAAACATACTTTGTGGACGGTCCTCATATAAAACCTTGCAAAATAATTTTAGTTACAGGCAAACATTTTATAAAACCTGCAGTTCATTCCCTTGTAATGAAGGGAAGAAGAAAAGCTTTAAGTGTCCCAGTCAAACTATAAATACTATTACAGTGGTTCACTTAAATCTGTGACTCACAGTGACATTTATTTGTTTTCAGCCATTAGCCAAGAATGATGAATGCCTCGAGATTTCTATGCCTGGGGGTAAGCGACCAGAACTGCCTCCACCTCCACGGCTTCTCCAGGTTCCAGGGGCTCCCCCAGGAAGGGACGGAGGGGTGCCCCCGAGCCAGAGTAGCCCAGCCATGCACCAGAGTCCCGTCTCTCCCCTGCACCTCCACTCACGGCCAAAGAGCCCTGCACCACGTGAGTCGGAATGTAGGCAATCTTCTCTGCACACGCAATACACACTGCCACAGCATTGTTATCTGAACGAGGCAACCGCCTTCTGTAAACTTGTTGAACTAAATTGAATTTTAAATGGGGGCCCTCTAACATTTGTACTATTGTACTACAATGCAGGTATAAGTCTCAGGACGCGTACCAGTTAGAAACACTGCCCAACATCCTGAAATCTAGCAGTAAGGAATAGGCCTACTCATTTGGAATACAAAGACATCATGCAATTCTTTCATTATCTAAAGGTGATGCTCTGTTGGGTATTTCCACTTCAACCATGCGATTAGAGAACAAATTTATAAAATTTTCCTTCCATCTTTTGAAGTCCATCAAAAAGTCTAGTGCCTTGCTGCCAATGGGTAGTTCTCGCAGAATGGATAACTATAGGCCTAATCACTACTGATAGAGGAATCTGCCTAAAGGTCATAGGATTAAACCCAGCTGCAACCAATGGATTTTTCAGGACAAAAATTTAAGCAGGAGAGAATTTAATTGAATCACTAAAAATAACACATTTACAATGGATCTCAAAATACTTCAAAAATTGACACACAACGTTTCAACCCTCCTGCAGGTCTTCCTCAGGTGAATAAAAACTAAAGTACAGTCCGATACTCTCATATATAAATACCATCAGTCACTGCTACTTGGATCGTGCAAAATCTCTTCACCAAAATCCACAACTTGACCATACTTCGATATCCAAGCCTCCGGGGTATCGAAATCCCTTGCCAGGTCTGCCAATCCCGTGGTGGGCGGAAAAATTACAGATGTATATTACTCTCTGGGCGGAATATTGACCCTATATACAGAGTCAAAGTTATAACTTGGCTTCATATTGTCACAGCTCATCGCAAGGATAGGATGCTACTTCTGAAGTCTGTTAGGTATCTCTCTGTGTCCTTTAATTGGATTTTTAAAAGACCAACAGCCCAAACTCCAGAGACGATGAGCAGTCACTTCAGCCTCTCCTTGAATAACCAAATCCAAAGGAGGTAAGCCAAGCAGTGCATCCAGGGTACTGAGCGGAGTGGTGCGCAAGGCTCCAGTAATCCCTAAACATGCTAGGCATTAGATTTTGTTTAATTTATTCTTGGTAGCCTGTGTCTTAACACATGGCCACCATACGACCGAAGCATAGGTGATGGAGGGCCTAATGATGGAGACACAGAGCCAATAAACCACATGTGGTTTAAGTCCCCACCTCACACCAAAGGCGCTCCGACAAGTCCACAAAATGTTGCAGGCCTTAATAACCTTGTTTTCAATGTGCTCTTTTCATGCCAACCTAGAATCCAGAATGACTCCCAGATACTTGGCCGATGCAGATCGAAGCAGCTTCTTCCCAAAGAAGATCGGCTCATGCAACCATCTCTTCCTTGTAAAAACAATGAGGTTAGTTTTATCAGGGTTTGCTGACAATTCTACCTCACGACACCACCTTTCAACAGCTTCAAGGGCACTTTGAATAAAGCCCGAAACTGTATCAGCAAATTTGCCTCTGACCACAATGCAGATATTGTCTGCGTAGCCTTGGGCATATACTTCACTTTCATTGAGCCTGAAAAGTAATTCATCCACCACCAGGCACCAAATAAGTGGGGATAAGACACCACCCTGAGGGCAGCCTCTGGGCATAGTGCACATCAGCGTACACTGAGAGACACTATTGCCCAGCGGCCCTCCAGAGACGCCATAATCCATCGAGTTATGGACAAGTTAACTCCATGTCTGATCAAACTTCTATAGAAAGAGCCATATGGAGTAAAATTAAAGGGCCCCCTCTATATCCAGAAACACTGCCATGACCAGCTCTCCATGCACTTCCTTAACCCTTGAAATCAGCTGATGAAGCACCGTATCCACAGATTTACCAGCCTGAAAGGCATGTTGTTCAGCACTCAGAGGCCTTTCAATAGAGATAAGTCCTCTGTTATGTCTATCTATTAGCCTTTCCGAGGTCTTTAGAAGAAAGGAAGTCAGACTAATAGGTCTAAAATCCTTAGGCCCAAGATACAAACTCCTCTCAGGCTTAGGAATAAAGACTAGTCTTGCCTGCCTCACAATGAGTGTACATAACCCATCGCCAGGCAAGATCTGAAAATTCTTACCAGGTTTGGAATGAGTAAATCCTGTCCCTGCTGAAGCAGAGCCGGGTAAATCCCATCCATCCCTGGACTTTTAAAAGGGGGCAAAAGATTGAACTGCCCACTTTATACACTTGTAGGTGACAATATCTTTGGCAGTCCACCAGTCCTGCATAGCAGGCCGGCACGTCCTACCTTAGTTTCCAGAGAGGGGTTTGTGAGGCGATAACCTTACCACCTGACCCTCTGTCCTCCCTCTGAGAAAATAAGCACAACAAAATTAACTTAGCTACTGAAACCTCCAATTGTAGGCCCTATGCCCCACTGTTTAGGTTACAAGAGAAAATCAAAAGATTTTATGTCTTAAAAAAATAAAATTTTTGATGAAATTAATAGCGAAAAACATACTGAAATGACTATAGAAATTTTAAAAATCTGCCAACAGTTTTCAATAAAGATTGATGCCTCTAAAGAATACAATACAGATTAATTTACTCACCTATACCCAAAATTTGTAAATATGATAAATGGTACAAACTACGAGGCATGTCCAGAAAGTAAGTTCCAATCACCAATAAAGAAAACAAAAACATTAATAGGTAAGAAATCTATCCAACTAGTGTCCTCCCACCTATGTCTAGATCTTCTAAGTGGTCTTTTCCCTTCAGGTGTCCCAGTCAATATCTTTGAGATATGATTTTCCTCCCCCGTGTGCTCAATGTGTCCAGCCCATTTCATCCTCCGTGATTTAATTACCATTACTATATCCGTTGACGAGTACAGGTTATGAAGCTCGTTGTTATGCAATTTTCTCCAGTCCCCATTTCCATCTCTCTTAGGCCCAAATATTTTCCAAAGCACCCTGTTTTTGA
Source organism: Ectobius pallidus (assembly GCA_964059195.1). Classification (NCBI taxonomy): domain Eukaryota; kingdom Metazoa; phylum Arthropoda; class Insecta; order Blattodea; family Ectobiidae; genus Ectobius; species Ectobius pallidus. The sequence continues at coordinate 159,700,491 of CAXKWD010000005.1, read as the reverse complement.
ACATTCTCAGATTATGTTCTTCCAGAAGAATAAGCAACCATATCTCACATCCCTATAATACAACCGGCAGGATAATTACCGGTACCTTATAAATTTTTATTTTTAGATTTCTGGACAGAAGATGAGAAGATAAGAGTATCTGAACTGCATAAAAAGAGGAAAAGTTCTTACAATACCAACACATAAGAAAGTAAAAATGCAACTTTTTATCACTCTTGAATGTTATGAAACCCCTTAATAAAGACGAGTCTAAAAGAAAAGGAAAATTTAACTGGGAAAGTGGAATCTTAAAACCCGATAAGGTGATTTCCACAGGCTGCCTCCTTCAGATAACAAATCTGCTTCATTTTCCTCTCTCATTTAAAAGCTTTCATTCCAGAATAGCATTTTAAAAACAATAATGTAGTTAGTTAAAAACAATAAAATGTAAAATGATAAAAACATTAGAGTAACAACACATCCTACTGGTATATAAGACAGTTAAAGAGACTTTTATAAAAGCATGAATGTTAAACCAGCAACGTTGTCACATTACTTGACTTCTTGAAATACAACATAATAAGATAGACTACATGAATAGGGATCCAGAAATTTTGTAACTCTTAGTCATAAAAAGGTTAAACATTTAATAAATGTAGACTAATATATTTCTTAGAGCCTCTGGACAAATTCCTCGACACTTTCACGTCCAAGTAATACCTAAGTTTCTGGATGGGGGGAATATGAGGCGATGAGTTTACCACTAGAGCCTCTGCTCTTTAAGAAATAAGTGTAACAAAATTCAAATAGGTAACAGTAACTTCCACTTGGAGGCCCTACACTTTACCACTGGAAGCAGTACGAAGTATGAAACATGCTTCTACCTTGACTGAAACACTACTCTAATAGCATTGTGTGTTCATTCATATATTTCCCTTCTATTCATGAATTAGAACGATTTTTTCCAACATTAATTTGCAGAGAACTAGATTGACTAATGCGGAATTGTTTCATGTGTTTGTGGTAGCACCAAACCAGCACAACAAGATAAGTCCAACAACCAGTCCTACCAATCATCAGCCACAGGGATACCAACCAGCAACTAATCTAAGAGGCTCAATGCGACGTCGAAAGCCCAATACAGGGCAAGGGAGCACCCCAGCAAGAACCAGCTATGAAGCTTATGAAGAACGCACTATACCAGCTCTAAGGCAGTAAGCAAGAACAACACCCTACATCATACTAACGTTTTATAGAAAGTTTATATAATGAAGTTATTAAATTTACATTAATGCTTGGGATGGAGATTTAATATACAAACTTCACTTAAATCACGAATTAATCTGAACATGTTTCATGTGTTCATCACAACTCATCCTCAGGTATATTCCATCTGCCCTCATGGGCATTTAACGAACCTCTTGGTGAGATCGTCATCCATAGGTATTTCAAAATTCATAACCTCTCTTCTATGACTGATTACCCTTAGTAGCCTACCTCACTGACAGACAAGTTAGTTATTTCATATCTAGTACTGTGAGGCACAGTAATTAGTGATTTTTGTAACCGGTCATAGGAGAGAGGTTCCATCTGGCACTGTGAAGCAAACTTTGGCTTAGCTCAGTTGGTAGAACAGTGGCACAGATGGCTGAAGGTCCTGGGTTCGAATCCCAGTTCAGAGGAATTTTTCTCCTATAATATTCTCACTTAATGTCCAACAGAGACAATAATCTGTTGTTCATGAATGCATATATCTAACTTTTAAGTGTTTGGAATCCAAAAGATCATTTGTGGAAGCCCAGTAAAAACAAACTACAAACTTTAGAAGAAGAATGAAAAATTGTAAATTTTTATCACAAGTTTTATAAAGTATCCATTCATCTCTTCCAGCTGTCACTCTAATGCACACAGAGAGTATCAAATTGAAGCAGCTCCTGAAACACCAACCCGATCTCGACTCACAGAACGAGAGAAGAAACAAGCAGCACTACCCATCGCAGTCTTTGGGATTGAACTGGTCAGTTGAGATCTCATTTTAGTGGCTGCATGCCATTCTTATCACATTAAGATGTGCTAAACAAATTTCCTTGTAACATTTTCAGGTAGAAAAATTTTATTTGAAACAATACTCTGACAAAGAAGAAGGGCTGAGACTAATAAAAGAAGAACTGCGAGCCCTGGTATCAGGGGACAGTACATTAGACCTGCAGCACAATTCTCCCAACAAGATAGCACGTGCTACGATCTTCCTCCTACATAGAGCTCTCCGAGACAAAGTATATGCAGTGTACAGCTCAGCAGCAGAAGCTATCAGATTATTTTTTACTGAGTTTGTGCCTGCCAGGTACGACAAATCAAACTTTCTAAGGTACAATTATTTCATTATTTTATTTCCATCTGTTAGGGTAGGGGGCTCGCATGTAGCAATGGGCCGCATGATAGGAAATATAGAAATGAAAGATAAAAACCTCTACAATATAGCCCAGTTCAGTCAAGCTTTATTACAAAATGATAAGAACTGTGTAAAAGTATTTTTGAATATTCACAGCATTAAATTTCCATATAATATCTATAGTGATTATGTAACTATATACTGTCTATAATTACAGTGAACGCTGTTTAATTTAATCGCGGATAATGTTATCAGTCAGGTAATGTTATCACTTTTATGAAGTCCCTTACAAGTTAATACTGATACATTGAAAAAATGCTGTTTATTGTGATCAAAGTTTTGGTTTATGTTATCACATTTTCCTTACTGTAAGTACTGTACGTCATTCAAAATTTCGTGTTTATGGGTTTCATTTCTAACTCAACTGTATTGTATTGTACTGGAAATATTGTTCCCAGCTCACAGGATGACCACTTCGAGGGGGTGGCATTACCCAACTTTCTCTTTTAAGCAATAAAACATGTTTCAACCCCCCCCCCCCCCCAGTTAAGCTGTAGCTTTTGATTTATGAAGATCACAGTGCTGACATGCAGCGATTGAAAAATGAAAAGACTTGAACAGACAGGCATTAGATGTTTTGCTATGCGGTGTTCACCACAGATCAGTGTAGACTTCCAAAAACACTTTTCACTCATAACTGAGTATGGAGTATTGATTAATAGATTCCAAAAGGAAAGTAAAAACAACTAAAAACTTTGTTACTGGTTGAAAAAATAGTTGTTTGCAGTCTATTATTGTATTAGCCTATGAGTGGTTCAGTGATTCACAGTTACGTATTATTTTATGAATAAATAGCTTTTAATTGTGTTTTGTACTGTATTATCTTATAATATAATGAATAACTTTAATTTCTTCGGCTAGTGTTATCAATTGGTTAATATTATCAGATTAGCTGCATCCTGAAGTGATCACTGTAAGCGGCATGCACTGTACAGTGAAAACTGATAACACAAATCAATCAGATTCCTTAAAAGTAGAATTACTTTTACAATTTTTAAATTTTAAAGAAATTGGAATTATATTTTCACTTAAATGAGAACATTGTGATTAAATTTTAGAAGCAAGAGAATATATGCTTATTTCATAATTAGTGAATGATATATTGGAGTGTAAGTATTATCTGAGTATTGGAGTATTGGAGTGTAAGTATTATCTGAGTATTGGAGTATCGGAGTGTAAGTATTATCTGAGTATTTGAGTATTGGAGTGTGAGTATTATCTGAGCATTGGAGTATTGGAGTGTAAGTATTAACTGAGTATTGGAGTGAAAAATTTTCATCAAGGTAAGGTTTCAGAAAACGAAGAAAGAGGTTCCGAATGTTGAGAAGATTCATATGTAATGACATAAAACAATATACAGGTAGGTATTAAAAAATCCAGCCATCGAAAATCTGGTTCTTTCTGTTTTTCAGCACAGATTTCAAAGCGCATTTCCAAATTTACTGCGTTGGCATGCCGTTGCTTTCTGGAGGTACCATTTATGTTTTAATGGGTCTGTACTCCAGAATCAGCTGTTAGATGTTGCTTGCACTTGCAAACACGCATGCCTGCTCATTTTTCTTACTATTTCATTTATTTGTTGCTGTATAGCCCCATTAAGCCGGTCATGGAAACCACCATTAACGGCAGTGGGTGTCAGCATGCTGACCACATGCCCTCCAATCCTGACACAGTGGTTGGGTGGTAGGCTTTGCCCCTTCAGGGATGTGGTGCCATGGAGTTGAGTTTTTTAGTTAGCCCCATTAAGAATTTAGCAAAGAAAACAGGAGGTAAGAAATGTAAACACTGACTGTTGTTGATCCAGAGAAAGTGCAAATGCTAAAAAGCTTGATAGCGGCATTATCTGTGTCTGTCAACAATGTAAAATCCAGTATTTTTAAAATCGGCAGTCCTCAGGTGAGAAACCTATACTGGATTTTTGATTGTCAACATGTACAGATATTATTTCGGTATCTAGAGATGAAAAATTTGTTTTCCAGTATGCATGAGGCATGCCTAAACTAAGAGTTTGAAATGCTGTCTTGTCTTTCCTTTCGATTTTCTGTTAAGAATCTGCAGTCTGGTGACACTGAACTGTCCTGTGCACATGATAACTGTACATTCATATGCCTTTCTTGACTACAAAATTGTATGTGTTAACGAAGTTAACCGAAGCGATATGAGTGGTGGTCTGGTGTTCTCGAAAACCAGTCTTTTCTTCTCGTTTCTTGTAGCATTAAATCATTTGATTTGAATACTTTATATACGATTCTTGGTATCTTGAAACCCTTCAAAATAATTTTGATTTAATTCGAGAACTCCGTTCACTATCATGTAATTATACTATGTACTATGTTCATAAATATTCTGGTACCATTAACACAAAATATATTTGAACTGAAAGGAGCTGAATTGTTCCAAAGATCAAAGAAAGATTACTCAAAAAACATTTCTTAATTTCACTTTTGGCCAATGGGTGGAGGCTTATAGGGCATTTTGCAATCAATCTCTTTCATCTATCTTTCTTCCTTTTTCTATAAATTTGTATGTCTATTTGGCCGCAATAAATGTATTAAATTATAGGGCCTGTGAGCCATAGGTTATCGACCCCAGCTTTAGGAACACCACTATGATCATTAAATAAAGATAAAGATATCGACTGCGCAGTTTCCAAATCTAGAAGGCAAATACTTTCTCTTTTTTTGAACTACTAGCTTTCAACTATAGGACTGCTTTTCGGAAGACATTAATAAAATGTTATTCCATTAGCAAGACTTACTAAAGACTAAACTTGTCGATTGACTAAAATTTTTTAACTGTTAACTGAACGCCCTAAATCTTAATGTTGATGGCCTAAATTCAAACAGTATTTACAAGTTCAAGAAAAACACCTGTCTACTATATTTTTCATTATTATAATTCTATAAAAAGAAGACATATTTTCACAAATATATTAATCTTAATGATGTATTGCAGGCAATTGATAAAAAGCAATTAATATTTAATACTGATGATTTAAAGGATAAAAAGATTAGGTTGAAAAAATGTAAAGTTACTTACTTACAACTTAACATATTACTTACAATAATACCTTTCTATCAGTTACCTTACCGCAACAGTTTAGTTTAGATCCGAATCTTTTGCCAAATTTTCCTCGCAACGGTTCATAAGCCATATTTGAAAATAAAATTCACAAGGAATACCGAATATAATGACTTCTAAACAAAAATCATACGAACCCAGTACCACTCAGTACCACTGGTGAATGTGTGAACGAAAGAAAAATATTCAGGTTCAAGAAACAACTTTAGGTGGACCATTTATCCTTTTCTCATTGTGGAAAACCTGACTTCTTTTGCACGGTGCATATTGTCTACAAATATAACTTACAATTTTTTCTTTCCAATAGTTGATAAGAGCAATGGTCATCTAAACCTCATTTACAGAGAAGAATGCAGAATGACACGAACATCAGCTGCTGACCTGTGGATTATAGCTGAAGCTATGCAGAACAGTTATCTTCCCTTCACTACACAACAATTTTAATCGGTTTGATTAATCGACTAACACATTGATCAGTTGGATTAATTGATTAAATTGATAGCTCTACTAAAAACATACATTTCGTTGCCTATGAGGTTTCAAAAGTTTCCAGTCACAGAATTAGTGGCATTCTATAGCATTCACATACAAGCCATACATAACAGTATTATTATGAGAGTTAAACTTTGCTAAGTCAAAATTGAAATTCAGATTCAGATGGCCACTTAGCCCTGCCATGGTACTTTCTTCCATGCCGTTTTGTTTTTACAAGGCCTGTTTATCTGCTAGTTAGTGATATGCCATTCTTACAAAAGCTATTTGAAACATCAGATAGCCAAATTAGAGGATATTCTTCTGAACTGTGTTTAAGGAGACCCTTCATTTGTTTCCAACCAAATTTCTGGATAAATGTGCAATTATTAAGATTAAAAAAGCAGATGAGCCATTACATAACAGAGTAGAGCATAGATAATCTGTATTAATAGATATTCAGCCGGGTTCTAAATACCGAATCGTTCAAATTATCGAACACAGAACAAAATCGTTACAAAATCACTTTTTAATTAAACACTACATACTAACTTTACAGATGTCAATAGCACTAAAAACTACTCAGTGCAAACAACACAACAGATTTTTAAAAAGTTTTTAGATTTTAAACAAAAATTCTTATTGAGCTTTGTTTCTTTTCAGTCAAGTTCCTAACTTCTTGTTACTGAACATAGCCTACACTTAGCCATCTCAACTTCATCGTAGAGAACTCTTTAGAGGGCTGAGAGTGAGACTTCTAAACCATGTCCGCATTTTCAATGCTACATAATAAAAAAAGAAATTAAGTGTTCGATTTCGGATTAGCAATGGTCTAACTTGCTCTGGTCTTAAACTTTTTTTTTTTAACAAAAGGGCCATTTTCTTTTTGCTGAAAGACTAGCTGGCTGCATCGATGTATTGATTTATTAATAGCATAATACTTAGGCTATGTAATACAAAAAAATCATAATTATATTACAATAAGTAAAGGGATTACTTAAAATTATTCATGTGTGTGTTTTATATTTTGTATTCCACTTTGCAATGTTAATAACAACAGTTAAAACTAGTGTTTGTTTACAGGCCGCCAAAAATTAAGCCACGGGATGCGTGCGGGGCTCAGGGTCGCGGGTTGAAGATCACTGCTCTACTGTATCACGAATTGTACAAATTTTCAAGTTGGGGTTGGATATTCAGCTATTACAATCTATAAATAACTTGGAAAGATTAATCAAAATCATAGAATCATTATGCATTACTAAGGAACAGAAAAACACTTTCTGGTCCTATGGTAGAAATATAGTTTTTCCTACCTTATATTTCACAGGGTGACACCAGCTGAAGTGGCTCGCAGTGTAGACCGATTACTGCCAGAACTGCTGTCCAAGTCAGGGGATCCAACACCCAGGATACACAACATGGCTATCCACACTATTCTTAGCATGGCCGACTGTCGTGAAGTCAGGTCAGTCAGGAATCATCTTAACTTTGTGTCACTCCTGGAAAACAATACAAATACTAAGTTATAAAGTGTTTGTATGGATTAAATACAATATATAATTTTCATTTGCATTTAAAAACTGTAAAAATTATGTGTTCACGTCCAAAAAAATAATAAAATACCACTCGAAAATCATGGAAGTAATTATTAAGTTACTTTTCTGCCGACATCAGTTATTGAAACATTTTGTAGTCTTTTTGGACTTTCCCATATATGAATTTATGTACACAGGTAATTCTGAACATGATCAGTAACAAAGGAATTAAAGACCAAATCATATAATTATTTTTATGATAATATGAGGGAGAGTCAACAATTATCCGGACTCCTCATAAAACACTTTATTTACTTCAAAAATACAGTATGATTTTCTCACGATTTTTTTCTTTGTAATGCACTTGGTCCAGCGGTCAACAAGCTTGTGTATTCCTGCCGAAAAGAAGGTTTTCGGTTGGTTGCAAAGCCACTGATGCATCGCTTCCTGCACCTCTTTGTCTGAGGAAAATCGATGACCTCGCAAAGCGATTAACAATGTATATGTTTGCACTTTATTGAATAAATACCATAGTTTTTATTATAACTATGTGTAGTTTTTGTACTTATTTAGTTACTAGCTGAAACTTATTAAAAAAACACTCAATACTCAAGTATCGTAATATGATATAATTATATATATTTATTGTACTAAGAAAAATTACAAAAGAGTCTACCGGATTCGACGTTTGTCATTATACCGGTAGAAATCTTAAAACACTATTAACACATTTTTGTGGAGGGGTGTGTAACATAATGCTGCTAACAATATAAACAGGTTTCCTTTCCTGAGCTTCTCTTAACCCTTTAAGCTATGTACGTATGTATTTATTTCTGTTCATATCAGATCATCATTTTATATTCTATTGCTCTTGCCGTAACCATAAGGGAAATCCATTAAATGAATAAACTACATTTTTATGGGATTCAACAACCATGAACTAATCTTCTAAATAAACCTTACCATATTTATTAGAATATTTTCCTTTTTGTCACTACTCATACTCTTTATGGATAATCCACTGAACTGAGCTACATAACGTTTCACTCAAAGTACCATAATAATTATCAACAATAATAATAATAGTAATAAATGAATAGGATTTGAGAGGGATGGTTGGATGGAGTTAGCACAGAATAGGGTTGAATGGCAGGCTCAGGTAAGCGCGGCAATGAACCTTTGGGTTCCATAAAATAGATAATATTCCTTTAACTTGATTAGGAACTGTTTATTGCCATTGAGTAAGTAAGTAATAAATAACAATAACAATAATAATAATAATAATAATAATAATAATAATAATAATAATAATAAAAAATCTAAAGAATTAGGGTGGAGGAATAGGGTTCAACTGACTTGCTTGGGATGTCACGTTTTCAGATCAACTTATTAGGGTCACCCTATTCGTGATGTCTAATTTTTTAGGTGTTCACTTATTGTGTAAGTTATATTCTGTTACAGGGATCTACACTTAATTCCAGTTCACTTAAGTCGACCACTAACTAGTAGTACTCATCCTAGACTTGCTCTCAGTCGGCTTGAAATGGTTGAACAATTAGTGCTCAATCATGGCATATCCACGGAAAAACAAAGGTGAGAATTCTGTGTATTCTAGATTACCAGTATAACAAAAAAATATTTTAAATTATATAGAAATGTTATAGTTCACAAAATATTTTTCCATGTTAATGAAAAATACAAGTACCACATTTCCTCTAAGTTTAATATTTTTATATTTCTTATACGAGGTGCATCCATAAACTAAGTTTCCCTGAGTTGTTCACAGAAACAAATAGCAATTTTGTGGACATATATTCCAACAGAAAAAGCAAGTATTCAGCTATTATTCAACATAATTGCCACTGGAATTGAAACATTTGTCATACCGTGGAACCAACTTTTGAATACCTTTTAGGCTCTATCATTTAAGTATATTTAATAATATAAGTTTATTATTAGCTACATTATAAATTACAGACTTGGTAGAAGTTGTATAACATACATTACAAAACTAAAATAAATAAATAAAATAAAATAAAATAAAATAAAATAAAATATAAAAAAACCCTAATTCAATGAAACAAATTTTAGTGAATTGAAAATTAAGTAAAAAGTTGCTTTAACACTGTACAATAATTCCATAAGCATTAGTCTATGTGCTATCAATTCCAAGGTGCGCGGGCAAAGAGAGTTAAGTCCACCATCCTAAAAAATTGAGATGTGTTCATAGAGTTATAGATAAAAATGTTCTCTACATTTGTGTTAAGTCCAGTAAGTCATATTCAAAATTGTACGGTAGTTATGGATGTGTGCCTCATGGGTTTATCCATCTCTAAAGCTATGTTGGGCTGGTATAATGTGTTAAGTCACTCTAATTCTCAGTAACAAGAAAGTGGACTTAACTCTCTTTGCCCGCACACCCCGGAATTATTGTACCTCTCTCTCTGTAGTCATCAGTTTTACAACTGGTTTGATGCAATTCTCCAGTTCTTCCTGTCTTGAGCCAGTCTCTTCATGTCTACATATTTTTTTACAACCAAAATCGTCAATAATCTGTTTTGCATATTCTATTCGTGGTCTTCCCTTACAATTTGTACCTACGATTCTCAAAACATTTATCTCCTCCTCTCTGTCATTCTCTGTCGTTCCCTGTCATTTCTTGAAGTGTAGGAAAATATGGAAATCACTAGGAGTGAGGTAATTCCAGTGGCAAACATGTTGAATAATAGCTGAATATTTGCTGTATCTGTTAGAATATATATATGTCCATGAAATTGTGTTTTGTTTCTGTAAACAGCCCCAGGGAAACTTTCTTTTTGGACGCACCTCGAAAATGATTCTTGGTTATACAAAAGTAGAAATATTCTCTGTTACAGCGGATTGACATGTCGAGTTCTGTCAGAATTTGGGATGTCTGGACTCCACCACCCAGCTGAAGCAGTCCGTAAGGTTGCAGAACGAATCCTCACATTGGTATACAGGGTAAATCCTCGACTAGTTCGCAAGCAACTGCCACCTGATGATGACATCACAAGGCGTAACTTGCTCTACAGACAGCTGTTCCACGAATTTGATAGAATAGATATTCAGGTACAGTATATTATGAAGGCCTGGGAAAATCGGCTTTGATTATCAGTAAATATTATGAGGAGCAGTCAAATGAAAATGAGACAGATGGGGAAAAAAGTAAACTGTTTATTATTTCAAAAGTAACCGCCATAACTGTTAATACATTTATCCCACTGTGAGACAAGACAGTCAATGGCTTCATGGAAAAATGTTTGCAGTTGCCTATGGAACAATGATTCTACCCTCTTCGTCCGAACCAAATCGATGGCCACGAATGTCTTTCTTCATATCTCCCAAAATATGGAAATCATTTGGAGAGAGATCTGGACTGTATGAAGGATGTATAAGGGCTTCCCAGTGAAACTTCTGCAGTGTAGTCGAAACAACCTTGGCAACATGTGGGCGAGCATTATTGTGCAACATTATGATGCCGTCTGTAAACATTCCTGGTGTTTGGACTTGATGGCAAGCTTCAATTTTTGCAAAGTTTCCTCCATACAGCCGAACTTTGCAGAAGACTTGTTAGGTGATGTTTAAACATCCACCCTATAGCCTGAACCTCGCTCTCAGTGATTTCCATCTTTTCCGACTCCTCAAGAAATGACAGAGAGGAGATGTTTGTCACACAATGTTTCAAATTCCTGGCGGCAGACTTGTACGACACAGATATTCAAAAGCTGGTTCTACGGTATGATAAATGTCTCAATTCTGGTGGTGAATATGTTGGAAAATAGCTGAACACTTTCTGCATCTGTTGCAATAACTATTTACTTGAAATTGTGTTTTATTTTGGTAAACAGGCCAAGGGAAACTTACTTTAAGGATGTGCCTTGTATATATACCGAAGCAGAACACAACTGCCGTCCTCTGATACTAGGAAACTGACTTTCCACAAATCTGGAGATACTTCTCTTTTCACAAGCACCACAAAATTAGCTAAAACCACTCTGCAAAGACTGTCTGGAATTTTATATTCTACATATTCCATTTTATGCTGACACTATTATTTTTCATTTCACAGAGAAAGAAGGAAATCCTAGAAAGGAATAAGCAAGCTGCTGTGGCAGCAGCTGCTGTTGCTGGTGGCTCAGGCGGTCAGGGCAGCAGTTCCAGTTCTGCCAGTGCCATTACATCACCCAGTGACACTTCTCAACAAGATGCCCCCGATGATAAGTGAGTAGCTGCAGACCTACAAGTTTAATTTTTTAAAATCATTCACAGGATATACCTCACGAAGAGGTTTTCCCTGCAACGAAAAGTAATGTATTGCTAAATGCAATTTAATGAATGACTGTGCATAATATATATGAATTTAAAGTATAAAACACACTTATTTTATTACTAAAGAAGTTAAGTAAATTTATACTACTTGGACACCCTTAGAGAGAAAAAAAATTCTGAACTGGCATGCCCATCAAATTGCCCTAAGCAAATATGTGAGATTTAAAAAGAAAAAAAAATCTTTATCGCTACAAACTGCTATGGTGTTTATAATAAACCTGAATTAAAATGAACTATGGACACTTGGTGGAGATTCTCAAATAAAAACTATTTTCTGTTGTCTGAAAATAACAATTTGTACTTAGTATCATGTCTGAGTTTTTTCTGGACATCCAAAGGAAATAAAAATACTTTCAATTTGAAGGCACTTTTTTATTTTTCATTACAGGATGTGCATCTTCTGTTTAGCCCGAGCAGATTCATTTACTGAGGAAGGTCTAAATGTTCACTACTGGCGCTCATGTCCCATGCTCACGAGATGTACGCACTGCAAGCAAGTTGTGGAGATTGCCAGTATCTCACAACACTTGATAGGTAAATATTACATATTTCTCACCAAGAAAGGTAACAGTATCACAATATGATATAATAGCTATTTATGTACGAGGGCCATTCAATAAAAAGAGACAAACTGACCTGGAGAAAAAACAGTTTATTTTTACAAAACAAGACTTTTCCTACTTTTCAACATAATCCCCATCAACATTTATGCACTTGTCCCAATGGGTTACTAGCTTTTTTATACCAGCTGCAAAGAACTCTTTGTCTTGGTGTTGGAGCCAATTTCCCACAAATTTCTTGACATCCTCGTCATCCTGGAACTTCTTCCTACGTAATGCCTCCTTCAGTGGACCAAACAAATGGAAATCAGAGAGTGCTAAATCGCAACTTCAACAGTCTCCTTGCTTTTCAATACATTTGTTCCAGCATTCAACTAGCTTCTGGATGCCCACAGAAAAATATTTCTCTAAAAGTTGTATTGCTAACAATAATGGCAAATAAAATTCTTTGTTTGGTTTCTCCCTTCAGACTTGAAATTTCTGGTCCTGGTTTAACTTATATTTCATTAAGACACAGGTATGCTTAATATTCAACTTCAATTTATATGTTGCGTATCTTTGTTGTTTGTTTGTAAAGCAGATGCACATTGTAAAAATCTGTAATTTTCACAAAGCTGAATAAATAAAAAGGCCAGTTAAATATAGATTTTGTTTACAGATGAATGTGAAACGAGGGAGTCTTACCGCAAGTGTGAACGCTGCACAGAAGCGATTCATTTAGATGATTATGAAAAACACAAATCAGAGTCTTCATGCAACCGTAAGTTTTAACAGATATCTTTCTTTTGCACTAAATAGTTCAATCACATGGAGTGATTTGTTTAAATTTCTTACAAATAACTAAGCTGGAAAGAAATTGGTGGAATACTGTAGAAAATAGCATCAATAACATTGGCTTAAAATGGATATGGCAGTGAATAGTTATGTTAAATCTCTGTATTTACATTATTTACACACAACCGCTGTAACAAAATAAAAGTAAAGGCATTTTTAGCAAGATATCAAATAACTTTTCTTACTGTGTTATTAAAATTTTACCAACTAGGAGAATGTTTACAAACAATGAAGCTACAATGGCTAAAAACATTATAGGCAAGTTGCATACAACTGTTTTTGTTCGACCATAATTAGTCTAAATGTTATTTTGAGATTTTAGATTCAACCAAACAAACGACTACGAGAACACCATGACCTTCACATCAAAATGGTTGGCGTAGTTCATATCTTCTACAAAAGATGGCAGCTTATGGTGTCAGTCAAACTGAAGCTTCCTTTTTTCCGTTTTCTTCAAACCAAAGGAGTATTACAGCATTAAATGAATTAATTTTTGTGTGATATTAAAATTAACAAAAACAGAATTTATCTTATTTTATACTGGCTATTTATTATGCAGATTCCAGCTGCTACTCTCAAGGTCTCAAAATCGTTCCATGTTCCATAAGAATCAATACCACACTGATGTCAAAATGAGTTATGATACAGTTACGTCACACGTAATAAGAACATCACAGTATGGTCGAACAAAAATAGTTTTATAACTTAATATTTTGCATACAAATCTCTACCACATTGTTAATTTCTACTCAGAAAATAAAAGCAGAGTCTATTTAATAAATCTCAATTATATGCTGAAATAACACTATGCATTATTCACAGCTGCAGAACCAGCTTCAACGTCAAACCATTGTCCACTCTGCCACTGTAACATCCCTCCCTATGAAGATGGCTGGAGACAGCACCTCATGGGACTCCCATGTCCCAACCATCCACGCAAGAAGCACTTAAAGAACCGTACGTAACAATCATCATATCTTGTGACTAATTAATTGACTAATTTAATTTAATGTAATTAATTCTCTACCTGAACCACAGGCACTATAGGCAGAGGCAATCAATGGCACACCCAGAAATTAATCAGGGGGAATGTTGGTAGAATATGCAAATTTTGTGTTTGGCAATCACCTTAAAACACTGACTTTAATGATGATTAGGGAGCGGATTTATATGACATGTCATATTTTTCCCCTTTGCATTATTTCAGGTTTCCGACTAACTTACACCCGATTCCAAGCATCCTGGTGAAAATGGAACGGCTTTCATTGTGCATATAACTGCATATTTTCGAAATTTTCAACTATTGTAGCATATTTCGTATTAATACGCATATTTAAGTCATTTTTGGCATATTTGTGTGGATATAAAAGAAATTTTGAAGTTTCTTATCATATTTTGTAAATTTTGCATTATAATGATACTTTTTGAGGATTTACAGATATTTTAAATAATTAACTTTATATTTTAATAAAATGAATTGCAATGAAACTTAATAAAATATACACAATGTGTAAGTGGTAAAGTCATATTTTAATGTTTTTTTAGGTCATAAATGCATGCATATATCCTTTTTTTAGGTCATAGAAATCCGCCTCCTAGTTATAAGCCAACCATCATTAGTAAAAACACAAGTCTGTAAGTCTCACATTTTCTGTAAGATTGAGAGAGAGATCAATGATTTACTGTGTTTTCAGGTTCCAAATCACCGTCCAATGATCCAAAGGATCTACCAAATGCACAATCGATGACACCAGCTCACAAGTCACCATACTGACAAGATCCTTTCAAACAATACGAGTAAAACTCCGTCGCGTCCTCCATAGCCTCAGTCTGTAGTACAATTAAGAAGTATCAAGTAATCCTCCTAACAGAAGTGGACTATTCAACGAAAGAAAGTACACTCCCAAATATGTAACGAGTTCTTCCATCCAGCACGTACATTGTATAGCCATAAGCCAAACAAAATTGTACTGTAGCAACAAATTTAGACAAATACAATAATAAAAATACTTATACCAAGTCTCATGTTAGACGACTTCCGTGTAAAACTTGAGACCAATTACTGGATTTAATGCTCAAGTTAAAAGTTAAAACCAGTAATAATTCTGTTTACAAGTCAACAGTTTAGTGTATGCACATACCATATTTCATTAAAGATTCTGAAATGGAAACTTACTTTAATTATTTGTGACTAAAAAAAAAAAAGTTTTAAATTGTCCAAGGTGACAAAACAGCACAATGCTGTGTTGCTATAGGGTTGACCAACAGCATCATCTAGTGATTAGCACTGCTAATTACAGTTCTGCAGGTCTAGTTTGATCTCTGGTACCTCCTCAGATTTTTCTGAGTTGGGTGGGGAAGTGCAACTGCCAGAGGGTTAAAGATCTAAAGAAAACAGAACTTTCATCTCACTCATTATTATTAGAACAAGGTATTCTTTTCTAGTCTTAATTGCAATGTATTAATGGCCTAATATAAAAGGATTTAATCCTTTATTTGCTGATTGCTGCAGTCTGGAAATCCTTATCATGGAGCATATGGTTGATTATTTAACAGAAGATGAAATTTTAATGTAACAAAAATTAAATACTATTTATGAGCAACCAATACCAAGCTAATATGAATAAATTTTATCTGTGCTTGCAAAATAAAGGGTTATATCCATAGCTTATACTTCAAAAGGTTGTGAAATATTGCAGTTGGAATATTGTAATTGATACCTATTTCATTAATTTGATATTAACCTTTATATAAAGTTTGGTCTCAAAGACAATTCATTTAATGTAAAGTACCACAATGCATGTGCATACCGGTGCATACTGTCAGTTCTGATGCATGATGTAGGTACACAATGTTCTTTTCGGCATACTCACAATGTGTGCATGCATCATAGTACTTGACAGTACATGAATTGACTTTCAGAACAAACCTAATGACTAAAATGAAGGAACTCTTCCTAACAGACTCCAAGCTGAGCCTCTGTGGTCAGTAAGTACCTACTTTCCATTCAAGTTATTGACACAAAATTTCAGCAGCTAATGGTTAACAGTTTCAAAGTGGGAAAAACATCTCTACCATACAGATATATAATAAAGAATTCTAAGAAACACAGGCATTGGTTACATATAAGGGCTTTTTTGGGATTCCAGCCGGGTAAGAAGTTTGAAGGTATTTGAACTTTCAGCTGCTGCTTGTTCTGCACCCATCAGAAACCGATAACTAAAATGTGAAACTCAGATTGTTCATAATACAGAGATCAATCACGAGCAATGTGATATTTTTATTGCATGAAAGCAATTTCATAGAGCATACAGGGACCTTGTTTGTTCAGTTATTTATTCTAAAACCATTAAGTACAAACTTTACAATGTATATACCACATTTTAAAGTCATAAAACACTATAATGTGATGTTATGATTTTTACATCCTTTTAGTTTTTCATAGCTATCAACAACAGCTTCATACTCAGGGCCGCCACATGGGGTGGGGGCTGCCGGACCCAAAGGGGCTGCTGGATCCCGGTGATATGATATAATTTTATGGAAAACTGGAATAGCTTGATAAAATGTTCTGTTACACGAGTAACGAGAAGGAATCGCCATGAAGAAGGGAAGCGACAACTGAATGAGGATGGTCGGCGGTTGGTGAGGGGCCCGCAACCAGTACATGGTCCTGGGCCCGACCCCGAGATGTGGCGGCCATGTTCATACTTCTTTTTTTCTGTGTTTAAATTGTTAAGGCCTCCTTCTTAGGGTTAAGAATTCCTTTCCCGAGCAAGGTGGCTGAGATGGTAATGTCTTATACTCGCATTCAAGTCTCTTAGCTGGCCAATTTAACATGGGTTTCTTTCATGGTTTCTCCAGTCAAAAAGGCAAATGCATACCATGAATCATCCTCACCATTTCATCTTGTATCATATCCATTTAAATTAATATCAGTTGAAATTTACTTCATAAAATCCTACATTAATAATAGAAAATAATTGACAATCAATAGTTCCATGGCCTTCCCCAAACTCCTGACATGGCCTCGTGGCTAAAAGGAAATAAAAAGAGCTGAAGAAAGAAAGAAAATCCTTTTGAATATATTCAGTGAACGCTCTGACTTGCAGACTGCAATTAAACTCTATTGTTGTATACGAGGGTTCAATCTAGCAAAGATGGAGAACATGCTCCAGAGAAATAAGTGAGGCATCAGCTGTTAAAAGGGAGTCTATTAGGAAATGTTCCTTGTAAGTGATAAAATTAAGAAATAAGCCATTGTTGAAATTTAAGCAAAACTCTATAGGTGTCACACAACTTTTGTCTAAATCTTTTGGAGACTTTTAAAAAGATTAACAAGATACTAAATCATGCATATAGCTGATATCCGTTACAGCAAGGTGGAGCATCTTGCATTTCAATTCATAAATTTAAAAATTATGCAGATATAGCCTACAAACAATGTCTGTGACAAAATGAACTTAAAAGTTGCTCCACATTTTAAAGGTGTTTTGAATTTTTTTTTTTAAGGTGGTAAGCTGTACCTACCCCCAGGACTTTTAAGAGGTTGAGAAGTATCCCTACCTTTCAGAAGCACCTGATATGAAATATATATATTAAAGGGTCCTTGAAGAAGTGCGCCAGTTTAGAAATATCAGGTTACTAACTTCATTTTTCAAAATACATTAACCAAGGACATAAATTTGTTCAACTAATCTTCCCATTTCAGGCATGCAAAACTATGTCGAAAATATGACCCCCTCTACAGAGCTGGCATGCAAGAACTCTGCCCGTGAATTTTGCTATGACTGCCTGATAAATGTCCACTTTGATTTCATCGACAAGTCTGAGAATTCCCTCTTGTGACTCGTGGATTTATCTGGGTTTGTTGACATACACCGATGATTAAAGATTACCTTAAAAAAAAAAGTCACATGGCATGAAATTAAATGACCTTGGTGGCCAATGGTGGTCAATATTACATGAGCTGAGGCGATCTGGGAACTACTCATGGAACAACTCAATTGTTTCTGTGACTGTTTGCACCATCGTGCTGAAACCACAACTCTTGAGTGTCCAATCCATTCAAATGAGGCTACAAAAATCTTATCATATATGTGCGAACTGTTGATTCATTACGTCCAAGAATCATGTAAAGTCGCATTAACAGTTGCTACATAACTCTTTCACAATTAGCCATGTTGTGACATAGTCAACTGTCCCATGCGAGAAATTCAGACTGATGCAAAACAAAGTTAACAACCAACAAACAAAAATATACCAAGCAATTCAAAATAGGTGCACTTTTTGAAGACCCTTTACATGCAGACTTTGGTACTATTCAAAAAGAGAAATAAGAATTGTTTTAAATTAAAAGGTATGTTATAGGTATACATGATTTGCTACTGAAAGTGTTAGCCACGTTTAAAATCGGGAGAATTTTTTGGTACAAAACCAGTCATTTCATTTTATAACAAGTGTATTTCAACCAGACGTATCCTGATTAAAATATTTGAAGGCAGTGTTGTAAAATAAACATTTATTGTTTATAATATGCCACTTTTAGAAAAGTGGAATTAATTGGGTATCAAATATTAGTACAGTCGAACTTGATTATTTCAAACTTTTTAAATTTCATATTGTGAATAATTCTATCGTTTATCACGGTCTCTTGACATCCCTATAAAAAATTAAAACTTTCCAATTCGAAATTGTGATTAATTTGACTTCTTTTGCTGGTCCCTTCAGCTTCAAATTATCCAAGTTTGACTGTATTCAGAAAAGTTCACTTTTGACGTAAAACTAAAACAATTTTAACTCCCATTTTAATTTTTTTTTAAAGTTTACATACCATATTTTATAATTACTTTGCAAGTAAAATACTTGAATCCTAAGAATTCATATTTGGTGGGCAATGATTCATCTTTACCTCCCTTGAGCTATAAAAATAAACTGGAATGCATGTAGTCTGTTGATCAGTTTACTAATATGCCAATGCTTACTTAAAATATAACTTGAAAACACAAATATATACTTGTACAGGAGACAACTAAAATTAATTTTAAATTATATTATTAAAATTACCGTAAATTATTCTACTTTGTATAACCTTACAGGAAAAGAGCTTAAAGAAATAAACTAGCAGTTTCTGAACTTTTGTTTTTAACGTTATAACCTCATGCAATAACATGCAGTAATGACAAAAACAGAGACAATAGAATCCCATTTATCAAAACTAGAAAACATGGAGCAGTTTCAGACAACTTCATAATCCTATCAGAGCTTAATTTATATGGTTATATAAGCAATCGTTAAGTGAAACGATCAGTGGGCTCCAAGCTTGAAATAACTTTTAAAAATTCAGTAGAATAGCTGGCTTCCATAAATCCGGGGTGCGCGGGCAAAGAGAGTTAAGTCCACCAACCTAAAAAATTGAGATATGTCCATAGAGTTATAGATAAAAATGTTCTCTACATTTGTGTTAAGTCCAGTCCAGTATGTGTGCATCATGGGTTTATCCATCTCTAAAGCTATGTTGGGCTGGTATAGTGTGTTAAGCCACTCTAATTCTCAGTAACAAGAAAGTGGACTTAACTCTCTTTGCCCGCGCACCCCAAAAAATAATAAATGCAATATGTGGACAAAAATCCTCATGTTTACATAAAACATCACTCTATTAGCCTTAAATTATATATCTGCCTTAAACAACTGTTCAAAGAAACGCATTTATACATTATAACATTAAGATAATTCTTGGGAACTACATTTGGCAGTGAAAGAAAGACAATGGGTACAATTTATTATACATCATATTGTTTCAATTGATAAATTATTAACTCAAAATCTGTATACTATAGTTACCCATTAAAAGACTATAGTTCCCCATTAAAAGAATGAACATACATGAATACCTGGTATCATCAACAGAGTTTAAATTTAACCTTGAGTTACACATTTTACACTCTCGATGAAAATTTTGTTTACTGACAGAGTAGTTTTAACACCAGATTAAACTGAGGGTTAAGTGAACAATTACTTCGGGCAGTAGGGATAATACTTATCGAGTAAAATACAGTAAGTTTAGGGACAAACGAGCTGTTAAAATCTGCATGGTTATCACTGTTCCACCCTATATACTACATTTTTGACTAGATAAGTTTAACTTCACAATTTTAACTTATAATTTGCTTATTTCTAGCAGCAAACTACCATACCTTATGAATTCTAGGTTCAAAAGAACATTAAAACCTAATATTAAAGGGTTCTCCGGCTTCATTCTGTGAAAAATCATGGAGTTGCCAGGTATACTGTCCCCCTCCAAAAAATATTTTCTCTATCATTTTGGCTAAATGGGATTTTACAAAGTTATCATGCTCATGATGTAGCACACTACATACATTGATATCCCTAATGTTGGTACAACTGGTCAACAACGTACATGATTCCAGTAGATTCATTTCATTATTGAAATAACATTTCCTAATGCTTGACTGTGATATTTAGTTAGTTAGAACAATGTTTTGAAGTAAAGTAACTGTTTAGGTGAAATCTGTAATTAGTTGTAACAAAGGAACGTCAACTACAAACTGTGATGAACACAAAAGAGACACCAAATTCTACACCTTAGAGCTGCAAATTCACTAGCTAGTTTTATGCTAGTAAAAGTAAGAGTGACCTAGCTAAGGTACATGGAGGAATTATAAAGAATTAAGACTGGTTAAGGCTGTGAACAGTAGATTAGAATTTGTGTATCCAAGGCAGAGATCAAAGACATAATTAGAAGATAGCCTATATGGGAGGATTTAAATTTGCAATGTTCCCTTTCCCATATGTGCATTAAGTTAAAATATATTATTAAGCTAATATGTTGGGAATAGAGTCCAATGAAATAAACTATAGTAAGCCATGTCCAGAAATGATTTCTTTCATCAGGCTCAGTTTAAAGTTTCGAAAATAACATCGTATACTAATACAATATGTACCTAATTTCAGGCAGTAGAAACATTTGGCAACCATTTCCTGCTGACAGATGTGATAATGAAAATCTTTGGTTTTTCACATAAGTTTACTAGTAGCTATTTACTTGTAGTTCACTTTTATCTCGCATCTCACTTATATCAATCTTGCAAATTATATTAATGACCATGACCAGTGCTTTTTTTTTTCCTGGGGGTACGCATACCCCTTAAAGATTTTTCTAGTTTCATATACTAGAAAATCATTAATTTCTATAATTTTGAAATCTAGAGAAATTTGTGCCAAACTTATCAAACAAAAGTGATTATACACATAATATGCATTAAAATAACTATTATTAATATTACATTTGTTGTCTATACCATGATTTTCGAGAGGCAGGCCTGATATTAGCACTGCAATCAGGAAAACACATGAGTGCTACGGTGACTATGTTGCCGATGTTACTTATACAACATTTTAGCACATTCTCAAGTGTTTGTTGTATCCCTTTCCTCTTGGCTTCAAATTGCATTTATTTGCATTAATGCTGCTGACATTCTGTCTCTGGCTATTCTGCAGTTGTTTTCCATGTGTTAAATTATATGTGTCCTTGTTAAAATGATTCCTCTTACAGTATCCCTTAAAATTGTTATAGAAAAAAAGTACTGGACATGACTAATAAACTTAACTAACCTCTTCTGCTCCTTTATTGACCTTACCACAGCCATAATAAAAGTCTTTGATTTGGAAGAAAGAAAAAAAAAAGTTTATCCACAAATATTTTTCACATGAATTTTCACATTTCACATTTATACAAAGGACACAAAGACACCTAATTTTCCTTGTATGAAAACTGATTCCTGGTGTTATCAGTCCAGAGACAAATTGCAAGCTATTAAAATTATTCAATAGATAATTCTTACCGAGTCAAAGTCACAAAATAATTGGTAAAATTTATAGATACACAGATACAAATAAAAGCTCACCAGACTCTATTCTCTTAGATATGTCCTCATCTTATTTTTTTCTCAAAATATTTTACAACACTGCCTTCAGAATAGGTTAAGATGTATTTAGTCTCCCATGATACAGTACCATTTATGAAGAAAGAGGCAAGAGTCAAGAAAGCAATAATTATCATGAAACCATGATCAATTGAATCTAATTTTAAGTCGTCAAAACCACAAACAATTTAAATGTTCAAGATCAAATCAGCAGTAAGTTAGGGTATAAAAGAAAAAAATAATCTGAGACCTAACATGAACTGGAATTTTTATGCCCTGTAAAAGAGGACAAAGAAGCTCCAGATTTAATCTGGGACAGATGTCAATCTCTTCAGGGTAATAAGAATGGTTAATATAATTACCTAGTATGGTACTGGTATTTAAAATACAATTGAACAAATTTCTTCTTTGTGGTACTTTCCTGGATGTAAGGCGAACACGGAACTCTACCACTAGGTATCTTACAACACAATTATGACCTTAGAATGTTACCATGTATCTTGTTGTAGACCTATATTCTTATTGGCAGTCAATCTGCAACTCAGCCATTTTCTATGAGACAAATTTTTGCTGATTCCTTCTAAACTAGACTAAAGCCCATTTCTAATGAAATGAAATGTAACTCATTCCCATTAACTCTTGCTACTTAATGTAATTTTATTGTAATTGTATAACACATCATGTTTGATAGAATATGAAGTCTGAAAAAATAAAATAAATTATATTCTAATCATGTATGCTATTTATGCCCGGTTTCTACAAACTAGTGAATTACCTATGGGTAAATTATCCATCGACAAATTAGTTCCATTTAACCTACAATGATATAATGAGCAAGGCCTTGGAGTTGTACAGTTAATTTAATTCAGAAGGCTTTGATTCTCATTGTTTAAATATTACTATTGATCCTATGAAAGGTTAAATTTTATCCAGCCATCCATGAAAGGATAAATTAACCCGGCGATTTACCCTTTGAAAGATCTAGCCCGAGTTTGTAGGAACATTTCTTCTGTCATTTTCATATTTACCCAGAGGACATTTATCTAGAAACTCGCCACAAGTGTATGTGATTGCTATCTTTAAATTATTTGTGTTTGTGTGGTGTTAGTTTTGTGTAAATTCTGTCCATTGGATAATTTACCCATAGGTAATTCGCGAGTTTATAGAAACCGGCCATTAAGCAGCTGTTTCATTTCCTTCTTATTTCATAGCATTTTAACTGCATCACAGATCCCTCCTTTATAACCCATTGCTTTTAATGCCCATTCGATATTCACATTTACACGGACTGTGTGATGTATTTTGTTTCTTAGCGTAAAAGGATGACCAACTGTTCTTGTATATTGTCGCAAGTGCCTTGTACCAACTGACCTTGCATACTGTCATTATACTTCCTGCGAGGTTTGTCAGCCTGTCTCCAGTCATCTAGCGATATGTCACACCTCCAACATCCATCAGGAGTTTCTACATAATACGAGGACAGAATAATTCGCTAGATCGTGGTATATAAGAAAGTGCAACATTTTGGGTGGGTCGGGCAGGATACCACTATCCCAAGGTGCGCCCTGCTTTTGGATTTTCCCAAAATGAATTTAATTATATTCTAATCATTTAAGCTATTTACTTTGTTTCTTGTGCATTTTAGCTGCACACAGATCCCTTCCTTACCATAACTGCTTTTAATGCTAATGCCACTAAGGGATCTACAAGGTAAAATGGTGGGGACTACAAGTAGGTTATGAGTTTGTAACTTCTGGAAATTATTGTTGAGAGCATTTGCACAGAAGTTTAGTCAACATTGTGTCCTATTTTTAGACTTGGATTGACTACAGAATAACGTTTGTTACTTGTTTTAAAGATATGTTTCTCTTTGAACTTCATGTTTACTACTGTTCTGTTAGGTCTTTATTTGGAAGTTAATAAACTTTTTAGATTAATCTAAACTAAATTAAAACGAATTTATAATGTACTCCACTTACTTTTACTGCTTAAGATAACTTTTTCTTCTATCTGAAGCTACTTCTTCAGCTATAAACACACGAGACACAAATACACGCACTTCACTACAATTCAAACTGTCCATGCTCCCTACTGCTTCTGGTTGCCCTCTGGTGGTAGTCTTTTGAACTATAGATGTTTAGTTTCAATTATACTGATTTAAAAACATATTTAACGATATTACATTTAATTTTACGGCACAACACCACTTTTGCTTCTGTCTGAAGCTGCTTCTTCACCTGAAGACTTTTCAAATTAAAAATTCATTGCAACTCGAAGTGTCGTCTGCTGCTTATGGTTGCCCTCTGGTGGAGACCTATTGAACCAATAAATGGCGCCAAAAGCCTTCATTTCAAAATTCACTATGTTCTCTGTTGTGAGAAAATACACATTTTTTCCCAAATTTAAAAGTTTGATTTATTAGCATCTTTTATCAAAATAAATGGTGCAAACTACGATGCACAAACTTCCTCACATATAAATGTGAAGATTTGTTAGTAATGAGGTTGTATTAGGTTGATAAAATAAACGTACGGTATGTAGGCCTACTGTTAAAAATTAATAAGGTTTAAATAGATTGAGATCTTACCGAAATACTGGCATAATATTCTGCTTACACACTCACAAATACCAATACTAACTGCATTAATAATTGGTCAGACTGTTCATTTAGATTTGAGGGGTCAAGAAAAGAAACCGTTATAAGCCAATGCAAATTGAACAAAGTCAATATAATAATTATGACATAGGACCACTTTAATAATTTATTGCTATTCTCTTATTATGCTTATATTTAAGTAGAGATTTTATGAACCTACATAGTACATAAGGGGTACGCCGTAGCGTAATGGTCGAGGCGCTGCGCTACAAACCGGAAGATCGCAGGTTCGATTCCCGATGAGATTTTTTAATTGGCCTAATCCTTCTGGTGGCACTATGACCCTGGGGTCGACTCAGCCCCTAACAGAAGTGAGTACCAGGAGCAATCCTGGGGGTAAAGGCGGCCAGTGCATAAGGCTGACAACCTTACCACCTTCATGTGCCGAATGTCTAAAATCTGGGAGCCTCATCCTCCTGGAACCCTCTGGGCCTCCGTGGCCTGTATATAGGGATCGCTTTACCTTTACATAGTACATAATCTGAATACTTTCCATTTTTTGTTGTATTGAGATCTATTAAAAATATAATGTAGTAATCTACATTTAAGCCTATTATTTTCTTTTTAAAAATGATTACTTCAATTACCATGGCATCACTTCAGTACCAGTGGTCTATTTAATGAAGCGTTCATTGTGAGAAGTGAAAAAGATTTTGTAGACTTAGAAGAACAGTGGCTTCTGATCTGGATGATCATGTTTCGACAGTATGTTTATATTAAGATAAGTGACAGCTGTTTATGCCCACATTGTTTATGCATATTGAGTGCCAACCACCTGGGTGGCTGGGTTCGATTCCTGGCCAGGTCAGGGATATTACAGAGATGTAAAGTTTCCTTCCTGGGACAAGACTGAGTGTTGTGCTCCCATTCCCATCCTGCAAAAGGAACTGGGCACCCTACTTGGTATCATCCGGCCTATTATCCCATAGTCGGGCCGTGGGCCTTACCCCCCATGGCTCTGTCCCAGGGCAAGGCCAGCCTCCTGGCCGAACACTTCATCATTATTATCATCATCATCATCATTTTCATTTTTGCTGAAGATTCCATGTCGGATGTTTATCCTACTCATCCAAGATCGTGTGTCACACTTTCACTCTTGTTAGTAGTATCCATACATTTTTTTTTTTACAATTTTAATAGGGGCACTGATGGAGGTTTCATAGGTTAGTCAGGGGTGCCCACAGGGGGGGGGGGTTAAGACGCAGACTGCGTCATTGAAATTTCTGGGGGGGGGGCAAAATATTATCATTTATGAATTTTCTGGGGGGGGGTTGAAAATTGTTGCAAAATTAGAGTTTTATATGTTAAAAATAAACACAGTCAAGTTCTATAACTTCAAAAGGTCTCTTCTAATTCTTTATAAAGATAAAGAATTCCGACAGCCACGGGCGCCCATAAGCGGGGGGGCGGAAGGAAAAAATGTATATTAACAATTATTATAGTCAGGTGTTTTTCTTTTAAGACAATTATTTGAATTGCAGAAGTTTTACCAAATCAACAACATGGAAGCAAAATCCACAGTGGATTAGGAAAGGGGGGTTCAGGGGGTTTGGACCCCCCAAAAGTCAAAACCTAAAATTCTATATTTGTATTTAAAAAAAATATTTAATTAAACAAGATTTGTTGATGTGTCAAATTAGATAAAGCAGTTATTTTCTTTTCATAACATAATGAGTACATAGGCGTACCGAAGGGGGGGGGGTTGGGGGTTTGAACCACCCCCATTGATTAAAAAAAGGAAAATTGTATAATTTTTTTAAGTCTGCCCATAAATTACTTAATACAAGTATAAAGCGTGGGAAGCTTAAAACTCGTTATTTTGTGTCTTAATTTTTAAAATTTTCCGGGGGACGACCCCTGGAAGTTTAAAACTCGTTATTTTGCATCTTAATTTTTAAAATTTTCCGGGGGTGGACCCCCACTTAGGTAATGATTTCTTATTTACATTGGCATGTCTTCGAGTATGGTAAACAAATTTCCTAACTAGTTTTTCTGTGCTAAAATAGCGTAAAATGTGATTTTCATTAGTTCAATATTTAAAAATTTTCTGGGGATGGACCCCCGACCCCCTTTTTGGGGGTATTCCAAACCCCCCCGGCACTTCCGACCCTCCCCGAAATTATTTTCTGGCTACGTCATTGTTGCACTTATTATATTATTAATATAACGTTACAAAGTGGCCCAAGAAGTTAAAGCGACAAAAAATCAATTTAAAAAAAAATTGCCCCCCCCCCCTAGAAAATATCATATGGGCGCCCTTGTCGACAGCCAATTGGGTTGAGGATGAGAAATGAAGTTTGGGGGGGGGGGGGGGGTGAACAGTGAAGTTTGGGGGGGGGTGAGTCATGACGTTTGGGGGGGTGGGCACCCCTGGGTTAATGTTGGTGAAGGAGCTCTCTAGGTGGGGTATCTTCCTCTCATTTTAATATAATATTGTTTTCTAGTGGTGTACAACTCTTCCTTTTACACCACAGTGAATACAATGCTTTGAGAACATTATAGGAGAAAAATTCCTCTGACACTGGGACTTGAACCCAGGACCTTTGGCTATTCGTGCCAATGCTCTACCAACTGAGCTAAGCCGGAGTTCAATTCACAGCACCAGATGGAACCTCTCTCCTATGACCGATTGCCCTAATGGTCTACCACACAGACAGACAAGTTATGT
This sequence comes from Ectobius pallidus, assembly GCA_964059195.1. NCBI lineage: Eukaryota > Metazoa > Arthropoda > Insecta > Blattodea > Ectobiidae > Ectobius > Ectobius pallidus. Next base: position 159,672,960 of record CAXKWD010000005.1, on the reverse strand, counting down.
CATATGCAGTACTGTGAGGCACACTAAGTAGTGATTCTTGTGACCGGACTCCCACTGTTATTGTACAGTTAATGGAGTAATATGTGCCGACTTTTATGATAAATTATAAGAAAAAAACGCATTTCTTGATAGATTACATAAAAGTGAAATGTACAGTGACAATGAGGCATCTACTTCTTTGGAATAAATTACCTACACCAGTCTGCAGAAAAAATTTAAGAAGTCATTCGGGATAATTTGTGTTCATGAGACAAAGGTAAATAGTAAATACTGTATTCCTTAAATTTTGTGAAATGAATTTCTGTCCTTTTTTTCCCTTAATCGCCCCAGGTTTTTACCAAAAAAATTAAAATGTCCTGTTTTTATATACACATTATATGGACACCCTATACTGGCATGACATGTAAGATTTCAGAACAGTTAGCATTATCTTTCATTCACTCCTCATAAAATATTCTCATAGAATTGTTAAAGGTAAGACAAAATCAAAAGACAGAATTAATCGGACAGTAAAATAAGTTTTAATAATATATACATGATCCTGAATGCACAGCACTAAATAGCAACAGCATTTTTGTGCAATTACCAGTATATAAGCAAAATATATTTTTCAAGTTCTTAACTCAACACATTTCAGTTTTAGTTCCGATTTTCTTAAAATAACTTCAAGTTACATAAGTAAAGAAAACAAGAAAAGCAATTTACAAAGCTGTAAAAAAACCAAAATCTTAACCACTCACAGACCTCTAACAAAAAACTAACATTCTTCAGAACATGTCCTGTTAAAAATTAGGTAAGTAGAGCAAAAATTGTGTAAAAAATAAACTGATACTACAAAGTATACTTTAGTTAATACAAAAAACTAAAATGATGCACTCAACTTCACTATTTTAAGTAGGGTGGCCATTTCTAAAATTTCAGAAAAGAGGACACTTCTTCGGTAATCTAGCATAGTATAAAACTTCGGGCATGGATGGCTGGACAACAGATATTACATGGTATAACCCTGACTAATTTTACTTAATAACTGCATTTATATAAAATGATTATACTCTGCTTTTTGAAATGTACTGAAATTCTTTGATCCACTGAGGATTAAAAGAAGTCTTTCGTTATGGCATTCCGGTAATTGAAGAAAAACACGGCAAACTGCAAAGAATGTACAATACAAATGGAGACTTGAACAACAATCAACAGTATAGCCAATGCCACATACTGCACCAAACAAATGATAGTATGCTATCATCGTATGGACAAGCAAGCCAACGTTAGGAATAGATTCAGATTTTTCTACGGCACCAACGAAACAAATGATAGTATCGACAAGCGTGCCAACCTTAGGATTGGCAGGAACATTACGGGAAAATACAAATTTTATTAATACGCTTTACCGATCCATCAGAGTCTCGAAAAGGGGGACAAATCAATGTCCGGCATAAAGCTGCCCCAGATGGAGGACTACTTAGCAAAAAGCCTTACAGTCCTGCCAAAAGCCAGACTCTGGCCACCCTAATTTTAAGTGTACTTACACATTACGCGTATCCCAAGCATCTAGCTTGCATCCTCAGATGAGGTCCACTGCCGGGTTCGTTGGTTTCTCCCTAGATGTCACTGCAGGCCAGATCATTTTGGAGATAAGGTCATAGTCCTTTGGAATGTCAAAATTTACTAAATTATTTTTGTTCCTCTGTAAAATAATAATTTAGTAAATTTCGACATCCTAAAGGACAATGACCTTATCTCCAAAATGATCCGACTTACAGTGACATCTAGGGACCAACCGATGGATCCGGCAGTGGACCTCATCTGAGGATGCAAGCTAGATGCTTGCGAAACGCATAATGTGTAAGTACACTTAAAATAGTGAAGTTGAGTGCATCATTTTAGTTTTTTGTATTATTTGATCACTTCACTGTGATTCCCGCACATAATAGTGTTGATTATACTTTAGTTCCCTCACCGTATTTATTTTTCTCATCAATAGTATGGTATCTTGTAAAAATGAATTAGATTTGCTCTATATATTATGGTTTGTAACACACTTAACTTCTCTTTTATAATTTTTACCTTAGAACTACATACTTTCAATCACCATTGTGATCATCATCAGCTACTTCTGAAATTTGGTTGGCAGAGCTGCTCCCCTCGACGACCAATCTCGGCTCCTAGATGGCTAGTGGGTGGGTGAATATATCTTCTGATTAGACTGCTGGTATAGGTATTTCGAAATTCAGTAGTTTGTGTTTAATTTTTTTTTTTAATAAAATTTGTTTCCCAGGCTGTTAATTCTTGAGGTCTTTCTACTGGTTTTAATAGTTTCACATCCTGTTCTATTTCATGTCTCTCTCCCCAAAAATGAGCCTTCAGGGGCATAAAGAAAACTATTAAAACTAGTAGAAATACCTCAAGACTAACAGTCTAGGAAAATCATTTTATTTATATTAAAAAAAAAAAAAAAAAACAACACACACACACAAACTACTGAATTTCAAAATACCAGCAGAATACAGTCTAATCAGAAGATACATTCACCCACCACTAGAAGGCACCCAGGAGCCGAGATTGGTCATTGCAGGGAGCAGCCCTGCCAACCAAATTTCAGAGGTAGCTGACAATGATCACAATGGTGATTGAAACTAATTAGTTCTAAGGTAAAAACTATAAAAGTGAAGTTTAAGTGTGTTACAAACCATAATATATGTTATGACTTCACTGTGTTCTTCCCAATATCAGTATCTGCATAGCTTTGCTCTGTATAAAATATGAATGGCCAGGAAATGAAATTAACTAACACTAAATAAACTCAGTAAGATATTTTAAATTCTGTTGCAGATTAAAAATCACACATAATGTGTAGGAAAAATGAATTATCAGTAAAACTGGGGGGTGGCAGTGATAAAAGATAAAAAAAAGAAAGTCTACTTCATCCAAACAAATCATTTTACAAGCATGTAAAAGTACTCCTCCAAAACAATAATCCACTGGCTTATCAGCCATGGTTACAATCTTACGAAATCATACAAAATTAATTAAATGGCTATAACAAACAAATAGCAAAATAGCTATTTATGTATCAAGTACGCAAAATAACGCTTTAGTGGACGAGTCTAATGAAACTTTGGATCTGAAAAACTTTCATTGGATCTGTTTTAGAGGCTTTAGGTATGTTAGAAATTTTTACTTCCTCTGCCCTTACCAAATGTACTATAGGTAGGGATAAGAATTTTTCGCGATCGCGAATTTAACGATTTTTATTAAGAACTGTATTAGGAATGATAACGAGCTTCAACACACACAACAGTACCCTGAAATATGTTTTTTGTACTCGCGAATTGATGCGAATTTTGCATGAAAGCGCGAATTTTCCTTAAAAATGCGATTTCGTCGCGAATTTTTACTTTAAAGTGCGCTTTTGGCACAAATTTTTACTTTTTTGCAAGAAAGAGGCCGAAAACGAAAAAGCCGGCTGATCTACCGTAGCTGGTCACCCTCTTCCAAGCACCGCCACCTATCGATTATCTCGAATCGCCAAGACTATCGATATATGAATCGATTTAACTTCGAAAATATATCGATTTTAATAAACATCGTAGAAGAGGCGTAAAATGCGCAAGTGATGTTAATTTTATTAGCTATGTTTAATAATAATAATAATAATAATAATGTTTTGCGTATTTTGTCATTTTTTATAGCGGTATTACAGAATATGCGTGTAATATGAGTTACTCAGAAGTAAAAAAAATGCTGTAACATCTGGGAATGCAAATAATGGTAACTGAAAGTGGTTATGAAAAATAGAAAAATCGCGCGAAATTCAACAATGAAAGTCATATTAAGTGTACAAGTACAGTTTTCTGTTTTCGTTTCCGTCAGTTTTATTTAATTTTATTAACTTAAGTCAGTTGATACCGGTACTTTCTTTTTCTTATTTCAGGCATATTTCAGCTACGAAATGTGTTACTTTAATATTATGAATATGAGGCAATTGATTGTTTCACTTTGGGGTTAATTTAATTATTTTTCCTTTACATTACTGTTAAAAAGGCAGGTGAGGCTTAAATTCAGGGGTGGCTTATATTCGGATAAATACGGTATTAGGATTTGATTAGTATTAGTATGACGTATTTAGTTCTCCTTGGAGTTTGGCGTCGTGGATGCCGTGTGCATATGCAGACTGCGAACACTAGCGTATTGAGTGACAGGCGCCATCGTTTGTCCCAAGAGAACATTGAACTTTTTAGTGAAATGTTCTCTGAAGGATAAACTTTACTTAGCCTTGTACATATTGTGTCTTGATTGAGTTTAAATGTGTATTATTTAGCCTTTTGTAAATATTGGGTTTAAATGTGTATAAGTTAATTTGATTGTATAGTTAAGCACATAAAAGGTTTGCTTTCCTGTGAACCTGCTATAGTTTTGAAAGTACCGAAAAGTTCAATTGAAACCACCGAATTTCACATTTCAAAGTACCGCTTTCTTCGATTTGAAAACACCGAAAAATTCCTATCTCTAACTATAGGTAGAGTAGGTATTGGGTTTAACTCCGAAAATCGAAGTTGAGTTTTGAACATAAATACACATTTTGAGGTCCCCTGAATCCAAAAATGCTATTCACAGCCTAGCTCCATAATGAAAAATTGTATGAAAAAAAAATTGTATTTCGGTTAGGTATTTTCTGAGGATGTGAAATGAAAAATGGCGACAACTTTGTCTTATAGATAGATGCATATGCATTCATGATCCACAGATTATTGTCTCTGTTGGACATTACATGATAATATTATAGGGGAAAAATTTCTCTGACACTGAACCCAGGACCTTTGGCTATCCATGCCAATGCTCTTCCAACTGAGCTAAGCCAGAGTCCAATTCACAGAGCCAGATAGAACCTCTCTCCTATGACTAATTGCCTTAATGGTCTACCTCAATGACAGACAATTTATGTCATATGCAGTACAGTGAGGCACACTAATTCCGGGGTGCGCGGGCAAAGAGAGTTAAGTCCACTTTCTTGTTACTGAGAACTAGAGTGACTTAACACACTATACCAGCCCAACATAGCTTTAGAGATGGATAACCCCATGAGGCACACATCCATAACTACCGTACAATTTTGAATATGACTTACTGGACTCAACACAAATGTAGAGAACATTTTTATCTATAGCTCTATGGACATATCTCAATTTTTTAGGATGGTGGACTTAATGCTCTTTGCCCGCGCACCCCGGAATTAGTGCTTTTGTGACCGAGCTTCCACTGTTATTGTACAGCAACATTGAAAATAGATATATGTATATGCATTCATGAACCACACATTATTGTCTCTGTTGGACATTAAATGAGAATATTATAGGAGCAAAATTCCTCTGACACTGAACTCAGGACTTTTGGCTATCCGTGCCAATGCTCTTCCAAATGAGCTAAGCCTGAGTTCAAATCCCAGTGTCGGAAGAATTTTTCTCCTATAATATTAACTTCGCCTTACTTTTAATGCCACTTTACATTAATAAAATTTTGTCTTGAACAATTTTCTTAAAAACGGGGGATGGGATGTGATGTGGTAATGACATTCCCTTAATTTTTACAACCAATTTACTTGTAGAGAATGTCATACATAATATAATATTCTAAGAGGCAAAACTTTTATTTGGGCAGAGGAAGTTATGTGTTTCATGTCAAATTTTTAAAAGTGGGTTTTGGTTGATCCAAGTTCAGATAAGCAGGGTCCTAATGTACAGCTGATGTCATGAGAAAGTAAAAGTAATTATTTTACCCTCCCTCCTCTGAATGTATTGTAGCTCTCCTACCTATGTAACTTTTATTAGAAGTCATTGTTTATGCTTCTTTTCTTTCATGTGAGACCACCTCCTTCAGAACCTTCATCTTGCTTGTCATCATCTTCATCCTCCTGTACTGAGGTATCCTCTCCTTCTGCGTCATCTTTATCTCCATCTTCAATGCTCTCACCACCCTTAATAACAGCCTTTTTATCCTCAACTTCGTCCTTAATAAACTTATTTTTCTCTGTAAGAAAAAACATAACTTCATTGAAATACTTTATCATTTTCACTTTACCATTGTGATAGTTAACAGCAAAAACTCAATCATATTGAATTTCCAGGTTTCGATGAAAATGATGAGAAGGGCACTGAAACCTGGGTTCTTTAATCTTTAATCTTTATTGTTCATAGAGGTTCTACATAGTAGAGTTCCTATTGAACATTGTCATAAATTTCCAAACAAAAAGCAGGTTAGTACTATATGTAACTCATCTCAATACTATTTTTTCAACAAAATTTTGTTTTTAATGTATTCGGCATCAGCCATCACTAATACAAGTGGACAATTTATGGGTGGGGAAGATTGTTGTAACACATTACCAATAAAATAACATTATGGGTGGAATGATACAAAAGCAATGGTTACATACACTGGACTTTTGAAAGTGAATGGATAATGGAATGTGGTATCTTTTTATACGTACCATATTTAGAAACATCAGCACCACAGAGACGCAAGTAATGAACACAGTCATTCACAGGAACATAAGCTCTCATAGATTTTGTCCCTCTCCAGCCAACCACAGTGAAAGAGAGAGCTGGTGTGTCACCATCTGCGGATGGCGTTCCCTCACCTTCATACAGTAGTATACAACTCCCAGGCGCTGTAACAGCAAAAAATTATCTGATGTGAAATTCACATAACTTCCTCTGCTCAGATAAATGTTAGCCTCTTAGTATATTATAATTATTATGTACAGTATTCTCTTCATGTAAATTGGTTGTAAAAACGAGGAGAATGTCCTTACCACATCACATCGCATCGCATCCCCGAAGGATATATAACCCAAATAAAATCTGATTAATGTACTCTCGTAACTTTCTTTACTTTAAGCATGGCCAATGCATTTTTATCACTTCACATTCTGATATAGAACAAGAGGACAACACATTGAAAAGAACATGTATTCAAAGTGGGTGGCTTATAACTAACCTTCAGATAATTTTTAATGTTTCAAATAAAAGTTTTAGCTCTTAGTATAAGCAACCCAACTGCAAAATTCAAAGAAAACCGTTATAGCCATTTTCAAGAAAATCGCGAAAAACGAAAATTTCTTCATGTAAAGATCCCTTAAAAATAAGAGAAACTTGTTGTCAATCTTCGTGCCACATCTTCAGAAGGTACCTAACCCAAATACACAATTTTGTTTTCATACGATTTTCAGTTCTGGAGCTAGGCTGTTCACAGACATCCACACAGACACAAAAACACACACACACACAGACATGTTTCTGAAAATAGTATTTTCGGATTCAGGGGCCCCCAAAACGTGTATTTATGCTAAAACTCAACTCTGTATCTGGGGGTTGAAAACAATACTTCCTCTACCCATAGTACGGGCAGAGGAAATAATAACTACATATATATAACTAAAGACTGGAATTTTCGAAGATTTCAAAAAATGAACTTTGAAATGACAACTATGATGGTCGCAATTAACTTATTGGCATTTTCATGAAATCATGAGAAGAAATCTTACCAAGATCTTTGATCTGTTCTTGAGTGGATGGATCTAAGAGAGTTGTCTCTGGAGGCAACTTCGGATCTTCACTACTAAGCAGCAGGATGAGATCTTCCTTTGTAACTCTGACCTTACGCTTTGGACCTATGTAAGGTAATATGCTCTGCAATCCCTAAAAATAAATAAAAATACACATTCGCATTCAATTTGCATAATGATGTAAGGCATTGTGAGCTAATTGGCAACCCGTGGGCCAGATCCGGCGTGCATTCGTTAATAAACCGGCCCCGCAACTTCTTATAACTTTCTGTGCATTTCTTTACAATCTGCTCTACTGCCAAGCTAGAGAGTGATAATGCCTATTTCTCTCCATTTGCTGAATACTTGACAGAGATTCAGAAGGAGTTTACTTCAAGGTTTTCTGATTTTGATTAACCTCAACCTACATTTTTTCTGTTTAACAAACCTTTGGAGGCATCTTCGACTGATGATCAAGATATGCAAATGGGGCTATGTGATCTATAGAGTGTCAATTTTCTTATATCAATAAGGAATTTCTTCCCATCAAATTTTGCAGAGTAGTTAACAAGGAGCAGCATTTTCTACCACGAAATTGTTAAAAGCTAAGCAGAGGAAAAATTTGTCACAAGATTTACTGTGGCTTGCTATTACTCAAATGGAAGTAGATAGTAGTAAACCAACACGTAGCTCCATTTAGTCATTAAGTGTATTAATTAAGTTTATAAAATAAGCTTCTAAGACAATCTAGTTTAATGTATCATATTTCTTCTCAATATTTAATAATTATAATAATTTGATTTTGAATATTAATATGTTATTCCACACCGCGAATTAATTTTGAAAGTGTCATCTGGCCCTTCAACCGTAAACAGTTGGAGCACACTGATGTAAGGTATATGAAAATAAATGAATGAATTTTGACATTCCATCTGAGGACAATCTGATCACAAAGTACATAAAACCAACACCAGGGATACATACAGATCTCCTAGCACACCAGACCCAGTAGTTGACAAGTAGTTGAGGATGCATGCGAAACATGGTGTACCAAAAAATTTTGTAAGTGGAGTACTAAGTGTGTTAGTCAATTCTCATTACTGTATAAAGACTTTGCGGAAATATTTGTTATTATGAAAAGACTCATCCACCTAACCACAAACCCCAATGGACCAAAAGTTCAATAGATGCAACGTCACTAAGCCCTATAATATTGTAATATTAACTAGATTTATGCACATATACACTCCTATTTTTATGTTTCACTATTGTCATAAAATATATGTTTGGATATAAAATTATGTAATCACATAATATACACTTACATTTTAGATAGCATATGCTATATGTAACCAATTAAAAACCTATCCATTAAAAATATATACACTGATGCTGTGCATTGTAAAATTAATTTTAAAAACACACTATTGTCATCTGTTGAAATATGTAAAAATATGCCGATGACAATAGTGTGTTTTTAAAATTAATTTTACAGTGCACAGCATCAGTGTATATATTTTTAATGGTTAGGTTTTTAATTGGTTACATATAGCATATTGCTATCTAAAATGTAAGTGTATATTATGTGATTACATAATTTTATATCCAAACATATATTTTATGACAATAGTGAAACATAAAAATAGGAGTGTATATGTACATAAATCTAGTTAATATTACAATATTATAGGGCTTACTGACGTTGCATCTATTGAACTTTTGGTCCATTGGGGTTTGTGGTTAGGTGGATGAGTCTTTTCATAATAACAAATTTACACAGTGAAGCAAATATAATAAATTTAATTTACTATACGAGTTGACATAATCACACTTTAATGCTTCACTTACCATATTCTAGTATGATGCGTTTCAAGGAGCCTCCTTCCCATTTTCAAATACTCTGTTAACTGCCAAATCCTTCTCAGAAAGATTCTTTTGCGCACCTGGTGAACTTTGTAGGAACTTTCTGATTAAATACCAGAGGAAGACAGCTTAATCATAAAGTTCATAAAAAGTCCACCAGGCACGCAAAATAATCTTCCTGAGAAGAATTTGGCAGTTGACAAGAGTGTTTGAAAATGAGGAGGAGGCTCCTTGAAACGCGTTATACTAAAATATGGTAAGTGAAGCATTAAAGTGTATTTATGTCAACTCATATAGTAAATTAAATTTACCACATTACCGTATTTAATCACATAATGGGCGCCCCCAGCATAATGGACGCATCCCAACCTTTTGTGTTAAAAAGTGAAAAATAAAAATTATATGCATAATAGTTGCACCTCATTTCTAACAAGAAGTTGTTTTAGTAATATTTGAAGTCGTAAGACTGGAGGGCCTGCTTATTTTCAAATACAAGTTTTTAAATAAAGCATGGAAATAGTAAACGAGATTGGTTCTTATTAACTCACAAAATAACATTCAATAATTGTCGATCACGGTATTCTTAGGATATCTGCAGTAGACATTTGTGTTGATAAAATTGCATTTGGACAAGGGATAAGAACCTACCGAAATAGTCAAGTTATACGAGTTTCAGGCTGAAATTCACAAAACATGGTAACACAATCACTGGACGAGAATGCACAGTGTCTGAGTAAAATGTGTACGTTTCTTTCTTGTCTGTTTACTTAACTGCTAACTGTTGATCATCAGATGTGCGATACAATGAATATATTAGTTGCGGCCGATATATCGATATGTAGGCTATCAATTGTAAGCTGGTGCCATCTTATAAATACGTGTTTTTTCGACTAAAAATTTTTCATCACATAAAGGATGCACCCAAGTTTTTTGTTATAAAAATCTGGGAAAAAGTGTCTCTATTACGCAGGTAAATACGGTGCTGCACGAACATCACAATACACTTATTCTATGCATGAATCTGTAAAATCCATCAACAAGAATGAATTGTTTATTTATCCAATGGCAGGATTTGACATTAGTGTCATTTTCCTTAAAGAATGAATTGTTTAAATGTGTAATTACTTACTTCTTGTGCTAGTCTGAAGGCACATTGCATAGATCTGTTATCACAGCGAACAAATGTCTTCACACCAGTGTTTATTAACTGAAACAAACAATTTTGGGTAAATTAACAATTATTACAAATATGTCTATTTAATCTCTCATGAGCAAAATTTATTTTAACTACCTTTATCTTCTCTTGGTTCTGAACTACAATGTCACGAACAGCAGGGGAAGTAAAGTAGATATTCTTCTTTTTTCCTTCTTTACAGCGAGTCAGGAGACAGTCTGATTGTAACTGCGAGTCCAGGCCATAAAAATCTCTGAAATTAAGTATTTTTCATTTTCAGTATCTCTTACTTTACAAAGATGAGAATCTGCTTCCTGAATTTTGCATTAGTTCCTAGATCACACAAACTTAAAGAAAGGGATCATGTTACATGAATAAGAGACAGGAAAATACCCTCTTAGAGAAAAATAATGGTGCACTTGTAATTTTTAAGTCCTAGCCATGCAAAGTGCCTCCACTCTAGGACTCAAAAAATAAGAATGCACCATTATTTTTGTCTAAGATGGGATTTTAGAGGAAAACATTGTACAAGTAAACCCCACACAAAAGACTAGGCTGAGATAGAGGCACCTATTTTCAATGTAAACTTTTCTAGATTTTGTAATTTTTTTGTCATTTCGGTATATTTATTTGCTATCTTTATTTCAATTTTGTAAAAAATATTACTATTCACTTCAGCAAACAGTAATTTTAAATGATCTTATTTTAGGAGGGGGATCTTATTTTCAGTATAATGAATAATAGCACATTAAATTGATTGGGACATGAACTTTCAATTTATATTTTACATTTCCCCTTCAATGAAATACGGTATTGGCCCGAATATAAGACGACCTCGTATGTAAGACAACCCTGAATTTTTGAAGGGTAGTTACGAAAAAATAAATAAAATCAGGTAAACTGATGAAAAAAAATGTCAGTATGTTTTTGTTTAATCAGTTATGACTGCAATTATGATATGCAGAATATGTTTTTTTTAAATTGATTTCCAAGTTAAGCTCCAGATTTATTCATTAAGCATGGCTTACGGAAGAACAAAGGTCTATTTTTTTTTAATCAGATTAAAATCTTCCAGCATCAGCCGAACTGTACAGATTTGTGATATTTTGACAATCGCACACTCACATAAATATAGCCTACCAAAAAAAAAGTGAAATTGGCCGGTTTCGGGGTTTGAGCCATGGAACTCCAGAATGTGAGGCCAAGACGTTACCATCTCGGCCACCTGGGTCAGTTTAACGGTCTAGTTGGATAAGCGCATGTAAAACAATAGTGTTTTTGGTCATAGCTAACTGTATTTTAATTTCCAAAGCCTCATAAGATCACAGTAAAACAATTGACTATGATGTCAAGACAACTGCTTTGCTTTTTTTTTTAATAAATTCTTTTGAATACGTATATTATCATAAAATAGGCACTAAATTGAGCATTACTCCGAAACAGGTCAACCGATTTTATACAATATCAATAGACGTCTTCCCACGAACATTATAAATGTGTATACCAAGTTTCATAAAAATCCGGTAAAGCATATTTGAGTTACCGCGTCTTTAAAATAGACACTAAATTGGGTTTTACTCCTGATTTTATTAATACTTTAATTACTCTTTATTTATTTATTTTGAGATTGGGAGTTTTCTCAAGAAAACCCACAACTTCATTGATTGTAAAAGTATGGTTAAATCCAGGCAGACTATATCACAGACTGTGAATCTGATTATACTAAATCAGTATATGACTATGAAAATAAGCAGGTCTGGTAGTAACTAACTCTACTGTACCTAATTGCTGGCCAAAGAGGTTCTTCTTCAGTAAAGAAAATGAATGGATCCTCTTTGTATCCTTGAATTCTTCTTCTCTTCCTCTGTGGTCCCCAGGGAGCTTTATCTGCGGATGAACTTTCCTGAGCTTCATTTTCCCCCTCTTCTGGAGCAGATTTTGCTGCTGCTTCCCAAGGCAGAGGTCGCAACTTCTCGAGCACAGCCACAAAGAAGCAACCAGTATCTTGGTGGTGAGGCATTATTCGAATACTAGAAAAGTGTTAATAAGTGTAACAATATGTGGAGAAAGAAAAAGTGTACTACACGTAACATTATTTTTAAATCAACCTTCATATTATTAAGGGGACGTGTGCACCACTCTCGATCAAAATTATACCGGAGTAAGAGCGATATAAAAAATTGAAGCATTCAACAACTGGATGCATTCTATCTTTGTCTTAGGCGCTTTCTTTTGATAAAATAACAAGTTCTCTCTGAGTTAGTTTGGGTAAAGGAACAGTCAGCTGAAGGAACAAATGCACAATGAACCTATTATGACTATAAACTTGTCATTATTGGTCCTGATTTCCACCATGCAACTTATATTTAGTCAAATCAAAATCAAGTGGATAAAAAGGGGTAAATTTGTACCACACATTTCATTTCCCCCTGTGAAAGTTACTGAGGAGTCTCCTTATGAGATTCCTGGGGAGTGGATTGACATACATTCAGGGCCCTATTTCATAAAAGTTACAATTTTACAGGCTACAGGTGACATAAAATTGTCTTACAGGTTTACATTTTGACAATTATGTTTTTCATAAAAGCTGACAACTTTACATAAATGTCATGACATTTTTGTAGATTTGTATAACAATTTTACATATTGTTGTTTCTCAAAACTTTTGAGTTTACAGGTAAAAGTCTGACAAATATGTCAAATCTTAGGATACCTATCATTTATGAAACATTAATTTTTGCTGACATATTTACAAATTTACAAAAAATGTAGAATTGTCATTGCAGAAGTGACAGGCAATCTTTCATATGTAGGCCAACAGAGTAGGTTATGTAAATGTGTGGCATAACTTGACAAACTTTCTTGTGATTTAAACTTTTTTAATAAACTTGCTAAATTGTCTTGTTAATAATGAACACTAGTAGTAGTGATATTGGTAGTAGTGAAAGTGGTGAAGAAATAGACATGAAACCACCCAGTGTTTTTAGGCTATGGATTAACCTAACTTTTAATTTCAGTGACTTTGTATTAAAAGATAAATATAATTCAATTATTTTCGATAGTAATAATCAATTGCTTAAGTATCATATTCAATGTTGAGACACGTATGTGAGAGCTATCTACAGTGTACTAAAGTAATCTTTAGGTTTGACATAAAATTGTCGCGTTTATGAAATGGGTTCTTTTAGTCTGACAATTTACATTAATTTGCCTGTAATGTAAGGAAAAGTTGTAATATTTATGAAAAATACAATTGTCGTGACATATTGACAAATTTGTCAGACTTGACATAATTGTCGTATTTGTCACACCTGTAGAGTTTTATGAAATAGGGCCCTGGCTGTACCATGTTTCTGTTCAATTCTGTGTGTGTGCTTTCCACAAGCGAGGAGTGTGAGTTTTTGAACCAACACGGAAGCGGATATACACGTACAATGACGGAACATACCCCTATCAGCAGGTTATGAGGTTCCAACAGTCACCTGAGGAAGGCCCTGAGGTTCGGGTGGAAATGTTGTGAAGGTTGTCTTTAAAATGAAACACGTTTTAAATCCACTGAAGGTAATTTTATTTTGATTTGGCTAAATATACTATTATGACTACTTCTGAAATCCTCAGTTATTGCGTTTTTTGAGCAAGATTTGAGCACATGGCCACCAATAGGCCTATCCTAAAATCTCAACTACACTTACCATCTAAATACAACAGGAAGACAATAAAGTGAGGTTATTAAACACTGTATAGAACAATATCCTTGCAGTATAGTGATGAAAAAGGTTCTAAGTTAAACATTTAACTTGTCTAATAATAACTGAACTAGTTAAATATTATATTAACACTTAATGCTTCACTTACGTCACTGTTTATGAGCAGGACATTCATGTGCTCCACTGTGTATATTACTTCGTTTTAATTATTATTGTCTAATAATACTCGAGATGGAGATTTTACGTACATACTTCACTAATTACGGAAAACTAACCTGAACATGTTTCGAGCCTGCCTCTAGACTCATCCTCAGCTATACTCCATCTAAGGTTGGGACAGCAGCTGTGGCACCTGGCGGATGTTTAACCAATCTCTTGATTAAATCATTTTCGGCGGGTATTTCAAAATTCATCAGCTGGTCTTTGTTTTTGTAGATATAAATTTTCTCACAAACTGTGAGTCGCTTATGTCCGTACACAAACTTTTTAAGTTCTGGCTCCAAATTAATTTCATGATCTTCTTCCCACACATGAGCGGCTATAGCTGATTTATCAATCTGTGCATATTTTATGTTTCTGATATGTTCTTTAGCCCTTACATCAAATTTCTTTTAGTTTTACCATTGTATTTCAGACTGCAATCTTTACAATTAAATTGATAAATTGATAGTTTTCCTAATTAGTGAAGTATGTATGTAAAATCTCCATCTCGAGTATTATTAGATATTTTGTAACTTCACTATATAAACTTCCTATTTATTTGAAGATTTAACTTGTATCAATAGTTCAGGGCTGAATTCTGTTCACGACACTTGAATTACCAAAAAATTTACTACTCACCATCTGTGAAGATTGTATTTTTCTCTGTCTTCTGGGGCAGGAGGGAACATTTGTGGGTGAATCTGAGTCCTCCACTGTTTTGGGACATCATCAAAGTTCTCATAACCTACTATGTCTCTCGAAGCAGGAAGCCAATGTGTCATTCCTTCCACGTATTTTAAACCAGGCAGCCGTGACGAAACATCAACAAGCTGCACTGCACCTAAAGCCAAACCAATTAAAAAAAATATAATGACGGCAAGCAGAAAGACAAGGATTTCAACATACACTCATACACTCTTACTATAGGGATGGCAGTAGCCTTAGCAGCGTTAGGAAGGATGGAAAGAAAACGAAAGATAGTAGAAAGAATTTCAAAATATCGGTATCAAAATACAATTTTGGATGAAAATAATGTAATAAAAGTATGTATGAAGTTAATTAAATTAAATGAGATGGTTGACAATTTTAGATTCACTTTTAAGGCTAGTTTACATGACGAAATTAGGTTTCGTAACTAAGTTTCACAACTGCTTTTTACTTGAATGCACAAGTGTGAGATGTACTGGCGACAATGAGTTACGACACTATGCAGTTTCGGCTGATTCCAACTTTTCACGAAACTAAAATGGTAATTTTGATATTATACGCTTATTTAGCTTGTTCACGTTTTGTAAAATGAAGTGAGAAAGTGAGGAAACTGTGAAATACCTGGATTCAGACGTGTTTCAAACATGAATATGGGATTTCAGCAACTTGAACTTCAGAAAAACAGATGAAATGTGCGGTTGCCCTGGAATTAGTTTTAAAGAAAATGGGTGTGATTAAATCCGTCATGTTGGTCATGATTTCCATCATTTAACGTAGTCAAGAATAAAATAAAATTGTTTTCGGTGGATCATGTGTTATTTTTCCTTCCTTTCTCTCGGCATGATATAAACAATCACCTGAGGAAGGCCTGAAGGATAAGACCGAAACGCCGTGAAGATTGAATAAAGGAAAAATAACACGTGATCCACTGAAAACAATTTAATTTTATTCTTGATTGGGTGTAATTAGTTTCACGAAATCACTTTCCTGAAAGTAGATACGAAACCTATTAAACTGGGCTAGTAAACTAGCCTATATTCAACACTCGTTGGTCCATATTTTCCACTGAAAATGTATTATAAAATTCATAAAAGAACAGATAAAAAATAATTTATTGTCAGTGGATAAAACACCCCCAGGCCTTCATCAGGCGTGGGGGTTCAGGCTGAAACGTTGTGATAGAAAATGTGTGTGTTTTATCCACTGACAATAAATTCTTTTTTTATCTGTTCTTTTATGAATTTTATAAAACTAGCCTATACTTACATTTTTGCAGAATGTATGTTTCATGGGCTTTGCCAACGTGCCATGCTAGATCTCTAGTAATATTATATAGGGACTTCATATTTAATTCCTTAGTAGGAAGTTTCTTAAAAGTAAGAACATTAAAGCAAGGATTTACATTTGGTCAAATAGAAATGCCCAATACCAGTAGGCTGAATGTAAGCACAGAAAATTCCCCAGAGTTCTACAGACCATACTGAGCTAACAGATCAACTAATTCAATACTTGGAAGTTTGTTAATTAATGCAGAATAATAAGTTCATTAGTCCTTTTCCACTGATTAATACTGTAATCTAAAAACTCAGACGATAAAAAACTTTACTTACAGTGGATAAAATTAAATCATCTAAAAACAACGTTTCAGCCACATCCGTCTGGCCTTCCTCAGGTTACTACCTCAGCCTGAACTGCCAAGGGGGGACGAGACTGTAGAAAACCCATGCTGCCCTCTGGCCGTGTCATCACAAAACAAAGTACTCCTCCCATGTTCTCGAATCCATTCCTCAGGAATGTTGTAGTCGACCTCTTCTTTGTCACCTGTCGGTGGCGCGGGAAATTTGAACTCACAATTTTTACTTTTCTTTTTCTTTAGCCTTCTTAACAAATCCATCCACTCATCACCTAGGTCTCCTTCATATCTATTTAGACTAGGCCCTTGGTTATTGATAATATTCCACGCCTCACAAATCTTTCTCTTCTCCAAACCATATTCCACCCTCACAATCTCCAAATCACCAATATCATGCTTTTTATCGGCCATGTGTTGACTAAGTCCCGTATTTGTCCTCCCATACCTAGGGTTTACCTAGGGTATGGGAGGACAAATACGGGACTTAGTCAACACATGGCCGATAAAAAGCATGATATTGGTGATTTGGAGATTGTGAGGGTGGAATATGGTTTGGAGAAGAGAAAGATTTGTGAGGCGTGGAATATTATCAATAACCAAGGGCCTAGTCTAAATAGATATGAAGGAGACCTAGGTGATGAGTGGATGGATTTGTTAAGAAGGCTAAAGAAAAAGAAAAGTAAAAATTGTGAGTTCAAATTTCCCGCGCCACCGACAGGTGACAAAGAAGAGGTCGACTACAACATTCCTGAGGAATGGATTCGAGAACATGGGAGGAGTACTTTGTTTTGTGATGACACGGCCAGAGGGCAGCATGGGTTTTCTACAGTCTCGTCCCCCCTTGGCAGTTCAGGCTGAGGTAGTAACCTGAGGAAGGCCAGACGGATGTGGCTGAAACGTTGTTTTTAGATGATTTAATTTTATCCACTGTAAGTAAAGTTTTTTATCGTCTGAGTTTTTAGATTACAGTAATTAATGCAGAATTCAAATAAAACATACCTTCTGACTGAACAAGAAGACGATGTATCACAGCCTCGTTTTCAAGAGGGTTTAAGGAACATGTGGAGTACACAACTCGACCACCCACAGCCAGCATTTCCACACCACGACGCAGTATTCGCATCTGCATACTTCAAAGTAAAAAAATAAGAGAAATGCATATTAGTATTAACAACAACAATAATAATAAAAATATATTGTTTATACAGGTGTGTTTTCAAAGTAAGTACCAATAATTCTTTTTAAAAATAACAGAACAATATTTCCCAAATACCGCATTGGCCCAAATATAAGACGATGTTTCTTTTCTCCTAAAAATGTGATTATAAAAACTATACTCATCTTATAAGCGCAGCCTAACACTTTCAACAACTCTCCATTCATTAATGCAGCTATGCAAAGGGAATCACTACGCGATGACGTGCGTCTGACACAAAGTCAAAGTCATGCGGAAATTCACTGAACTTTTCCAAATTTTATTTTTCTCGAATTCGTGCTTCTGCTTGTACTGCACCGTTACTTCTCTATTCTCTACGCGTAAAGCTTTGTTTGACCACCAGTAATGTCGGATCATGTGGAAAAGAAAGCATCTATATTGTCTCAGTGCATAAATATAGGCGAGAGAAGAAGTTACAACATGAACTTCAAAATTCCATTTTATGTGAAGCAAAATGTACTAATAAGCTATTTTATTAATTTTTTCATAACTATCCTTAAAAAATTTATGGTCGTCTTAAATTCGGGCTAATACAGTATTTTACTATCATTCATTACCTTACACTATTTCTCCACATAGTAGCACCATTATTCAGGCACTTGCCGTCAACATATGCATTACTAAACCTTGAGCTTGTCATTTTTTGTAATTTATTTGCAAATTGTCACTGTCTACTTGAATGCATATTGGTTAAAACACAATTTTATTCTCCACTGGATTTTCTCACAATGATAGCCCAATCTGCTGCATTTGAGATTTCCTAGTCAATTCATACTTACGACCTTCACAGAGCTTTTGGAACTGAATTCATATGCATTTCTATTTCTTTCAGTGTTTTGTTGTTAGCTTCCTTTGTAATAATATTAATTTCGTCAACAGACGCATTATGAAACCTTGAGCTTGCCATTTTTGTTTTTAATTTAACGCCGACAATGGATGACATTGTCTACTAATCATTGCATAGCGATACTGTTACCAGTTGAGCTAACATTTTATCAGATAAAATCGCATCCTCCGGATTCTTGCAAGCATGTTTATTTATTTATTTATCAATAAAGACCCCAAAGAGCAATAATGCTCGTAACTAGGGGCAGTACACTATAATACACAGGAAACAACCATATATTTACTAAGAGCTAGCAAAAAGTACAATTATTGAAAATAATCAAATGAAACTTATCACATTACTAAGACTATCACAGAAGCCATATATTTAATAGAAAAATAGAAAAGTAAGAACCACGAAATAGTTGTGATCAGAAATGAAACTTAGTCTTTGAAGAAAAAGTCTTTATATTTCTAATATCCTTAATATTTTGTGGTAATTCATTATAATTTCTGCCAAGGAAATAATGAATTCCTTTAGTACCATATTTGACTGAAGAATTTTATGGTAAGTGCACAAAATTATAATTTCTAGTAAAATAGTCGTGAATATCATCATTAAAGATAAAAGAAACATTACGAAGTGTGATATTTTTTATAATCTTCTACACAACAACACACGACTGGGATTAAAAACTTCTCTGATTGTAAGCACGCCTGAATATCAATATAATTCTAATGGTAAGGTGAATGAAAGTGGATGAAAGTTATATAAGGCTCTTAATGCTCTATTTTGTAAGATAAATGACCATGATTGGTTGATATCCAAGGCAAGGCTAAACATTATTGGGGAATGTTGGAAAGTCCACCAAAATCTGTATTACAGTACAGCACATGCATTTTACGAAAAATTCTGTTTAATATGGATTTTCAGGGGTCTGGACAGGGTTCGGTCCTATCTTGTCCAGATTAGTGGAACCCTACAGTATTGAAGTTTTACTGAATCACAAACAATGTAGAATTGTAGAGTAATTATAATTGCTTCACTGTTTATGTTCCATCATTTTCTAAAAAAATGTAGAATTACCCATGCAAATTGTTGCCATTGGCAGAGTTCCACTTCGTCCAAATGTCAGGATTTTTTCTAAGTGTACCATCTCCAGAACATGGTACATCACAAAGCACTCGGTCAAATTTAAGGTTAGAGGGAGATCCATCTGCAAAGGAAGCACAAAAAATTCTTGAATCAACTGGAAATTTTGATAGCCAGCAAATAAACAAGTAAAACTATTAACTTAATTCAATAAGTTTATCAGAAATTCAATAAGTTTATCAAAAATCTTATTTCATAGTTCAAAAGTTACTTCACTCTGTACTTAGTAGACAATTAAGGAACTATTTTATTTGTAATAACTCAGGGTTTCAATTTTTGTTCTTACTACTTTTCCTTTTTTCTTTTTACTATTCTGTTCTTTCTTTTTTATTATTATTTTTTAGGTATTGATTTAATATTATATTTTCTTTATATATTTGTAATTTGTATTTCGTAACGTAAATGGCTGAACTGTGCCCGAGCACGAGCGCTTGCTCATTCGGGTGGTCTTGTTTTGTTTTGTATATTTGTATAAATTTGTATAAATAAATATATATATATATATATATATATATATATATATATATATATATATTAATAAAAATAAAATAATAATAATAATAATAATTAATAAACTTTAAAACATTCAACTTCACACATTACTGTAAGTAAATACTCACTAAATCAGGACATACGTTTCGATAGCCTTGCCATCATCCTCAGCTAGTTTCACTGATGTCCACCAGATGTCTTCCAAGTTGTATGAATTTGTAGTTCCACTGACGTCCACCAAATGTCCTCCAGGTTTTATGAATTTGAATATGAGGTCACTGCAGTGCCTCATCATTTCTGGTTAGCGTTGCCACCTGTCCCGAATTTGGCGGGACATCCCACATTTTAAGAACATTTTCAGCGTCCTGAATTATGCCTATATATATATATACCGTATGCATTATATATATAGTTTTATTATTTTGCTAGCCTTTTCTTCTCTAATGTTAGTGTTACTATTACTTAGCCCATTCAGTTTTGGCTTTGTAACGGATATATACCATCTTTCTCTTATTAATAAATTGTTCCATGTACAAATTTAGGTATGAAGATCGGCTATATGCATATATTCGATCAGTGTCCCTCCTTAGCCTTACCAAAAGGTGGCAACCCTATTTCTGGTCAACAGGTCATGATTTCAATAGTGAGGCAAAAGTACTAAAATGTGTTCAGAAACCACTTGACCTAACTGTTTGGGAAAAATTACACATCCAGAAAAACAAACATCGGCTTCTAAATTTTGATATCCCTAAGGACAATGACCTCATATCCAAATTCATAAAACCTGGAGGACATTTGGTGGACGTCAGTGGAACTAACTCCCAATTCATACAACCTGGAAGACATCTGGTGGATGTCAGTGGAACTAGTCGAAGATGATGACAAGGCCATTGAAACGTACGTCCTGATTTAGTGAGTATTTACTTACAGGAATGTGTGAAGTTGAATGTTTTAAAGTTTATTAAGTTAATGTTGACACTTCACAATGTTTCCCGATTAATTTAATTTAACCAAAAGTAAAACTATCTCAGTACACGTACACGTCCAACAACAAAAGGACCAACATGTAGCCTGCAGCTATTCTTTCTACACAAATAAAATATACACCTGAAAATGACAAATTAACGTTGAAACGCATCATGAAGAAAACAACACTGCAATTTTAGCATTGAACAAGCGTTTTAACGAAGTTATGGTTGTATTTTAACATTAGGACTACCATTTGTATTATTGGTGACAAGTAATCTATGTTTACGTTTTAATAACTGTAAGACATTTTAATTGTTATCATTTTGACTCTCATAGTGTACACACATAAGTTAATGTTTTTAGACAAGTAATGCATATTACAATTTATGTATAAGACTTTTATCCCACGATGATTTTTAAATAATTTATATAATAACAATAGAAAAAATATACAATTATTGTATTAATTGAGTAGTCTACAGGTGGAATATTGAGTATATACGAAGCAAAAGTAAAACTATGCATCAAAAAAGGAAGCTTCTGTAGCAGCTGAGAAAATAGGCGTCATATTTTCCTCAGGAGGTTGATTTATAAAAATCTGTCACAAGTACAAGGCTGTTGCATGCAAAGCAAATGACTTGGGGCTCAACTGATCTGGATACACCTAATCAGAGCAAGTGATGAGTTTTATGGAACGTCGAGTATGCAAAACTTTCTTCTTTATTTAAATTATTATAAAAAAATTAGAGATGTTGTGTACTTGATGGAAAATTTCTTACAGGGATCTCTCATCTGAGGATGGAGCTGGAGAGGTAGATATTGGCCCGAATATAAGATGATGTCTTTTTCCTCAAAATGTGCTTATAAAAACTATAACTTACTCATCTTATATGTGCAGCCTTAACACTTTCAACAACTCTCCAGTCACGAATGCAGCTGTGAGGCAGGAATCCTCACATGATGACGTTCGTCCTACCCAAGGTCAAAGTCATGCAAAAATTCACAGAACTTTACCAAATTTTACCGAACTTTATGTCTCCTGCATTCGTGCTTCTGCTTGTCCTGCACTGCTTGGCATGATTGGCATCTCTATTCTCTATGTGTAAAGCTTTGTTTGAGCACCAGTCATGGTGAATCATGGGGAAAAGAAAGCATCTTCATTATTTCAATGCGTAAATAAAGGCGAGAGAAGAAGTTACAACATGAACTTCAAAATTCTGTTTTATGTGAACCAAAATGTACTAATAAGCTATTTTATTTATTTTTTCATAACTACCCTTAAAAAATTCAGGGTTGTCTTATATTCGGGCCAATATGGTTTCATGCTTGACATTAATTTCTTTTTTGCACAGGCATCCAGCAGCTAGTGGAATGCTAGAACAAGCCTCATGAACAGAACAGGGACTACAGTACAACCCCTATTTAACATAACATCGATTTAACATTTTCCTGCATTTAACATGAAATTTCGAAAATCCCAAATATTTTCACATGCAATTAATGTGTTAGGTGTAACTTTTAACTTAAAGTGATGGTGGCAAAGAGAAAAATACTTTCCTAAATGAAGAAGTGCATATTGTAGATGAAGTAGAAATAATATCAGAAATGGCTTGACCACAATATTTAGCAAATGCCTTAATATTTCATGCTAACTGGTATAATTGTAATTATAGTCAGTATTAATTCTTAAAAATAATTTAACTCCTGTTTAATATAAACCCCTATTTAGCATACAATATTCTGTATTTCCAGAAAAACTTTGAATTGAGGTTCTACGGTATGTTGAAAAATATGCAATTGTAAGGCATCTATCTGCTGCTGTTTAAAATTTTGTGTGTGGGTACTTATTGACTTCTCCAGGTTATGGATACGAGTGATCGAAGTAATGAACAAATGCAATACTTGCCTTCACCAGTAACAGTAAAATTTGGCATCACAGCAGAGTCATGATTTGTTATCACAATGCATGGAGAATTCAGTCGTTTAGCTTGATGAACCAACATATAACAACGGTTATTGCTGATGTCATTTGCAATTACAAAGCCACCTGCAACCAAGAAAAATAACAGGATAATCATGTAAACCAATAAGTATATTCATACACCCTATGTTGTAGGATATGGGAATGGATTTAATGTCCTTAATTAAGGTGATACATTAAAAAATTGGGAAAAATTGTCCATTATATGTTAAAATCAGTGTGAGCGGGCTTTCTGTAAATTTTTAATTCTAGCTTGTTTACTTGTTCGAAAACAGGGTACTTAGGAAAATATTTGGACCTAAGAGAGATGAAAATGGGGACTGGAGAAAACTGCATAATGATGAGCTCCATAACCTGTCCTCATCACCGGGCATAGTAAAGATAATTAAATCACGGAGGATGAAGTGGCCTGGACATGTTGTACGCATGGAAGAAGAAAGACATGTCTCAAAAATATTGACTGGGAGACCTGAAGGGAAAAGACTACTTGGAAGACCTAGATGGCTGCTATGGCTATTGAAATATAAATATTGAAAATGGTAGCAAGGTCAGGTAAACTATACCAAAAGTTTAGTTTTAATTTCAACTTCTTATATAATTATTGACATCTGGCGTGGTCTTGTGGTTAGTGTTGCTGATCACAGATCTGTCGGCCCGGGTTCAATCCCCAGTACCTCCTTGGATTTTTCTGTGGTAGGGAGGTATGGAAAGTGGTGCACTCAGCCTTGTGATTCAAATTGAGGAGCTACTTGATAGAAAAGTCGAGTCATGGAAACTACCATTATTAGCCATGGGTGTCGGCATGCTGATCACATGTCCCCAATCCTGTCATCTGCCTATGGTAGATGATGCAGAGGTCGGGTGGTAGCGCCAGGGAGTTTAGTTTTTTATGTAATGTAGATGTAGATGTAAATATCTCGTCCTGTAGATCCTGTGTTGAGCAGGGTTCAAGGATATAGAACACGTCAGATCAAGAAATACATGCATGTTATAACAATAATATACAGAAACTGCAAGCTGCCAAATTTATCTAAGCTGGAAATATTCTTCCAAATTGTAGAAGGTGTGAGTTATTAAAAATTCCTTGACAGATGTTTTGAAAGGTTTGCTCTTTCCTTGAATACATAATAATTTAATGTTGTTTGGAAGCTTGTTATATATCTGTATTGCAGAATAATAAGCACCCTTCTGAAAGAGTTTTAATGAGTTAGTTGGTCTGTGTAGATCATTCATGTTTCTGGTAGTACGTCCATGTACACTGAAATTAGTTTGGAATTTATCAATATTATCTACTATATAACACATAACGGAATATATATACTCCCCTGTAAGGGTGAGGACTTTTAATTTTTCAAATAGCGGTTTACAAGATTCCCTTTTTTTCTTTCCACATATTATTCTTATTGCACATTTTTGTAATGTAAATATTTTCTCCCTATGGGAAGAGTTGCCCCAGAATATGATTCAGTACCTCATTACCAAGTGAAAATATGCAAAATATACCATTATTCAAAATTCGTAAAGCAAAACATGCTGAACTCAGTTTTGGACTTATCATTTCTGTGTGTCTTCCAGTCAAGATTTTGGTCAATTTGCAGTCCTAAAAATTTTACATTGCTAATTTCTTTTATGATTTGTGTTTCATAATTAATTTGAGATACATCTGTTGAGTATGTCATATAATTTCAATGTGTTAACTTCCAATACGATTTAATACTCACTTGGCAATTCTTCTTCAGCATGTAGGAATTCTATCAACTGTGCTGTTTTCGAGCCTGGAGCTGCACACATGTCCAATACCTGAAATATCATACTTTTGTGTCAGAAGAAACCATGCACCAAGTCAAACCTATTCTAAGAGAGGTAGATGATTCATTATTTATCTTACCTTATGATGAGGTTTAACATCCAGAAGGAGAGGAGGAATCATGCTAACAACTTCTTGCCTGCTGATGTTGCCACAGCCTGTTTCCGACACAAGGAAGTTGTGTAAACGGAAGTAAGCTTCTGAACGACGGATGTCTTTTCTGGTTAACTGTAACTGCCATGCTAGTTCATCTGGATACCTGGAAAAGAAATAAATCTGGGTTCAATACATTGCTGCAGAACATCTCTCGTTATGGCACCTAAAATTATGGATCACAGCTTGTAATCTAAGGATCCTTGCTTCCCTTAGCCACACCCTAAGGTGACCATTTGTTCTTATTTCATTGGGGCAGCTTTACAGGAATTTTATGTACCCATGTCAGGATGCAAAATATTCTATTTTATTAAAAAATTGCAGATATTATCCCAATTTATTAAAATGGCCTACATTACGATGATAAAATTGTAGTTCAGTTAAATAAAATGCTGTGATTAGGCTATAAGATGATTGCACTGTAAGATGGATGTAACTGTGGGTTGGGATATAAGACAATAAATTACACCCCTGTGCACATTCTGCACTTTTCTATTTTATTATTATAAGACTATGAACTATGTGGACAAGTTTTTAAACTCATCGAAGAAAATGTGTTGATTTACAGTCGATTTTCATGCTATGCATTGAAAAAGCTCTGTAAATAAGAAGGATTACCGTTGGATCGTTTTAAACAAGCCACTGGTTTCATCGGCATCCAAGACCAATGGATACGATTGAACAATGCAATTAATGTGCTGGAAATGAGAATGTGTTTAAGAACGCTTGCAATGTAATGCGAACAGAGTAACTACAGTTAGTTAAAAAGACTACCTTTACCGGAATAAAGCTTCCTTGATCATTTGGATCAGTCGGAGTACGTTGAAAATGGGGTAAAGTTATAATCCCGAAACCGGTCCAGGTTAGTACAAATTTAGTGAAGTTCAGTGTATTAAGTCTCCACTCATATGCTTACATATTTAATAACTTCACTGTGTAAACTACCTTCATTAATTAAATAACCAAAAATAGGTTTTATTTAGCAGATTATGGTGTTTCATTTCGCATTATCTCGAGGCTTGTATTTACCTGCAAATGGTACCTAATATACCATACCAATCTTGACATCATAATATATCATAAAAATGGTTTTAATTTATACAAATTTCAATCTATTTTTTTTTGTATCTGTCCTATAAGATGATCCCGGATTTTCAGGGCCTTTTTGTATGATTCGACTATTGTCCTATCTGCAGAGATATAAGGCATTAACCTAATCTTAAAACTAATGCTAAGAAATGTTAGAAAAATTAATTCATTCTTATCCTGTTAAACAATAATCAAAATATTAACCATGGTAAGCAGATGGGCTTCTGAACTTGTTCTTTTTCTTCACCATTTTTCTCATTGTTTCCATCAGCCTGTGCTGCGTTCTGCAACAAATCATTAAAGAACTTGCTTTTCACAATCCCCAGTAGAGCTCTTGCTTCTGATTTAGATCCAGTGATGCGGAAAGAAGTAGGCAAACTTCTCTTTATTGCAGACATGAAACTTTCCCATTCTTCTTCTGGACATATTTTCTGCAACTGTAGCAAAATACCAAATATGAGCCCTTGCGGTACATTTTAGTTAATTTTTTATATCTATGTTAAATTATCATCTTCTAATTAGAAGCTATTGGCAGTACGGTACCGGTATAGAAATTATATTTTACATATGATTTCTAGAACAATCGTGATTAATTTAACACAGAAGTTGGCGAAAGATAGATATATGCAGTGCATCGGCGAAGCTCCACCTGCTCTCGCCTGCCCGCTCGTTTCCCCTGCTGACCCTCGCTTCCAAGCCAATGCGCACTCTACTGCTTGCTTCCCCTACATCTCCTATCACGGCTATGTACTTGCTCAGTTACGAAAATTACCAAAATTACAATCGTAGGCCTACCGTACTAAAATTATTTTATTAATTTAGTAGGGCATTCTGAATTCTCTCCGGCAGTTAGGTTATGAACAGTGATATTAATTTAGGAGGGCATTCTGAATTTGGTATTAGACTTGAATAACCCGCCGGTTCCTTCCCCTCGCTTCCAAGCCTGCGCACGCACCTATTGTACCATGGCTTCCTTGATAGTCGTAACACTGTTTTATGAAAGGTGTGGAAGGGTAAAAAGCTTCTGCATTTAGTTAAATAATGATAGGTAAATTCTAGCTCAGTGACAGGTTTTGTTAGGTCAGCAACGTTATGTTAGTTTAGGAGCAATATACTGAATAGCGCGATGTTTATTATGTCTCGCATTGAATCTCTTCTGCGATGAAACCCTAAACCCCGCCTTCCGAGGCGGGTCGCGTTAGACAGTTCGTGGAAGGAGCCTAGTGCGCAGCATAAAACTATTTTTGCCCTTAATTTAACACAGGAGTTTTAGAAAATACTAATTAATCTGGAAGTTTTGCACTAAAACAATAAACTACAGAATTTTCCTACATTTTTAGGGTTCACTCCAAAAAATGTACATTTCATAAAATTGCTTTACCGATACCACCCGTAAAAGCTCTATTAAAAGTCCAAGAATGATGGTTCTACAATAAATCGGTTGGGTCTACTTCAATACTCTACATGAAGAGTGCTCCATGAACATTGCAGCGTTGGTTACATGGCTGTAGATTGTCTCCCAGCACACTGACTGAATAACTATGATCAACTTATTTTGAATGCTGCATCGTATAATGCTGCCAACAGCTTTACACATGGGAAGAACAAGCACAATGTTAATGACAAGTAGCACAAAATTTGTGACAGGTTAGGTTAGTATATTGACAAGTAGTTCTTGTAGCAGAGTATCGAAGGAGACTCCATCAACCTGCCAGTTAGGCCTATATAATCCCTGATTTAGCCTACACACTGGTTCAGACTAAGAAACTAACTCTTGTAAAAATACTGTTCAGATATTAGCAAACAGAGAAGGATACCTTATAATACTTCTCAAATTCTTCATTCTCCCTTTTTATATCTTCATAATGCTTCCTAGGAGCATTCTCATCCCATTTGTCCTGTAATAAACAAAGAAAAAGGGCCAATGTCAATTATGCAAAAGAAGTATGTAGATGTAGATGTCTTGTTCTTATTCTATGGTACGAGAATGTTGTGTGAATTTTCCAAGAGACAGAATATGACCCCCAGAAAGTAGCATAAAATTTTAGTATGGTAGAGAAAGTCGTGTGAGAGTTCCCTGAGATGGATTAAGACCCAAGAAAAGAGCATAAAAATGTATTACAGTACAATAGTGAAAGCTGCGTGAGCGTTCCCAGAGATGGAATAAGAAGAGAGAAAACAGTAGGCTAGTCTTAATGATCGAGGTAGAGAAAGTCGCGCATGTGTTCCAAGAGCAGCAGGAAGAATTAAAGATGAAAAACATTGCTCTCTTGGCTATGGTCGTCCTTCATGCCACCCTACCGTCAGATAGCCTTTAGCCAAGGAAAATTTGACCTGAGCGGGAATCGAACCCGGGTTCTTGATTTTGTATACTGACGCCTAAACCACTAGGCTCCCACAGGTCATACTCACATCCATTTAAAATATTCCTTTAGACCCCTATCGACCCTCATTACAGTTGTTCACAACTCTACGCTGTCAAATGAGGTTATGTTCTATGAAATTGAATAATAATTGCTATTATCAGGTTTACGTTATCACCTGTGGACACATGCGACGTGATCTGAAAGTCTGCTAGCAAAATTATAAAGATTTTCAGCAGTTTATTACTAAAGATCAGTGCATTCAGATAAATTTGTATTCTACAGGCAACAAAATTCAACAAGGCCTTACCCGTTTCTCGTTTCTCCTCTTTTCTGCAAAGTGCCTATCTTTATTTCTCTGTCTATGTCCTCTTCCCATTATGTTATAATTTGGGAATTCAGCACGTAATCACAGACAAAAACTCTGAATCAACAATCACACACGTGTTTAATCTAAACTTGTCAACGAAACACCTTCCCAAAGCGCCGCCATTCCACATCCACAATTCCACATTCGAGCAGAAAACTATCGATAATCGTATCGATAACTTCAAATCATTTTAAAAATAATTAATTTTAATTATTATCCCCACAAACCCTTGAAAATATATTGTTATTAACATGTATATTGATAATCTGACGCCAAGTTATAACATTTACACTAGAGTTATGCCGAATCTCTCAGAATTTTCTGATGCAGCAGGTAAAATATCGACTATCGACTTCTTAGCAATCCTACCCGGCGTTTTGAAGTTTTGGCGCTTCGCGGTCGGTTCAAAAGTTTTTCGTGTGAATAAGTGCTATTTTCAGTGTTTTAAATGCCGATGCATATTTTATTTAGTGTTCAGTGTGTGTGTGGTTTTTGTATTGAACTTTGTACGAGTTTTTTCTTCGTGGGAGTTGCTGCGTAAGTACAGATATTAAAATCCTTGATTCTAACAGCAGAACTCTTTAACATTAGAAACTGATATGCTAGTTCAATAGTTACGGTATAATAATAGTAGGAAATCGCCCAAATGTGCATATCTAGTTATCTTATGCATGTTGTGTCAATTACATTGTTCTTTTATTACAATTGGAGGATTAATATCTCTCACACTGGCTACCATGTAGTAGGCCTATGCACGCACACATACACATACACAGTCTGTAGAGAGATCATGCAATTTTTTCTTATGCACAGTCTATGATGAAAGGTATGACTTCTAGTTTGTTTAGAGTGTTCCTCACATCGTTGTTGGGGTTGGTCCAGTTTCTCTTTCTACATCTATAATGCAGAAATGTGGTTCTTTTTCTTCTCATTTCTTCTGCCTTGTTTCCAGTAGTTCCACTTCCTGGTTGGTAGATGGCAGTAGCAGTGTGTGTCTGATGGTAGGTCTCTCCTGTTATCCAACAAACTAAAGGAAAAGCCATAGGTAGAATTCTGCATTTACACCCTCTTTAGAAAGCTGGAGGAATCCCCATTAGGAAAAGTACAGCTATTTAAAACCTTAATTTTGCCAATTATAACATATGATTCACCCATATGGGGGTACGTCATGGATTCCACCCTGAAGCCCTTACAAGTAGCTTAAAATAAAGCATTGAGACTAATCCATGGTAGCGACTGGTACACCACAACAGTTCAAATTCATGAAAACCTTGAAGTGAGATACATAAACCAAGAAATAAAAGAACAAATAAAGAAATTCTATCAATGTCTTCAACTTAGCCCGAACCAATTGTGCAAGAACTGGGCAATTACAGTGCAGGTATAACAATACATTAGATACAGGAGACCAAAACATGCCTTGTAATATGCAACGTGATCATGGATATATACTTATCCTGATGTATCAGGAAGGTTATATTATTAGTTGAATAAAAACACTTTCTTAAACGCACTTTAATTTACCTTAGTAAACTTCTGGACCGCCGTTTCGCAAGTGGTGTTCCTGCATCATCAGCAGAGTGCCAGAGTGCCAGACTTGGCCCTCTGCTGATGATGCAGGAACACCACCTGCGAAACGGCCGTCCAGAAGTTTACTAAGGTAAAATAAAGTGCGTTTAAGAAAGTGTTTTTATTCAACTATTTGTTACACAACACTAAAGTCGGACACAAGAATGAATGTTATATTATTGTTTTTCTTTATAACCTTATGTCTGTTGTAAAAAATGTTGTAGTTAGGGACAATAGTCCGATACTACTGTCTTATGGTTTTAAGGAATAAATAAAATTTAAAAAAATAAAAAAGGCTCTCTTGCCAATTCATATACTAGTTGGGATAAGGTAATTATTTAGAGTCCCATAGTTCTTTTTAGGAGACTGACTTTAATTTCACAAGACAGTTCATTTTGCTCACTGATAGCTGCTCCCAAATTAATTCCAATCCATGAGTTATTAATGGGAGGATCTTGGCATATAATAAACTCATTGCTATTTGTAGTTGAACTGGGGTTTGAACCCAATACCTCCCAAAACTAATCAATGATACTACCGTCTTAGCCGCCTCACCTGGTGGAATTTTTCTTTGAAAACAAAGAAATATTGGCAAGGAACGTAACTTAATCCTAGTGATTGTTCATTGGAGTATAATATTGCTCACTTTCAGAGTCATGGTCGATGGAATTGTTCTTCTTCAGGATCTTCAGAAATACTACCTACATCTATCATAAAATTAAGATCACCATTGACTAAACTAAACAAAACTCCTTAGTTAAGTGGAAGGAAAGGAAATAGACATTAAATCCATGTCTGGGATATTAATACAAGTAAGAATCAGCTTGAAAAATTTTATGTCATAACCGGGATTTGAACACGGATCTTCGGCTTAACGCGCCGATGCTCTACCATTGAGCTACCATGACAACATGCCAGTCTGACATCAAATTCCTCAACTGATTCAGAAGACAAGGCAAACCACGGGAGGTTTCTCTCCGTCGAGAACACACATCCAAATGGCGTCCACTAGGCTTCAAAGTACCTACAAGGGTAGGACGCCATTTGGATGTGTGTTCTCGACGGAGAGAAACCTCCCGTGGTTTGCCTTGTCTTCTGAATCAGTTGAGGAATTTGATGTCAGACTGGCATGTTGTCATGGTAGCTCAATGGTAGAGCATCGGCACGTTAAGCCGAAGATCCGTGTTCAAATCCCGGTTATGACATAAAATTTTTCAAGCTGATTCTTACTTGTATTAAAACTCCTTAGTGCTACATCTCTGAAGGGACAAAGCCTACCATAGGCAGATGGCAGGATTTGGGGGCATGCGGTTAGCATGCCGACACCCATGGCCATTAATGTTGGTTTCCATGATTGGAGCCTCTACTTCTCTTTCCAGTAGCTCCTCAATTTGAACCACGAGACTGAGTCCACCCCGTTCCAGACCTCCCTACTCAGAAAAATCCAAGGATCGAACCTGGACCGATGGATCTGTAGTCAGTGATGCTAACCACAAGACCATGCCGGCGGTCCACCATTGACTAACATAGTCAATTTCTTCAGTTAACCTCCCTCCAGCCCTAAATAATATAAACAAATTCCTAATTAATAATATTAACAAAAATGACAAAACTAAAGTAATATATTCAATTCCAGATAATTAAATAATACTCACATAAGTAAAGTTGTATATGCCAACAGTACTTTACACCATTAACATCAATCCTGTCGTGTCAAAAAACCTATTTCACCTTTAATTATGTGATTGCATAAAAGGAAAGTTAATTTAATATGGATGAACAATAACAGCTGGAATTCAGTGCAGGGTTGTCACCATAATGAAAGTCATACTTCTCTAAGGTAGAAGAGATATACAAGGGTCATCCAGAAAGTAAATTCCAATTGCCGATAAAGAAAACTAAAACATTAATAAGTATGATATATTTATTGCAATACTTACAGAGATTCATTGGCTACTTCTCTACATAGTTGGCACCGTTAACGAGCCATTTATCTTAGCGGTGTACCAACAATTGTATGCCTGTGTCGTAGGACTCTGCCACCAGTGGTATGCATGAGAAAGGTGATAAGTTTCTCGACAATGTCCTCACTGGGGATAAAACTTGGGTGTCGCCTACCACACCAGAAACAAAACAACAATCCATGCATTGGCGGCATAGTGGTTACCTGCGAAGATCAAATTCAAGCAGACAATCTCTGTTAAAAAAATCTGGGATCAACATGATGTCCTCCTGTGTGAGTTTTTACCACGAGGGGAGACCTTAAATGCTGATCGGTATTGTCAAACATTGAAAAATCTGAGGAGAGCATTCTAAAACAAGAGACGTGGAATGATGAATGCAGTGATTTCATGGCTCCATACGTTGGTGGCAGAGTCCTATGACCCGAGCATACAAATGCTGGTGCAGTGGTACGATAAATGCCTCAATAATGTTGGCGACTATGTAGAGAAGTAGCCAGTGAATCTCTGTAAATATTATAATAAATGAGGCTATTAAATGCAAAACTCACCTTGTCCAAATTAAATGATTTCTTCTTAAACTCTAAGTTCTTCATCCTCTTCCTCTAAGACGTGATGTTTGCATAAGCCTGTATTAGAGAAAAGTGTAACTTGCCAACAGCTGTTCTAAGAGATCAATAATTGTAGCAAACAACATAGAAATCATGAAATCGGCAATAACTTATTTTTTAAAAATTTCGGATAAGGCAAGTTTTGCATTTAATAGACTCAAATATTTTTTGCTTATTGATGTTTCTGTTTTTTCTTTTCTTTATCGGCAATTGGAACTTTTTTTCTGGATGACCCTCATATATGAGGGTCGGGGCATAAGGAATGGCAATTATTTTGTCTTCTCAAAATAAGGCGATGGTACTGTGAGAAGTTATATGTCACTGGAGAGTGTGACATCTCTAATATTTGAACACATCATATCTAATCAGTTTTTTCATACTTATAGGGCAGGTAGAAATACCCAATTTTGATCACTTTTGGCAGTTGGATGTGTCAATATTTCTGCCAAATTTTATGATTCTAGCTGCCCCATAAGTGTGTAAAAAAATTTCATAACGTGAGTAAAGTATACATTTACTTAATATAAAAAGATCTAAATCTATCTAAAGTATAACTGACAGAGACATGACAAAACATAATAGGACCAAACTTGTAGATTTCTCAAAAACGTTACTGCTTGTGCAATCGGTTTTCTTGATAAAACTTACCAATTAGCTACTTCCACCTCTTAGGGTCCCTTAAAGATGCTTTGCGTGGAACTCTCTTTGGAGATGACAATAAAGTAATTGATGAAATGAAGAAGTGGATACAAAAGCAGAACAAGAGCTGGAACTGACAAGGAATGCATGCACTTGTTTCAAGCAGTAATAAACTCATGAAGACTTCTATAGAAAAATAGTGAATGTTGAAGAGTCATTTCTTCATATTGTCAACAAATTTGAACCAAGTTGAATAAGTATTGTCTAAGGAAAAATCTGGGACATTACTTTTTCAACAATCTTTGAAACTGAATATCCAAATTGTCAAATTTTGACACATTTTATTTTATATTATCTACTATATAGAAACCAAACTGTCTGCATCGCTGTTTACAGCCACCATCTGAATTACATTGAATAATAATTTAATTTCTCAGTTCTCGGCCAGCGTGTTCTGACTTCTCAAATCTCTCATAGTGAGAAGTTTTGGGATTTTTATTTGAATAAATAATGTTATGATTCTTGCATTCATTTGAGAACAGATTATTCAATTCTTAAAATGATTTGATTCTGCCTACCGTTAGTGTTGATGTATCTGTTGAGCCCCTGGGGTCTTGGGGTCTATTTGGAATGCATTCGGTTATGCTCCCAGCATCATTGTATCAAGATGAAAACTCAGTTTTGTTTCCAGTTAGAATGTAAAATCAGGTAAACTGATGTAACAAAGTGCCAGAATGCTTCTGTTGAATCAGTGATAATTGGAATTATGATGAGCAAAAAATAAGTTATTTTTTTAATCGGTTTCCGAGTTAAGCTACAGACCAACTTATTAAGCAGGGCTTACAGAAGAACAAAGGTCTAGTTTTATAAGCATATATGTGAATGTGTGAGTAGTGTTATTTGTAAAAGCTAACTGTATTGCAACTTCCAAAGCCCTATATGAACACCGTAAAACAATATGGTATGAGAACTGATTTGCATTTGATAAATTCTTTCTAATATATTACCAATAAAATAGGCACTAAATTGAGCATTACTCTGGTACGGTACCAGTCAACCGATTTGGTCCAATATGGACGTTATAAATGCATAGCTATACCAAGTTTCATGAAAATCCGATAAGGCATATTTGAGTTATCACGCTTATAGACACATGAACAGACAGACAGATGGACACAATCTCATCAAGTACCATTCTGGCACTTAATAAAGAAAAGAAAATGGAGTATGAATTAGTGTTTGTATATCAATCAAGAGTATTTATTTGTTCTGAATTTTCACAACTTTGCCTTCAATGGGCTTCTTCATTTATATTAGAGCTTCTTAGTGATCTGAATGAAGTAACAGAGTTGATTTATTTTTTAAGTTTTTACCTTCTGCACATTTTGTTTACTGATTGCTCTCTTTTTTAAAATGAACAATCAGATAGTAAGTCCTGAGCGACTTTGATATCCAAACTCTAAATGTGAACGTTTTAAAACATCTTCATAATTCCTTTTTAATTTAGCTATATGAGACGTTGCATCTGATTCGTCATTGTAAGCCTTTACAATCCTGTGAAAAGACTGGCGGTGATTTTGCTACTGTCCAGGTACAATGAATCCATTATGACTTCAAGGGTTATGAGCCATGTCAGAGGATATTATTTTAGTTTTGAGCATTCTCAAGATTTGTGGCCTTCTTCAGGATTTGACTGAGTAGGAGAATATACTTATACACAGCGATGGGAAAAGTACAAAAAAGAAAGTAATTGGGCTGAATTACATTTACCTGAGGGACATTTTACTTAATTACAATTACAAATGGGAAAAGAGAAGAACAGGTAACCCATTAAGCTCCTCCCACTGAACTCACAACGAGAGACATCTAGGAAACAATGGTGGAACTACTAGCAGCATTTTAAATCGGGAAAATTTAAATTTTTTCCCTTTCTCCTCTTCTTTTCCTCTTTCTACTATTTAATTCCTTCTCTCCTTCATTCTACCTACCTATTTGGGATCTATTCCTGTCCGACTAATTTATGCACCTAATGGGATTCGAACACGGGACCGCTAACACAATAGCCAGTCGTCTTAACCACTCCGTCATCGAGTGATAGTTGTGAGGTGAAGCGAGAATTCATCTATTTAAGTTTAGAGAACTACATGAAATAGCAGAGACTGATAATAATGCTAAAGAGGCTCTGGTGATGGTTTGGTACAAGGGTTATTTTCATATTGTAGTAATTAATTAGGGGATTTGCTTTGGTACAGGGGTTATTTTCATATTTGGCATTTTGTATTTGTATTAGGCATTAAAAGGAGGCTTGGGGAGCAGGGTATGCAGGCTGTCGCCATAGCAACGCAACGGCCAGAGTGGATGGAGCTTAAGGGACTTGTTCTTCTCTTTCACCTTACAAATTACTTTCTCAAAAAGTAATCAGTAAAATTACAATTACAATTTCATTTCAAAATGGCAGTACTTAAAAAATTCCTTGGTTTTTGTTTGTTTTGGGCACAAGGCCATAAACTATTGGGTCATTCAGTGGTAAAGCTGCCTGGAATATTATCAAGCCTCAAATTATTAATGAAAATAGAAATTAATACCAGACACACTGAGTTACCTCTAAATATTAGTTACAAAATAGGAATGATGATGATATAGCAAGCAAGAATGATACTAGTACTAACAATTATTAAAATGTAACGATTACAGTAAACAACAAGTAAAAACTACATTAAAAAAAACAATTACAGGTAAATGGGACCAAAAAAGGTATTGTTATATATGATCTGACTAGTTTTACTGTGTTTTCCCATCACTGCTTAAATAGAGGATGAATTATGTCATCTGATTGACTGTAAGTCATCTCTGCCATCCATCTGCATGATTTTATTTGCTCGTCTCTTAAGGGCAGATGAGCAGGTGGTGTACACACAATATAATGCAAAATAAAAGTATGTTACTTTTGTTCGTTTTGAGGCGAGACAAATTTATAATATATCCTGCACTGTCTGTGATGTCTCAGAAAAAAGTTGACATTTCATCAACTTCTGAGTCCAGTTATTACACTATCCTCCGTAATAAAAATAATCTTTGTTGGAGCCCTTTTCCACAATAACATAAGATAACTGTTCATGTATGAACACAGACATTTGAATTTTGAAGCATTTTCCACAGTTTAATCCTAAAACATAGTCCATAAGTATATAAGAGTGACCTATACTATATAACTTACCATAATATATCATAGCTTGATCCAGTGTTACAGATAACCTAGCATTGCCTAAATATATCAAAGTTTTCCCTCAAGGCAGTGAATCTTTCCACTAAAATTTTAATTGAGTATATTGAATATAAAAATCAATTACCAACAAACTTTTTGCATGAAAAATATATAAAAAGGAGAGGAAGGTGCCAGAGAACTTACCAATTGGCAGGAGAAGCTGGTCTTCAATTGGTGCTGGCTCTGGTATCATAGTAACACATAAAAAAAGAACATTAAAAACGAAAATTTTCGGACAAACTTTGCCCTTTGTCAAGTGATTGAGAAAGGGCAAAGTTTGTTCGAAAATTTTCGTTTTTAATGTTCTTTTTTATGTGTTACTATGATACCAGAGCCAGCACCAATTGAAGACCAGCTTCTCCTGCCAATTGGTAAGTTCTCTGGCACCTTCCTCTCCTTTTTATATCTTTTTCATGCTTAATGGCCTAGAGCCACCTAAGTTAACCTAAACCAACAAACTTTTTGGTAATTTTTAATGAATAGAAATAAGATTGAAAGTAGCTGATAATACTCAATAAAACAACATAAATTATAAATTATAAATTATTTTACATTGATTAACAATTTTATGTAATAATCTTATCATCGTTAAATCAGATGGCAGAAAACATCATTGCTGACTCAGTGGGCATATTGCACCACCATATATATAAGAATACTATATAGTAAAAATTGTTTAGATGTTTTGTTCAAACTATTGTTTATCTATTACCCATATTTTTTTACCATCATATGAACCATTGTCAAAAGTGATTGATTGGTATGCTGTGTCTACGGCAACTTGCTTGAAGCAAGCAGATCATTTTATTCAATAAAATGTTTTCTTCTTCATTTAATACTTGTTGTTAGATTTACAAACATATTTACACTTAAAATAAATAAAAAATCTTGTTAAACTAACAATTTATCACCGCCTCAAATACTTTAATCAGTCACAGCATTAGGATTGTTCAGTGGCAAGGATTTTATTTTATCATGTGAAAAAAAAAAATATTCGACGTCATGTTTTTAATTGCATTATTATTTTGTTCCTTTGTATGCCCCTTGACTCATAAGCCCTGTTGTATTAGCAATGGTAGAATCGCCTGTGTGAGTGGTGGTACTTACAGTTTGAAAAACTATAGGGTGACACCAGCTGCCAGAACCCTTAAAAATCCATTCGTGGTCTCAATAAATCAAGGAGAACATTACTTCTGATTGGAAGGCAGAGAGAAACGGCTCACAATAACTCACGTAATGACCTATGACAATACACTGGTGTAATAGTATATTGCGATACAAGTGCCGTAAGGCACGTTTACGGGTCGAGGAAACAGATTGAAAACCCGAGGTGCAGCATGCTATTTTTTGCACGATGATTATTTATATCAATTTAATTATATTAATTGTGATATTACCTGAAAATATTATGTAAATACATTCTTGAAAATAGAGGTTTATTTCAGAAAGTGATTCGCATGTGTTTGTTGTTATGGGAACCGAATATTTGTCCTGGGGGCCGTGGCCATAAAGGCTTGTATTATGAAGTGTATCGTAATGAATTATGACGTAGCGCTTGGACCGTAAGTGTTTTAACCTCATCGCAACCGGCCTTAGCAACAAGACTGTGTGGGAATGTCAACTTACGATCCATGTAAACAAAGTTCGTAAGTACCACTTACTAGCTAAGGAGTGCAAAAATAATATTACGTATTTACTCCCATCCCATCATATTCTGATGAAGGCCACAGACATGCCTGAAAACCCACAAATCCTTAATAAATAATCAGTAACGTGAAAACTTCAAGTCATACATACTGTGAGTATGGTACTTAAAGTTCAATTCATTTCTAGATTATTGGTTGCATTTTCACAGTGAATAAGATGACTGAGGATAAGGTGTTTGAATATATAAATAAATAAAAGAGCTGAAAATGCATGTACCATTGAAGAGTAATCAATAAAAAGACTGTGCATGATACTTAACATCACATTATTCATCATAGTC
Organism: Ectobius pallidus; assembly: GCA_964059195.1. Classification (NCBI taxonomy): domain Eukaryota; kingdom Metazoa; phylum Arthropoda; class Insecta; order Blattodea; family Ectobiidae; genus Ectobius; species Ectobius pallidus. The sequence goes on along the minus strand of CAXKWD010000005.1, from coordinate 159,633,681 downwards.
AGACAATACTTATCTTATTTTCATTGTCAGTGATATTGCATTAAGGCAACCAACGAATGTAAGATCAAGAAATATGTTGTAAATATGAGGGTTGTTGCAGAAGTCATGGCGACTTTTTTTTTTCCTTGCATAATTGGGTCAGGCAAGAGATTTCAAAATATACAATTAAAACATAATGATATGCACTGACGTTTAATGTACGAATTTTGAACAACATAGAGATCTGAACATGCTCATTTTTCATGCTTCTTTAGCATAACAAGAAATTTAGTCTGGTTCACCTCTGACAGAAAAAGGAAACTCATATTTAGAGACAGTCTGCTTAGAAATTAGATAAAGTTTTGATAGGAGGCAAGAAAAATATTAATAAATATTAAGATTCAAATCCACATCGATCAATTAAAAGTTAGAGTTGTTTTAAATACCATATAATATAATAAAAAAAAATGTGTGCTGGGAATAAGAATCCCGGTATCTTATTTTACCTTTTTCTCTATCCTGATACAGATCTCTACTGTTGAAATTTTATAGGGTACATTTAAACATTGGCATAACAATATTATATTGTGATCTTGCAATTATATGTTTTAAAATTTCTTGCCTGTTCTGCACTACTGTACTGCAGAAAAAATAGTTGACATGACTTTTTGGCAATTTTCTTACTTCTTCCATGATTAATTAAATGAGAATATTATACGAGAAAAATTCCTCTGACACTGGAATTTGAACCCAGGGCCTTTGGCTATCCGTACCACTGTTCTACCAACTGAGATAAGCCAGAGTTCACTTTACAGCGCCAGATGGAACCTCTCTCCTGTGACTGAACTTAATGGTTCTACCTCACTGACAGACGAGTTATGTCATAAGCAGTACTGTGAGACACACTAATTAGTGATTTTTGTGACCGGGCTTCCACTGTTATTGTACAGTTAACATTCAAGATGGATATATATGCATTCTTGAGCCACAGATTATTGTCTCTTGACACTACATGGGAATATCATAGCACATATTTCAAGGAAGTTCATTCAGTCTTTGTATGATCGAACTTTAGATATTGTAAATACGAGGGTTGATCCAGAAATAAGGTTTCCATCAATTTTACAAATAGACAACATTGTTTATTCTCATAGCAATGTACATTGTTGGAAAGAAGAGTCTTTGCACTATTTTTCGACATAATCGGGATCTTTTTCTAAGAATTTTTGTAGACGGTGCTCCAATTTTGTATCCCAATGTCGTAGAACTCCCCTGCCAACCCATCATTGGCCACTCAAGTGTTCCTTTGACTTGGGAATAAGTGATAATCGCTAGGCGTGAGTTCCGGACTTTATGGTGGGTGGACGCTGCTTCACGACAACACCAGACCTCACATCTCCCATCAAACCCAGGACCTTTTGAGAAACTTTGGGTGGACTGTCATGCCCCACCCACCATACAGTCTGGACCTCGCGCCTAGCTATTATCACTTTTTCCCGAAGTTAAAGGAACACTTGGGTAGCTTCCAGAGCGACAATGAAGTCAAAGATGGAAACGCTTCCTCAGCGGGTTGGCGGAGTTCTACAACATTGGGATACAAAATTGGAGCACTGTCTACAAAAATCCCTAAAAAAAGATGGCGATTATGTCGAAAAATAGAGCAAAGTGTCTGCTTTCCAACGAAGTACATTGCTATGAGAATAAACAATGTTGTATATTTGTAAAATTGATGGGAACCTTATTTCTGGATCAACCCTCGTAGATCTTATAATTCATAGTCAATAATACAAAGTGCATAAAAGCACATTAAAATTAATACTCTGAATGAAAGTAAAATATAAGATAATGTGAAGATATTTTAACTTTTCATCTGCTTACTATAAGCTAACTTCAAGGAGTATATCTCATAAATATGAACTACAAAGTTACAAATACCTTCACATCTTTTTCTGTCTTGTTCACATTTAGAGTTTTACTCTTTTTATCACACAACATTGCTGCCATTATGAACTACTTTCTAAAGTCGGACCTTTCAGCACTCTTCAGACCCATTCCACTCAACTGATTCCACCAATTAACATTTACAGAAATAAAATATTTACAACTAAAATTATTGTAATACCATATTCCTTAAGAATTGACTATGTAGTGGTTCTAAAGTCTTGCAAGCAGGAAAACTGTCTGATAAATATTTCAAATGAAGTTCAACCTCTTGTAAAGTTTAAATAAATACATTTTGTAATAAAAATTTATAAGACAATAATCCTGCTGGTTGTTTTATATGGATGTGATTTATGGTCACTTACTCTTCGGGAAGAACATAATCTGAGAGTATTCGAAAACAGGATGCTTAGGAAAATATTTGGGCCTAAGATAGATGAAAATGGGGACTGGAGAAAACTGCATAGCAACGAGCTTCATAACCAGTACTCATCACTGGGTATAGTAAGGGTAATTAAATCACGGAGGATGAAATGGGCTGGACATGTTGCTCGCATGGGGGAGGAAAGACATATCTCAAAAATATTGACGGAGACCCAAAGGGAAAAGACCACTTGGAAGATCTAGACACAGGTGGGAGGACAATATAGGATATATTTAACAGAAGTAGGATTTGAGAAGGATGGTTGGATGGAGTTAGCACAGAATAGGGTTGAATGGCACAGCTCAGGTAAGCGCAGCAATGAACCTTCGGGTTCCATAAAATAGATAAAATTCCTTTAGCTTGCTTAGGAATCGTCTATTGCCATTGAGTAAGTAAGTAAAAGTAAGTTTCATGTCACATTCCCAGAATGTACCTTATATGTATACTAATTCAATGTCAATAGACAATTCCTAAACAAGCTAAAGGAATATTATCTATTTTATGGAACCAAAAGGTTAATTTCCACGCTTACCTCAGTCCGTCATTCAATCATATTTTGTGCTAACTCCACCCAACCATCTTTTGCAAACCCTACTTCCCTTAAATCTATTCCAATATTGTCCTCCCACCTATGTCTAGGTCTTCCAAGTGATCTCTTCCCTTTGGATCTCAAAGTCAATATTTTTGAGACATGTCTTTCCTTCCCCAAGCGTGCAATATGTCCAGCCCATTTCATACTCTGTGATTTAGTTACCAGCATTATATCTGGTGACGAGTACAGGTTAAAAAGCTCATCATTACATATACAGTTTTCTCCGGATCCCATTTTCATCTCTCTTAGACCAAAATATTTTCCTAAGCACCCTGTTTTTGAACACTCGCAGCTTATGTTCTTCTCAAAGAGTAAGCGAAACCTTAATCTCTGTATGGTAGAAAAGGGAGATCTTTACCTTTACCTTTATTTACATCATTCTACATTCTAGTTACACATTTAGATCTACATTTTTCTTCTTTTTTGAAACAAAGCAATAATTTTCTTCTGTCAGACTCTAAGAATTAAAAAATGTATGTAAAAATAATCTGGTATATAGAAAAGTACAAAACGATTTCTGCCAGCCATGTATATTACTGGTACATATTATAAAGGCAGAACTATTAAAAAAACGATTAAAAAATTCTACTAAAAACTATTAAACCTGTTAAAGTACAGTAGCTGTCTAGTATGAAATTTATTTTTCTTAATTTCTGATTTAAAAAGATTTTCTTTAAAAAATCATCTAATGCCATGTTTAGCCGGTTTGAGAATGATTCCTGTTTGTAGAGCTATGATGCAAACTTATCAATTTTAGTAGTAAAACTATATGATATTTCTATATTTCTAATATATTTATTTGTATGGTAATTGTCAATATTTTTAATGGCCTAAACTGCAACACAGATGTTGGAATGGGCCTGATAAGTTTCAAGACCAAATACAGTTTCATTGAATAATCATTTTTTTTAAGCATCGTCTTCATCACAAGATAACATCAAAAGACATTTTGATAATATTGTACAGAAATAACATACAAAACTAATAATCTACAGGAATACATTTCACAAAATGATATGTTGTCAAGCTTTACGAGTCGATATTTGTGGCAGCACTTCTTCATGAGTGATGGCAGAACATTATGTTGTGTGAATAGTGTTATATTGATACTCAAGAATATGTTCTTGTAAATTTCACTGTATTGAAATTGGGTGAAACAAGTATAAATATTTTCATCTTTGAGTATTATCTTCCTAAGTTGTGCCATAAAACACTCAATATTTAAAACAGTATAAGTACATTTTTTTTTTCTTGGGCAAGATGCACTATAACAGAGCAATCGTAGGCATAGCAAAATGAAGAACCTTTCAAAACATAGATATTATGTGCAAATCACTTGAAAATTGTGGAGAGTGAATTTGGTATTTGACATAAACTGCACTAAGCTGACACTTAATACACTTATTTCATTTGTAAGAAATTAGTGATCATGGTAATTAATTGTCTTTTTTTTTTTTGTTTGTTTACTATTTCAATGCATCTGATAAAACACTCACAACATTTGCTAATACGCTACCACATGTCTTACATACTTCAAAATGATAAGTCTTTTTTCTTTTCATGTTCATTAGTGTTCGTATTACGTAAAGAAATTGCCGGAATAAGAAATATTAGTTCAAGAGATAAGGACACAGTTTCTTCAGAACTTCATTATCTTCTTGTTTTGAAGAATTTAGATGCCGATGTCTTGGAGGTTATTTCTTATCTTTCACTGTTGTGTTCACACAGCAATTTATGCCTTTTTTGTTGGGAAGGGGCCAATATTATTCCCTTAAATATGAGGCCGCTAAGTTAGAAGATCAAAATCTTCTATAAAGCACTTGGGAAGGTAGAGTTTAATCCCACCATAGTTTATATAAATCTGCCTCGCTTTATCTAGCAATGTACAATTACACTAGAAAACACAAGAATGGCTTTTTTTTTTGTATACCTAAGAGGTGCACACGCAAAATATCCATACAGATCAATTCATTCTTTCTTTCACTCTGGATATAAATTTGCACAATAATTTGCAAATCTCTATTTATAAAAGTTCAATATCTCTTGTAAATTACAGAATAGTTCAATCAGACTTAGAAGAATATCATTCTTACATCTGTACAACATAATACCTATCTTCTTTCAACATAATAAAAGTCTATATTGCCCTGCCCCCTTTTTTCATGTGGAGCTATTGCCAGATATGGTAGTTAGCACACAGACATGTTTGATAAACACTTCTACTTTCGTTTTACTTGCACAAAGAATGTTAAGATGGACGTTCAAATATCAACACCAATGTTTTGCAGAATCTCTGCCTCGTGGTGTTTATATCATGCCTAAACTTGATTTCAGATCTCAGATGCTGTATCTAATAATAATAAATTATTGTATAGGAACTAGAAATTCAATAATAATAAGATAGTAATTTATAACATTACTAAGATCGTATCAGTATACTAGAGGTTTTAATAAATGTTTGGTCCACAATTTTAAATTTTATGATACTGCCTAAAAATAAGTTAAAATACACTAATTTAAAGATTCTAAAAGGCTTGACCCATACTTGAGGAGTGTAGACTTACTAATCCATTAGTAAATACCTGTGCAAAGCTTTCATACTTCACACATTTCGACAGTTGTCAGGAAAACTGGACCTTTAGCTATGTAATTAAATTGACTCTTATACAATGTATCTAGAGATCGATTGGTCCGCTGGATGGGTAGTCTTGGATGGTTGAGGGTTGCCGTGCCAACAACCATATTTACAGAGATCGCCTGAAATCTGAAAGCTTCGCGACCATTAAAATTTGAACATGTTTTTGGCAGTGTGCATGCGTGGAGTACTAAACTCCACCATGAAAATATAGCCCACGGCTCCATGCAATTTAGTTAACTATGTGGATACTATTGTGATACCGTCAATGTTTTCATCTCAGCACGTTTCGCTTGCATTCGAATTCCCGCCACCTCTTCTGTGACATTGTCCATGCTTTCAGTTTGAGGGCGAGTACTGTACATGTAAAGAGCCAGCAAGAGGAAGTGAAATCACGTACAGTACATACCTGCAACATAACAGGTGTTGAAAATGGTGCCCTTGAGTTGTTATCAAGCATGAACTGCAGTCACCTTGAATAGCGTAAGTTTCAAAAGTTTTTCTTGAGAAAAGTCGAAAATAAAAACATTTTTTTAAACTCTGGTTACGTCAATTCATAAAAATGGACTAGTTTCGGGAGTGTTACTCACATCTTCGGCTGGCGGTTGACTGGCGTTTTGGCGATCATGGTTGGTAGTATAAGTACGCTGCTTGGTGCTGCCCTCCCTCTTCCTGGTGGTAAGTTTAATAAAGTCCTCTGCTGGTAGGATTTCAAAATTCATGATGCTGTTTTCGTTCTTTATGATGATACTACTAAACATGATTGCCAAAACGCCAGTTGACCAGCAGCCGAGGATGGGAGTTATGATCCCGAAACTAGTCTGATTTTATAAACTGAAATAAGTGGAGTTAAAAAGTATTTTTATTTTATACTTTTCTCAAGATTCAGCACTTCTTTTTAATTTACTTTTCAAAAGTTTTGTTACCACTGCAGCTGATGACTTGGAAATGCCAGACTCTTGTGCCAAACGTTTCAGTGATTTACGGGGGTGTGTGTTCTAACCTGGCTCCTATTTTATCCAGCTACCTTCAGTCAATACACAGTACTGTTGAACTCGTTCTTTGTACAAAAAAGATCCTGTACTGCTTGCAAGGAATTGTAAAATCTGGAAACTTACAATGGAATTTTGTCTGACACTTTCTTGCAGTGGAGTGTTTTACATATGTACCACACAGAAAAATACACCATTCTAAGATATACTCAATCATAATAATGAATATCTTGAATCTAATGAATGAATCTTAACTTAAACAACATAACTTAACTATACTATGTGCACAACTGTTCTTCACAAGCAACAGATGTCGTGAACGCTAAAAGTGGCAAACACTGGAACTTTTTCCCAGTCCAAGGCTGCCCACGATCTCTAGATGCACTGTATAGTAATTTACATTCACGTAAGAGATGCTTAAAATGATATGAAGACTTCACAGAATGCACTGGGAATTTATGATGTTTGTATATGATTCACTTGTAGGTTATAGCTTTAGAGCATACATAGAGGTTAGGAACAGAGTGTAGCAAATCCACCTTCAAACTGAAAACAATCCATCAGAGAAAACAGTAATACCCAGGGCTACAGTTTCAGTCTCACCATGTTTCTTTCTCTCCTTCCTGTCAGTCTTTTTGCAATGGGTGAACTCTCTGAATACTACAGGCAATGAGAGAATGAAGAACTGTAGAATCATGCTGGTTAAGAGATATTGGAAGCCTGCAAGATATGGCAACAGCTGTAAAACCCCGCTCACTTACAAACTTGGATGATGTAAAATACTAGTCATTTGAAACATCATAATAGGTAATATGAGAGTAGGCTTTCGCGGCCCGAGTTGACAATAGAATCTACTTGGCTTCCGGTTATCTGCCGCATCATATTTAAGATGTCTGCTGACATTTTGACCATCTTGCCATCTTTATCAAGGCTACTGCAGCTCGCTACAAAAAGTCTTCTGTATATTTAGGGGCAGTGTGTATTTCCTTGCCAGCCAGCCAAACTTCACTATTCAACGCTCTGTTGTGATTGGTTCCATCACATGGAAGGAAAAACGGTCCATTTTAGGACCATTTCTTTACAGTAAGATGCAGATGTTGGGTCCATACCCTTGATAACTTCTGGCCCCCATTCTGAATGATGTTGTTCGGATGTTTGATGATTTTTATGGTCTCCTTTATTTCCCAGTGAATCCTGTATGAAATGATGTAGTAGGCTTTCATGGCCGGTGTTCATTTGATTAAACTATTCCGGGCTTTGTGAGACCGTGGCCAGAAACTTAGTTTTGTCAAACTCAATGGCATGTTTCGTGTCATCACAATGCCCTTATATGTACTGAAGATTTTTGTAGCGAGCTGCAGTAGCCTTGATAAAGACCATGGCGAGATGGTCGAAATGTCAGCATCTGACACAGCAGATACCCGAAAGCCAAGAAGATTCTATTATCATAATATATAGTTTTTAAAGAACCCAGCACCTGAAAAAATACTAGAGGTAGGCTACCAATATCAAAAGTAGCTCTGTATAATAAACTTGTTTGTGCTAGGCCAGGGTGTATTGTTGTTTTAGGGACTGTTTCAGTAATCTCCTGAAGGTATGGATCAAATCTTTTGCCACCTGTATATTATTTTTGATGATATGACTAGAAACAGACTTCCTTTATTTTCTAAACTGATCAGGACATCTACAGTACCGATACTGTCAGTAGTTTCAAAATAACTTAACATTCTTCTGTTACTTTTATAAAAAAGCTCATAACAATTTAACTCATAATCCTGAACACTGTTTTATCTTTCAGAGAGGCCACAGTTCAATGAAACATTTGACAAAGTACACTTCCTTCTTCTGAACTATATACAAAACTTATCTCAAGAGTGAATTTAAAGTCGGGTCTATATTCATTTACAATTCCGCTAGGACAAAATTTTAATAATTGAAAAGAGGACATACCCAAGAAAATGAAGCATATGGCAACCCTTCGAAAAAATAATAAGTTCAAGGTCCGTAGATTTTTTGAATTGAGAAATCTTCAGATCGGGCCATTTTGAAAAGGAAATATAAGCTGTGGATCCTGGTTATAATATTTAAGGCTCATTACCGAACCTTGCCATTAAAGCAAACAATTAAACAAAATTTGTATGGTTAATAATACTTGAATTCCTCATGAAGTGTCTCATTTGTGCCATAATTGTGGTGTATAATGTAGACCCAGGACAGATTTACCCTGAGTAATTTAATTTCTTCTTGATTTTCGTTATTGTTCAATATCTCATCTATCACCCATGTTCGTGTTGTGCGACTAGCCTTAAATCCTGGCCAGTACATTCAGGAATTCTGCTCTGTCTTTATTCTGTTATTGGATTTCAAGCTCTTTAGATGGGCAAATAGTGGCATAAGAAGAAACAATAAGGTTCTGTCTCTCCCACTCCAAATAAGAACAAACAAATTTCTATAATAATTTCAGATGAGAGTTTAAAATAATAAAAATAAGACTGTGTCAGACAGAAAACAGTATCAAGACGGGATGCAGTTTAACTGAATAATGATCTCATTCATGGCAATGAATCTGATGTCATCAACAACAAACTGTTCTTATATGTATGAACACTTTGCAATTTACATGGTCACAGCATGAATTTAGCTGCATCATATATACAAATGATCAGATTTCAGCTTTACGTATTAGCTATTAGTGTTTGTAAGCCCATTCTGAATTTTCTTACAAATCGTTCAGTTATTATGTTAGACATTTCTTTGAAGTGTGTTACCTTGCCTAATTTACAGTCATTTATACTTTCGATCTTTGCATCTCATTGATTAGAAATGTAGTTTAGGCATGCAATGTGCATAGTAGCTCACAGTTTGTTACTATTTCTACCCACAGTGTTTGATATTCTTGCCAGCTGTTGACATCTGAACCAGTTTGACATTGTAATCTGTGTCTAGGATCAGATCAGAAATGCATCCAATCATACCATTCTTATACTTGTTCAATGAAGCTTGCTCTATGTTCTCCATCCCTCCTGAAAGTAAAAGAATACAATATGTGTTTAGAAGGTTCAAAATAGCTATTTACGAGGTTTGTCTAAAAAGTATCCGACCTTTAATTTTCGTGCGTGTAATATTAATGCTAGGGTGGCACCACTGTGTACAATGGAAGAAGAGAGCTTAATGCGCATGCTTGAATTTTTTCTCTGCCTTTGAAAGTGCCTGTCACTGCCTGCTAGTCTCAGAGTGAGTTAAGCGATAAGCACTCAGCGGATTTTGATATCTCTGAAGATGAAGAAACAGAAGTTGCAAGGAGCCATGTCTGGAGAGTAGGGAGGTTGTTGAACGACTGGAATTCCATGCTTCGCCAAGAAAGTCTGGAGCAGATGAGATGAATGAGCTGGAGCATTGTCATGATGCAACTGCCAGTTTTCGCTGCCCAGAGGTCTGGGCTTTTGTGCTGAACTGCCCCATAGCATCGTCTCCAAACACTTGCTGAATCTTCCAAATTGTTCTGCTTTGCGAATTACCAAGCTTTTGACAAAATTTGATGCAGTATCTTGAGAGATATCAAAATCCGCCGAGCGCTTATCACGGGACCTCACTCTAAGGCTAGCAGGCAGTGAATGACACTTTCGAAAGCAGAGAAAAAATTCAAGAATGCGCATTAAGCTCTCATCTTTCATTGTGCACAGTGGCACCACCCTAGCAATATGATTACGTGCACGAAAATTAAAGGTTGGATACTTTTTAGATAAACCTCGTACGTATCAAGTACGAAAAATAAGGCTTTAGCACTAATACCATACCTTAATTTTATACCATACCTTAATTTTTACCCTTCATATAATTGATTCTACCTGCATTACTATTAACTTTTATTAATAACACAATAAACTGAAACAGCATTTCAAAATAAGGTAGTACCAGTTATTCTGTTTAAGTAGACAGAATTTGTCCATGAATACACTGTTTCAAAGAGTTACCTATATAAAGGCCAGTATTGGTGTTCAGTTGTCTCAGCTTTCCTGGTGAACGCTTTGAGATTGTAGGTCCATTATCCACTGCTACGGAACCTTCTTGTTCGTTTCTGAAAGAAAGTAAAATAAATAATGATGATTCAAACTTTCATTTTATTTTTTCACATATAAATAGTATAGAGATTAGTATTAGGGTTAGTGACACGTAGAGCTAGGTTAATGATAGTTAGGTTAGGGATAGTGATATTAGTGTTAAAATGCCAAATTCTTTAAATAGGAACTTACATTATTCTTTAGGACCACTCCCTGCTCTTTTTTGAATGTTACTTACTGAGACACCGTTTCCCCATAATACGAGGGCTTTTTTTTTTTAACCTCTGATGGGGCATCAAATGAAAACCATAGTGAAAATCAAAACTGTTTTATTTGGAACATTTAGGTACATCTTCTAGCTACTTCTGTACATAGTTGTGCTCCAATTGAGACATTTGTCGTAGTATGATACCAACTTTCCAATACCTTCGTCTTAGAAGCCTGCCGCCAGCGTATTGAGAAGGGTCTTCATGGCGTTTTGAAGTGTTCTGAAATTCTTCGTTGGTGTGAAAGCCAGATCTTGGGTTTGTTTGGGAAATTTCTGTGCATCCATTGTTTAGATTGTTCTTTTGATTCTGGATTGTCTTAATAAATCCATGTTTCATCCCCTGTCATGATGGATTTCAAAAACTCGTTCCCATACAGAGAGACTTCATCTTTTTCGGCAGCTGAAGAAAGATCTGAGAGAACAGCGCTTCCACACCAATGAAGAATTTCAAAACACTTGAAAATGCTGTGAAGATCCTTCTCAATATGCTGGCAGCAAGCTTCTATGAAGAGAATGTTGGAAAGTTGGTACCACGCTAAGACAAATGTCTCAATTGGAGCATGACTATGTAGAGAAGTAGCTAGAAGGTGTATCTAAATGTTCCAAATAATACAGTTTTGATTTTCACGGTGGTTTTCATTTTATGCCCCATTGGAGGTTGAAAACAAAATAGCCCTCGTAAAATGACAAAGTTCAAATGATAGTGAAAAAATCCATGGTTCACATTCAATAGGGTGTTAGCAGGAATTAACTCTTTTCAATAGTACAGATCTCTTTACGCACCTGATTGCTTTAACTCTGTGCCAGAGACCATCGTCCACTCTTGAGTAGTTGTAAGGTATGGAAACCTCACCGCTGCCTAAGTTAAATCGAAAATGAAGGAATCCCTCCGCAATTCCTAGAGCCAAAAAGTCCCCAGCAGCAGTCATGTTGTGACGGCCACTCCATAGCAGCAGCCCCATTGCAGAACTGGTTTTGAATCTCATGTTTATGTTGATCTTGTAGCTTATTATTCTGTGGAACATAAACCGCTATATTCATATCAATCAAATTTTGAACTTGCAATATGCATATGCAGTTATCATTGTAACATTTCGATTGTTGCTTGTAGCATATTCATATGATTTAGTTCAACAAGCATAATACCAGGAGCTCATTTCCATGCAGTTGGCATAGTAAAATGTAAGAGTGGCAATCCTTTAAAAATGGGAAAAGGAAATAATTTTTTTCATTGATTTTTAAAAACGTACCATACACTTATCATTTAAGAAATTGACATAACAAATTACTGTTTCATCTACAAAAAATTTCATACAGAGTGCTTTAAAAAAAATATATACACACTTTGAAGTGTCACAGAAAATCTGTTTTCCGTTCTACAAGATTAAATTTCTGGAAATGGAAAACTTAAAGTCCAATTTGAAAAATAAATGACTTTCTGATGAAAATGTGATTAATGTTCAAATGTTCAAAATGGTGGCCTGCAGCATCAATACATTTCTGAGTACGAGTCACCACTGATTCTCTACATCGGTCCAAAGTATCCAATGAGATTTCTGCGCTCACCGCTTGAATCTAAAATATATATTATTTTATTACAACTAAAAATTATCATAAAATCACATAGACCAAAGTATAGGCTGACCATATGTACCGTTATTGTTCTACTTTTTGGTTGTCCTGTTGTTTTAATGAAATTGTCAATTTTGTACCGTTTTTAACAAAAAAACTCTATTATATTTTAATATTGGTCAAGTGTAATTCATTATTCATAACTTATAATTGCATACAATTTAAATTTCCATCCTAAAATCAAGGTGCATCTTATGGTCCGAAGCGTATTATAGTCCATAAAATACAGTAAATGTGTACAACCAGCACTAAAATGAAAGCAGAATCACATACCTGCGCATGGTGTCTGGGTCACTATAGTGCAGGTAGCTATCCCCTGAAAACCTTGGGATTGGAATGTCTTGCAGGATGGCAGGGGCAGCATGTTGCTGGCATTGCAAGTCCTGATAGCCTTGAGCGCACTCGCAGGTGAAGTAATCCATCTCTGGCACACACCGTCCCTCATCCCCACATGGTCGAGTCACACATGGGTGAGGGCAGTTGTCAACATTCACACCTCCCAGAGCTGCTGCCAGAATTTGAAGTGGCTGATTGTTAATCACCACCTTTAAAAAAAAATTTGTAATTAGAGATTTGGAAAAATAGATCAGCAAACAGAAACACTACAGTAAAATCTCATTATTACTTCATCAAGGACCAAAGTCAAAATGCATAGTTATCGAGGGTAGTGCTATAGATGGGAAATTATTTATTAAATGGAAGGACGATTTAGACAATCCTTTATATGAAATATATTTTAATATGCAAATACAGTTGTTGATTGTTGTTATTATTTTTACTATTATTATTATTATTATTATTATTATTATTATTATTATTATTATTTTTGCAGCATGCTCCATTACAATAATATGTAATACTACATGCTCTAAAATTAATATTGAATTAATTAAAATGAATATACAATTAAAACAAAGAAACCACATTTCAATGTACATGTTTTCCAATATGGATATTATGTCTTCAATAAGTCAAAATTGATTTTATTCGTGAATTTTTGGAATTCTTTAGCGTATTTTTTCATAAGTTCATGATTATTTAGAGGCCAATGTCCTCCAGATTCAAGTACATGGTTTCGGAATTTTTGTCTCTCAGCTTTTAACATTTCGCAATCCCATAGTAAATGGTTGACTGTATGGATACCTTTACAAATACATGTTGGATCACCTTTAAATTTGAATCTCTGTAGGTAGACGCCAGAATTTCTGTGTCCTGTGATGATTGCTGTTATATTGTGATTCAGATACAGTTTTGTGTCTAGTCTTCGATTTACTGTTGGGGAAAAAGATTTAGTTATTTCACCATTTGTAGTTTTCTCCCTTTCTATCTCCCACAACTTTATGCTGTCTTCTCTCATGTCTCTTTTAACTGCACTTGACAGTATATGGTCATAGGCTAGTTCATAGTCACTTGTTATTAGTCTTGTATAGTCCAGTTATTTATTGCATGGCCAGGCAGCTTCCTTTTATTACGAGGAGAAGTCTGCTGACAGCTCAATCCATGTTCTTTATTTTACCGCACCAATCAGCTAGTTACACCAGCCAATCAAAATCTAAGAATGTCCTGCGACAGCTGTGACAGCTACTCGTCAATTCTGCATGGAGTGAAACGCAAGGTTGCAAGATGAAGTTACAGTAAACAATAACACATGTGGATTGATTAAAGCATGGAAAGAACTGAGATCAATGGTAACAATGAGAGAATATTGCATCATTGCATTTGTTTTGGAAAGTGGAAACCAAGACCGATTTGGTCAGACCAATTTATTAACATAAAGAAAGGTTGACTTAATGGTTTAATCCTTTGAAGCCGCTTGACCATGCAATGAGTAACTGGACTGCATATATGTTGTTATTATGAATTATGAGCTTCAAGTATCATTGGTCTCAGGAACAAAATACACAGATAGGAACAAAACCATTCACTGAACAAGTTAACTTTTAAGCTGTGCTGTTTAAGTACACACAGAGATATTTCTTTGAAAACAATATTTTTTCACTAAAAGGACTTCAACTCACAGAATTTTTTGTAATAAAAAGTCAATATCGAAGTATGTCAATTATCAAGTTTACATACATTATTTCCTTTACCTACAATAGAAAGAATAGAGAAAATTAAAACAAAAATTGCATAATACATGGAATCTCTATCAACTACATTTTAGGTGTAAACAATTTAATATTAGAATCCATCAATACTTTTCAGCCTACACCCACCTTCTGAATGCATCCCACAAATGAAGTTCTGACTTTGACTTTGGGGGACACCATGTCGAAGTTAGGCACTCCTCCGATGTATAGGTTCTGTGGCAATGAGAGTTGAGTGAAGGCACCAGGCGCCATGGCATGGGTTGGAGGCATGTTGTCTACTTGTAGGATTGCTAGACGGCCAGTTCTCGATAGTCGTAGTTCATGCCACTCTCCTAGAGTTACTGGATCACTACTCCTGTAATATAGTTTTAATGTGTTAACAGTAATATCATTACCAAGTGAGGAGGCTGAGATGGTAACGTGTTGGAATTTTATTCAGGAGATCACAGGTTCAAATCCCGTAGCCGGCCAATTTGACATGGGTTTTTTTCATGGTTTCCCCAGTCATAAAGGCAAATGCTGAATTGGATATTTACATACCATGATGCCGGTTGTCGACCAAGAGCTAAGCTAAGTTAGTTTAGCCTAGCTCACATAAAGTGCGTCATTTCATATGTAGTTGTGCTGACAAAGCTACATATGAAATCCGGCACAACTATATATGAAATCCCTCACTGTATGTGAGCTAAGCTAACTTTCGTTAGCTTAGCTCTTGGTCGACAACTGGCATGAGTCATCCTCACCATTTCATCCTGTATCATCATTTGAAATTTACTCCATAAAAATACACCGATAATAGAGATAATTGACAGTCAATAGTTCCATGGCCTACCCTACTGTATAGACACACATCCCGAACTCCTGATATGGGCTTATAGCTAAAAGGAGCATAAACACAGCTGAATTTAAAAAAAAATATTATTCTTATTTTAGAATGTCATTGAACTAAATACTTTTATTAACCATTCAATTTCAGAAGTTCAGTGTATGTAAACAAATGCACATGACTTGAACTGCAGCACCTATCATGCTACAAGCGAAATAGTTCCATAGTAAATTTTATTTTCATAGAAGTAAAAGCTCATAACATGCTATAAGAATTATTAAGATTAAATTATCAACATATTACAAGTTTTTAAGTATATGGCGAGACTTGGCACTCGTAATGTAAGTAAGCATTGTTAGGTATGTGTCACTATGTAATTTGACAATAAGTTATGTTAAATTTAGTATTTTATCCATCAGCAAGGGATGTTTTCTGGGGTGGGGACAATTTTTTAAATGAATTAATTTTTTGTCTATTTAACTTGTTGGGCCACTTTGTAACATTATAGCCTATTAATAATATAATAAGTGCAACAATGACATAGCCAGAAAATAATTTCGGGGAGGGTCAAAAGTGACGGGGGGTTTGGGGGTCCCTCCAAGAAAGGGGGGTCGGGGGCCCACCCCCGGAAAATTTTTAAATATTGAACTAATGAAAATCACATTTACGCTAATTTAGCACTGAAAAACTAGTTAGCAAATTTGTTTACTATACTCTAAGACATGCCAACGTAAACAAGAAATCATTACCTAATTCGCGGGTCTATTCCCGAAATTTTTTTAAATATTGAACATTTTACGCTAACTTAGCACCAGGGACGTATCCAAGATATTTTTTCGGGAGGGGCTATATAAGTCTAACACTGTTATCACTAGGGCCCGGAAATTTATGAAAATAATATTTTTAATAATGCAAATTATTATCAAAGAAATATTAAGAAATTGATGGTTTAATTTTGCATATTTTGTTAGTTTTGCAATGATGCATCATATTTGCTCAATATTAAAATATTTGTGCATATTTAACCAGTTTGTCACATTTATAACAGCATATTATGAGAGATGTCAAATATTGTGCATATCTCTGTTAATTAAAAAAAAAAAAAAACTATTTGGCTACGTGAATGTTTTGAAAACCGACTATAAAATTTGTTGATAGTAAATAGACTATATTTTTTTGTAACCGATTATATAATATTAAAGCAACGTTATATTCATTATTTTTCAAATTAATAAAATTTATTGCAATAACTTAACCTTGTTTTATTTTAATTTTTATTATGTAGGGCCTAATTCATAAGACTTATACCATCCTTTAAAATTCGTGATGTAATTCAGCCAACAACAGAACGTCTAGTACAGTATTAAATTTACTTAAATAATAGAGCATACCTCATTTTTCCGGAGCATATTTCACAAATTCCAGGTAAAATTTCAATGTTAGGCTGAATTTTGTCAGGATGTGCAATTAAACTGTCTACTAGACCTATTTATCAAATTAAAATGTTCTTATGTGCAACATATTAGCATTACTTAACGTTTCGGGGGGGGGGGGGCTGTAGCCCCCCTCAGCCCCCCTCTGAATACGCCCCTGCTTAGCACTGAAAAACTAGTTAGCAAATTTGTTTACTATACTCTTAAGACATGCCAACCTAAAAAGAAATCGTTACCTACGTTATAACATTTATTACTATTTATAAGAAAAATTAAATAACTCATGGAACAATGGAAATAACAGCCTACTCATTATGTTATGAAAACAACATAAATGCTATATCATATTTGACACACCAAGAAATTAGTTTAATAGGCCTATAATATTTTTTTAAAATACAAAAAAAGAATTTTAGGTTTTGATTTTTAGGGGTCCGGACCCCCTGGACCCCCTGGACCCCCCTTTCCTAATCCACTGTGGATTCTGCTTTTATGTTGTCGATTTGGTAAAACTTTTGCAAACTTTTTATGTCTCTACTAACGTTTAAATAATTGTCCTAAAAGAAAAACATCCGACTATAATTATTAATATACATTTTTTCCTTTCCCTGAGAGCTGGGGGGGGGGGGTATGTATCCATGATTAAAAGTAAATCTGTACAAGAGAAAAGACAAAGAACGAGATGAAACAGACTGTAACACACGAGTATTTGCTGCGTCCGGATCTTTTAAGTTGTGCGGGTAGTCTAATCAAGAGTATGCAGGCGTCTCAGCACCTCAATCCACATAACTGAAGAGTTCTAGATTACTACTTTTTTCGAATAAATGTTTCAAGTAAAATTTTTAGCTCTTAGTATAAGCATCTCGTGTATAAAGTCGTTAAAGGCGTTTTAGAGAAAATCGCTAAAAATTACACTTTTCTAATGCAAAGTGACATTAAAACAGAAAGTCTTTGTAAATCTTCGTGACACATCCCCAGAGGATATCTAACCGAAATAGTATTTCCGAGATCAGTTATGCGCTTACGGAACGAGTATTGCATGCTATTTTTGCACGATGATTATTTTTATCAATTTAATTATATTAATTGAGATATTAGCTGAAAATATTATGTATATACATTATTGAAGATAGATGTTATATTTCAGAAAGTGATTCGCATGTGTTGGTTGTTATGGGGACTGAATATTTATCCTATTAAAGTCGCCACAAACTGGGGGCCTTGGTTCCGGTATTCGATAAAGGCTTGTATTATGATGGTTTTACTTACGGCACGTGTGCTTTTTGTCATTTTTACAGCACTGAGACTTCTTTTGTTTTCATAGCAACCAGATTGCGTGTGGGAATGTCAATGTGGGAACAATATTCGTAAGTATCACTAATTAGTTACGTCGTGCAAAATATATAAAATGTTATTTTTATACGATTTTCTTCTTCTCGAGCTAGGCTGTTCACAAGAGACAAAAATTCAGAAACACACATAGACATGGGTCTGAAAATAGGATTTCTTTTGGATTCAGGGGATCTCAAAATGCATATTTATGTTGAAAACGCCACATCGCGTGGTACCGGTGGTACCCATGGTATGGATAGAGGAAGTAACAAGACAAAGTCGTTGCAAATGTTCATGTCACATGCTCAGACAATATCTAACTGAAATATAAAATGTTGTTTTTATGTGATTTTTCGTTTTCGATCTACGCCATTCACAGACACATAGGCTACAGTGACACAATCACAGACATTAAAACAGAAATTGAAATTAATATATTTGGACCCAGGGGCTCTCAAAACAAATACTGAAACTTCTAAATCGCATTTCAGGGTGAAACAATACTTTCTCTATCTTTTTTCCTTCACTTACTCAATGGCAATAGACATTTCCTCAGCAAGTTAAAGAACCCGAAGGTTCATTGCCGCGCTTACATGAGTCCGCCATTCAACCCTGTTCTAGACTAACTCCTTTACTCTCAAATCCTTCTTCTCTTAAATCTATCCTAACATTTTCCTCCTACCTACGTATTGGTCTCCCAAGTGGTCTTTTCCCTTCGGGTCTCCCAGTCAATATTTTGAGATATGTCTTTCCTCCCTCATGCGTGTAACATGTCCAGCCCATTTCATCCTCCGTGATTTAATTATCCTTCCTATATCCGGTGAAGAGTACAGGTCATGAAGCTCGTCGTTATGCAGTTTTCTCCAATCTCCATTTTCATCTCTCTTAGGCCCAAATATTTTCCTAAGCACCCTGTTTTCTAACACTCTCAGATTATGTTCTTCCCAAAGAGTAAGCGGCCATGTCTCACATCCATATCAATTACAACCGGCAGCATGATTTTTCCTTCACTTTTAAGTGAAACTTTAAAATGAATGTTACTAACCTGATGGTAGCAGCACCGGTTCCCAAGTCGAATGTGAATTCAAGATGACCATCGCTCATATATACGGCCATGAAGTCTCCGACGCCGTCTGACCGATGCCCATTGTATAGTATGACTCCATCTTGTGCACTTGGCTTCAAGGTTAACTGAAGGTCAAGCCAGGATAGTGCAGATCCACCGAGACCTGGATAGCGGAGATAGCTGGAGCCGTTGAAGGAAGGTACCTGGAATCCAACGATTTTATAACAATCAGTCAAATAGTTAGTTACTGAGGGCGCAATGACATCATGATTTCAATTCAACACAAAATTAATATATTGTAATAAAATTATGTTTCGAGAATATTTAGCTTTCTCAATATATTTTTCTGGATAGATATATAAGCATTCATGAACCACAGATTATTGTCTCTGTTGGACATTACATGAGAATATTATAGGAGAAAAATTCCTCCGACACTGGGACTTGAACCCAGGACCTATGACATAACTTGTCTGTCTGCGAGGTAGACCATTAGGGCAATAAGTCATAGGAAAGAGGTTCCATCTGGCGCTGTGAATTGAACTCCGGCTTAGCTCAGTTGGTAGAGCAGTGGCACGGATAGCCAAAGGTCCTAGGTTAAAGTCCCAGTGTCAGAGGAGTTTTTCTTCTATAATGTTCTCATGTAATGTCCAACAGTGAAAAAAATCTGTGGTTTCTGGATGGATATATCCATAAAGATCGTATGTTAATCTTTGTCAATGTGGTAGCGTGCATTTTCAGAAAGAGAATGAAATATAATGTACGGATATGTTAAAAATTTGACCATTCTTTTTTTATTATTCCCTTTTCCTGTAACAGCTACGGGTTGCCATATGACAAAGAGTAAAATTCAGATATATATACATTGAACACATTGAACGGGGAAAATTAATTGACAATTAAAAGTATTCTTAGATTACAATGGAAAAGAAAATGCAGTAAATCACACCACCAAAAATAAATGTTAAACAGAAATTGAAGTCCAATGGCATGGTTTAGAAAGGTTGCTATGAATTCTTCCAAAAAGCCGCCAAGCTACCAAAGCTGTCCGGAACATGTTTATGGAGGCTGAGCATTGAAAAAATGGTTAATGTATCGTTGGGGATGGAAAGAGAATAAGAGCATTAACTCTAAAATTCTTAATGTATCCTAGAATACAGTAATTTGTTCTAAATTTGTAATAATATGATGGAAAAGAAACTGGAAGAAAAATTAAAATTTCATGTAAAATTACAGGATAAGGTACATGTGCCTAGTAATTGGATTAACTGTTTTCTTTGCAGTTCGGCATGGGTTTATATAATGTGTGAGAAATTAAGCATTTAAAGGTTAATAACGACTCTACCATGTCGGCAGAATAATTATTCATGAAAAGGTGAACAGGAATAGATGTAGATTTGCAGTGCACGTGGCATTCAGCAATACTACATAGAAACCAATAAACGCATATACAGTACACACTAATTAATTGAATCGCGAATTGAAACTCCATCCAATTGTATGGCTTCAATATTTCATTTCCCTGTGTTACTCCCCTGTCAAGGTAGCAAGCTGTTGAAATAATGATAGTTTCGGGAAAAACACCTGTAGTATTTTTATGCAAAAATAGATCTAGTGCGTTTACAAGTGTTTATTTTATGAAAATGTCTTTATTATTATTATTATTATTATTATTATTATTATTATTATTATTATTATTACTATTATTATTATTATTATTATTATTATTATTATTATTATTATTATTATTATTATTATTACATTTCATTACTTACATTATTTCACATTTAGTACAAGTAAAAACAAATAAAACCAACATGCCCCTATATGAGCAAAGCTCGTGCTTAGGGGGTTAAAAAAAATGCATTTATGGTTACCAAGATATTGCTTACACTGTAGGCTAAAAAAGTCTTAAAATATTTACCACTCTGCACACATTTTCAGATAAGACATTCAGTATCTAATGTGTGGCGTATTTACTCTCCTGAAAAAATTATATATAGGCAACGTAGGACACTTCTGTATGGTCTAGTGGTTAGCTTTGCCATCTGTAGGTCCGCAGGTTTGGGTTCGATCTCCGGTACCTCCACGCATTTTTATGAAGGTGTGGAACGGGGTGCACTCAGCCTCTTGACAAAAACTGAAAAGCTATTTGATAAATAGATAACTTATCAATAACGGCCGTGGGAGTCGGCATGCTGACCACACGTCCCTCTAATCCTCCAATCTGCCTAGGGCAGAAGAAGCTGCGGTCGGATGGTACGCCTAGTCCCTCAAAAGGATGTAGCGTCATGGAATTTTCAGTTTTAGTGTTGGACGCTGCTAGTTTGTTAACGTGAAAATGTCAATCTTATATAGTATACTGAAATTAAATACATATTCTTTTTATTTTTAGTTTTGTTTATACTCCTTTCAGCTTCGAGGCCATATCAGGGGATCGGGATCTCTGTCTATACAGTAGAGTAGGCCATGAAACTATTGCTTGTCAATTATTTATGTTGTTGGTATATTTTATGGGGGGTTAAGGGGCGATGGTCTTACCACCTGTCCCTCTGCCCTCTCTAGGAAAATAAGTGTAACAAAATTCACATCGGTAAACAGAAACCTCCACTTGGAGGCCCTTCGCCCCAACAAAGGGGGCACAGGATTCGAGATATATATATATATATATATATATTATGGAGTAAATTTCAACTGATATTAATTTAAATGGATATGAAACAAGATGAAATGGTGAGAATGATTCATGGTATGTAAATATCCAATTCGGCATTCGCCTTTACGACTGGGGAAACCTTGAAGAAAACCATGTCAAACTGGCCGGCCACGGGATTTGAACCTGGGACCTCCCGAATGCGAACCCAAGACGTTTTACCTTCTCGGCCCTCTCACTCCGTAAAAAAAAAAATGCATAGGCTACTTTGTTTTGAATTGGTTATTAATTTACATCTTAAATTTATCGAATTCATGGTAATGGTATGAGAAACAGGACACATAATTTTGGCATTAAAATCACTTGATTTCCTCTTGCAAGAGTTATTTTCCTGGGGATGATTTCAGATATCAGCATGCCTGACAGGCAAGACAAAAAAAAATGTAGATTAATCTATATAAAATTTCACTGAAATTAAAAATGTCCCTGTCGAACAATGTGCATTTTTTATTAATTTTCTTAATTTTATTTCACTAACACGAACAAGAACTTAACATTCGGGAGGTCCCAGGTACAAATCCCGTGGCTGGCCAATTTGACATAGGTTTTTTCATGGTTTCCCCAGTCGAAAAGGCAAATGCCGAATTTAATATTTACAAACCATGAATCATCCTGACCATTTCATCCTGTATCATATCCATTTAAATTAACATCAGTTGAAAGTTACTCCATAAAATACACCAACAATAAAACCAATTGACTATCAATAGTTCCATGGCCTACCCTTCTGTATAGACACAGATCCCGAACTTCTGATATGACTTCGTAACTAAAAGGAGTATAAGTACAGCTGAATTTAAAAAAAATAGAGATGTTCAAAGCACATATTTAAATTTAATATTGAATTTTTAATTTATATAATAACTGGATGTATTGAAACAATGTATTTATAATTTTACCTGGAGGTCCACTCTGGTCTCGCAGAGGTCACCAGTAAAGCCTAATGGACACAAGCAGACGGCGGTCTCCCCTGAAGTGAGACACTTGCCGCCATGTTGACATGGGACCTTGCTGCATCTGTCAGCGCTGCATTCCTCTGTAACAAGTTTACAATTTGTTGTTAGTCTCAATTGAATCTCCTATTAGTTAATCAAGGTCTGGGTATTTACAGGCCTATATCATCCAGAGAGAATCCAAGTCTGTGGAAAGAAAGCAAGTGCCCCAGGGAAAAATTTTCCCGGGCCCCCATCAAATATTCAATTCACACCCAACTCGCCCTTTATAATATATGCAACAAAAATAAGATGTAATGATATTACATAATTATTAAGTGCCAGAATGGTACCGGTACTTTATGAGATTGTCTGGTAGACAGGAAAATATTATGTGACTGTCTGTCTGTCCGTGTGTCTGTAAGCGCGATAACTCGAATGCGCTTTATCGGATTTTCATAAAACTTGGTATACAATTTATAACGCCCATGGGACGAAGCCTATTAATTTTCTACCAAATCGGTTAACTGATGCCGGGCACGAAACGGAAAAAAATACATTAAAATATTCTATTTAGGAACAATTTTATCTGCATGTACCAGTTTAATCTTTTGAAAATTATTATTTTAAATGTCGAACGTAAGTGAAGCCTACTGTTGAGTCCAACTTTTAAAAAAACTTTAAAAAAAATAGCACTTTTTCTTCAAGAATAACCCGTTTCAGATTACCTGATTAATTCCGTGTCACCGTTATACGACAGGACAATGCAAATAAAATAAACACACAAAACATAACTTAAGCTGTTTATTGACTTTTAACCAATTTTATTTTAGAGTAAATTTAGAAAGCAAAAAATAAAACCTGGTCGGCTGGGCCCCCTTTTGGGGCCCGGGTCCCGGGGTTGCAACCCCGACTGCCCCTCCCTCTCGTCGGGCCTGCTGGCCAACTGCAACGGTACGAATGGAAACTAGGATTTGCAGGGAACTTTTGACTGGAATTGAAGGAATTATGTAATAGTTATTTATACAGAGTGCTAATGAATAACACCGAAATATTTTACAAAGACAAGCAACTTTTATTAAGAGATTTTTTGCTCTATGAACTCAATTTTTCCCCGGGTACCGCACTTAAGTCATGAAATGTACATCGAAACCGGGATATTAGTTTTTTCAATTATAAATGGTTTTCATTGTTTATGGTTGGTTTGGGTAATGTTCACGGGTCTGTGGTACGTTTTTATTGTTTCATTTCGAATCTTTATGCCCATACGGAAGCACAAGATTCGTTCTACTCGTTTGATTATTTATATTTGTTATGAAAAAACAATATAATTAAGAACAAAATTATGTCATTCATGCAATTTACGTAAAAACGGTGTAAGTGTAAATAAATATAATGCTATAATTTTTTTTTGTTAAATAAATTATTTCAATAAAAACTTGCAGTTGAGTAAATAATCGTGGGCGAAGCCGCGGGTGCATGCTAGTTTTATGCAGGGTGTTAACGAATAACACCGAAATATTTTACCTGTGTATAGAGGGGTATATACAAGCAACTTTTATTAGGCGATTTTTTCTCTGTGGGTAAAATGTGTATGCTACAGGGCATTAAAGTCATTATAATTTGGTGATCATAAGCCAATATTTACGCGAATTAGGGTTAAACATTTCATTAAATTGACTTCTTGCCTTCCTAGTGATCGATAAAAACCTGATTTTTAATCATTCATCCACAGCTATTTCATAATTTAGTATTTCCATAGTCTGCAAAATTTACAGACTAATCACATGACTGGCCACCACTGCATTAGTCTTTTTAATTCATAGCTCCAGTGTTAACAACGAATTTCCTTTGTTTTTCATTTTTTGAAATGTTAGAAGTAAGTGGCGACCATGTCCTGGGAGATTTTATGCTGTAACAGGAAAAATTGAATCCATAGAGCAAAAATCTCCTAATAAAAGTTGCTTGTCTGTGTCCCCTCTATACACAGCTAAAATATTTCGGTGTTATTCACTAACACTCTGTATAACTGTGTAGCACAGTGAATCCGAGGTCCAACAATGAAAACGTGTGCAGGCTGATATTTTTTTATGGGGCTAGTTTCCAGACTCGACACTCGAAATGGATAAGTTTGATATGTAATGACGATGTTTCGGCTGACAACAGCTTGTTCTGTTCGTTTTGTGCGTTCTCATTTTGTATTCCGAGAGTTGGTTTGGAATTATGTTCACAGCCCGGATTTCAACACGTGCTCATATCATTATTCCAGTGGCGGATCGAAAATAATGCCAAGAGTGATCGAAGCCCGTAGAACAAAATCTGTTTAAGAGACAACTTTTTATCCGTGGAAAGTAGAGAACTTGAGTGAAGTAGAGTAATTGCTAAGTATTTCTCATCATTAGGGTTCGGATGTTTATGACCTACAAAAGTGGAAAATATGACTGTAAATATGCCCTTAAAGTGACTAAATATGACCCAAAAATCCTAATTATGATCTAATAAAAGACATTTTTCTAAACATAAGGTACAAGAAATAAACTATGAGCCTAATCATTGTGTTAACTGTTTTCTTGGCGGTCCGGAATGGGTTTTTATATTGTATATTGTTTGTGTATATTTAAGGATACGGTACAAAATGAATCAACCTTGTTTTAGTCATAGCTTTCTGAATTAGGTTAACTATTTCTCATATGCACTATTGGTAGCATTGTTTATAATCTGGTAACTCGAGTCGGTTCATAGATTATTGTATGCCGTGATCTCGCAGCAGGCATATTTGTTTTTATATATCAAAGTAAGAAAGTAATTATTATTTATATGATGCGTTACATTTTATCCATAGAATATTCTTAATAAATCCCGCTCAAGATTACGAGTTACATCAGATAATCGGAATCGGAATCGGCGTCCGCAATACTTGATTCGTTCGCTAATAAGCCTTATTATGCGTACTAGACACATAAATATTTATTTAACAGAAATACACAGCAGGTGAATTATTCAAGGAGAAAAAAAAAATACAATGAATTATGAACTACAATAACAATAACAATAATTAAAAGAAATACATTTCCTCAAGGGCTGAAGATGGAGGAAAGGTTCCCATGATACTGGTGGCATTCCCCCTTTGTATGGCAATGCTGATACGTTGCCTCAAATATTCGCCTGCCCTAGGATCCCCTGTTGCAGTAGCAAGTCTTCTACCTATCTCTGAAGTTAACTCCTTCGCTTCTGCACACCAAGTACCAAGTGTCTCGACAGCAAACACAACAAAATGATACTGGTCAATTATGTGAGAGTACTTCTTTAACTTCAAAGATACAGCAGAAATCGCAGCCGAGCCAGGATTTTTGCAGGTGACCGGCAAATGTGATGAAGCTAGTGTGTCGACACAGGTTGCATCCCATAAAAGTGATTTACCCCTGACCCAAGGGATCAAGGTCAATCCGTCGGGTCTCTTGCCATCAGATCGACTAAATATATTTACTGAAATAAATTCATCAAATAGAAGAAGAAAATATTTCGATTGATACCTAATGTACATTGACAATATCAGAAGTTGATGTGCGGTAAATTGTTCTCATATTCAATATTCAGTAGGACTTCAGACATACCCATGTCAGAAATGGAGTAGACTACCGCAAAGAAAACGATGAAATCCGCCACTGGACAGAGAGGGAACGGAAACAAAACACGTTCTATGTTTTAATTAGAAAATGCTTTGAAATAGAAGAAAGTTGGATACGCGCTATGTTATGTATAATTTTTTTAAAATTCCGAACATCGGGTGGATTGGAGCCAGAAACTGTGAGGACAGAGAGAATCGTGACCACATCCGAGAGTAAACTTTAATCATAATTTGTTCAACACAAACAGGTCATTGCACGGGAAATGCTTTCCCGTACAAACGTCTAACAAACAAACAAACAATTAAACAACGTCTAACAACAAACTGAAAATAATAAGCTAAATTAATCTAGTGATAGATGTCATTAAATTTATCATGACCCAAGGGATCGAAATATCTTTTAGAGAGCTTTAATTAATAATATAACTTTTAACACAAGACACACGAAGTAAAAATTGCACATTACCTCACTGGTAAAAAAATTCATTGTAATAAACTTTGGTAACAATTACATGAAAATACTCTTTCTGTTATAGTATATTGCGATAAAAGTTCCGTAAGAGCTGCTTACGGATCGAGGAAAGAGTTTTTTCAATTTCCGAGATCCGTTATGCGCTTACGGAACGAGTATTGCATGGTATTTTTTCCACGATGATTATTTATATCAATTTATTTATATTAATTGAGATATTAGCTGAAAATATTATGTATATACATTATTGGAGATGAATGTTATATTTCAGAAAGTGATTCGCATGTGTTGGTTGTTATGGGAACCGAATATTTGTCCTGTTAAAGTCGCCACAAACTGGGGGGCTTTGGTTCCTGTCTTCGATAAAGGCTTGTATTATGATGGATTTACGTGTGCTTTTTGTCATTTTTACAGCACTGAGATTTCTTTTGTTTTCAAAGCGTGTGGGAATGTCAACTTACGATCCACGGCAACATTATTCGTAAGTACCACTAATAATTAGTTACGTCGTGCAAAAATAAGATTTCTATATTATTACTAAATAGACTTAGTTTGACTATTCCACTCATACGCCGCGTCTTTGATATTGAGCAATAACGTTTAGCAATTCCGATGTATTAGCGAAATCCAGTGCTAAAAATAACGTTTTATGCCAGTTATTCTCTTATAACTCCCAAACGAAAGCGAAAATTAAAAATCCGGCCTCGATATGCATTCGGCCACCCTTCAGTCCAGCTATGTTAAAAATTTCAGATCTCTGCATGCAGTAGATTTGACTGGGAATCGCGCACAGACAAACAATCAGACAAACACTTGCTCTTATTATACCTAGGTATAGGCTACTAGCAGGTGCCCGCACCTTCACCGGCGATAATTAATTCATAAATTAAAAATTAAGAGGGACATAATTAGAACATTATATTTATTAATACTCATTCGTGAATCATTCATTAACTGAACAATTAATAATTATAATGAAACAGGTAAAAATCCGTCTCGGAGTTTATTCCACGAGGAAGAAAGCACGCCTGGAAAAAAAGACATCAGATTCGAGTTTCCTGGCCTAGAAAATCCCTGCATAGTGAGTTATGTCCAAATTGATCAATGTTTGCCCATTTAGGCCTATATTCATTATCCCTCTTCCGTCTGTGTTGAAAATGTCAGATGTCTGCGTGCCTTGACATTATAAACAGATGAATCGACCAGGGTGGGCTTACAAAATTCAAGCGATCGCGATGCTTTTATTTCCAAGGTATGACAAAATAGGCAAAGTCACCTGCAATTGATTTGACAATTGAAATATATTACTGAAAACTGATGCTTCGAAAGCGCAAAAAAAAAATGCACGTTTTCTGCCCGTTTTTTTCTCATAACTCGCAAACGAAAGCGAAAATAAAAAATCCGGCTTCAAGGTGCGCTTGCTCACCCTATAGTCAATCTATGTTTAAAATTTCAGATCTCTGCGTTTAGTAGATTTCGCTGGGCATCGCGTACAGACAGACAAACACTTCCTCTTATTATAAAGAAGACTATTAAAAGCAGAGTTATTTCCTCAATCTCGACCATAATGCTTGAATAAAACATAATTTTACAAAATAGCGTCCGTGCTCTAGGGTCACGTTTGTAGAGGAATTCACGTATAATAAAGTCCTGGCTGTGTAAACAATACAGCATGAAAGAAGAGCTCCATTCAGACCGGAGGATATGAACTGGAGCAATCTGATCCAGGCGGTGTGAAATTACTTTCGCCGGGGATTTCCTCTATGATATACAGCTGCAGTTATATTATGGCGCCGGGACGTTTTTTTTTTCTAATAACTCCTAGATATATTATCTCCACTGCGGAATTGAAGAGACATCCAAATTTATTGAATCAGACACTTTGCTTGTACGATATATTACTCACAGAAGCTAGACTGACTGATATATCACGATTTCATATAAGTAGCATAGAGTAAGAAAAACTCCATTAGATAGGATGAAATATAATATTTGATTAATTGATGGATATACAGGGTTATTCAAAAAGATGGACCCAATTTCATTAATTTGTATTTAATGAAGTATAAATTGGAGATAAACAATCTACATACTAATATAAAGAAGAAGTTTCAAAGTTCTTTAACACAGGTTATAAATGTTCAACATGTCCTCCCTCTGCTGCATGGCAAACATCTAAGCGGTAGCCAAACTCGTTCCACACGCGAAGCAGCTTGTCTTATGTTACTGAGTTCACTGCTGCAGTGACACGGATCCACAGGTCGACCAGAGTTGTTGGTAGAGGTGGGACGTAAACAGTCTCCTCAACATATCCCCAAAAGAAAAAGTCACATGGCGTGAGATCAGGAGATCTTGGAGGCCAGAAGTGTAGAGCCAGGTCTTGATTTCCTATGCGACCTATCCATCGCTTAGGAAGGGATTGATTTAAAAATCCTCTGACATCATGGTATCAATCCTGTTGAAAAATGAAGTCTTGTGAATCTTCGGTATGTTGATGAAAAAGCCATTGTTCCAACATGTCCAGGTACGTCATTCCACTTACAGTGCCTTCCGCAAAAAAGAATGGTCCATAAAAAGAACGCAGAAAACCTTATGCTGCAGAGTAGTCATCTTACTCACAACTAACAGTGACAAGAAATGCCTGCCTATTGGCGCAAGCAGCCATTTACGCAACAATCACCATCCAAGCGGTGGAAAACAAAACTATGGAACTTCCTCTTTCATTCGATATGTAGAATGTTAATATCAAATTTGTATTTCGTGAAATACAAATTAATTAAATCGGGTCCGTCTTTTTGAATAACCCTGTATAAGAATTTTTTGTCCCTGAAAAAAATAGTGAAATCTGACTAAACCTGTACCCTTAAATATATACAAACAATATACAATATAAAAATCCATGCCGGACCGCCAAGAAAACAGTGAACACAATGATTAGGCTCGTAGTTTATTTCTTGTACCTCAAGGCTAGTTTATATGATGATACTATTTTCGCAACTACTTTCATGAAAGTGATTACATCGTGCGAATGTCACACGAAGAAATGACGTCACTATCTTACTTTACAATTTCCATGAAGAAACTTTTACTTTCGCAACTTTCTCTAAAACGGCTCAAACGATGTTGTTTAAATTTTATACACAAACATGCTTTTACTCTGACATTGTTTCATGAAAATTCTATTATGCCCTCAATATAGCCTAGGATGTCCAGGGAATGCTGACAATAACATCTACAAAATATGATGTAGTCTTTATATTAACATAGCCTATAAGTTAAAATAACAGCCTTATCTGAGGTTTAAGAAGCAAATTATTTCATCTAGGCCTATGCATAAAATCCTATTTACAGGAATTGTTACATAATATTTTAAAATGCTTATAAAACAACTACAGTATAAACAATTCAAATATACAGTTTGTAGATTCACTTAAAATGAAGTATTGTCTAAAAAAATGTTTATCCTCAGATTAGGCTGTTATTTTAACTTACAGGTTAATATAAAGGTAAAGTGATCCCTATACAGGCCATCGAGGCCCAGAGGGTTCCAAGAGGTTGAGGTTCCCAGATTTTGGACATTCGGCACGTGAAGGTGGTAAGGTTGTCAGCCTTACGCACCGGACGCCTTTACCCCCAGGATTGTTCCTGGTACTCATTTCTGTTGGAGGCAGAGTCGACCCCAGGGTTATAGTGCCACCAGAAGGATTAGGCCAATTGAAAAACTCCAACAACCTCATCGGGAATCGAACCCGCGACCTTCCAGTTTGAAGCCTCAACCACTACGCTACAGCATACCCCTGTTAATATAAAGACTACACCATATCTTTTAAATGTTATTGGCGGCATTCCCTGGATTTCCTAGGCTATATTGAGGGCATAAGGTGGACAAAATTACACAAAATCAACTACTCCCTCAGTGGATAAAATGAAGTTTATTAATACAGTCGTTTGATCAATAACAAAGTATTCTAAAAACTCAAAACTGGGAGATTTAATCACGATCTAATGAAAATAAAATGGCGTCTTAATGAATGCTTTGTAGGTAGACTGCATAAATAGACTATGTATACTATTGAAGAAACTGTACTACTTTTGACAGTTATTTCAGAAGGTTGCACTTGAAAGCAGGTCTGAACGCTGAGCATATTGGTTCCATATAGTAACATGTAACTTATTTATCCGAAGGAAGAATAAGGCGATGTATCAGAGTTAACTCAATGAATCATAACGGCAGCTAGAAGACAGTTTTCTCGGGGGATTTCTCCTGAAGGGGAGCACAACCACCGTATTACATCAGTGGCGTGCTATATTGATTTATTTTATTTGGGGGGTAGGCGTCATGCAACATGTTACGTGTACAATAAATCTTTTTGTATGTAGGCAGACATAGTATATATATTGATTCAGGTGTCTTTATAATAAATCTAATCACGAGATGGCTATAATACGTGCAAAATTTATACAAAATCTTTTTTCTTCGAGTAATCTTATTTTATCATTTATGTTATGTTAAGGGTGGACACGCATAGGTGAAATTCATAGGTGAGAAATAGGTGAATTTCATTATTTTTTGCACGACTTAACTAATTAGTGGTACTTACGAATATTGTTGCCGTGGATCGTAAGTTGACATTCCCGCACGCAATCTTGTTGCTATGTGCGGTAAGAATTTACTTACGGCACATCATAATACAAGCCTTTATGGACAAGGCCTCCCAGGACAAATATTCGGTTCCCATAACAACAAAAACATGCGAATCACTTTCTGAAATAAACATCTATCTTCAATAATGTATATACATAATATTTTCAGGTAATATCTCAATTAATATAATTAAATTGATATAAATAATCATCGTGCGAAAAATAGCATACAATATTCGTGCCGTAAGCGCATAACGGATCTCGGAAAATTGAGTTTTTCAAACTCTTTCCTCGATCCGTATGCATCGCTTACGGCACTTGTATCGCAATATACTATTTCCTCAGCAATGAATTGTTCTGTAATTTGTAATCTGACACACTCTTTATTGACTACTTCTACAATTGCATACTATTTTCAAAATTAATCAAACTATTACAATTACGGGTAATTATCGTTTCAAATGGCAGCCACGTTTCATGCACTGAAACGCCGTTTCCTTGATAACTTCCAAAAATATCAATATTTCTGAGTGATTATTTTTCTGTGAATTTGTTAATATCATATGAACAACACTATCCACAATAATTTATTTAACATTAATAGTTTATTTATATATATATTATATAAAAAAGAAAATTTAAATAATTGATTTTTAAAAAATACTTATACTTTAGATATTCTAAAGATTGTAGATGATGTTGTTTTTTTATTTGTATTTTTTTTTCATATGATGTTTGCAAATAGATAATGGTAATGTTGATATATAATGATAATCGACAGACACACAACGAACAGACCACAGAGGAAGATTCAGTGATAGTGTTTGATAAAGCTTCTATTATAAATGTGACAAGATGTAAGACAATGCAGTTTTGGTTTTAATTGAGGCATCCAAACCAGCAAAAGAAAATGCCCTGAAGATGGCGAAAATACGCCGAAAGGCCTAGGCGAATTAAAAAAATAAAACATTGTTGAGTTACTGGTATTAAGTCACTCTACTTCAAGATCTGGGAGTCACAACATCCACCTTTAAAGAAATTGCCTTACAGGCTTTAAAGTTTTCTATAAGACAGCCATTTCATAATTTCGGGTGGGACATTCTAGCAAATTATAACAACTATTTTTGTTTATTACATGTCATAAATAATGAATTAGAACTTGTTCTGCACACTCTGTAAAATCTACTATGGCTTCTCCTTCGTTCTACAAGCAAAGCATTATTAAAATTTTATTTTAAATATTTTAAATTTGTTTTTCAAAATCTGTTACGGGTGGCACATAATTTGGACACTGATTTTAATGATGCAAAACAAAAGGTCATTTTCTATTCTGCTATTACTTTTAGGGTCTTAATGTTGTTATTAATGAAGGTATGAGGGATTCAATACAAATTATAAACTGTTTCCAGGTTGTCAGAACATTTATTTAACTCATCAATAATAATTTAACAAAACTGTCACTGTTGCGGGTGGGACAAAAATTCCCTTGTTTGTTATTTTACATAGTAATTAACCAAACATATTTTTTGAAGTTAATCTTATACCAAATTGTACCTTAAGATGTATATTTTCTCAAATGAAAATGGACATAGCTGATTACTCTTGACTACTTGGTATTAAAGAGTGTTAAAATCATGCTAAAAATGGCAAAAAAAGTAACTCAACGCTATAAATAAGTAAATCAACAGATTCTACACATGAAACCACTTCAAATACACCCAAGTCCTTAAAATTCAGATAATTTGAGGTTTCAAACTTATTTTTGACCACCCAATTACAATAATTTTATAACTTCTCTCTTTGAGAGAAAAATTCCCATATTTTATGAAATGGCTGAAGAATACTTTGATACCATCTGTATTAAAAACAGTGGATTTCTTCTTCTTCTTCTTCTTCTTCTTCTTCTTCTTCTTCTTCTTCTTTAGTGATAAACCTATAACACATTTACACTGCTTTTTCAAACTGGCAGCCTCTGGACGTAGAGGAAGATTGTTAAGATAAATTAAAAAAAAAAATTTTAAACAACTTAAAATTTAACGAGTAGTCCTACTTCAGAAAATGTAAACAGGAAGATGTCTCAAATTGAAATAGGCATATTGTTAGATAAAACCTGACAGTATGCATTGGTCGTCCTGTAGATGTAGGCTTTTACTAAGGAATTGGCTGGCACTTCTGCAATGAATGGATATAAGCACATCCCCCTTACTCTAGAGATTTAAAGCAACTGAGTTAAATGAAAACGGGATAGGGGAAGACCGCAGCGAGGACGGAGGGATCGATTTCTTAAATCCTTGGGGATCAAAACAGTACATTGAAAACAAATCCACGATTATTATTACACCGTGCGGGTGGGATTCAAGAGAATACGTTTAATTCACTTTTAAAGTAAGGGAGAACTCTTGGTTTTGAACAGAATCAGCATCAATTTAGATATTCGTTAAAAGAATTGCACTGCTTTACTGTCTAAAAGAAAAAAAAAATAAAGAAAAAAAAAAGCCTGTGCAAGCATATATTTTCATGAGAATAAATTTTTTTAAAATTCAGCTGTTTTTATATTCCAAAATAATGCGCTTCAAAATATTAGGATAGTCGGCAAATCATTCGAGCAAGTGGAGAAATTCAAATATCTGGGAGCAATAATTACACACACAAATAATATTAAGGCAGAAGTTAAATGCAGACTCAAATCAGGAAAGGCTTGCTTTTATGCAGTTCAGAAACTCTTATATTCTTGAGAATATTATAGGAAAAAATTCCTCCGACACTGGGACTTAAACCCAGGACTTTGGCTATTCGCGCCAATGCTCTACCAACTGAGCTAAGCCGGAGTTCAATTCTCCGCGCCAGATGGAACCTTTCTCCTATGACCGATTGCCCTAATGGTCTACCTCACAGACAGACAAGTTATGTCATATGCAGTACTGTGAGGCACACTAATTAGTGATTTTTGTGACCGGGCTTCCACTGTATTCTCATGTAATGTCCAACAGAGAGAGTCATCTGTGGTTCATGAATGCTTATATATCTATCTTTTGTTCTTGTCTTCTGTCCAGAAATCTACGAGTATAAATAAAGATTTACAAGACAATTATCCTGCCGGTTGTATTATACGGATGTGAGGCATGGTCGCTTACTCTTCATGGAAATCGAGTAATCGAAGACATCGCTTAGGAAAATATTTGGGTTTAAGAGAGCTGAAAATGGAGACTGGAGAAAACTGCATAACGACGAGCTTCTTAACCTGTACACTTAAGGGTAATTAAATCACGGAGGATGAAATGGGCTGGACATGTTGCACACATGGGGGATGAAAGATATATCTCAAAAGTACTGACCGGGAGACCCAAAGGGAAAAGACCACTTGGAAGACCTAGACGTAAGTGGGAGAACAATATTAGGATAGATTTATGAGAAGTAGAATTTGAGAGGGATGGTTGGATGAAGTTAGCACAGAATAGGGTTGAATGGCGGTAAGCGTGGCAATGAACCTTCGGATTCCATAAAATAGATAATATTCCACGTCCCAATTTAAATTCTGAATATACATTAATCCTTAATCTCAACTTCGTGAAACTTCTGTTAAAATTCGTGAGTGGATAGCGAATTATATATAATAATTTTCTGAACACCCTGTGCAAAAAAGAGGGGACTGAATTAAGTAATGATAGTATAGAGTTGTAGAATGCCTTTTAATCCCCATGTCTTTGATACACTCTGGAAATTGAATTTCAAATAAGCTTTGAGAAGGTAAAAAACAATGAAAAGATTAAACCTGCAGAATAAAGTAAAATTTTCCTTAGAAATAAGCCTCTCTTGAATACATACCAACTCTCCCTCTGCTAAGGTAATTAACAATGTTAATAATGTAAAGCCTTTGTACAGTACACAAACTCTTTTCATTTCGTTTAAATGGGTAAATCTGTTTCACATAATGTGCACAATTATGCATATTATAGCTACGACGACAATATTAACGTCTCTTGGGGTTGCTGTTGTTGTTAGAATATTACAAGAAATAAGTTAATGTTTTCAAATATCTGACTACTAGCTTAAAAGGCCCGGCGTCGCTCGGGTTTTTTTATTTTGCAATTGGAAATTAACTTATGAAGGACTTTCGATTTCTAAATTCTAAGTCCTTATATATGTATTTATAATATGAAAATTGGAAGAACGACTTATCACACTAAACTATTCCCTCAGAAAACGCTTGATATAGCTTTTTATGGCTCATAGAGGATGTAGAATTCTGCAACCAATCGCTTGTACAGTACACAGCAAGCCTGGTAGAGGTTCAAATAAAAAGAAACAGAAATTCCGGTAACATAAAATTGTATTATCCTGGCAGAACATTTTATTTCTCACTCTCATGTTACCATAAAACCGTTTTGGGGATGAAATTAAACAGAAATGCAATATCACTTACATACTTCTCTCCCCAAAACATATTAACATACCTCGTATTGTTTTCCCTATTTCCAGGGTAGAGAACGTTATGTGACTGCATTATTTTCGTGGATTTCATTCTTTGATACTTATTTAAAACACTAATTATATTGATAGCTTCTCTAATTTGTCAGAGTCACGTTTCATTTATTTCCAAACCCATCTGAGACCACTGGCAACAATATGTTGTCATGTGAACTGTGATTTGGATTTGATAATTCTGAGTAAAAAAGAATTAAGTATCCTAGTTTTCAAGATTTTTCGACACAAAGTCAAAGAGACCCCTTTTTGTATTTATTTTTTGCTGACTTTACCAGTTTAAATTACGATTTTGGAGAAAGAAATTGCACTATTTTTTTTTAAATTCTTCAGCAAAAAGTTTATATGAGGAAATACAGCAAAGAAGAAAATATATGAAATACGAGGGTCGTCCATAAAGTAAGTTTTCCCAGGGCCGTTTACAGAAACAAAACACAATTTCAAGAAATACGTCAATGTTTTCAAATATCTGAATATTGAAGCATTTTCAAGATTTTTCGAGAAAAAGTCAAAGGGACACCTTTTTGTATTTATTTTTTGCTGACTTTACCAGTTTAAATTACAATATTGGTGAAACAAATTGCACTATTTTTTTAAAATTCTTCAGCACAAAGTTTATATAAGGAAATACAGCAAAGGAGAAACTATATGAAATACGAGGATCATCCATAAAGTAAGTTTCCACAGGGCCGTTTACAGAAACAAAACACAATTTCAAGAAATACGTTCATGTTTTCAAATATCTGAATGTTGAAGAATTTTCAAGATTTTTCGACACAAAGTCAAAGGGATCCCTTTTTGTATTTACTTTTTGCTGACTTTACCAGTTTAAATTACGATTTTGGTGAGAAAATTGTAATATTTTTTAAAATTATTCAGCACAAAGTTTATATGAGGAAATACAGCAAAGGAGAAGATATATGAAACGCGAGGGTCGTCCATAAAGTAAGTTTCCCCAGGGCTGTTTACAGAAACAAAACACAACTTCATAGAAATGTTTATTGCAACAGATACTGCAAATGTTCAGCTATTTTTCAAAATATTCGCTAACGGAATTGAGACATTTTTCATACCGTGTGACCAACTTTTCAATACCTCTGTCGTAGAACTCTTCCGCCTAGGATTTGATCCATTGTGTGGCAACCATGTCAGCATCTTTGTCATTTTGTCATTCTGTGTCATTTCTTGAGGTGTAGGAACAGATGGAAATCACTGGTAGCGAGATCCGGGCTGTAAGGTGGATTTTTAAACACCTCTTAGCAAGTGTCATGCGGAGGTTCGACTAGCCCGGACCTCGATCCCAGTGATTTCCATCAGACATACAACACTTCCTCTTATTATATAGATTTATATATATCAGCTATTACTATTATTATTATTATTATTGTTTTATTATTATTTTATTATTGTTATTATTATTATTATTATTATTATTATTATTATTATTATTATAAAATGCCGCTTATAGGATGACGATCCAGACTTTTATTAAAGCTTTACATGAATGGAAATACTGGATTGCAAATTGTATAAACAAGAAAGAAAACAAAATTACGGAACAATTGTTTGGTTGAGGAGTTTTAGCAAAGAGGGCACTTAATGGCTAGAAATGGACTGGGACGTATTGAGAACAAAAGCGTTTAGGAGGCCGTTATGTAGTTTGAGCGTCACAAATGGCGTTGTCATGGGAGACGAGAAGCGACGCGAGCGCCTCTAGAGAGGCGAGCGAGCAGCAATTATGCAAATCCACCACTGATTGCTGTGTGGCGCGAACACGGCCTTCTTGTTTTATTACGTCCATCAACTCGAGGGACCACTCCAATTTCTAAGCTACGCATTTCTCCATCATTTACATGCTACCAACGGTTGAATGGCAACTTTTTTTTCATTAGCACTAGGGTCTATTTTTACATGGCTCCAGTTCAGTTGATAACGTGGTGTTTTATTAACCGACAAGGAAATGTGTGTATGCGTATGGAGTACTGAATGTTTATTTTGAAATGAAAAAGGAATACTCATGCAAATTAGTGTAATTAATATCTAACAAAAAATATGGCGGTACTCATCGATAGTTTTTAAACTGAATCTCATGGGAGCACCCATATTTCTCTCAGAAGTAATTTTTCTGAGTTAATGTCCAACAATCAGGCCTAAGACACACAAGGACACATGACGACGTAAGACAAATCCATATTAATAAAAGGAAGTGTTTGTTTTTCTGTCTGTCTGTCTCTCCGCGATGCCCAGTGAAATCTACTGAACGCAGAGATCTGAAATTTTAAGTATAGGTAGACTGAAGGATGGATAAATGCACCTCGAAGCCGGATTTTCAATTTTCGCTTTCGTTCGCGAGTTATGAGTGAAAAAGGGCAGAAAACGTGCATTTTTTTGCGTTTTCGAAGCATCGGTTCTCAGTATTACATTTCATTGTCAAATAAAATTTAGGTGGCCTTGCCTACTTTTGTCATGATTTGGAAATAAAAGAATCGCGTCATTTTATAAGCCCATCATGACCGATTCATTTGTTTATAATGTTAAGGCAAGCAGAAGTCTGAAATTTTCAACATACGCGGGAGAGGTATAAATGAATATAGGCGTAAATGGGCAAACATTGTTAGATTTGGATCAAACTCACTGTGCAGGTGTTTTTTGGCCCAGGAAACTCGTATCTGATGTCGCTTTTCCCATGCTGCAATTTCTAAACGTAATCTATCTCCGAGTTAAGCTCCAGATCGATTCATTAACCAGGGCTTACGGAAGAACAAAGGCCTAATGTTTGATACATAACCTTAATTCAAACTCGTATATACTGATATAAGAAATTCTTAAAATATTTCAACATTTAACAAAATACACTGGCAAAGAACTCCGCGTAATGTACGTAGGTCTAATTATTTCACAGTAATATTCCTTCTGTGTATAGCAGTATTCATATAGTACTCACTTCAACTTGATCAACGAAATAAACAAACTTCTGACTAGATTGATAATCTGTGTGAAGGAATATGTCATAGCTACCTGTATTCCAACTTCCAAAGCCTTGTTTGAACAGTGTAAAACAATATGTTGTCATGATAACTGATTTCCATTTGATAAATTCTTTCTAATACAGGGTGTTTCACGAAGTTTTACCGCCAGTAACAGAGCATGTTCCTGACGTTATTGGGAACAACTTTTCCTAATAAAAGTTTTACCTATCTCAAATAATTACGGAGTAATGTAGATATTTATGAACGTCTCTGTGTGAACAGAGCTCAACGCACGTACGTCGCAACAACAATAAAGAACAGTCCTGATAAATTACGGTACGCGACAAGCGCCGTTCATACCCGCGCGTCAAAGTGCTTGGACGTAGAGGGAGGCATCTTTGAAAATCTGATGGCAAACTGAGATAAAGGGTGAAGTGTATGTTAAGTATGTGAATTAAACCCATTTTGTTTGTTACTTTCAGTTTCTGTGCGGATTTATTGCCGAATTTATTGCTATTTTGTGACGAATGTTGAAATTTCAAACGCTTATAACAACGTAACTACAAGTCAGATCACATTTTTGTATTTACACTTTTTGTTCCAAATATCCTCAAGAATGTACTCAGAGAGTGGCGGTAAAACTTCGTGAAACACCCTGTATATTACCATAAAATAGACACTAAATTGGGCATTACTCCGGTACTAGTGAACCGATTTGGTCCAATATCAATAGGCTTCCTCACATGGACGTTATAAATGTGTATACCAAGTTTCATGAAAATCCGATAAGGCATATTTGAGTTACTGCGCTTACAAACACACGGACAGACAGACAGACGGACAGAAATTTTCCCGACTCCGACACAATCTCAGAAAGTACCATTCTGGCACTTAATAAAATGACATTCCTTATTTTCTCCCGACAACCTATCCTTGTTATGAAATATGTTTTTGCATACTGACCAATGTACAGGGCTAATGAATGTATTGAACATTGTGGCTAAATTGAATTTGATGGTTGCTTAGAAACACTGACAATTTTAATTAGAAATTGAGCGGTGTGGTTGCGGGTGATTTGATTGCACGTTCATTTACCGATTAGTTGCTGTTCTAGCTGGTTTATTTTCCCAGTCATTCACATGCATGTCACAGAGTATCATTCAAGAGAGATATGAACGCTTTGAAGAGTGGGCAGCAAAGAAATTAAGTGCGAGTTATGTGCTATCCAATAATACAGCTCGGCTTTTAATCACTAGACCATGGGGGGAAAAAATACCGATTAAACGCAAAAATATCTGACGTAGCAATACTTTCAATCAGAATTTTAAAATTATTCTCTGAAAGAGCGAAAATTAAAAGTGAAATATGCGTAGGGTGTTCGCTTAACCGACAAATTAAAATGCTTATAGAAAACTAAAAATAAAATATATTGCTCTTGCTATTGCTACATTTTCGAACACTTAACAAATATTCTTATTTTATGAACACTATAAACATAAGACAAGTTCAACTGTATTGTATTCACAAAGTTGGCAATGTAGTTGACCCTTCATAAAAATATCAAAGTCATACAGCTGTAATATTGGTCATGGCAATCGATCTTTCATTTCCAGAATATCGTTCGAAAATGTACCGCAGTAGGTACAATTCTAAACACCAGTGGGTACTATTTCGAACAGTGGCATTTTCAACGAACAAAGTGCTTTCTTCCAAATATTATTTTCTATTATTATTATTTATCAGTAATATGAGCGTAATAATGATGTGTCACGTTTTGAATAGGCAGATGACCGGATTGGGGCATGTGGTCTGCATGCCGACTCCTACGACAGTTATTGATGGCTTACTGAACAGGAGCTGCTACTTCTTTATGAATTAGCTCTTTTTTGGTGTCAAGAGGCTGAATGCACCCCGTTCCAGATCACCCTACCTCAGAAAAATCCGAGGAGGTACCGGTGATCGAACCCAGACTTGCGGGTCCGTAGTCAGGAACCACTAGACCATACAGACGGTCTGTTATAACATCAAGAGCAATAATAAAAATACGTAAAAGCTGCATGCTATTGTGTATTGTATCGTATAAAATGCTGAGATGTAATAACATTGCAGAGGAAGTCTTAGTTTATAACTCTTCGTTGAAATAATACCACTGTTGAAAGATGTAAGAATACCATCCATTTATATTTGACTTGCACAGTTAATAATAATAAACATGCAGAATGCTGTGATAGCAAAACAGCTTTTCCATGCAAGACTTAAGCAAGCGATCGCGGGTTAAAGAACTGTTCGAAATTGTACCTAAAATTTGTTCGTATTTGTACCTCGAGCTAGTTTTTGTAAATTACTACATTGTTGAAATTCCGTTCACGAATGACCATTGTTGTGCCAATGACTTATGTACTACGCTATTTGTTGGTATGAGTTAAAAATTGGTCCTCAAAAATATATTCCAGTAACACAACGTGGAATTATAAGCAATTTTATAACGTGACATTTTTCAAGCATGGAGTTCTTACCTTCCATTGAAAAATAATTATTTATGGCCGAATGAGACAACTCGGAACATCATTCTCGCGGATACAGGTCAACAAAACAATCAGTATGGACGCTATATAATTAAAAACAGGTTGTCTAACATTTGAAACCCAAAAATGGATAAAAATCTTAGTCCGTTCAGAATTGTACCATGTTCGAAAATGTACCACCTTACCCTATATTACTCAGACCAACAGCCATTTTGGTGCCTTAAA
This sequence comes from Ectobius pallidus, assembly GCA_964059195.1. Lineage (NCBI taxonomy): Eukaryota > Metazoa > Arthropoda > Insecta > Blattodea > Ectobiidae > Ectobius > Ectobius pallidus. Next base: position 159,591,820 of record CAXKWD010000005.1, on the reverse strand, counting down.
TTTATACTTATTCTTAGGTATATTTAGGTCGCTGTTGCCAAATGTGCCATTAGTTTTGCTCTATCAGCTTTAGTTTTTGAGATATGGTATTACCATTATGCATATTATCCCATTTTATGTTTGATATTAATAAAAAACAGTGCCTATTTTTTGCTTTTCATGTGAAGAAAAAATAACACACTAACATTACATTAACATTACAATAACAATATAATATGGGGTCTTTCAAAAATTGATATTATCACATATTGTATGGTCGTTTATGACTTATGAGCTGTTAATTTGAGGGCCAAAAAATAATCCAGCTTTTAGTTTTTCTGTACTTCGTACAGTTTTCGTTCTACGTATCCAAAGTATGGTCAAGAACTTTCACTAGCTATACTATCAAGCAATATTTTATTAATGGCACTCTAAATAAAAGTAGAGCTGGTAGAGAAAAACTGTTTACATATTAGGAATAAACACACCAAGTATAGCCAAAATCTGGTAAAACATCTGAGACACCAAACAATTTTTTTCTTGCTGTGTTATTAGAGTTGAATGATGATACTAGGGCAAGGCATTTGATAATTTAGATTATTTTTATATGAATGAAGATCGAGCATCAAATACGTCGAAATGCATATTCTAAATGATTTACACATCTGGAACCCAAGAACTGGAATCAATTTTCAGCTTCATAAATATGACGTAATATTGTGTCACCATTATTTTAATGTGTGTATATATTTTTTTAATATAAATATTTATATATATATATGTATAATCTTTGTTGTGTTTTATTTTATGAAGGCTGAAGTTGTGATATGGACCCAGATAAGTTTTAAGTTAAGGGTATAAGGTTGAACTTTTTTCAAGATTTTAACGCTTTTAACCCTTATCTGAAAAATGAAAGACAATGGTATTTAACTTTCCGTTTTTAGTCTAATTATAGTGTTATAGTTTATAGTTTTGTGTTATAGTTTGGCATACGAGTGTTCGGATGTTTATGACATAAAGAGTGAAAAATATGACTGCAAATATGTCTACAAAAATGACTAAATATGATCCAAAAATCCTAAATATGACCTAATAAAATATCGTATTTTCAAAAAAACAAATTCTCCAATTTAAAATGTTTAAAAACATTAAATTCTTACATCACATGAGTTCAAACAGATAATAACTTTTAAATAATTTTTGCTATTTACAATTATACTTGTAATGAACTTCTATTTTTAAAGAATTTTCTCCTGTTTGCTCGCCTCAACAGCTCCAAATACTCGTAATATTTTGTATATCTTGCGTGTCCTTATAAGATATGAAAATTTGCGTTAATTTTAAAATTTAAGTTACCTAACAATCTGGAATAAACATGAAATTAATTAAATTAATTTCAAATTTAACTCGACAATGTAGTACATACACTGTATAATTGTGCTCTTTTACCGAATTTAGAACTGAAATATGACGTTCATTACAAATGTGGCCTAAATATGACCAAGACCAGAATAAAGCCTAAAATATGATTTTATAAGCAAAATAAAAACTGTCCGATTAGAATAACAAGCGTGCAATTCGTGTTTAATTTGTGTTTATGGCGAGTATGGAGGTCAGGATAAAAATATGACATGTCATGAACATCCGAACCCTATACATAACTATTACAGTGTAAGTACATCAGGGTAAATAGTGAAACTGTGAAACTGTGAAACACGCTATTGTACAATCATGAGGCGTAAGGCAATGTACCATAAGATACTTTTGTGAAGTATTATGAACATAAAGAGCTAAAATAGGGCTTTGGAAATCATCAAAAAGAAATTCGCTACAAGTAAAATGTCTTGTTATCTTTAAAACGTTTTCTTCAAAAAGGAATCTTCCATTCCAAAAAGCAACGAAAAAAAAAAGTCGGGCGGGAAGACAAATAGAGTTAAATAACTAAAGAACATAAGAATGGAATAAATAAAGAGGATAAAAATAGAAATAGATTGGAAGGCAAAAAAGAAAGGACTAATGTAGGATACGGCAAAACCTCCTCTTGGCAGTCAGCTTAGGTAGCCAGGTTGAACTCCTTGCTTTATGTAATCTTTTCTTTGCAAAGGAGAGGTTAAAATAAGAAGACAAGACGAGGATAAAAGAAAAGACAAAATAGAAAGCACCTGTAACAGGAGACTGAGAAAAAAAACCTCAACGCGTGAATACGTAATGACGAGTCAGGGAAAAGAAATTGAGGGAAAAAGGAAGAAAATAAACACGAAAAAAATTTAAGAATGCAAAGAAACGACGAAGCATATTCTAATATAAGATGCAGGCAGATTGTATAAAGTCATTTTCTGGGAAGGAATGGTAGTGGTAATATTTACGTAGAAGTCTTCATCCAATTTGTCCACTCGTCTGCTTTCTTGAGCCTCAAAGATAGCAAGAACTACATTGAAGGGCTGCGAACTACAGTGGGCCAAGCGCTTTAAAAAAAATGATGAAGGTTAAAGTTAAATGAACATTGTTCAATAACTTGATCATTGCCTATTCTCAAAATACCTAAGCATCAAAGCCTACATCTCATGACTGACTATCCTTCACTATTTCAACTATCCGAAGGTAGAATTCTTTAACATTTCGCATTGATTGCCCTCACTCTCTAGTTATTCCAGTTCTTTTAAATGTCCATGTGCCTGTACGCGCGATAACTTATAAGATTTTCATGAAACTTGGTATACGCATTTATAATGCCCATGGGAAGAAGGCTATCGATATTGGAACAAATCGGTGAACTGGTACCGGATTAATTCCCAATTTAGTGCCTATTTTATGGTAATACTAGCTGAAAAGGCCCGGCGTCGCCCGGGCTTTGTATTTTTTAATTTGAAATTAACTTATGGAGAACTTTATGTATGTAAAACTTGAAATGAAGAAAAAGATTTATCACACTCAAACGATTCCATCAGAAAACGCTAGATAGGCCTATAGCTTTTTATGGTTCATAGAGGATGTCGAATGCTGCATTCCGTTGCTTCTACACATCATGCCTGGGAGGGGTTGAAATAAGAAGAAACATAAATTACATAAAATTGTATTGACTTGACGGAAAATTTTATTTCTCATTCTCATGTTACCATACAACCGTTTCGGGGCTGAAATAAAAGAGAAATGCAGTATCACTTTCATACTTTCCTCCCCTAAAACCCGGGACATAATATACTGCGAGCATAGGACTGAAAATGTTCCATCCCATGCTTAGGGCCTATGATAAACATCCCTATTTCTCAACTAATACAAAGCCTACAGGTATGGATAACTTATCAGCGGAAAGGATTATTTACAGGCTTCTGATATAGCATACTCACACACTTAAGTTGTCCCTGCAATACGACCTCTTATTCTACATCAAAATGTGAAGTGAGTAAATATTTCTTATGTGGAGGGTAGAGAAATTTATGTGACTACATCACACTGTGCTTTATTTTCGTGGATTTCATTTTCAGTAATTATTTTCGCTAATCTACTCTTATACAATTCAACGGCCCTAAATAGCGTGCTTGCTCGCCCGCTTCGTGAGACATCGGGTATACTCGGCGATGTCCGTCTCTCGCAGTCTAAACTTTCATGACGACTACAAAATTAGGAAGGAAACCCGTTTCTTTATTATATAAGGCCTAAGTGAAATGAACACAATGAACAAATATTCTAATTTTATTTTTACTTACAATTTTCATAGCTCTGAACCACAAACATTTTTAATAATCTACCAGTGTAATTATCTTAAAAATCCTGGAGTCAATGAATAATGGCGGGCGAAGCCGGGGGCAACAGCTGTAAAATATTGATGGTTTTATCTCTTGAAATATCGCTGATAATAATAATCCAAACAAACCATTCCTTCCCTTGAAACATTAGCCTATATAATTTCTGAAAATTACACCGAATTGATAAAATAAAATTCACATCATATTCATATCAATAAACAGCTGAGAAACAATATGTATTATGTTCACAGGTTCCTTTGGAATTGCATAATGGATTCTGATATAGTTTTCCCAGGGGGCGCTTTCATGTCGTGGAATGTACTCTAAAGCAGGAATTTTAGCTGTTTCATTAATATTATTAATGGCTTAGTTTATGAATGATTCGCGTGCAAGTGTTAATAAATATAATGCTTTAATAATTATTATACTCTTAATGTTTAATTTTTAAAAGAATTATCGTGGCGAAGCCACGGGCACCTCCTAGTATATTACATCGATGAAATCATAATTCGTTCAAGTCCAGCATTATATAATCGCCAAACCCCAATGTGAATTGTGTAAACAATACACTGTTGTCATGTGAACTGAAGAGCATTTCATTTTTTTTCAGTATAATATTCTCAGAAATTATATAATTTTCAAGGGAAGGAGTATTTTGTTTGAATTTTAATGTTGACCGCGTTACTTCCCGGGCTTAACAGGGTATGTGTGCAAAATTTCGTGTAAATTGGTGAAGAAATGTAGATTTGTATAAGGAACAAACATACATACATACATACATACATACACACTTTCGATTTTATATATTAGAAGATATTAGAAAGAATTTATCAAATGCAAATCAGTTTTGCAGTGTTCATATACGGCTTTGGAAGTTACAATACAGGAATATGTGGGTAGTGTTAGAAAAATAGTCCAACACTACCCACATATTCCTTCACATATGCTTATGAAACTAGACCTTTGTTTTTCCGTAAGCCCTGCTTAATGAATCGATTTGGAGCTTAACTAGGAAATGGATTACAAAAATAACTTTTTGATGCATATCATAACTGTAATTATCACTGATTAAACAAAAGCATCCTGGCACTTTCTTACAACAGTTTACCCAATTTTATTCCTTATGTAGTGATAAATTTGCATGTTTTGGGTGTACGTATGAGTGTAGGTATAAAGGGACTATGGATTGAGTTTATAGTACGCTGTATCGTCTTGAACGCTGTGCTTTTCCAGTCTTAAGGAACAACGCGAGGGCTGTATTGGGAGAAGGCTCATAAATCAGTGAGGCCTGCCCATACGCTATAAGTGAGCTGTGAGCCCAGAGAAACTGAGATTTATGTGAATTACTCCCAGACACGAGAGAGGCCTTATGGAGCATGTCAACATGCTGTGGCTTTCTTTCAAATTGAACTGTACAACCACTGGAGATTTGTGTAGCTCTCAGAAACGTCCTGGTATCGAAACCTATCGAGCATGTTGAATTTATATTCTCCAGCCGTCTTTATCGCTTTGAGGAATGAAATCTCTCGACACACTCCGAGACTTGAGAAGAGAACGCTGGTTTTGATTGGGTACACGGCACAAGAACATGCACTTCTGAGTGTATATACCGTAGTACGAGGGAGGATCAAATGAAAACAGCAATTAAGTTTTCCCCACTATTTTACTGCAGGAAGAATGCTTGCTTGTACATTATTTTTCCACATAGCCCCCTCCCAGTTCTCTGCACTTACGCTATCAAATAGGAAGGGCTTCGATACCGCGTGAGAAAAATTATTTTGGTTGACTCTGTAGGCACTCGTGCACCTCCGATTGGACGTCTTAATCAGGCTTGAACTTCTGCCCTCCAAGGAGATCCTTTAACGGACCAAAGATGTGGAAATCTGATGGTGACAAATCTGGCGAGTATGGCGAGTACGCGCGATAACTTATCATTAGGGACCGGATTCTTAGGTTTTTACCTATTTTTTTCCTTACTTCCAAAACAAAAAGCGATTATACACTTTTTCGAATCATGTCCATAGGATTCACCCACATTAATTCTGTGGCACCTAAAAATACCTAAATGGGGTATAAAAACCTGAATGTACCTAAACGGGATATAAAACCTAAAATATCTAATTTAGGCTACTGTTTTTGTCTTTTTTTGTTTGTCAGTTGATAAATCGATATTTTGCGGAGAGACAATTTTCGTCGAGTTGAAATTAATAGCACCAGCGTTCCGTTCAATCCGATGTCGTCTAGGATGACAGTATCAAGAGAGGAAGTGTAAGAGTACCAGCGTATTCCTTTTAAAATATTCGTACGAACAACTATTGCTGACGTCATGTGAGGTTGAAAATACATTTTCTGCCTTCAAATGTATTCTAAGAGATAACAGGAAGAATTTCACAGTTGAGAATCTTGAAAGATATTTAGTGATATACTGTAACCAGGAAATGTGAGACAATCATTTTCACTGCTTCTTTTGATTGTTTATGCCATATATGGGCAACGCCCGGCCCGCGGGCCGGATGTGGCCCGCCACGACTTTTGATCCGGCCCGCGGAACATTTTAAAATCGCTCTCGAAAAAGTAAATATTTTTGGTTCTCGCCAACAAGAGAGTGAGAGGGGAGAAACAAAAGCCTGAACTACGAAGGTGTTCCTTCCGGTCAGCGCTAGAAAAATCCTGCAATAGGGCTAAATCAAAGTATCGAACCACAATTACAGAGGAAAATTTTGAAAATACTCTGCGCTTGTGTATTAGTGGGATTGATACCAACATTGATTATTTTGTTTCTCAAGTTCAAGCTCAAGCTTCTCATTAATTTCTGCTGATTGTAAGTAAATACCTAATCAGTTCGATATTGTTCTCTTTCATGTAACTTGAGCATTATACTTTATAAATACAAAAAACCGTATCATGATTATTTTTTCACAACTACGTATTATCTACGGCCCGCGACTTCATAAATATCGTAAAGTTTAGCCCGCATCTTTCCAAAGGTTGCCCATACCTGGTTTATGCTTTCTTTCTTCAATTGTATAATATTGTCCTAAAGCAAGTTTACACAAATTTAAGTCATTTTTTTAAGTTAAACTTTACAAGTATTATGTATTGAATCCTATGTAGCACATTCAAATTCATTAAAGCAATTGTTCTACCCGAAAACGACATTTTGGACAAAAACCTAAAAAAAACTATTTCACCTAATGGAAAACCTAAAACAGTGTTTTTAAAAACCTAAAAATCCGGTCCCTACTTATCATATTTTCATGAAACTTGGTATACGCATTTATAATGCCCATGGGAAGAAGGCTATCGATATTGGAACAAATCAGTGAACTGGTACCGGATTAATTCCCAATTTAGTGCCTATTTTATGGTAATATATTAGAAAGAATTTATCAAATGCAAATCAGTTTTGCAGTGTTCATATACGGCTTTGGAAGTTACAATACAGTTAGCTTTGACAAATAGTCTAACACTACCCACATATTCCTTCACATATGCTTATGAAACTAGACCTTTGTTTTTCCGTAAGCACTGATTAATGAATCGATTTGGAGCTTAACTAGGAAATGGATTACAAAAATAACTTTTTGATGCATATCATAACTGTAATTATCACTGAGTGGGAGGTACGTGAAGCGAATGTCATCGATGGTTTTCATGGTTGCTCGAGCAGCATGAGGACGGGCGTTATCATGTAGAAGCAAAACACCTGCACTCAGCAATCCCCTTCGCTTTGGCATATCGTAATTGCAATTATCTCTCATTAAACAAAAGCATTCTGGCACTTTGTTACATCAGTCTGCCTGATTTCATTTGTAACTTCATTTATAAGAGAGGGAATCACCAGTTCACTTCCGATGGGAGATGACTCGTGAAAAAAGAAGATGCAGACTTGTTTAACTAGAGGAATTAAGAATAATAAATTACTTCAATATTGCATGATTTAAATTTACAACTTTCATTTTTTACTGATGTTTCCCCATGTAGTCTTGCGAGAAAGTTTTGAAATGCGTGATGGTTAGTAGTAATAAACTTTGTTCTTTTCGTATTCATGTTCGTGTCGTACTTTCTCGTGTCGAATCATCAGGAACACGCACATCTCATTTCCTTATCAGGAAATACGGACTAGTTATGTGGTAAGGGATAAGAAATAAAAGTCAAAGCTAACACCGTAATTTTTGTTTCAGCTTATTTGAACTACTTTGCAGATCTTTTTTAAGCGGCCCTTACACGATCAATAATATTGACAATACAGTATGATATTGACAACAATATTGATCATATAAGGTGAAAAAATAGTGTATTGGGATACAAGTGCCGTAAGCGGTGCATACGGTCGAGGAAAGAGCTTTTTTTCAATTTTCCGAGATCCGTTATGCGCTTACGGCACGAGTATTGCATGCTATTTTTTGCACGATGATTATTTATATCAATTTAATTATATTAATTGTGATATTACCTGAAAATATTATGTATATACATTCTTGAAGATGATGTTTATTTCAGAAAGTGATTCTCATGTGTTTGTTGTTATGGGAACCGAATATTTGTCCTGGGGGGCCTTGTCCATAAAGGCTTGTATTATGATGTGCCGTAAGTAAATTTTTACCGCACATAGCAACAAGATTGCGTGCGGGAATGTCAACTTACGATCCACGGCAACAGCATTCGTAAGTACCACTAATTAGTTAAGTCGTGCAAAAAGAGTATTGACGGTCGATATTGAAGCGATATTGATGAAATCCAGATTTTCTGATCTCGGGGCGTCAATATTTAAAAGTGGAGGGGATATTGTCAATATTATTGAGCGTTTAGGGGCGGACGTGTACTGTCTTATCAAGAGTGGTTCCATCATCTGTAATGATTTTATGAACGTCCTTTTTTTTTTTTTTTTTTTTTTTTTCATTCTGAAATAATTGTGAAAATCTTCCGCATCTGTCAATCTGATTTCCCTCAGCAGCCTCATATGAGAATATTCTTCACGTTTTTTAACCACTCTTTCATCCATCGATTTTGCTGAACTCGATGAATACTTCCGATGGCCATAATTATGGCTACACAACCTTCTTTTCGATTGACCATGTTTTCAAAACACACAACGCCATGAAAAATCACTTGGAAAGACACAATTTCACTTGTCCGAATGGTGGAAACAAACGTAATGAGCAAATTTATTGATACAATTATTGGCAATAATATTTTCCGTGTTGGGTATGGCGATATTGACGGTGGTACCCTCAAGGAGTAAACGACTGTATTGACAATACTGTATTGTCAATAATATTGATCGTGTAAGGGCCGCTTTAAGGAAACCAAGAATAAATGATTAAGTAGCGTCTAGAGTCTAGACGATCAATAATATTGTCAATATTCGTTTCAATATTGACGGAAGACCATATTGATGGAAATATTGATCGTCTAGAAAGTATTAAAGCGCCCTATCAATATTGACGAATATTGATAGAAAATTATATTTTCTGTCTTACTTTGTACCACTCTTTGGATCAGCGTCTATTTCTCTTTGATTTGTCTTTTCCGCACAGTGTAAGAGTCAATGATAGAGAATCCAAATCCGAACTGAAAAACGCTTCGAAATTAAAAAAAATAAATAAAAAAATAATAAATAAATAAATAAACAGCCTCGATCATGCTGCGAATATTTTTGCCAGAATGCGTATTGTTGAAACATCTTGATGCATTTTGAAGTAGGCTATATTGATGCGCGCTTCAATATAGAGCGTCAATATTGAAGAGAATATTGACAATATTATAGATAGGTTAGGTGGCCCTTAACACCGTCATTTTGGTTTCAGCTTATTTGAACTACTTTGCATATCTTTTTTAAGGAAACAGAGAATAAATTATTACGATTAAGACATATTTATCTTTTGTTATAAAAAAATAGGCTGGTAAACTGTATTGGGGACTCAGCCGCAAGGTGAAACGTCCTGTGCGTGCTGCCTAAATCTAGTGCGTTCATATGTTACGATTTTTTCATATTTGCAATAAATGGAATATAATATACTTGCCTCTCGTATATTATGCCCTACTATTTACTTAATATTTAAAAAAAATAATATAGCTATAATTCGATCCCCGATGAGGTCGGGATTTCTCTATTGACCTAATCCTTCCGGTGGCACTATGGCCCTGGGGTCGTCTCAGCCTCTAACAGAAATGAGTATCAGGAGCAATCCTGGAGTACATTCGGCCGGTGCGTAAGGCTGAGAACTTTACCATCTTCATGCGCCGAATATTTCAAAATCTGGGAGCGACAACCTCCACGAATCTTAAGGGCCTTCATGACCTTTAAAGGGATCACTTTACTTTTTGTAAATAATTAAAATACTTTTTTCTGTTAGATTTGATAAAAAATACTTTGTACATAACCGCTTCCCGTAAGTTATGTTATAACCAACTATTTAGTTATTATTTCAAAAATTAGTATTACAGTAGGTAAACATACATTCCCTGCTAAATATATATATATATATATATAGGCTACATGTAAAGTAAGGCGTGTCGTAATAAATTGAGAAACATCTGACTGCATTTTAGTCAAGGCCCTCCCTAGTCAATATCAAGAACTGAAGCCATTCTTTCTACAGTCATTTGTCCAGTCTTGACTTATTTCCATTACATGCGGTTTTAGTCAGTGACCTCCGTAAGACCCAAGGTCTGTAGACCTTGCGTAAGACCAACTTTACAGAAGTTACGTAAAAACATATACAGGGTGTTAATGAATAACACCGAAATATTTTACCTGTGTATAGAGGGGACCTAGACAAGCAACTTTCATTAGGAGATTTTTGCTCTATGGATTCAATTTTTCCTGTTATAACATAAAATCTCCCAAGGCATGGCCGCCACTGACTTCTAACATTAGAAAGAAATTCAAAACAAAGGAAATTCGTTGTTAACACTGTAGTCAGTAGTTATGAATAAAAAGAAGACTAATGCAGTGGCGACCAGTCATGTGATTAGTCTGTAAATTTTGCAGATTATGGGAACACTAAATTATAATATAGCTGTTGGTGAATGATTAAGAATCAGGTTTTTATCGATCACTAGGAAGGCATGAAGTCAATTTAATGAACATTTTAACCCTATTTCGCGTAATTATTGATTTATGAGCACCAAATTATAATGACTTTAATGCTCCATAGCACACACATTTTACGTCATAGAGCAAAAATCTCCTAATAAAAGTTGCTTGTCTAAGTCCCCTCTATGTACAGGTAAAATATTTCGGTGTTATTTATTAACACCCTGTATATCTCTCTCTGGTTTCCTATTTCCTCTAGTGTTGGGGCGTAGGACCTCCCAACGGAGGTTTCTTTTACCTACGTGAATTTGATTACGTTTAATTTTTGGGAGAGGGCAGAGTGACAGGCGGTAAGCCCATCGCCTCACAACCCCCCGGAAACTAAGGTTTCTTTTTGGACGTGAAACGGCCGAGGAATTTTGTCCAGAGGCTCTAATTTAGGTTTGGAATTCTTTTACGTCCTGAAAAAATCCATCGACCGCGGCCGGATTTGATCCCGCATCCTTAGGATGTAGAAGTGGGCTACCTCTTGACCACCGCAGCCGACTAAAAATAATACATAATGGCGGTATATTCTAAGCAGTGTAAATCTGTTGATAATTCCGATACAATAAAATAATTAATAATTCTGGAAAGGAAAGTATTTTATTCCCTACTTAAGTGGGGGACTGTCGGTCAAACACAGAGTCACAGACCCAGAATTGCTCTGGGATAATCACACAGCGGTAGTGACTGCAGAAAATTAAACCACTGTTGAAAAAAGACATTGACTCGGGAATCGAACCTACCGAGTTGAAGAATATGTCCCAATATGAACATTAAGACACCAATATTCTAATGCAAAAATCTTTTTATCCTTTCAGAGCTGAATTTATATACTAATATAAACAATCATCAACAGAAGCCTTCAGTGGCCTCTAATTTTTAAGTCTCTGAGGAAAATTTCAGAGAAACAGCTGATTTATATAGAAGACGACTTCAAAATTTACTGAAAAATCCTCATATTTTTATGTCATTACTCTATTAATTTTATATTTTGCTTTTATACAATTTTTAAAAAGTGGCCCATCTATACGTCAGTAGCACTGGAAGAGTTCAAGAAAGCAACAATTCTCATAGGTTAACTTTATGTATGTGGTGTTTTAAGAACAGTGTAAATTAAAGACAATAGGATTGAGTTTTTGGCCAAAAAAACGAGAAGTCCTATTTTTAAGTTTTTTGCATATATTTGTCTAATATTTGGATCAGTATTTAGGTCCCATCTGCCATTCTTATTGTTTTTTTACGGCTGTTCGCATCGTTTATAAACCTTACAAATTCGGTGAAAAACCCCCTAAATCGGAAGTCTGAGGAAGGAGCCCCCGTTGGGGAAAGCTCCCTTTGGGACCCTAGGGGCAAAGCTCCCCAGCCTAGAAACGTACACATGCCTAGACAGTATAAAATAAAGGCTGTAGAGCTGAAGGTTTTAATTACAAAATTTATTTCACTTTAATGTCAACTAAGGATAAATTGGGGGACACGCCGTACCGTTCGATCCCTGATGAGGTCGTTGGAGTTTTCAACTGGCCTAATCCTTCTGGTGGCACTATGGCCTTGGCCTCTAACAGAAATGAGTACCAGGAGCATTCCTGGGGGTAAAGGCGGTCGGTGCGTAAGGCTGACAACCTTACCACCTTCATGTGCTGAATGTCTAAAATCTGGAAGCCTCAAGCTTCTGGAACACTCTGGGCCTCCATGGCCTGTTTATATAGGGAACAGCTGACTTTACTTTAGAATAAATTTACAAACGACATGGCTCAAATCACGTGTGAATGGTCTGAATCTACTTATTACTGGAATATAGGCAGAGGCGCCAAGTTTTAAAAAATATTGGGTGGGCTCAAAGATTTTAAAATTTTCATACTTCCACCCTTTATTTCGTTCTTCCCTCTAGTTCATTGTCCCTTCCTGATTTAACGAATCTTACTTAATTTATTATTTCTATTTGTTCGTTTCACTTTGACTTTTTTCTTTTTCCTGTCGTCGATATCTTGTACTCCACACTCTTGGCTTAAATCACAATTCTTTATTTTGTCAATTAATATCCTTCCCTGTCATTTTCCTTAATCACATCTAATCACATATCTAAATCGAACTTTTCCGGGCTCTCTTTATGTATATTTAGAACAGCAATGTGATTAAGTTTCCCCCCGCCCCCGAACGTAAAAAGTATCTTTTTTGAAGCTTAAAATATATTTCGGTAGTATCTTAGGAAATTGCATAGACAGAGAAAGTCGTTAATAAATTAATGAACATAGGAACAATTTCAAACGATCATGAATTAATTGTAACAAAAGCCCTTAATATGTAGGCCTATTCCAACAATAGCCTGATTTTTCGCTTTAGATCGATTCAACAATGAAACACTATTTTTAGTATTAGCAATAAATAGTTATCTCTATATATATAAAAGGCTTTGTCCTGACTGATAGGAATCAACGTAGAGCCTAAACTATAACAGGTAGAGACTTGGAATTTTGACAGTACCTTCATTTCATAATGTAGGTGCTCACTAAGAAGGGATTTTGAAAAATTCTGATTCTAAATGCCAAAAATTAAATGTTTTTGAAAATACTTAATCCCTTTTTGCATAGAATTATCGAAACAAATTCACAGAACATATTGTTGCCAATGGTATAGGTGGGTTTGGATTAAATTAAATGGATGTTTGACAAATTAGAGAAGGTATCATTATAATTCATATTATGTATATTAATAAAAGGAACTGTCCTCGATGTCCAGGGAAATCTACTGAACGCAGAGATCTAAAATTTTAAACATAGGTGGGCTGAAGGGTCGGAAAATGCACCGCGAAGCCGGAATTTTAATTTTAGTTTTCGTTCGTGAGTTATGAGTGAAAAACGGGCAAAAAAACTTGCATTTTTTGCATTTTCAAAACATAAGTTTTCAGTTATACATTTCAATGTCAAATCAATTACAGTTGGCTTTGTCTATTTTTGTCACACCTTGCAAATAAAACTTTCGCGATCGCTTGAATGTTGTAAGCCCTAAATATGGTCAAACGTTGTTTTATTTGGACGAATCTCACTATACACAGGTTTTCTGGGCCAAGAAACTCGAATCTGAGGTCGCTTTTACCAGACGATGCTATCTAATCGTGGTATGTAGTCCACGTGATTTAGGAGTTAATAAATATTATGATTTTACTATTATGCTCTTAATTTTTAATTTTTGAAATAATTATCGCGGGCGAAGCCGCGGGCACATGCTAGTGGTAATGATAAAGAGCAAATTATTGGGTGGGCTTAAGCCCCACGGGCCCATATAGGTTGGCGCCTCTGAATATAGGCGTTTTTGACTTACCGACATCAAATCCCTTGACGGAGTCGCCATTGGGCGCCAGGTTGAAGCTGTAGACATGATCATTGACCTCCAGATGCCTGATACAGCCCTTGAGACCTTCCTCTGTGGGCAGCTTCTCTGCCAGACCTGTCGTGTTGCCCGGGCCTCCCACGAACAGCGGTTCCCTGAACGTGATACGAGAAAACAGCCCCTGTAACACATAAAAATAAACTGTGTAAACTTATGAATTCTTCTAGGAGAGGTTTTTCTAGCCTTTGGCTAGAGGTGGTCCTGACGTCACACCTCCAGCTGTGCTGCCACTGACGTCTGTCTTAAAATAACAATATGAGCTGGAATGCTGTTCTAAGTGGACGGCTATAGGGTCACATGCAGCCACCTCGCCACCACTCACTTACAGTCTTACTAATAATCCAGTTGTAACATTTATACCAGGAATATACACAGCTGAGGAGAAAAAGTGTACTAATAATCCTTGCATAAGGCTGAATGTGTGCAACCTTTTCACAGCCTAGCCCCCTTGTATAAACTTAACGTAAATAATCAATATGGCCGATATCCGTAACAGCCGGTCGTTTCGTAGATGTCTGAGATTGAATTTTGAGGCTACGCATATTCTGAGCTGCTTTTGCGGAATTATAAACATTGTTCCTTGTTTGCGGGACATATTTCCATACTTGTACCCATGATTGCAGCTTTCTGAAAACAATATAATGAAAAACTGAAATGTCTGCAGACATCGTTGTTTGCTCGATGCAGCAACAGATGGCGTTCAGCAGTCCCTTCATAGCCAGGGGCTAGTAACGTCACAACTAGAGTGACGTATTTGATGACGTTGGACGTAAAAACCCGGTGTAAACCTCGGAGTTACACACCGTTTATTGGTAATACGGCTTACGCAGAACTTGCACGGTGAACAACCAAACAACCGTTCAACGCAGATATAAGCAGCTTTTATTAGTAAGGCTGTTAATATTTAGATTTGTACAAAAGCCCTGTATAAGCTGATTTGAGGGACGTAGCACAAAATTGGCGTATTATCAGTAATTCTGTGTTAAATTTAAAATAAAAACGTGATAAATTACGGGTCTTTCGAAGTCTTGAAATTTGTCCGAAATTTAAGATTGCTATAACTATTGAACATAAGAAGACAGAATAACAGATGGCTATTCATTTGAAAGGGAATATATTTCTCTACAACTTCTTTTATGAAGGCATTGCTGTATACATAAGGGCTGAAGCACTAGAAGGCAAAGTGTGTAGAAAAGCCTACATTAAATGCATGTTAGTTATCAAACCTAAAAGATTATGCTGCCGGTGTATTATATGGATATGAGACATGAAAAAGAAGAAGAACATAATCTGAGAGTGTTTGAAAACAGGGTGCTTAGGAAAATATTCGGACCTAAGAGAGATGAAAACGGGGACTGGAGAAAACTGCACAACGACTAGCTTCATAACTTGTACTCATCACCTGGTATAGTAAGGGTAATTATATCACGGACGATGAAATAGGCTGGACATGTTGCGCGCATGGGGGAGGAAAGACATATCTCAAAGGTATTGACTGGGAGACCCGAAGGGAAAATACAACTTGGAAGACCTAAACTTAGGTGGGAGGACAATATTAGAATAGATTTAAGGGAAGTAGAATTTTCTAGCAATGATTGGATGGAGTTAACACAGAATTGGGTTGAATTGTGGGCTCAGGTAAGCGCAGAAATGAACCTCCGGGTTCTATAAATAGATAATATTTCTTTAGCTTGCTTAGGAATTGTCTATTGCCATTGAGTAGGCTAAGCAAGCAAGCAAGTAAGTATTTACGTAAGTAAGCAAGTAAGTAAGTACGTAAGTAAGTAAGTAAATAAGTAAGTAAGTAAGTAAGTAAATAATTAAGTTCATTCTAGTAAGAGTATATGAACGTCAACGTTAAAGATTCCCGAGAGTTACAGTTTATTAGGAGTGTCCTAAAATGTTATTATCTCCCTATAATTTAGCTTTGACTTGTGGATAAATAGAGGCAATGAAAGTCTGTTTCAATAGAGAAGATGAGTGAAGCACAACGCAAAGTAGTTTCGCATGTAGGACCTTAATGTGACCATAGAGTAGAGTCTGCAGGTAACGGGATTATTTCTTAGAAGCATTTTTAAGATGCTTAAATGTAATGTGTTTCCCTGGTAAGATGAGAGCGAAGCAACGCTGAAATTTGTTCAAGATGAGGATTCATATTTGCAAACTTCTTTCACAATCCCCTTAACTCTTTAAGATGGAGTCTCATATTCCATGACGGGATTAGAGAGACGAAAGCAAAAGTGATTCCTTGATGCTGACGCTAACTTTATAGTTAACTAGATTTTCTAAGAAAGTTTTTTCATGAAAATTTCAGAGCTGGTTATTTTTACTTTCTCTACCCGTGCTTTAGGTACTGTACATAGAGGAAGTATTGAGTTGGATCCTGAAATTCGATATAGCCTAGACTTTTCAATATAAATTTAGGGGGCGGATTTATATGACATGTCATATTTTTTCCCTTTGGATTATTTCAGGTTTCCGACTAATTTAAACCCGATTCCAAGCATTCTGGTTTAAATGGAACGGCTTTTATTGTGCATATAACTGCATATTCAGGAAATGTTCAACTATTGTAGCATATTTAGTATGAATAAGCATATTTAGGTCAAATTTTTGGCATATTTGTGTGCATATTAAAGAAATTTTGAAGTTTCATATCATATTTTGTAAATTTTGCATTATAATGATACTTTTTGAGAATTTACAGATATTTTAAATAATTAACATTATATTTTAATAAAATGAATTGTAATGAAACTTAAGAAAAATATACACAATGTGTAAGTGGAAAAGTCATATTTTAAATTTTATTGATTATATTTTAATGTTTTTTAGGTCATAAATGCATGCATATATCCTATTTTTTAGGTCATAGAAATCCGCCCCCTAAATATAATACACGTTCTGAGTTCCTCTGAATCCAAAAATATATTTTCAGAAATATGTTTGTGTATCATCAGGGCTAGGGTTTCTTCTTAATTCAGCTGTAATCATACTCCTTTTAGCTGCGTGGCCATATCAGGAGTTCGGGATGTGTGTCTTTACAGTAGGGTAGACCATGGAACTATTGTTTGTCAATTGTTTCTATTGTAAGTGTATTTTATGGAGTTAATTTCAACTGATATTAATTTAAATGGATATGATTCATGGTATGTAAATATCCGATTCGGCATTTGCCTTTACGACTGGGGAAACCATGAAAAAAAGAAACCATGTCAAATTGGCCGGGCGGGATTTGAACCTGGGACCTTCTTAATGCGTGTCCAAGACGTTACCACTAAAGCTTTTTTAAATAGTGCAAAATAATAATATAAAAAATCTACATATTATCAACGTTGCTTAGTTGTAAAATGAAAAAGAAAGGAAAGTATATGTTGTGTATTTCTCTTAGCAACCATAATTTTTCCAACTAATTCAGGGAGCAAACTTGAACGAAAAGCCGTAGGATTTATTGCGTATTTCGTATAGGCCTATTTATTATCTTCTAACAATTTCTTCACTGCCTTCTGAAAAGGTATAGAGAAGGATTTCAGAAATGGAACAAGAATAGAATTTAGATGGAGGTGAACCAATAGGCAACACTGGAGCGTCTTCCTATTGAACGAAGCCTACATTCAGGCCTGATTACCCGGTGGACGTCTTTGATACCACTGATGACAGAGACAAAGACACACAGACAATAGAGGGATCTAAACGCTTTCTGAATACAATGCCTTCTGTCGTGATCGCAACTCAGAATAGGAATACACAGTCAATTGCGGAACGGGAGACAGCTATTTATGCCGATTTGCATTGTTTCTATCGGTATCTTGTGTATCAATCGAGAAAATGGAAATCATAGCGATACAATCTTTGTTTAGGGGTATTATTCCATAGCACAATGAAGAAATCTACACCGGAATCAGTAGACTGTATATTTATCTGTTCAGAGCTCAATACACTCTATTTTACTATAAGTACAAGAGGGTTATAGTTTAGTCCTTGATTACCTCGTTCAGATAAGTACAATATTTAAATCCCGTGGCCGGCCAATTTGTCATGGATTTTTTTCATGGTTTCCCCAGTCGTAAAGGCAAATGCCGAATTGGATATTTACATACCACGAGTCACCTTCACCATTTCATCCTGTATCATATCCATTTAAATTAATATCAGTTGAAATTTACTCCATAAAATACACTAACAAAAGAAGATAGTTGGCAATCAATAGTTCCATGGCCTACCCTACTGTATAGACACAGATCTCGAACTCTTGATATGACCTCGCAGCTAAAGGGAGTATAAACACTGCTGAATTAAAAAAAAGTTTCTTTTTTTGCCCATAAAAGGGATGTAGGATGTGATAACAGTGTTTCATAGCTTAGTTAGATGACAATATAACGTCTTCTATACTAGTGTTTCCCAAACTTTTTTTTGGTATGGAATACTTATATATATATATATTAAAAAAGAACTCTAAAAATATTTGACAAAGAACTGGAACCTCCCACGCTGAGGAAACAGTCATTGAAATCCTGCTTGCTATGTCCGTTGGCTTTGGAGGGCTGTACTCTAAATAACTAGAGATACTATATTTAGTTTCATAATATAATAATTTTTAAATATAAAAAAAAAAAAAACATATTTTTTTTCGCCTTTTCTAAGTTTTCCGCCCTGGACAAATGGCCAACGTGCCCGTTTATAAATCAGGCTGAAGAAATGTTCTATTGTGATAGAGCCATTTCTACTATTTATGCATTGAAATTTCCACTTCTATTGATGTACGAATTCATCGCCGCAAAAATTGCATAAATGCTCAGATACAGGCTAAATATAATAATACCTTACCTTAAAATATGAAGATAATTATCCATGTATTGCGATGATCATTAATGGAAACCATCTATTCCCTTAAATTTTTTAAAGCAAATATCAAACTTATAACCCACGAGTGATTTTACTTGATGAAAGCTTACATTGAAAAATAAATTCAGATCTGAAAAGGTTAATACAAACTTAGACGTCCAGTTTACAAACAGTTGGTGCTTCTAACTATCCTTAAGAAAATTTTTGCAAAAAAACTTTTCAAATAAAAGTTTTAGCTCTTAGTATAAACACTTCATGTACAAACTTTAAACAAAATCGTTTGAGCCGCTTTCGAGAAAATCGCGAAAACAGAAATTTTCCTTACGTAAAGAGGTATTAAAAGTAAGATAAAGTCGTCGCCAATCTTCATATCACATCCTCAGAAGGTGCCTATTCTCTATCCCATTTAAGAACGATCCTGTTCAAAACAAAGAGGCGTGGCTGTCATAACCCAATATAGTGAGAATGCACGTGTTCACAGTATTTCATGTTAATTTGTTTATTCTAAGTACAACTCACCCGCAGGTCGTCGAGAACAATGAATCCTTTGTTTTTTTTGCTAATTGATATACTATAATGATGACGATACCAGTGAGAGTTTGTTATTTCACGTGTAAATGTTGATATTATTGTTGCATGAAGTTACGAACACTCGTTAGCCACGCCCTGGTAATGGAGCATGCTAATGACATTAACCAAACACGTTTTGTCACATGATGGGAATTTTCCGTGAACTCTCTGTGAGTTCTCCTCCCCTTTGTTTTGACTAGGATCAAACTGAAATGGGATCAATAATAGAACAAATGCAAACTTTTGTTTTCATACAATTTTTCGCTCTGGGTCTAGGCTGTTCACACACACATACAGACATGTTTGTGAAAATAGTATTTTTAGATTCAGGGTACCTCAGAAGTGTATTTACGTAAGAAACTGAACTTCTAATTTCGGGATGGTTCACAATACTTCCTCTACCTATAGAACGGGCAGAGGAAGTAAAAATCACAATAAAACCTTAAACTAGAATTTTAATTTATAATTTTCATTTAATTGAATTTAAATTAAGATATTTTTCTATTTCTTGAGAGGGATAAGGTAAATATGGATAATTTCTGAAACTGAATACGAAGAATAAGGTTGAGAAGAAAAAAATATACTAACCATCTGAGAAGTATTATTTGTGGAATAACTTATATTTTTTGGACAATTTTAGCTTGACAAGTTAATGCCATATAATATAAAATCAGGTGAACTGATGTAACAAAGGGCCAGAATGCTTTTGTTTAATCAGTGTTAATTGGCAATTATGATATGCAGTAAATAAGTTTTCTTTGTTGTTGTTGTAATCTGTCTCCGAGTTAAGCTCCAGAAGATTCATTAAGCAGGGTTTATGGAAGAACAAAGGTCTTAAGTTCGAAATTTAACCTTAATTCATACTCGTATACACTGATGTAATAGATTCTTAAAATGTGTGCACATTTCACAAAATGCACTTAATGTACGTATACCTAATTATTTCACAGTAATATACCTTCTGTAGCCTATATTACAGTATTCATATGGTACTATTTCAACTTGATCAAAGCAAAAATAAACAAACATTTGACTGCATTCTAGTCAAGGCCCATAATGATTAGCAACGCGGCTTTGCAGTAAAGAAGACCTCAAAACGTGTGTTGATGTCAAAAACTCAACTTCGAATTTCGGGGTCAAACACAATACTTCCTCTACTTATAGGACGGGCAGAGGAAGTAAAAATCACAATAAAAACTTAACCTAGAATTTTAATCTTTCTCGACAATTCTATGAATCCATTTTGCTCGTAACAATGAAGGCAGAGGTGAGAATTGCTTCAAATGACAAAAATTAATCAGATCGTGGGTTGTTACAATATATTTGAGGGCGAGCGCAAATCCAATTCCGAGGGCGCGAGGCAATAATTCCAAGCTCCAATATAGTGCGAGAGCATCCCAGCTTGCTTGTATATCTTCATCGCCTTGTAATTGCTACAGTTTGGGTTCTTTCCAACTAGAGACAATGAAAGAAACTGCGTCCAACATGCGGCGCTTTAAAATTATTGTACGAGGTTGGATGTTATAATGGGTGTAGCTATGGTAACGTTTGGAAATATAAAATCACACACTGCTCCTTTGAATGTAAGATTTATTTATGTTATTTTGAATTGTGAACGTTGTTTAACAGAGCTTTGTCCGTCAATGTAAAGTTCCATTTTACGGGCTGAAACCGTTAGAGGTAAAAAAAAAGTGCTAGCACATTATAGCGATTATTGAGGATATCACACAGGGTTGCCATACGTACGACTACAGTCGTATACATACGACTATTTCATATGAGAATATTATAGGAGAAAAATTCCTCCGACACTGGGACTTGAACCCAGGACCTTTGGCTATTCAGGCCAATGCTCTACCAACTGAGCTAAGCCGGAGTTCAATTCCCAGCGCCAGACGGAACCTCTCTCCTATGACCGATTACCCTAATGGTCTACCTCACAGACAGACAAGCTATGTCATATGCAGTAGGCTACTGTGAGGCACACTAATTAGCCAAGGTCCTGGGTTCAAGTCCCAGTGTCGGAGGAATTTTTCTCCTATAATATTCTCATGTAATGTCCAACAGAGACAATAATTCTGTGGTTCATGAATGCTTATATATCTATGTTAACTGTACAATAACAGTGGGAGCCCGGTCACAAAAATCACTAATTAGTGTGCCTCACAGTAGCCTACTGCATATGACATAGCTTGTCTGTCTGTGAGGTAGACCATTAGGGCAATCGGTCATAGGAGAGAGGTTCCGTCTGGCGCTGGGAATTGAACTCCGGCTTAGCTCAGTTGGTAGAGCATTGGCGCGATTAGCCAAAGGTCCTGGGTTCAAGTCCCAGTGCCGGAGGAAGTTTTCTCCTATAACATTCTCATGTAATGTCCAACAGAGACAATAATTCTGTGGTTCATGAATGCTTATATGACTATTTCATAGACTTGTACGACGTGCGACGCAACCATGAGTCGTATGCCTCTTTGTACGACTATTTTTAACATAGCGTTTTATATTTATTTAACCATTCCTCTGAGGAATTTTGAATTTTTATATATTTTTCAGCTCTTTGTTTTCTAATGGTTTTTGCTGTAAGCATGTTGCTAATAAAAACAACACTGTTGCAATTACTGTTTATTTAACTTTATTGTATTTTATCTAATTTAGGGCATCGGAAGATAATGAAACACGGCTAATCATTTACAAATAAGATGATTTATTAACAATTACATGATATATGTAAGGTGTATAAACCGATTATTTATTATTCTTATTATTATTATCATCATCATTATTATCATTATTATTAACGAAATAAGTTCATTACACTGACAAATCACAAAGTATACGACAGTTTTAACTAGCATACGACTATTTTCGAATATTGGTACGATTGTTCTACGTTTCTGATCTGTAGATCTGTACGTTTCTGTCACTGTAGTTCTCTTCCCTTTCGTACAAATTAATAATTATCCATTTCCTTCATTTTAACCACTACAGATAGCTGCTACTGCTACTGCTGTTGCTGTTACTGCTACTACTACTATTATCGTGTACCTGTTAATCATTTACAATTCAAAATAACATAAATAACTATTTCGGCAATAAAAATTTGATCCATAAACTACAGGGTCTTTATTTTAAGTTGAGACGGGGCGACCGGTGTTTTCACTCTCCGCTGCGGAGTCCGCATTAGCCGCGGGTGGCGCGCGCGCGGCTTCCCTGCTTAAAGTGTAGGCTATATAAAGTACTAGCTGAAAAGGCCCGGCGTCGCCTGGGCTTTGTATTTTGTAATTTGAAATTAACTTATGGAGGACTTTCGATGTTGAAACTCTAGGTCCTGATATAATAATGTATGTAGAATTCGAAATGAGGAAGAACAACATATGGCACTCAGACTATTCCCTCAGAAAACGCTAGATATAGCTTTTTATGGTTCATAGAGGATGTCGAATGCTGCATTCCGTTGCTTCTACTCATCATGCCTGGGAGGGGTTGACATAAGAAGAAACATAAATTACGTAAGATTGTATTGACTTGACGGAAAATTTTATTTCTCATTCTCATGTTACAACCGTTTCGGGCCTGAAATAAAATAGAAATGCAGTATCACTTTCATACTTTCCTCCCCTAAAACCCGGGACATAATATACTGCGAGTATAGGACTCAAAATGATCCATCCCATGCTTAGGGCCTATGATAAATCTCAACTAATACAAAGCCTACAGCTATGGATAACTGACTATTTACCGACTTCTGATATAGCATACTCACACACTTAAGTTGTTCCTGCAATACGACCTCTTATTCTACATCAAAATGTGAAGTGAGAAAATATTTCTTATGTCGAGGGTAGAGAAAGTTATGTGACTGCATCACACTGTGCTTTATTTTCGTGTAATTCATTTTTCAGTAATTATTTTCGCCAATATATTACATGGAATCATAATTCGTTAAAGTCCAGCATTAGGCTATATAGTTGCCAAGGCCCTATGTAATCACAGTAAACAATTCACTGTTGCCATGTGAACTGAACAACATTTCATTTTTTTCAGTAGAATATGCACAGAAATTATATAATTTTCAAGGGAAGGACTGATTTGTTTCAATTTTAATGTTGACCGCTATACTTCCCTGGCTTAACTGGGTATGTGTGCAAAATTCCGTGTAAATTGGTAAAGAAATGTAGATTTGTATAAGGAACAAACATACATACATACATACCCACAAACACACATTCTACTTTATATATTAGATTACATATCTTACCTTATAACATATGTTGGAAGTGTCGTCCTTCCTGTGTTATACAGGCATTGTATCTGGAAACCACATTCTTAAAGATAAGGTTTATCGAACAAATCCTCACACATTGGAGGAGCTGAAAGAAAACATTACGAATGAAATTAGGGGCATTACAGTGGAAGAACTCACTCGCGTCAGCCAGAATGTGGTTTCCAGATACAATGCCTGTATAACACAGGAAGGACGACACTTCCAACATATGTTATAAGGTAAGATATGTAATACTTTATATAGCCTACACTTTAAGCAGGGAAGCCGCGCGCGCGCCACCCGCGGCTAATGCGGACTCCGTAGCGGAGAGTGAAAACACCGGTCGCCCCGTCTCAACTTATAGTAAAGACCCTGTAGATACCGGACTTTCAATAACAAAGAATAAAAGGAAACTTACACAATACTTAGTTTCGCTCGAAACCTTACTTCGACCTTCATTTTTCCCTATTCACTAAAAGTCTGGCAATTACTTATCATAGTGAAGGTTTTTTCAATATTTGTCCGCTTTTGCCTTTTTATAACATCGAGAGATATACATTTTTCTTACAAATAGGTCATCTTTTACGCAAATGTTCAACTGATTCAAATAGTGATTTGTTTCAAACAAATTGTTGCCAACCAAAAGAGTCTGATTTCCGCTTCACTATGAAATTTCCAAAAAAGTTTTTTCCATTCTAAGCATAAGCGAACTGAAATTGGTTTACGTTCTAACTTTTAAGTTTCAAAATAACATAAAACTCCGTACGATGTAAGACTCTTACATAGAACTTCACTGGCAAAAACGAAATTATCGGAACGAGCTAGTGTTTTTTAAAAATCCAATTTCCCACTCAGGGGCGTATTCAGAGTGGGGCTGAGGGGCCTGCAGCCCCCCCGAAACGTTAACTAAGTGCACATAAGGGCACTTTAATTTCACAGATAGTAGACAATATAATTGCACATCTTGACTCTTAAAAGGTTCGGCATTTTATTCTTTCCTAGTAATTTTTAAGAAATTTTCATTTTTCCGTTACATTTTCCCTATTTTGTCTTCAGAACGAACTTTCCAACATTACAGACAAAGCGATCTCGTAATTCCTTAGCTATGAGACATTCAATAATATAGTCAACATAACAATAATAGAAAACATAATATTAAAGTAGTAAAATAAAATACTTAAATACTTTTTATTTGTTGTTATACTACTGTATATTCCTTTTTTAAAAATATGTATTTAGAAATTTTAAGTCATATTTTCAATTTTTAATGTCATATTTTCATAAATTTCAAGGTCATTTTGAGGCATTTTTAGATCATCAACTTCTGAGTCCTACTGGTAATAGTGTTCGGCTTATCACAGCCCCTTCCGAAAAGAAATCTTGGATTCGCCCCTGTTCCCACTTGTTTTTTTAGGATGTTATCAAGTTTCTGAATAAATTTTCTTTTCACATATTTACGTTTCCTTTCACACAATTTTAAAGCAAAGGCTAAAAATCTACTGGAGCAGCACCCCCACTAATTTTAGCTACGAGCCGCCGCTGGATTTTAATTTAAATTAAATTAAAATCCTTCAAAGCTATTAGCAAAGAATATTTCTTTACTACCCTTTAACAAGCGCTATTGATCCTGGGTGGCATTTCCCTTGCATCTGTTTGGATTACTAGGAATTCATTGAACGTTAAACGCATCTGAGACTGCCACTTATTCCTCTTAAGTGCATTTACATCAGAGGTTGCCGTGCGATCAGATTTTCCTGTAAAGCGAAAGAGGTTTTATTAAATACTACTTTTACGTAGGCAAGCTCGCTTAGTATTTTGTAATCTCTCCCCCACTCTGCAAGCATATTAGCGAAATGCTGCTAATTCCTTCAAAGCTCTGGCTACATATGCATTGATTGTCAGAGAACTTCCTCTAACGAGACTCTTCAGGCGAGCTCGCTTTGATGTTTTCAACTTTATTTAACGGTGATTTATAGGCAGAAATCTCCACGCTACTGAGAGGATCCATATTTTATTTCCTTAACGCATAGATCTAGTAGTCTGTATCAAAACATGAGGATCATAATTTTTTCTTTTTGAATCAACTACGCAAAGAAAGTTGATAACTTTCGTATTGGTTCAAAGGGGGAAAGTATTTATTTGAAAAAGATTGTCACTCCTTATACCCCAATTTATATACGAAGCGCGTCCATAAAATAAGTTTTGCTGGGGCCGTTTACAGAAAAAAAACACAATTTCAAGGAAATAATTATTGCAACAGACACAGTCAGTGCTCAGCTATTTTTCAACATATTCGCCATCGGAATTGAAACATTTGTCTTACCATGGCACCAATTTTTGAACACCTGTGTCATAGAAGTCTGCCGCCAGGTATTTGAACCACAAACATCTCCTCCTCTCTCTCATTCTCAGTCATTCCCTGTCAATTCCTTGAGGTGTAGGAAAAGATGTAAATCACTGAGAGCAAGGTCTGGGCTGTAGGGTGGATGTTCAAACACCTCCTAGCAAGTCTCCTGCAGAAGTTCGGCTGGGAGGTGCTTAAACATTCACCCTAAAGCCCGGACATCACTCCCAGTGATTTCCATCTTTCCCCACACCTCACAAAATGACAAAGAATGACAGAGAATGACAGAGAAGAGGTGATGTTTGTAACACAGTGGTTCAAATCCCTGGCGGCAGACTTCTACGACACAGGTATTCAAAAGTTGGTGCCACGGTATGACAAATATTTTAATTCCGGTGGTGAATATGTTGAATAATACCTGAATACTTGCTGTATCTGTTGGATTATATATGTCCACGAAATTGTGTTTTGTTTCTGAAAACGGCCCCAGGAAATGTTACTTCATGGATGCGCCTTGTATGTTCTGTCGTTACAAATACGCTCAAATGTGCAGAATAAAATATTACACAATGATGTCAACAAGAAACGAATTAATGTTCTGTTTGCATATCCTCAAGTATAAGGGAAAAAATCCCTTTAGGCAAGCCTACAGGCTGAGGTAGATTTCGAAGTGCTTTTGGTTTAATTTACTGTCGCTGCACAGCACTCTTCCTCTTTAGCCTTGGCTTGATAAACCCGCAATAATAACTGCAAAAAAGAGGAAAGAGCAACTTTTTCAAATATTCAAATCTCGCCTTATATGAGAGCTATCGAAAAACTAGTTATTGATTTGTAGATTACTCATCAAGGGCTTTTCAACGAAACCCCACAAGACGTGGTTTCAAAAATTTCGAATTTCCACCCCCCACCCCAACTCGTAACCCCAAAACCCCCGAATCGTTGGTGTCACTGTGAACTCCATAGGGAGTACTCTAATTTATTCAAACAAAGTTTCCCTCTATACTTCATAGGGGCCGAGATATAAATGTTTTAAAATTTCAACCCCCTCCCCCGACCACCCTCTTGGGCCAATTTTGCTTATTAACGAACTTTTCCGAACTATTGGGCCTAGAAATAACATAATAAAATCTGGTTCAAATATCTTCAAAATTACGGCCGCTAGCGTGTAAAGATATATATATATATATATATATATATATATATATATATATATATATATATATAGGCCTATACCATATATAAATATCACTTTTTTTTTGAACAGGCGGTGGTTTCGTACTTAGGAAGGCATGAAACGTAAAGATATGAAAGAATTTTTCGAAAGTCATAACATGGTATCGATTGCAGTAGGTAGATTTTTCTTCGAAATCTACCTAAAAACACGTAGATATGAAAAATCTGCTTTCTATTGAATACTAACTGATTCAAAAGCTCCGAAGGAATACTAATGGAGGTTTCCCTTATCGTAACAACATATGATGACAACTGGACTGTGAAGTACTTAACGATGATAATGGCAGACATGCAGCTGAGCCCTGACGGGGGCAATAACGATCACAAACATGTCCGACCCGACAGGAGTCTAAACCTCGGACCATCAGAGTGACAAAAGCACGCCCCAGGAGTGATATAGTACCGAGGGCGACGTACCTTGAAGCACACTGTCGCATGTCTGAGGGTAATGCATCGGACTGGTGTTTTATAACAGGAATGGCCTGTAAACACTAAGAAAAAATTATGAGGAGGTCAGCCCAACAGTGGTCAAACTCTCCCTAAGGGAAAAATTATGCAGGGTCTTAATGAATAACACTAAAATATTTTACCTGTATATAGATGAATAACACTAAAATATTTTACCTGTGTATAGATGGGACATGGAGAAGCAACTTTTATTAGGAGATTTTTCTCTATGACGTAAATTTGGTGCTCATAAGTCAATAATGAAGCGAATAAGGTGAAATAGCGAAGCTGAGGCAACGACTATAGTCCTATAACCTTTCTGGTTATATATAGTACGTTCATGCAGACTTTCAGCTCTATCAGTTGATTAGTTTTTAAGACAAATAGGAACAAACAGACAAGAACCATTACATTGTTATTGAAGTATATGATATCTTATTCAGTTCAGTAATCGGATTTGGTATTTCTGCTTAACTGCACAGCATTTATTGTCTATCAGCGAGCATTAAAGAGGTTAGAACTTGTTTAAAACAGCTTTAATAGAACATTGTTTTAGGTTGGCATATTATTATCTGCAATCGTGAGGCTCCCGCCCGCAAAACCACAGAATTTCATTATAAGAGGATTATTGCAAAAGGCTCTTATTAATTTGTTCTGTATTCGAACATTACAACAGAAACTATCGACTATAATCAACGAGCGATATGGCTGTTTCATTTCATAATAAAGATTTCTAAATCGGAACTCTAGCTTAGCTCAGTTGGTAGAACAGTGCAGTGGTACGGATAGCCAAAGATCCTGGGTTTAAATCCCAGTGTCAGAGGGATTTTTCTCTCCTATAATATTCTCACGTAATGTCCAACAGAGACAATAATTTGTCGTTCATGAGTGCACATATATTCATTCTACTTTTAACCGGTCTCCTTATCCGTGGGTTCGAGTCCCACCTCGGGCATGGGCGTTTCTGTATAATCAGAAAAAAAAGAAAAAAGAAAAAGAAAAACAAAAAAGGGGGAAAAACATCAAAAGCTTTAAATATTTATTTCATATATGTAACTAACTTCAAGATGCTACATCCCGAGACCTACCCGACCGTTGTGTCATGTAGAATTTTTTTCCCTTTCTTGGCACCGGTAAAACGCACTTGAGGGGAAGGGCATTCGTAGGTGGGAGTTGAATTCAGAGCGAGAAGCCTAGTCATAACAGCCGTAGCCGTATATCTTAGGTAACGCGATGTGACTCCCTTGGACACTGGCGTACGAATGATAGCCTACATCACCCCTTCAAATGACCACATTCCGATAGTGGACTCGTCCAGAATACTGAACATCTTTCTGAGAAGATTCAGGTAGAAAACATTTTACTGAGCCTCCGTCTTTCTACATTAGCAGAAGGCAATCCACGTGACGCATAATACGCGTGTAAAAATTAGGAAGAAAGTGAAGATCAACTACGTCGATACCAACTTTTAAACATTTTAAATGCTTTCGACGTTATAATTTGTTTTCGACAATAGCATATTTTTCCTGTTCATGATATCAAGGTGGAAACTGAATTTCCTGCACACAGTGCGTTAATCTAAACTACCTGCATTTTGCCTTCTTTGCAGCCAAAGTGCGTCATTAACCACTAAATCAAACCCTCTAATGTGTGTAATATTTATTATTATGAAAGTTAGGATATAGGCCTAATCATATTTTCAAGCTTAATTTTACCATTTCAATCTTATCTGTGTCTTTACTTTTTATTATTTCTTAATTTAGCATATTTCGTCATTTTCAAGAGATAGGTTTTTTTTGTGTGGCAATTTTAGGTCATTAACGGCCGTGGGTGTCGGCATGCTGACCACATGCCCCCAATCCTGCCATCTGCCTACGGGAGATGACGCAGCGGTCGGGTGGTAGGCCAAGTCCCACCAGGGATGTAGCGCCACGGAGTTTAGTTTAGTTTAGGTCATTTTCGGCATTTTTAAGTTGTGTTTCAATGGAGGTAGAGAGGAGCTTTTCTACGTACAAATCGTTACTTTCAGACAACAAATAATCGTTTTTATTTGAGAATTTTAATTCAGGTTTATTGTAAACACCATAGCAGTTTGTCTTATAGAAATAGGCTTAAATATTTATTTTTGTCTTAATTTTTAAATGGCACATATTTCCTACGTGTAATTTGATGGACATGCCAGTTCAGAAAGAATTTTTTTTTACTAAAGTATCCACATACTTAGTATAAATTTTCTTACTTCTTCAGTAACAAAATAAGTGTGCTTTATATTGTAAATTAATATTTAACGCACTGTCATCCATTAAAGTGCTTTTAGCAATTCATTACTTTGAAAAAACTAATTATAAGTAGTAATAATAAATTTATTGATCATTTTTAAAAAAAAATTGTGTAATTTTTTCACTATTTCAAGGTTATAAATGCCTTGCCCTAGAAATTAAATTTTAAAATAATAATTATTAAAATATGCTCCATGTCATTTTCTTTATTTGAATCCTTCTGATATATATATATATTTTTTTCCTCCGAAACTATTATATTATTATTTATATTATTATTTATGTTTTTCATATTATGTTCCCTTGTGTAAGTGTAATATTTTTTCTGTTTTTATATTCTGTGTTTTTTAAAATTTTTTTCTAGTTGTAGTAAGTTATTAGTTTAAATATTTTGAATATCACTTTAAAGATTTTTTGCACTCCTTAGCTAGTAAGTAGTACTTACGAACGTTGTTTACATGGATCGTAAGTTGACATTCCCACACAGTCTTGTTGCGAAGGGCGGTTGCGATGCGGTTAAATTACTTACGGTGCCTGCGCTACGTCATAATTCATTACGATACACTTCATAATACAAGTCTTTATGGACACGGCCCCCAAGCCAAATATTCGGTTCCCATAACAACAAACACATGCGAATCACTTTCTGAAATAAACATCTCTCTTCAAGAATGTATACACATAATATTTTCAGGTAATATCACAATTAATATAATTAAATTGATATATGTAACAGTCGTGCAAAAAATAGCATGCAACACACGGGCCGTAAAGGCATTTACGGGTCTCGAAAACTTAAAAACCCTCGGCTGCGCCTCGGGTTTTCAATCTGTTTCCTCGACCCGTAAACGTGCCTTACGGCACTTGTATCGCAATGTACTATAATATTAGAATCTGGTGTAATAATATAAGCGAGAATATTGTAATTGTGTATTAGCCTGTAATATTCTTAGCACAATAAATAAATAAATATCGAAAAAAAATTAAATAAACTAAGTATAGGCCTGTTACACAACGCAATCTCTCCACTAGTAAGTGCATTAAGAAACTACTAAGCATCGTAAATACGCGAAATCAAAGCACGCCATAAAAATGTAAACATCCACATAGCCTAGAGGTGTATGTCTGATCGATGAATCAAACATAATAAATTAATAAACTCTACATCAGTGCAAAACTAATTTTGGCATAAGAGAAGATTAAGTCGCCCCCTTACGCTCCAAACAATGCGTTGCTGTTCGCTTGTTATCTCGGCACACCCGATCGTCCCTTCTCTCCAAACTCCCGATCGTACCAAATACAAGCTACCAACCCATACACCAAAATGACAACCCTCTAGCTTACTCGGCAATCCCGACCAGACCACAATCACCTCTTCACATAATCTAAATAATGCATAACACTATCCACTTAGTTAAGTGCGCGAGCGGAGGCGGCAGCCGAAGCGAAGCGCCCTTGCATTTTCGAATAATGTACGATACACTGTTTGTCGGTTTCGAAAATGTGGCATATTATATCTTCCACACGTTAGTAAGCCTGTCAACTTTTGTTCATCTTTTGTTTACCGGTATGACGTCACACTACCAACGTCCAATCACGAGTTTCTATGTAATATGAGGACAGAAGAAGTGGTATAAAAGAAAGTGCATCGCGAGGGAGCGGTGGGTGGGAACATTCATCCAAGGTGCGACTTAATATTATTTTTTCCCCTAATTTTAACCTCAAAGCTTCGATATCACACAATTCCATATAATTCAATGTGTGGCTTTGTTAATACTTCACCACATAGGAATGTACAGTGGTATATATATGGCATTTAAACTCGCATATATGGAAAAAACATCCGTCCAGCAACGTTATTAGATTATTATTATTACTATTATTATTAATATTATCATCATTATCATCATCTTCATTGTCATCAACTACAAAAGTTGTCTTTTCTATAGTTCAATATTCATAAAAAAAAGAGCCATATTGAATTACTAATCAATGAAATGCAGTAACTCCGTCTTTCAATATTATGGATTTTTAATTATCATATATATTTCGACCAGCTTGTGGTGTATATATATATAATTTTTATTTTTATTCGTCTTTTTAGATAATTAGATAATTATCTCTATATATAAAAGCCAAAACCCACTGACTCACTCACTCACTGACTGATCACAGTTTCTCAAAAACTATACAGCCTAGGAATGTGAAACTTGGTACACATATTGCTCCTAGGCTCTGGATGCGCACTAAGAAAGAATTTCAAAATCTTTGACCTCTAAGGGCCTTTAAGGGCAAAAATAGGAGTGTAAAGTTATGAAATTCACCAAAAGGAATTCATACTGCATGTACACAATCCCCATGACAACATTATTTTTTTTAACTACACAGGTGGCTTGGCATGACCTGTGATTTTATGTAGACCTAATAAAAAGAAATAAAAAAATCCCTTTAGGCAGGCCTACAGGCGGAGGTAGATTTCGAAGTGCTTTTGGTTTAATTTATTGTCGCTGCATAGCACTCTTTTTCTTTAGCCTTGGCATGGTAAACCTGCAGTAATAAGAACTGAATTCGGTAAAGAGGAAGAGCCTACAATCATTTGTTTTGACAACAAGAATAGGATATAATATTCTGGGAGGCCGTGCGCAAGATCAACAATGAATAAAATTAGCAAAGCCGCTAAACAAGACAAAATTATGATATTATAATAATTCTTTTAAGTGTTATTATTTTCAAACATTAAAATCTCGCGTCATATGAGAGCTATGAAGAAACTATTTATTGATTTGTAGAGTACTCATCAAGAGCTTTTCAACGATACCCCACAAGACGTGGTTTCAAAAGTTTCGAATTTTCATCCCCCACCCCCACCCCCACCCCCACCCTCACTCGAACCCCCGAATTGTTGGTGTCACTGTGAACTCCATAGAGAGTACTCTAATTTATTCAAACAAAGTTTCCCTCTATACTTCATAGGGGCCGAGATATAAATGTTTTAAAATTTCAACCCCCTCCCCCGACCACCCCCTTGGGCCAATTTTGCCCATTAACGAACTTGTCCGAACTATTGGGCCTAGAAATAACATAATAAAATTTGGTTCAAATATCTTCAAAATTACGGCCGTTATCGTGTAAAGATATATATAAATATATATATATATATATAAATATATATATATATAAATATCACAAAAATTTTTTTTGAACGGGCGGTGGTTTCGTACTTAGGGGAGCATGAAACGTAAAGATATGAAAGAATTTTTCGAAAATCATAAAGTGGTATCCATTGCAATAGGTAGATTTTTCTTCGAAAATCTACCTAAAAAAATAGATATAAAATTATGACAAAGGCTAGCAATAGAATTCCTATAAATGATTACCAACTATTTTGTGACACGAAGTAAATTTAGAAGGTCCTGGGTTCCATTCTTAAGAGTTGAACTCTTTTCTTATAGTTAGCCTAGGACTGTATTGCGAAAGATAGTTCATACAATATCAATAGATGGCCTATAATTTCCTGATTAATTTCTATTTGCAATATTATTTCTCTATCTTTACCTTAGTTTTTACCTCTCCCTTTTGGGGTCATTTAAGCGACCCACGTTGCCCGGGCCTTACAGGGCCGCGACCTATCGGGAGAGGGATTATCTATGGATCATATACATACTTTCTTGACCAGACAAGGACATGGAGAACCTCCCGGATGAGTGATCAGTCCAATGCCGGGGCCACCTCCGATACAACACAAACACATAGGATGAGATACACCAGTCACACACTCACTCTGAACAAGGAGAGGATGGGATGAGGATGATAATGGCTGCCAGATGATATCCGGGGACCACTAGGGCCTAAAGTTACCACAGCCTAAAGTTACCATACATTTGTCTCACAGGTGATGAAAAATCCCGGAAAAAAACCTCTACCTAGGTAACTTGTCCCGACCAGTATTCGAATTGGAGCCCGCTGCGTGAGATGAACGAACGCATCCCCTACCCCCAGCTTTTTACTGTATGTTTCCCAAAATTGAAACAGAATGACTAATTTTTTACGACATAATGGGAGTAAACTATTTATTTATTTATTTATTTAATTATTTAACCTGGCGGAGTTAAGGCCATAAGGCCTTCTCTACCACTCAGCCAGGGCAAAAACATGAAATACATAATGATAATAATAATAATAATGATTAATAATAAAACATAGAACTGATATACATGAATACAAGAAACGAACATTAAATACAAAGAAAAAAAAATAGAACATAAGTAATACAAATGACTAAAAATAAAGAAAAAAAAAATGATGAAAGTCTAAACAAATACATTCTTAGTTATTACAAAATATAATGAAAATTAAAATATATTACTAATTAGCATCAATTCCTAAATGTTATTGTATACTAAATTTATTAAATGGCGCTTGAACTGTGAAGTCGTTTGGCAGCTCCTGAGATGGCTAGGCAGTGAATTCCAGTGACGAATAGCTGTTGTTGTAAACGAATTCGAATAATGTGTAGTTCTGTAAAGAGGCATGGATAGTAAGGGGTCAAGCTGAGAGCGCGTGCCCAAGTTATGGTAGGAAGAAAGGTAATGAAAGCGACTGGAAAGATAGCTAGGTGTTGAGGTATGAAGGATTCTATAGAGCAGTATGAGACAGTGAAAATATCTTCGCTCACGCAGGCGTACCCATCGAAGTGATTCCAGTGACGGTGTTATGTGGTCATATTTACGAATGTTACATATATATCTGACGCACGCATTATGAACACGTTGCAGTCTTTGAGTCAAATTGCTGTTTAAGTCAGTAAGTAGGACGTCACAATAATCAAAATGAGGCAAAATGAGTGTCTGAACAAGTGTTTTTCTTAATTGAAACGGGAGGCAGTCTTTTATACTATACAGAGTATGCAGCGTTGCAAATGTTGTTTTGCAGATATTAGCGACTTGCATATCCCACGTTAAATTATGGTCAATGTATATGCCAAGGTATTTAACGGTAAACTACGGGTGAAGGTGTATGTGGAATATAATACGTCCACCGTGTCGGCTCTGGACGGCTGATGATTTATAGAAGTACATCAAGTCGACTTTAAATTGTGTTCACTTAACCTATATATACATAAATATAACAATGCGAAGCATTGATGGGTCAGCTAGTCTATTATCTAATATATAAAGTCGAATGTGTGTTTGTGGGTATGTGGGTATGTATGTTTGTTCCTTATACAAATCTACATTTCTTTACCAATTTACACGGAATTTTGCACACATACCCAGTTAAGCCCGGGAAGTATAGCGGTCAACATTAAAATTCAAACAAAATACTCCTTCCCTTGAAAATTATATAATTTCTGAGAATTTTATACTGAAAAAGGTGAAATGATGTTTAGTTCACATGACAACAGTGAATTGTTTACTGTGATGACATAAGGCCTTGGCGACTATATAATGCTGGACTTTAACGAATTATGATTCCATTGATGTAATATATTGGCGAAAATAATCACTGAAATTGAAATCCACGAAAATAAAGCACAGTGTGATGTAGTCACATAACTTTCTCTACCCTCGACATAAG
This sequence comes from Ectobius pallidus, assembly GCA_964059195.1. Lineage (NCBI taxonomy): Eukaryota > Metazoa > Arthropoda > Insecta > Blattodea > Ectobiidae > Ectobius > Ectobius pallidus. The sequence goes on along the minus strand of CAXKWD010000005.1, from coordinate 159,556,065 downwards.
AAATATTTTCTCACTTCACATTTTGATATAGAATAAGAAGTCGTATTGCAGGGATAACTTAAGTGTGTGAATATGCTATATCAGAAGTCTGTAAATAATCCTTTCCGCTGATACGTTATCCATAGGCTTTGTATTAGTTGAGATTTATCATAGGCCCTAAGCATGGGTGGAACATTTTGAGTCCTATGCTCGCAGTATATTATGTCCCGGGTTTTAGGGGAGGAAAGTATGAAAGTGATACTGCATTTCTATTTTATTTCAGCCCCGAAACGGTTGTAACATGAGATTGAGAAATAAAATTTTCCGTCAAGCCAATACAATCTTATGTAATTTATGTTTCTTCTTATTTGCACTCCTCCTCTGCACTGCTTGTGTAGAAGTAACGGAATGCAGCATTCGACATCCTCTATGAGCCATAAAAAGCTATATCTAGCGTTTTCTGATGGAATAGTTTGATAAATCGTTTTCTTCATTTCAAGTTCTACATACATATTATATAAGGACCTAGAGTTTCAAAATAGAAAGTCCTCCATAAGCTAATTTCAAATTAAAAAATACAAAGCCCGGGCGACGGCGGGCCTTTTCAGCTAGTAATAGGATACTAGTATCACACAGTAAGTAAACAAGACACAGTTTCTTACACAATATATAAACCAGTGCCGGACTGCACAGAAAACACTGAATGCAACGATTAAACTCATTTATTTATTCAGGCCCGAAGGACACGGGATAACAGTACAATTTTCTTTTAAGAATAGAAAGTTATTTAACTTACATATCGTACATAATAACATAACTTTACAAGACAAGTAACAATTCTGTTTAACTATTAGACTTGTTTAATTAAATGGTGCATATAAATGGTTATGTAGAATACTTAAAGATCCTTTCAGTCTTTAGGAATAGTAGATGGGATTTTAGTTCTTTTGCAAAGTTGGTAAAGCATTTCGGAATAGCGCCTCTGGCTCCTGTTATGAGAACAATTTCTTGTACCTTAATCTTATTATAAGAATCATAAGTGTTCCATATAGGCTACAATCCATGAAATATGTTCCTTCATATTTTCCTTCCGATATTAAATAAAAAATCCCTTTAGGAAAGCCTACAGGCTGAGGTAAATTTCGAAGAGCTTTTGGTTTAATTTACTGTCGCTGCGTAGCACTCTTCTTCTTTAGCCTTGGCATGACAAACCCGCAAGAATAACTGCAAAAAAAGAGGAAAGAGCACTTTTTCAAACATTCAAATCTCGCCTTATATGAGAAATATCAAGAAACTAGTTATTGATTTGTAGAGCACTCATCAAGAGCTTTTCAACGATACCCCACAAGACGTAGTTTCAAAAATTTCTAATTTCTATCCCCCCATCCCACCCCGTTGGTGTCACTGTGAACTCCATATGGAGTACTCTAATTTATTCAAACAAAGTTTCCCTCTATACTTCATAGGGGCCGAGATATAAATGTTCTAAAATTTCAACCCCCTCCCCCGACCACCCCCGTGGAAACATTTTGCTCATTAACGAACTTGTCCGAACTATTATTATTATTATAGAAATAACATGATGAAATTTGGTTCAAATATCTTTAAAATTACGGCAGCTAGCGTGTAAAGATATATATATATATATATAATTTTCGTACTTAGGGAGGCATGAAACGTAAAGATATGAAAGAATTTTTCGAAAATCATGACATGATATCGATTGCAACAGGTAGATTTTTCTTCGAAATCTACCTAAAAAATTAAGACAAACATACTGTATCCTATAGGACATATGAAATAACCGTATCCTATATCAATTTAAGAGTCGGCAGCGGTGATCTAGGGGTAGCGTGCCCGCCTCTGGATCCGCATGTCGCGGGATCAAACCCGGCGGCGGTCGATGGATTTTTCCGGACGTAAAAATCCGGGCACGGAGTCCTCCGGGAGGGACTTTAAGCTGGTGGGCCCGTGTCGTAGATTTACGACACGTTAAAGAACTCCAAGCCTAAATTAGAGCCTCTAGACAAAATTTCCCGGTACGAAATAATGAAACCCTCGAGTAAAAGAGTCTAAAGCCACGACTTGCACTTCAAGTTAACCCCACTTAAAAGCATCACCAAAAAACACCATCTATAAACGGAAATTTAATCTGAAAACTAGTACAGAAATTCATTTGAAACAATAAAAAATATATATTTTTGAAATTTTTTAAGAGTAAGAGCCCTCTTTAATCATTGGTCCTCACGATAGTTTTATTTTACACGAAATGTATTAAAGCAGACCTAAAAATTAAAGACATATGGGAAATAGCCACTCACTGTTATTTCATTTCATTCATTCATGGTACTTCTGTCTTACGGCAGGTCTACACTCACATGTAAAATTCCATTTTCCAGCTCATTCTATTTTTTGCTGCATCTTTTAACTCTCCATAATTTCTTTTCTTCTTGATGTCATCCAATATCTCAATTCTTATTCTGCCCAGTCTTCTCTTTCCTTCTATTTTTCCTTTTATGGCTTCTAGCAAGAGTCCTCTTCTTCTCATAATGTGTCCCATCCAGTTGACTTTTCTCACTCTTGCATCTTGCAAGAATCCTCTCCATCCTCCTCCAACACCACATCTCAAAGCTCTCCATATATTTCTTTTCGCTTTTCCTGAGTGTCCATGTTTTGGCTTCATACAAAGCTAAACTCCAAACGTAGCATCTCATCAGTTTTTTTTCTTAGCTGCAAATTTAATAAAGGCTAGTTTACACGACGAAATTAGGTTTCGTAACTGAGTTTCGCAACTGTTTTTTACTTGAAAGCGCAAGCGCTAGATGTACTGGCGACAATGAGTTACGACACTACGCAGTTTCGGCTGATTCCAACTTTTCACGAAACTATAATAGTAATCTTGAGACTATACGATTATTTAGCTTGTTCGCATTTCGTAAAATGAAATGGGGAAGTGAGGAAATTGTGAAATGTCTGTATTCATACGTGTTTCAAACGTTTGTATGGGATTTTAACAACTTGAACTTCAGAAATAACATGAAATGTGCGGTTGCATTGGAAAGAAAATGTGTTTAATTAGTTTCACGAAATCACTTTCATGAAAGTGGTTACGAAACCTAGTGTTTTCGTGTAAACTAACCTTAAGACTGTTATATCGCTTAATATTTGCACTTTTAGGTAATATGAGCCATGCACGTGGCTGGCGTTTTCCATAACTCCACCCATATATTAAACTTTTGAATATACTTTAACTGCATTCAATTCCTACAGAATAACTCAGAGACTATTAATTTTCAGTTTGATATGAAGCTTCATATGGAAATGCGTATGGTTCAGACAATTTCATAGCTTTAGAATTAGCATCCATAAATACGCTGCAGACAGAGGGGTATATTTCATCTTTAACTTGCGGTAGACATGAACAAGACGGGGGCGTGTTCGGTTCGAATCCGCACCGCAACCTTTAACATTCACGGCAGGCAACATCCGCTCACGTAACGTGAAAGACCAATCTCAGCTCTGGGACCCGGATTTGCTCGACCTAGTACAGGAGACGACTGCTAGGTCAGTATTTCTTATAAGGGAGCTTCCTGATTGTACTCGTTTCGTTATTTCAGTTTGATCTGGACCAATCATTAAGAATTCCTCCGAAATCAGTTAATTCTTTTTGGAAGTAATTTATTATTATTATTTATTTATTATTACAAATTACAAAAATACAAGTTATTACAAAATTATTAAAAATACAAATATAAATAATATAAACACAATTATTACAATTACAAATGAGTATTATTAACTCCGCTCGTGTTCGGGATCAGTTCAATCATACTAAAATTATATTACAAACATTATATAAAAAACAAACATATTATAGGTTTAGGCAAAAACAATGAGATCGTTCATATGAAATAAATAAGTGAATAATGAATACGAAAAAATAAAGTATAATAGCATAACAGAGATACAAACAAAATACCTCATGTTAAAAACTTAAAAATTTACAATTGAGAATGAATAATGGAATGAATAATGGAAAACTAAGTGAGTAAAAATACCATTAAAAGTTAGTTTTAATCAATTCGAGTACTTGTTTTCTTAAAACAATTTATTGTTTAGCAGTGCCAGATTACGGTTTCTTTTAGTAAAATTGTTGTATAGCCTTGGTGCGAAATTTATACTATGCCTTTGACCTACTTCTGTAATTATATTATTCATTGGTGAATTTCATTTTTCCTCTAGTGCTGATAATAAGGAAGTCTATAGCCTATTATGAAAATTTCTCAGCCTTGAAGCACTTGTAACTATGGTATGGTATGGTAAGGTGCATCTTTATTCTTACATACATATTAAATACATTATCCATAGAATAAATCCAACGTACGGGCCTAGACGGCCGTTCGTGCTTTTACTATGTACAAGACGAAGAAAAAAAAATGTAACACTAATAATACAAAACACTATAATACGAAAACTTAAAATAGTAATGCTATACAAAAAGATTAAGAAAAGAAAGAAAAAAAAATTGTACTAATGACAGAAAATATATGACAATTACAATATAATACATAATAATACACAGACAAAGATTACTCCCCCTGCCCCTCCCTCCCATCCTTTTCTACCCTGAGCTGTCGGACTTTAGACATGAATTTCCCCGACTCCTTCGGAGAATTTTGTGTCACTCAACTGCTGGAATATCACCATGTGACCTCTTCTAGAGACAACAAAAGAGTCTGGCAAATATCGTTGCCTAAGCATCTCAGTGACTTCACTATTAGATGTAGATAAGATAGGATGCTGACAAAGAATCTACTAGAAAATTTTATAGCAATCTGTTTGACTTATTATCACTTTTTTTTTATATATAATGAATGTTAAAAAGATTTTTAAATATCTTAACGCCTTCTTATTAAGAGAGTAGGTGTTATGTACATAATATATAAATAAGTTATATTCATATATATGTATATGTAGGAGATGAATTCTGGCTGGCTCAGATCGTAGAGCTTAGGTACGGAAACCAGAAGATCATGGGTTAGAATCCCGTTCTCAGAGGAATTTTTCTCTAAAATATTCTCGTCAAGTTTTGCTGAAAAAATATTATGTGGATTCTTACATCCATTTAGTAAACTGTTATGTTTGGATAAAATACTACATTCAAATTCAGATTGTTGTATTCTGCCTTTAATTTCCTTTGTTTTGTTTTCCTACAGTCTGTTTAAAATTGTCTGGAAAACTGTAACTGTATTCGCTTTTCAACCAATAGATATATTCCTATGTTGTCAGTTAAGCAAATCTCATTGGTTCCCTGGTGTAAAATGATTACACCCCGCTGCGAGATCTGGTTTTTCCATTACGTGCTTTTTGCTCCCTTTGTTTTGTTTGTGCTGCTGAAAGCCTATTCTCTTTTCTCTACATACATGATATGAAGCTCATGCGCAGCTGCTGTTTTGATCGTTTTAACGCATCGTCAAGGTTAAATGAGAAAAACCGGATGGTGAGGTCATAATTAGACCTGGGATTTTAGGCTTTAAAAAACTAGTTTTAGGCACCTAAAATAGGCTTTCAAGACAAGTAAATAGGCTTTTAAAAGAGAAAATAGGCACTTAAAATATGCTTTAAAAATGTGTAAATAGGTAGAAAATAGACTTTAAAATATTACAATATACACTTAAACTATAACATGGTCTTTTTTTTACTGAAAGAAACTTGGTATACCTATTCTTAACTGCAAAATTAGGCATCACGAACTATATTCACTTAAACAGATGTTCTTTCACTCGTGACTTGACACAATAGACATTCCTCCTTAATACTCCCCCTCCCCCGACAGTAAGAATTCGTTTAGCGACAATTGTTTGGAATAATCAAGTTTCTGTGAACTGCTTTTCATTGAGGGGTGTAAAGATTGTAAAAATGGCATAAGTTGAATTTTATTTTAAATGTACAAAATAGGCATTTTAGGCACCAAAATAGTAAAATAGGCAAGGTCCAAATAGGCATTTTAGGGCACTATAAAACTCTATAAATGTAAGTGATTTATCATGAAATGTACACATATTTAAAACTTTTCATATTATTTCATAAGGAACAAAATAGGCATTTGCCTTAAAATCCCAGGTCTAGTCATAATACAACTACCCTACTCTATTTTATTGCAGAATACCCATTTATTGAAGGTTTTTTTGTTTAGAACTTGAAGCCTAGTATAAGCACCCCATGTACAAAATTTAAACAAAATGTGGGCCGTTTTCGAGAAAATCGAGAAAAAAGAAATTTTATTGATATGAAGTTCCCTTAAAATTAAGAGAAAGTCGTCGTCAATATTCGTGTCACATCCTCAGAAGGTACCTAACCCAATTACAAAATTTTGTTTTGATACTACCTTCCGTTCTAGAGCTAGGCTTTTCACACACAGACAAGTTTTTAAAAATAGTATTTTTGGACTCAGGGAACCTCAAAAAATGTATTTTTAGCACACGCTCTCTAAAACAGCTGCTTGTCGGACTGAAAACACGCCGAAAAATTGCATTTTAGCAACCAAGGCCGCTAAAATTGCATAAAACTGCATTCAAAATGCATATAACATATGCATATAACAACTGCGTTCAAAATGCAGTTTTTGCAGTTTTTTCGGCCTAGTACTTTAAAGCCGTCATGGCAATCTATAAATAAAATCCAGATGGCATTGACCAGACACACCAACTTTAACATGGATTTAAGCATATATTTGGTCATAAAACAACAAATTTAAGCCAACATGTTTCTTTATGATGATCAGAAACTTTACCAGGGTTTTTCGCAAAACAGGGTAGCCTAATACATCATACAACAACAAATATAAGCCAACAACTTTTTAACATCTTCGTTCACAAGAGAATCATTCCCATGGATGCATTAGTATTTAATTGCAATATATTCCTTCTCATAGTCTACTGCTGGCACCATCTCCAATTCAGTTTTTTCTGGCTTGGGTTGAAATTTCCTCGGGATTATCATTCACATTTCCACAAGCTTTTCATAAATACTAGTTCGTATGCGTTATTTTTTACAAAAAGCTACTCATATGTAATGCATCTATACCGTATTTCGTATCGGTAGGTACGGTGCATTGTTGTTCCGCGATTCAAGGGGCTGTGAGAATATCATGGCTGACTACCTTTCATTATAATTAACTAGCTGAAAAGGCCCGGCGTCGCCCGGGCTTTGTATTTTTAATTTGAAATTAACTTATGAAGGACTTTATGTATGTAGAACTTGAAATGAAGAAAAATATTTATCACACTCAAACTATTCCATCAGAAAACGCTGGATATAGCTTTTTATGGCTCATAGAGGATGTCGAAAGCTGCATTCCGTTGCTTCTACACATCATGCTTGGGAGGGGTTGAAATAAGAAGAAACACAAATTACATAAGATTGTACTGACTTGACGGAAAATTTTATTTCTCATTCTCATGTTACTATACAATCGTTTCGGAGCTGAAATAAAAGAGAAATGCAGTATCACTTTCATACTTTCCTCCCCTAGAACCCGGGACATAATATACTGCGAGCATAGGACTCAAAATGTTCCATCCCATGCTTAGGGCCTATGATAAACATCCCTATTTCTCAACTAATACAAAGCCTACAGGTATGGATAACTTATCAGCGGAAAGGATTATTTATAGACTTTTGATATAGCATACTCACACACTTAAGTTGTCCCTCTTATTCTACATCAAAATGTGAAGTGAGTAAATATTTCTTATGTCGAGGGTAGAGAAAGTTATGTGACTACATCACACTGTGCTTTATTTTCGTGGATTTCATTTTCAGTCATTATTTTCGCCAATATATTACATCGATGGAATCATAATTCGTTAAAGCATTAGGCTATATACTTGCCAAGGCCCTATGTAATCATAGTAAACAATTTACTGTTGCCATGTGAACTAAACAGCAATTCATTTTTTCAGTATAAAATTCTCAGAAATTATATAATTTTCAAGGGAAGGAGTATTTTGTTTGAATTTTAATGTCGACAGCTATACTTCCCGGGCTTAACTGGGTATGTGTGCAAAATGTCGTGTAAATTGGTAAAGAAATGTAGATTTGTATAAGGAACAAACATACATACATACATACATACATACACACTTTCGATTTTATATATTAAAGAAGAAGATTATATTCGGTATTTTTGTTTCATTTCATATAAATTAGATAATTTTTACTAAAAAAATATTGTATGCACCACGTACGCAAAAACATTATCGGACTCATCCTATTTTTCAGCCTCGGCCGCTATACTAGATTCGTCCGCTAGAGCGTTATTTTGCGTACTTGATACATAAATAGCTATTATGTTGAAAACTTAGCTTCGAATTTGGGAGTCGAACAATATTTATTCTACCTGTCCTACCAAAGCTACGGGTAGAGAAAGAAGTAAAAAAAAAAAAAAAGTTGTTTGTGATACCAAGAGTGTTCTGTCAGATCGGTTTAGGAGCATATTTGGAACTCTTACTTCCAACTATTATTCCACTCTAGCTGTCAGCAACAACATTTAACTCGGAGAGGCGAAGTTAAGACAAATGATTACATTTAAGCACAATAACAGTAGAGTGAAGGAGAACCAGACAGGAATTTGAAATCGATGCACGGCCTCCTTTGTATTGAAACTGGCCACCGCTTCAACAACTCCACTGACAAATGATATTCCTCCGTCGGTGCCGGTCATTTGCTCTCAATGGCTTACACTGGTCAGCCTGAAATTTATAGTACAATAAATCAAACACGACATACAGTCTACGAAACAAAACCAGATGAACAGACTGCAGTGTCCCAAATGGAGTTTAAAGTAGGTCAGAAATTCTACAGAAATCTGGTTCTGTCATTACTAAATATTATAATGGGGGTATGGCACTTTACTCTCATGTTAACACAAAATTGTTGGGCTTTGTACCCTAATTAAAAAAATGATGTGAAGCACATCACTTCCTCTGCCCAAATAAAAGTTTCGCTTCTTAGTATAACATATTATTGTATGACATTCTCTTCATGCATTCTCGTCTTCTGTCCAGAAATTTAAAAATAAAAATTTATAAGACTATTATCCTGCCAGTTGTATTATATGAATGTGAGACATGGCCGCTTACTGATCAGGAAGAACATAATCTGAGAGTGTTAAAAAACAGGGCGCTTAGGAAAATATTTGGACCTAAGAGAGAAGAAAATGGGGACTGGAGAAAACTGCATAACGATGAGCTTCATAACCTGTACTCGTCACTGAATATAGTAAAGGTAATTAAATCACGGAGGATGAAATGGGCTGGACATGTTGCGCGCATGGGGGAGGAAAGACATATCTAAAAAATATTGAATGGGAGACCGGAAGGAAAAAGACCACTTGAATTCAAGGCCTAGATGTAGGTGGGATTACAATATTAGGATAGATTTAAGGGAAGTAGCATTTGCGAGGGATGGTTGGGTGGAGTTAGCACAGAATAGGGTTGAATGGCGGACTCAGGTAAGCGTGGCAATGAACCTTAGGTTTTCATCAAATAGAAAATATTATTTTATCTTGCTTAGGAATTGTCTATTGCCATAGAGTAAGTAAGTAAGAAAGTAAAATTGAGCCCTGGACCATAGACCATACTCCGGTCCCAACATGTTTTCGGAGCTTGTGTTCTATTGCTCTACTTTTCGCTCTTGTCTACTTTAAGCTTGAGGGTAATGTCTGGATCGATCTCAATACTTCCTCTATCTGTAGTACCTATGGTACGGGCAGAGGAAGTAATAAGTAGACTTCGGATTTTAGGTAAAAACCTATTTTAATCCTTAAGTGATATATGGACGAAAACTTGTATATGCATATTTCATAAGTGACTATGCCTAAATCTGATACATTTATAGGACCTAAAACAGCCTATTTTTACGTTAAAGCCTAATATTGCCTTTTTCCTTGTTTTGACTCTAAAGTTCAAAATAAGTAATTTTTGTTATAAATTCTAGCATTTATTTTCAGTTCGTACTAAATTTTTCGCTCGAAATGTGCAGTACATGACACATTTTTGACGTGGTTAAATAGTAAGAAATGTCTCATCTTCAGTAGAAAAATTCCCAGGAATTCCCAAGAAATGTAGGGGTTTTCTCCCGACTCCCACATCCAGTAACAGAAAAAAAAAAATAGTTCTCTCAATCACTGAGGGATACAAGGGGTTGAATAGGCTATGCTAGTATGGTAATGCGTAGCTTCTGGGCGCAGGGATTAGGTTTTCACTGTTATGGTAGTAATACAGGCCCTAGTAATAGGTCAATATAATTCTGTGTACCATAGGCCTATATCTATGTTTTATCATGATTATTGATTAATGGCGACTTCACTAAATATAATATTCTGCAATGCAATTGAAATATTTAAGAAAAATGGCAACTTAACGATTTTATAAGAGACTATTCTACGATTTTTAGAACCTATTTTCCAATTTTTAGAGCCTATTTTAAGTACCTAAAACAGCATTTTTAGCGACCTAAAAGTCCGAAGTCTAGTAATAAGATACGGGTCTGAATAAACCCAGCTACTGTGATGGCCACCGTGAAGTAGTGTGTCGTTTAAACTATTTTTATTTACAAATTGGAGGAATAACGAGAGAGAACCGTCCGTACAAAAGAGAAAGTTTCTGTTTGAGTGGGGGCCTTTATTCTATCAATACAGAGTGACACAGTAAATACGGGAACAGTCACCTGAAGCTACACGAAACCCACACGGCACGAAAAACAAAGCCCTCTAGAGCATTTGCATGGCAAATGTAGCCAAACATACAACCCCAAGCTAGTTTTGTTTTGGCAACATCTATTGACTTTTAAGCAGTTGAAAATAACAATCAAGTTCTGTTACTAGTTAACGTTTCCACACGCATCTCTGACAATATGACAATGATAGGATTGTGTGAAACGCTAAGATTGATAATGAACAATGGAACTAGGATATAGGCTAAGTAAAGTGTCCTGCAAGACAAACCAGTCTCTATGAATGTTGTCATCCACTACATCTTATTCCTGGATTCGTGTTATTAAGTGCCAGTATTGTACTTTATAACATTGTGTGGGGGACGGAAAATGTTTGTCTGTCTGTTCGTGTGCCTGTACGCGCGATAACTCAAATACGCTTTACCGGATTTTCATGAAACATGGTACACGCATTTATAACGTCTACGGCAAGAAGCCTATTTACTTTGGATTAAATCGGTTGCCCGGTACCGGAGTAACTACTAATTTAAGGGCACATGCTTGTTAAATGGGAAATCATGACTATACTACAACGCCGCGTTGCTAATCATTGAGGGCACTGACTCCAATGCTGCCAGGTGTTTGTTTATTTCGTTGTTCAAGTTGAAATGAGTACATGACATGAACACTTATATACAGAAGGTATATTACTGTGAAGTAATTAGGACTACATACATTAAGCAGAATTCTCTCCCAGTGCATTCTGTGAAATGTTGACATATTTTATAAATTTCTATCATTGTATACGAGTATGAGTTAAGGTTAAACATCAAGCTTTAGACCTTTGTCCTTTCGTAAGCCCTGCTTAATGAATCGATGTGGAGCTTACAAATTGTCAAGACAATACACATAGTTGCATTGTTTTATGAAACGAAAGTAATTTGCATTGTAGGAAAGTCAAACATTTGACTGTCACACGACAATTGTAGAATTTCCATGTTTATGAAGTAGGCCCCTGGTTTTATCTGATACAAATAGGAATTAAAGTACAATACTAATAAATGAAAAGTTCAATAACACTGAAGCAAAATATTAAGATTTTGGATTACATTTTTATGCAGATTTTTCAGTTTACATAATATGGAAGGCACCTATATCGCGCTTATTTTGAAATTTCGAAAAGTTAAACAAATTTAGCGATATTTCGTGGATTCAATTTGTTTAATAGTGGCATTTTACGTATGCAAAAGTAAAGTGTTCCCTATTCAAGCCATGGAGGCCCCGAGAGTTCCAGGAGGTTGAGGCACTTAGATTTTAGATATTCGGTACATCAAGGTGGTAAGGTTGTCAGCCTTAGCACCGACCGCCTTTACCCCCAGGACTGCTCCTGGTACTCATTTCTGTTAGAGGCTGAGTCGACTCCAGGGCCATAGTGCCACCAGAAGAATTAGGCCAATTGAAAAATTCCAAAGGACCTCATCGGGAATCGAATCCGCGACCTTCTGGTTTGTAGCGCAGCGCCTCAACCACTATGCTACGGCGTACCCCACATTTTACGTATGTACAGGTAGGGAAAAAAAGCTGATCGACTCTTGTAGCTGAATATAATATAATTTGTGTTAGTAGTTTATAGTAATATTAATAATTTATACAGGGTGTTAATGAATAACACCGAAATATTTTACCAGTGTATAGAGGGGACATAGACAATCAACTTTTATCAGGAGATTTTTGCTCTATGGATTCAATTTTTCCACTTACAGCATGAAATCTCCCAGGGCATGGCCGCCACTGACTTCTAACATTAGAAAAAATGCAAAACAAAGGAACTTCGCTGTTAACACTTTAGTCAGTAGTTAGGCCTATGAATAAAAAAAAGACTAATGCAGTGGCGACCAGTCATGTGATTAGTCTGTAATTTTGTAGATAATGGAAACACTAAATTATGATATAGCTGTTGACGAATAATTAAGAGTCAGGTTTTTATCGATCACTAGGAAGGCATGAAGTCAATTTAATGACCTTTTTAATACATTTCGCGTAATTATTGTTTTATAAGCATCAAATTATAATGACTTCAATGCCCTGTAGCATACACATTTTACGTCATAGAGCAAAAATCCCCTAATAAAAGTTATTTGTCTAAGTGCCCTCTATGTACAGGTAAACTATTTCGGTGTTATTTATTAACACCCTGTATATTCAGTTATAACACAATACGATTAGAAACCATATTCTGGGTTTCGAAATGGGCTAAGTCAACAGTCGACACTAAAACAAATTTCAATACATTCCTGCTACCCTGTGAATGCCGCTAGGCATGCGCAGTGGCTAATATCGGCAACTTAGATATTTTAGTCGGTCCGCTTTTTTGCCCCCTACCTGTACATAGCTAAATATAGCTAAGGAAAGGTGTTTTGTAAAATACTGTTCCTATGAATAATAAATAATAAGGGGATTGAACTACTAGCATCGATTGATTTTACTTGGCATAACTCAAAACAAGCGCGAGTTATAGATCCATATTGCACACGCTAGCCGTAATGCTACTGTTTTCCTGCGAGACAATCTGTGCTTGGTAGCATAACACATTATTAGCTAGTGAATGGTATTACATATCCAGATTCATATAATCGCCATTCAATACTAGGCAGTGTGGTACCAGAATTCAAAACAATGCCAGCCGTACAGTTTCATTAACACATTTCATATCCCTAGGCGAGCTCGGTCGTTCACCGTTTCCAGGCACAATGCTCCATAGACGAATAATGCTCTTGTATAGTTTGATTCTGTAGAGTTAGCTGGAGCATTTTAGAGGCATTAACAAGTTTAAACTCATTTTTTTCTGCAAACACTAGTTTACTCTTGCGTGAATATGTGTTTTCGGAATTATACACATATAATATAATAGTGGGCGTAGCTGAATACGAAAGATGCACTTGGTTAAACGGAAATTAAACAGCAGTCTGATAATATAGGCGTCACTCTGCTGTATTAACAGTTTCAAACAATAGCTCATTACTATGTAACAGGGATTTCCAACTTTAATATTATTATTATCGTCATCTTATTAAATTCAGCTGTGTTTATATTCCTTTTAGCTATGAGTTTGGGATCTTTGTCTATACAGTATGGTAGGCCATGGAACTATTGCTTGTCGATTGTTTCTATTGTTAGTGTATTTTATGGAAATAAATTTCAACTGATATTAATTTAAATGGATACGATACAAGATGAAATGGTGAGGATGATTCACGGTATGTAACTATCCAATTCGGCATTTTCCTTTACGACTGGGGAAACCGTGAAAATGCCCATGTCAAATTGGCCGGCCACGGGATTTGAACCTGGGACCTCCCGAATGCGAGACCAAGACGTTGCCATCTCGGAATTTATTATTACCAAGAACATCTACAAAAACATATACAGTATATGTATACAATTCTATACTTTTAAAAACAAATCTACTCTTATACAATTCAACGGCCCTAAATAGCGTGCTTGCTCGCTCGCCCGCTTCGTGAGACATCGGGTATACTGGGCGATGTTCGTCTCTCGCAGTGTAAACTTTCATGACGACTACAAAATTAGTAAAACCGTGTCTTTATTATATAAGGCCTAAGTGAAATGAACGCAATGAACAAATTTTCTAATTTTATTTTTACTTACAATTTTCATAGCTCTGAACCACAAACATTTTTAATACACTGCCAGTGTAAATTTCTTTAAAATCCTGGAGTCAATTAATAATGGCGGGTGAAGCCGCGGGCATCAGGTTTAATATATTGATAGTTTAATCCTCGAAGTATCGCGGACAGTAAAAATCCAAATCAATCACTCGTTCTCTTGAAAAATTATATAATTTCTGAAAATTACACTGAATTTATCAAATAAAATTCACATCACATTCATCTGTCAACAAACAGTTGAGAAACGATACGTATTATCCACCGCCGTCTCGAGAATTACGCACGAGAATTATACAGTTTAGAAGGCAGTGGTTCACAGTTATCTTTGGAACTGCATAATCGAATCTGAGATCGTTTTCCCAGGTGGCGATTTCTAATCGTGGAATGTACTCTAAAGCAGGAATCGTAGCTGTTTCATTAATATTATTAATGGCTTAGTTTAAGAATAATTCGCGTGCAAGTGTTAATAAATATAATGCTTTAATAATTATTATACTATTAATTTTTAATTTTTCAATTAATTATCGTGGGCGAAGCCACGGGCACCTCCTAGTTATCGTACATTACACATTCTTATATTTGCGTTTTATTTGGAAGCCACCAGAAGAGTAAAACTCGTGTTTAAAAGCTGAAATTATCATATCTATTAAATAAGAGAGAAATTTACAAATAAACGTATACATTATATTATAAGCCTACATAAACTAAAAACAGTTCATTTATATATACGAAAAAAATTTAAAGTAGGAAATTCAAAATTACAAAAACAGAAATATATTTTACACACACGAAGATCGACGACAATTACTTTGTCTTATTTTTATGGGGACTTTACGTGAAGAAAATTTCGTTTTTCGCGATTTTCTCGAAAATAGCTCTTATGATTGTGTTTAAATTTTACAGGTGGGGTGCTTATACTAACAGCTAAAACTTTTATTCAAAATATTTTTTCGGAAAGATTATCTGAAGGGTAGTTATACGCCACCCACTCTTAATGCTTGCTCTTTGCAACACGACCTCTTGTTCTACCTATACTGTATATCAGAATGTGAAGTGAGAAAAATGTATTGGTAATGCTTAAATTAAAGAAAGTTACGTAAGTGCATTAATAAGATTTTATTTAGGTTATGTATCCTTTGCGGATGCGATGTGATGTGGTAACGACATTCTCTTCATTTTTACAATCAATTTGCATGAAGAGAATATCATACATAGTATATTAAACTAAGAGCTTAAATTTTATTTGGGCAGAGGAAGTCATGTGAGTTTCACAACATATTTTTGTAATCAGATATACTTTCAAAACATACATGTACAAGCGAATCCAGACTGCAATCAATACTTACTAAATTTCCATTTTCAGTATTTACGGAAATGAAACGTCAGTTAGATAATAACGTCGATTAATTTAATTTGCAGCAGCAAGCAAATTGGAATGTATCGATGTTATTCGAGTAGGAGAATCCAAGCAAAACAAAAGAATGATATGCAAACATTTGAAACACATTTCACAGATCATTGAGAATAACTTTTCATTTGTTTGGAAATTAATTTAATTCAGACACGGCTTTGGAAGTAAGCATATATATTGCATTCCCATTCATATTACAAACGTGATTTATTAAGTGCCAGAATGGTACTTTCTGAAATTGTGTGTTGGATGGGAAAATGTCTGTCCGTCTATCTGTCCGTGAGTCTGTACGTGCGATAACTCAATTACGCCTTATCAGATATTCATGAAACTTGGTATACGCATTTATAATGTCCGTGGGAAGAAGCCTATTGATCTTGGACCACATCGGTTGACCTGTAAGGGATTAATGCCCAATTTAGTTTCTATTTTATGGTAATATATTAGAAAGAATTTATCAAATGCAAATCAGTTCTCATGACAACATATTGTTTTGCGGTGTTCATATACGGCTCTGGAAATTGTAATACAGGTAACTTTGACAAATAACACTACCCCACATATTCTTTCACATATTCTTATCAAACTTTAAACCTTTGTTTTTCCGTAAGCTCTGCTTAATGAATCGAACTGGAGCTTAACAAGGAAATCGATTTAAAAAATGACTTATTCTCTGCATATCATAATTGCAATTATCACTGATAGCTTGGTGAGGAATTTTCTATTGCCAATGAGTAAGTAAGTAAATGATAATAATGTAAACAACATATCAAATATCAAATATCAAATAACCTACACTTTACTTAAACTAACTACAAGAGTTGCTTAACACAACTTTAATTCGTTTTCTGCAAACTATTTTCACCGAGTCTTCTCGAATTTAATATAAAAAAGTTTTTTTTTTAAATTTCTGACTTAAGGACACTCTCAACGCCAAGAATTTTTTTTTTCGAGAGTGTATGTACGCTCTACAGTACATAATAAACAAACTTATTTATTTACTCTACCAAACAGCTAAGAGTATTCAGATAGATTTGAATAACAAAATGTAGCAATAGTTTGATTTTCACAGAAATTGGTTTAAATGGAGCATTTTATTTAATTCAGAGAACATTGCAATAAAACCAGTTCCACTGTTGCACATAACAGGAAAGTAAATGCTGTTTGGAGCGTAATAAAATTGTACGACAATTGCACTCCATTTTCAAAAGACTACAGCACAGATCGCAAATTCCAGCAAGGGGGCATTAAAGTGCTGTAGAATACATAAATGTATGTAACTCACTGACAGAATGACTGTTCTGAGGGTTTGCTTCTTTACTTCACGATTAACGAGTAACTTATTCTTTATCTTAGTTAGTAGTACCTTTCCCTTTAAAGGGATGTTTATGCGGTCCTGGCCGCCCAGGCCATATAGGACCGCGACCTATAAGGAGAAGGATTTTCTTTGGATCACATACATACTATTTGACCGGACATAGATATGGAGGGCATCCTTCAAACAGTGATCAGCTCAATGCTAGGGCCACCTCCGAGACAACATAAGCACACAGGACGAGGGACACCATCCGAGCACACTCATCGCCAAGTCCAGAGATTCCGTCATTTACAGCAATAACCTCGCTGTGTAGAATATTTCTTGTATAAACTATCTGTGTTTAGCCGATTACTTCCTCTAGGTTCAACTTACAGGTTAAAAAAAGCTGTGTTTTTACACCTTTTAGCTACGAGTTTGGCATCTGTGTCTATAGAGTAGGGTAGGCTATGGAACTATTGACTGTCAATTGTTTCAATTATTGATGAATTTTAATGGAGTAAATTTCAACTGATATTAAATTAAATGGATATGATACAAGATGAAATGGTGAGGATGATTCATGGTATGTAAATATCAAATTCGGCATTTGCCTTTACGACTGGAACCATGAAAATACCTATGTCAAATTGGCCGGCCACGGGATCCGAACCTGGGACCTCCCGAATGCGAGTCCAAGTAGAGATATATTACATTATGGAATTCGGCATAGTTTCATTGCGATGTAAATTTTGACCTGGCTAACAAAGCGAGCCTACAGACATTTTCACTTCAAAAGTTTTAATTTCAATACATTTATCGTGCATCGAACAATATTTCGTTCTATAGCGTAGTGTTGAATATACCGGCAGATGCAGTTGTGAGTACTGACCGAACTAATGCGAAGAAGCCCAAGGGAGAACAACTCATCGCAACGCAGCTCTTTGAATATTCATGGCCCCCTGTAATTCTCTGTTATCACTACCCAACACAGGGTTCGGTGCTAGAGCCACATGTGCAGCGCAAGATGTTCCTTACACAATTTTAGAGTCTACAGAGCTAAAACTGAAGTATAAAATTACATGGAGAATTATTGGCTATGTTTCGTTGACACTTCCTTCAGCCAATGCGTTTTTGGAAATTTTCCGCCTATATGAATTCGTGTATCTTCCCTCCTCTAAACAATTTTTTTTTATCTATCTATATAAAAACGAATGTATGTGTGTCTGTCCTTTATGCATTACTTCACCATTCATCCGATCGCCATGGAACTTTGGGGAATTGTTGAGTACACTCCCGCGAAGGTTTCCGGCATAGTACATTTTTAATTTAGCTTTCGTTCGCGAGTTATGAGCGAAAAACGGGAAGGAAACGTGCATTTTTTGCGCTTTCGAAGCATCGGTTCTCAGTAATAGATTTCAGTTGTCATATCAGTTGCAGCTGGGTTTGTCTATTTTTGTCATACCTTGGAAACAAAAGCATCGCGATCGCTTGAATGCTGTAAGCCCACGTTGGTCGATTCAAGGCACGCAGATATCTGAAATGTTCAACCTAGACGGAAGAGGGATAGTGAATATAGGTCTCAATGCGTAAGCATTGTTCGATTTAGACGACACTCATTATGCAGGGGTTTTCTGGGCCAGGGAACTCGAATCTGAGGTTATTTTTCCCATGCTGCGCTTTCAAATCGTGGAATTCACTTCAAAGCCGGATTTATAGCTGTTTCATTAATTACGCCTATCAGTCGTTTAGTTTAGACCTATGAATGTTTCGCGTTCAAAGTGTTAATAAACATATTTTAATTATTTTGCTCTTAATTGTTAATCTTTCGATTAATTATCGTGGGCGAAGCCGCAGGGATCCGCTATAAGACATAAAAAGCTATATTTATCGTTTTCTGAGGGAATAGTTTCAGTGTGATAAGTCGTACTTCCTCATTTAAAATTCTAAATACCTGTATAAGGACCTATAAGTTATTTTCGAATTTACAAAATACAAAACCCGAGCGACTCCGGGCCTTTAAAGCTAGTAGTAAATATTACTAACTTACGTACTACATGAATATGGCCTCTTTTCCGTAGGGTTTAAGCTTAAGCGGGGGATATACAGCTTCTGGTGAAATTCATAGGTGAGAATTAGGTGAATTTCATTATTTTTTTCCTCAGCAATGAATTGCTCTACAATCTTGTAATCTGGCATCTGAAACATAACCTAAAAATGCCGAAATTGACTTAAAAATTGCCAAAAAATTACCTATCTCGTGAAAATGACGAAACATGCACAATAAAGAAAAAAAAATCCAAAAACAAATTGCATTTATTTGATCAATTACTTCATGATAGAAATTTTTATATATTTGCGCTATCTTTTAATTTTAACCTCCATATAAAAAATGCAAAATCATAAAATCCCTTGCCATACTAATTATGAATTTTCATGTGCATAAACACGCATTGATTTAATTGGGATAAATCCATGGCGACATTTTGTATAGAAACCAGTCAATAAGCAGCCATGTTGAAAATGATTAGCCGGACACGGTCATTACAGTGGGAGCTCCGGATGATCGCCGTTCACTAATGAATGTCCACCCTCCATTCTCGTTCATTAAGCCTTTTTGTGTGCTCTATGCACACGTTTTCCAAAGCTCACTTGATTAGCAGAAGAATAAAAATAATGGGGAATTTCAATGCAAACTTATTTTACGTCGCATTACATGCAATTACCAAATCAAACAGTATTAATTGATTGTAAATTCTAAATCTGAGGTCGGGTGATATCTATTGTACACAATTCATTATCAGCAAATTGCCATCTTTACAGTGTCCTTTGGAAGAATTTTCCACATTGTAAATGTCCAATAGCTGGAGGTCCTTGCAAGAGGTTTTATTATTAAGAGAAATTCGTTTTAAACTTTTAATATTTCGGTGTTATTATTAATTTTGGAGAGGTTTTTTAAACATTATGCATACAGTAGGCATGTATAAATTTCATTATTTTAATG
Source organism: Ectobius pallidus (assembly GCA_964059195.1). NCBI lineage: Eukaryota > Metazoa > Arthropoda > Insecta > Blattodea > Ectobiidae > Ectobius > Ectobius pallidus. Next base: position 159,535,972 of record CAXKWD010000005.1, on the reverse strand, counting down.
CCAGTGTTATAATTCATCAATTCATCAGTGGTTTTATTATTAGGAGAAATTAGTTTTAAACTTTTAATATTTCCGTGTTATTATTAGTTTTGGAGAGTTTTTTTTAAACATTATGCATACAGTAGGCCTATATAAATTTCATTATTTTAATGCCAGTGTTATAATTCATCAATTGATATAATTATGAAGTACCGGTACTCAAGTTGTTTCTATTGTCACTTTCAGCTTAATTTGAACTTCCCGCCTCTTTTAGTCATGAAGAAAATATTGATTTTTTGTTTGTTTTTGTAAGTTGATAATGAATGATGTCTGCAAGAATTTAGGAAACAAACAAACTTGAAAATTTAAATGCTGTTGTGGATTTTCTTAATAGACAAATGTGACGAATTTAAAAATTCAATTGAATTTATATTTTTACAACTTATGTACCTGGTATATACAGGTTATTAATGAATAACACCAAAATATTTTACCCGTGCATATAGGGAACATAGACAAACAACTTTTATTAGGATACTTTTGCTCAATGGATTCAATTTTTCCTGTTACAGCATAAAATCTCCCAGGGCATGGCCGCCACTGACTTGTAACATTTGAAAAAATGCAAAACATAGAAACTTCGTCGTTAACACTTTAGTTATGAATAAAATAAACTAATGGAGTGGCGGCCAGTCATGTGATTAGTCTGTAAATTTTGTAGATTGTGATATAGCTGTTGACGAATGATAAGAATCAGGTTTTTATCGGTCACTAAGAAAGCATGAAGTCAATTTAATGAAAGTTCTAACCCTGTTTAGCTTTATTGCCCTGTAGCATACGCAGTTTACTTCATAGAGGAAAAATTTCCTAATAATAATGTCCCCTGTATACACAAGTAAAATATTTCTGTGTTATTCATTAACACCCTGTATATCTTTATGTATAATGCAAAGAGCCCTTCCTAAAACCATGTTGCCTTGCAAAAAGCAAGTTATATTTATTACAAAAATCCCTAATCTATGCTGCAATGAGTCGTTCCATTTGCTTACATACTATAGATGTTAAGCTTATCGGTCTTTAGTTTCCAGGATCACTTCCATTCCCTGCTTTATAGATTCTAAATTCTGAACACAATCTATATTAATAAAAGGAAGTGTCTGTCCTCCGTCTGTCTGTCTGTCCGCGATGCCCAGCGAAATCTACTCAACGCAGAGATCTGAAATTTTATACATAGGCGGACTAAAGAGTCAGAATGTGCACCTCGAAGCCGGAATTTTAATTTTCGCTTTCGTTCGTGAGTTATGAGTGAAAAACGGGCAGAAAACGTGTATTTTTTGCGATTTCGAAGCATCAGTTTCAGTAATATATTTCAAAATGTTAAATCAATTACAGCTGGCTTTGGCTATTTTTGTCATCATACCTCATAGCCTACCTTGGAAATAAAAGCATCGCGATCGCTTGATTTTGTAAGTCCATCGTGGACGATTCATTTGTTTAGAGTGTCAAGGCCCGCAGATATATGAAATTTTCAACCTACACGTAAGAAGGATATTAACATAGGCTTAATTATGGTCAAACATTGTTCGATTTGAACGAAACTCACTATACAGGGGTTTCCTGAGCCAAGGAACTGGAACCTGAGGTCGCTTTTTCTACGCGGGGACGCTACCTAATCGTGGAATACACTCCACGTGATTTAGGTGTTAATAAATATAGTGATTTAACTATTATGCACTTAAGTTTTGAAATAATTATCGCGGGGGAAGCCGCGGGCACATGTTATCTTATAATAATAAAAGGACGTGTTTGTCTGTCTGTCCGCGATGCCCAGCGAAATCTACTGAACGCAGAGATCTGAAATTTTAAACATAGATGGACTGAAAGGTGGGAGAATGCACCTCGAAGCCGGATTTTTAATTTTAGCTTTCGTTCGCGAGTTATGAGTGAAAAACTGGCAGAAAACGTGATTTTAGCGCTGTCGAAGCATCAGATTTCAGTAATACATTTCAATGTCAAATCAATTGCATTTGGCTTTGGCTAGTTTTGTCATACCGTGGAAATAAAAGCATCGCGATCGCTTGAATGTTGTAAGCCCACGCTGGTGCATTTGTTTAGAATGTCAAGGCCCGTAGACATACGAAATCTTCAACCTACACGGAAGAGGGATAATCAACATAGACCTAAATATGATTAAACATTATTCGATTTGGACGTAACTCACTATACAGGGATTTTCTGGGTCAAGGAACTCGAATCTGATATCGCTTTTGCCAGGCGACGCTATCTAATCGTGGTAAGTAGTCCACGTGGATTAGGTGTTAATAAATATGTTTTAACTATTATGCTCTTAATTTTTTATTTTTGAAATAATTATCGCGGGCGAAGCCGCGGGCACATGCTAGTAAATAAATAAATAATAATAATTAGGGGGCGGATTTCTATGACATGTCATATTTTTCTCCTTTGCATTATTTCAGGTTTCCGACTAATTTAAACCCGATTTCAAGCATCCTGGTGAAAATGGAACGGCTTTTATTGTGCATATAACTGCATATTTAGGAAATTCTCAACTATTGTAGCATATTTAGGTCATATTTCCGGCATATTTGTGTGAATATTAAAGAAATTTTGAAGTTTCATATCATATTTTGTAAATTTTGCATTATACTGATAATTTTTGAGAATTTACAGATATTTTAAATAGTTAACATTATATTTTAATGAAATGAATTGTAATGAAACTTCAAAAAAATATACATAATGTGTAAGTGGTAAAGTCATATTTTAAATTTTATTTGTCATATTTTAATGTTTTTTTAGGTCATAAATGCATGCATATACTGTATCCTATTTTTTAGGTCATAGAAATCCGCCCCCTAATAATAATTTATTTAAATTTAATTTGGGTGCAAACATTTTCCACCCTTTGTAATCTAAGTTATAAAAAATATTTTGGTGAAGCTAGTGTTAGTAGTTTATAAGACCTAGTCCTTCGAAGAAAACTAAGCCCCCCTCTCTTTATTGACATTTCAGTTTAGCAGCGCTGGTGGCCGAGACCATTTGAATGAGGATTGCATTTAATGGCTGGAACAACATTTGAACTCGCTTGATGGTATGTACGGACTTTCATTAACATAGTGCATATTGCAAACAATAATTAGTTTCACAGGGTTACCAGATTTCTCTACAGATTTACATATTTGGTTAATCAATGAAATTCAACATCTGGTACCGTAAACCAATTATTATATGCATTGAGGAACTCCGTATTGGTATACTGATGCATGGCAATGTGTAGAAGTGAAGCTGATTGTGTTATAGGACTATGTATTCACATTTAAAGCATCTTTATTAGGATCTTTAGAATTAAGATGTTATCCATAATGAACGAGTAAAAAGTGTAAAGTGTTCCCTATTAGGCCCACAGGCCATGGAGGCCCAGAGGGTTCCAGGAGGTTGAGGCTCCCAGATTTTTAGACATTCGGGTATTGAAGGTGGTAAGGTTGTCAGCCTTACGCACCGGCCGCCTATACCCCCAGGATTGCGCCTGGTACTCATTTCTGTTAGAGGCTGAGTCGACCCCAGGGCCATAGTGCCACCAGAAGGATTAGGCCAATTGAAAAACTCCAACGACCTCATCGGGAATCGAACCCGCGACCTTCTGGTTTGTAGCGCAGTGCCTCAACCACTACATCAGTGAGTACCCAAAGCAAAATAGGAGAGTTTGGGCTAAATAAACCTTATAAGAAAAGCATGCATTTTTGGAATATAAGAAAATTTCTAAGTCGATTAATTGTATGATGAAGAAAGGGTATGGAATCTTCCTAAGAATGGATTTCGGTACATTTCAAGGACTTTCTTTTAACGTTGATGGATGTATGTATTCATTTTCGTAAGGGAACAAATAATATAGGGTTGCTGGAGTATGTCGGTAGGAATGCTAAAAATTTCTGCTACACTTTCATAAGCAATTTTTGTCAGTAACATCTAGGCACGTTCTACCATTGACATTCCAAGGATATTGCGTATAAACTTTTTCATATTTTCCACAGACTTTGCTAAACTTTGGTTACACCATTTTCATAACATTTTCATAATGTAAGTAATTCTGCTTCTGCCCCAACACCTACGAGCCTACACGTTATCGCCTACACTTACTAGGAGGCGCGTCCATAAAGTAAGTTTCCCTGGTGCCATTTACAGAAACAAAATACGATTTTATACACATTTTAGTAGCAGTTTCATAAGACACAGTGCAAAGTTTACAAAACTGCGGATGTCAATAATAATAATAATAATAATAATAATAATAATAATAATAATAATAATAATAATAATAATAATAATAATAATAATAATAATAATAATTTATTTGCTGTCAATTGGCTTGATACAAGTTTCTGACATTGTCAAGCTTACAGACTAAGAGCTAATTTCTACAACCTAGATCTAAGGATAAAAGATTGATCAAAATGTAATAATGTATAGGCCTATGTGCTAATCAGTTATTACAATTCGTCTAAAGAATATAAACATTTTTCTATTAAGTATTTCTTCAGAAGTGTTTTGAAAATTTTCTTGTCAGCATTCTTAATTTCTACAGGTAGCTTGTTGTATAATATAGTTCCAATTACACTTACGTCCTTAAATATAATTTGCTTTTTGCATGTATATCTATGATAATCTAAGCTACTTCTTGTGCTATAATTATGAATTTCACTATTTTTTGTTATATTTCTGTTTTGTACATACAGTACTGTTCTATAAACATACAATGAGTACACTGTTAGCATGTTTTGTTTCTTGAACGCAGTTCTACAAGATTCCTTACACCACTATGGCTGTTAACAAAGCAGCTGTTTCATTCACCAGTGAAACTTCTGCTGCAATTTGTAAGTGTACGAACACAACTAGGACTTACAACAATCTTTATTTTAACAGATCTATACCTCAACATTGCATTGCAATACTTAGGTTAAAAATTTTAAAAACATGACTTACACCACTTTGGCTTTAACCCCCTCATATATATACTGCTTTAGCCTTAAGTAATGTTAGTCTGTACGGTATGATGCTAATATTAAGCCAGTATTAAGTCCAAAATATTGCAAATAGTCGTGTATTCATTCCATAAAATTAGTTTATTTTTCTACTCAGCCAACATGGAAGGTTCTAGAAATGTGAACGGCTTTTTTTTTTCTTTCTTTACCACACGAGTCTGGGATGTTCTCTTTAATGCCACACATTTTTCTTGCCGCTTAGCCTCAGTTTCTGTTGTGAAGCACGGATTGGTTACAGCATACGCTATATTAAATATTCAGAACTACCAGTTGAAAGGAGATTTATTTTAAGTCCCGTTTTCATTTGGAATTCTAGCTCCATTGGGAGATGCAACGAGACATATCTCAGCACATCAACACTGTACTTCATATAAACTGGATACTTTCATCATGCGTATCAAAATGAAAACATTTTTATACTATGAGTCAGCAACATCTATTTCCATTTATACAGTCAACCCTCTATATAGGCCTAATGCCCCTCTTTACAGTGCCACTTTCGCATTGCGCCAATAAATGCAAGTGAACGGATCCTCTCCCGTTACATAACAAACCTCGTTACTATGCCAATTCATTTCGTGCCAGTGAATATAAAATATATTTTTAGAAAATATAGCTTGCATTGATTTTTTTTTCATTTGCAGAATTATTTTAGTCCACCGCTGTGGCGTAGGGGATGGGTTAGCTCCTCTCACGCAGCGGGCCCGGGTTCGATTCCTGTTCGGGACAAGTTACCTAGGTGGAGTTTTTTCTGGGGTTTTATTCTCACCTGTGAGACAAATGTCGGGTAACTTTAGGCCCGTAGTCCTTAGACATCATCTGCCCGTCATTATCATCTTCATCCCATCCTCGCCTTGTGAGTGAGTGTGTGTGAATGGTGTGTCTCGACCTATGTGTTCGTGTTGTCTCGGAGGTGGCCCCGGCATTGGGCTGATCATTCATCCGGGGAGGCCCTCCATGTCCTTGTCTGGTCAAAAAAGTATTTGATCCAAAGGTAATCCCTCTCCAGACAGGTCGCGACCCTGTAAGGCCCAGGCGCCTTGGATCACTTAAATCCTAAAAGGGAGAGGTACAACTAAGATGAAGAAAGAAAAAGAAAGAATTCTTTTAAATCTGGCATGAATATTAGGAAGATTATTTAAGGAACATAATGAACTGTATTTCAAAGAAGTGAATGTTCCCCTTCCATTTACTGTAAATGTACAGGGTGGACCAAAAGTCGCGATCGGATATTTTGTATGCTAGTTTATGTACTAATAAAATACCACAATTGACGTAATAACTTTATTTATTGAAGTAGCAAGTACTAAGGGTGGAAATATGGTAAAATAAAGTTCCCTGGGCCTGTCAGCGTCATTTTTAAACGTCCAAAGTTTCGGCATGTGCACCATCGTTTTCCGCGCACAGTCGAATGCGCCGCCATGTCCTTCTCCTTGCCCGCCTCAGCATTTCGGGAGTGATCGTTCTGAAGATACGGATGATCTCTCTCTTAAGTTGTTCAACAGAATCCATCCGAACCATTCCAACCCAAGATTTTCTTCTAAGGAGGACCAGAGCCAGTTGTCGCACAACGAAGTTCTTGGGATCTGCTTTTCTGCCTTGTTACACGATTTCTTTCTTTCCTTGTTGATTTCATCGGTGAACCCTCCAATGATTCACTCAGTCGATTACTGACATCATCGCCGCAATATTTTTTAGGTCTTCCGCTGCGTTTTGCATCCAATACAGAGCCTTTTGAGAAAGTCTTCTTTTCCAGTTTCCGTAGTTTGGCTTCAGTGGGAGCTGCTTTATTGAAACGAAGAAAGAAGTTCTCTCTGATTTCTTCGTACGTTTAGCCAGTTTGTTCTTTTTCATGAACCCACACTAATAATGACGTTCCTCAATCGTATATCTGTTTGTATCCGCCATTGCTTAGAACACAAACATAACACAGCGCTTCACATCGACAACAATCGCCTAATAAACCCGCCCGGAAGAAAACTCTGGCTTGTCACTAAAACATAACAATGTCCTTGCTCCATCGGAAAATCGACAAACTAATCCTACAAAACGTATATGAAGGGGGTAAATATTCCTCTCAGCCTATGAATAGTTTGTAATTAGTTCTCGGTTTCGGAAAATGAGTTATTACAATATAAACATTATCCGATCGTGACTTTTGGTCCACTCTGTAGTGCGGTGGAATGAGGAAACTATGTTAAGAAGCCGGACAAACAGCCTGCATGACGGTGGAGCAGGTAGAAACACATTTCAAACTTTCACTTCTTCTACTCCAGTATCCATTCAGCTGTTAAACACTACAGTAGAGTTCCTCGTGAGATTGTTAAAATGAAGAGAGTTGTTGTTACACATCAAGGGAAACGAGAAGTTTGTGAATACAGAGAAATAATTTAATGTTGTACCTCCATGTTCCCATGGTAGCTCAATGGTAGAGCACCGGTACGGAGAGCGACGTTCCTGGTTCAAATCCAGGCTATGGCATTGCATTTTCCAGTCAACCTTTCCATCTTAGCCTACACATGACCAGTGTGAAAATCATCATTCAAGTGAAAGATAGGCTCTGCCTTTCAGTGGGATATAGCGCCAGTTTAAAGAGTTATATATAACTAACCTAAGTATTCTCAAAACATTTGATTTTTGGCATTTAAAGTAAAAATTTTGCAAAATCCTTTCTTAGTGAGCACTTACATTATGAAACGAAGGTACTGTCAAAATTCCAAGTCTCTACCTATTATAGTTTAGGCTGTACGTTGATTCCTGTCATTCAGTCAATCAGTCAGACAGTCATTCATTCAGTCAGTCAGGACAAAGCCTTTTATATATATAGAGATAGAGAGAGATTATCACTGCAACCTTGTCTAAAAACTGAGCTCTATGAAAGAGCTTCATTACTTTTTTTTGTTCTTATTTTGAAGACAATTCAAACATTTTATTTTGCTGTGTATTATATTTCTATTATTTGCTTGTTAACTGAAGTTCGGAATAAAAACATACAAAAAAACAAGAGTACAGTAGTTATCAATTAGAGTGTTATACATGGCCAACTATACAGTTAACAGTGGCTCGTATTTTCTGTAGCTCTTGCATGGGTGCAACACGTTATATAGCGTTTTAATGAATCATTCGTGTGCCATTGTGCCCAGTGTCCTCTAGAATCGATACAGTTCCAATCACGGCCACACACGGCGCCAGCGAACCATTACCCACATATTTCATTATCTGTGAATGGAGCACGAATGGAGAGCATACATAACCTCAAAATATTTATGTGGCCATTCGCCTTCCTGCGCACGCTGCTATGTAATAATAGAAGGCAAAAGCAAATCGGGTTACACGGACACATTAGCATGTTTAATTAATGTTAAAAATACGTCGTCTGTTTGTGGGTATGTTTCAATTATGATAGACAATATTTCACGTACTGTTGAATGACACATGAGAAGGTTGACGGATTTTCTATAAATCTCCACAGTGTTTTTACACTTTTTAGCTTTTATATGAGCTAACAAGCTCATTTGTTGCTCGTGCCAGAGAATCTTTATACAGGGTGTTAATGAATAACATCGAAATATTTACCTGTGTATAGAGGGGACATAGACAAACAACTTTTATTATGAGATTTTTGCTCTATGGATTCAATTTTTCCTGTTACAGCAAAAAACTCGCAGGGCATGGCCACTGACTTCTATCATTGAAAAAAATGCAAAACAAAGGAACTTCGTTGTTGACAACTATAGTTATGAATAAAAAACTAATGCAGTGGCGGCCAGTCATGTGATTATTCTGTAAATTTTGCAGATTAGGAAAACGCTAATTATGATATAGCTGTTGATGAATGAATAAGAATCGGGGTTTATCGATCACTAAGGAGGCAAAAAGCCAATTTCATGAAAACTTTGAACCTATTTCGATTAATTATTTACTTATGAGTACCAAATTGTAATGACTTTAATACCCTGTAGCATACACATTTTACGTCATAAAGCAAAAGTCTCCTGAAGACAAAGCGGGTCATAGAATCACGTGCGTGTGCGAGTCCCAGATAGTAGCACACTAGTAACATTTTTTAGGATTCATAGTTATTATATTGATATGAAATTTTAGAGAAGATACTTTAGAAGATAATTCATTTATATTACGCTGGCTATAAGGCTGAGGCTGAGGTCATATGTTACCTTCTGGTAGGCATTCCTAACCTAACACATCGTTCTATATACATATACAGGGTGTTAATGAATAGCAGCGAAATATTTTACCTGTGTATAGAGGAGACATAGACAAGCAACTTTTATTAGGAGATTTTTGCTCTATGGATTCAATTCTTCCTGTTACAACATAAAAATCTTCCAGGGCATGGCCGCCACTGGCTTCTAACATTAGGAAAAAATGCAAAACAAAGGAACTTCGTTGTTAACACTGTAGTCAGTAGTAATGAAAAAAAAGAAAGACTAATGCAGTGGCGACCAGTCATGTGAATAGTCTGTAAGTTTTGCAGAACATGGAAACACTAAATTATGATATAGTGATTGGCAAGTGATTAAGAGTAAGGTTTTTATCAATCACTAAGAAGGCATGAAGTCAATTTAATGAACATTTTAACCCTATTTCGCTACATTATTGAGTTATGAACACCGAATTGTAATGACTTTAATGCCCTGTAGCAAACACATTTTACGTCATAGAGCAAAAATCTCCTAATAAAAGTTGCTTGTCTAAGTTCCCTCTATATACCGGTAAAATATTTCGGTGTTATTTATTAACACCCTGTTTATCTAAATAAGGCACACTGGCTACATGGCTTAATTCTGGGCAAGACCATTACTCTGAAAAAGAAGAAGAATAAGAACTGTACATTCCAGGGATATGACACGCATTGATACTGTATACCAACGCTATATTATATTATGCTGAGGAACAGGAGCAGCTCCTGGTTTGGAAACAAGGCTACAAGAAACCATACTAGCTTGTGGTAGCGAGAAACCTAATAAATCATGGAGTCACTTGGTAACCAAATCGTTTAGCAGTGGAGACTGTGTGGGGTAGACGTAGCAGTAAATCATTTCCTGGAACAACCACCAGGATTTGTTTAACTCTGATGCAAGTATCTGAGTACAGCCATATGTTGCTACTATGTTTGTATTCAACACACCGTACTTTGAAATGGGCTGTTTTACCTTAGGATTATGTGCATATATGGTTGCAGAAATTTACAGTACTGTATTTTTCGGACCATAATCCACACTTATTACTCGAAAACAAAGCCTTGAAAAGGGTCCGAAATAAAATCATGCTAAATAGGCCTATTGCCGGTAATACCATGACCGGTACTACCAAAGGTAGAAGGTACAGAACAGATGTAGGGAAGTTTTCATTTGTAAATAGAACCATTGAGGAATGGAATGAATTGCCTGTAGCAGCTTTTCAGGGAAACCCCCCCTCCCTGAAGAAATTTAAGAATAACTTAAGGTCTTTTTTGTGTATTAAGTAATGCTACCTTCTTATGTGGGGTACGCCGTAGCGTAGTGGTTGAGGCGCTGCGCTACAAACCGGAAGGTCGCGGGTTCGATTCCCGATGGGGTCGTTGGAGTTTTTCAATTGGCCTAATCCTTCTGGTGGCACTATGGCCCTGGGGTCGACTCAGCCTCTAACGGAAATGAGTACCAGGAGCAATCCTGGGGGTAAAGGCGGCCGGTGCGTAAGGCTGACAACCTTACCACCTTCATGTGCCGAATGTCTAAAAATCTGGGAGCCTCAACCTCCTGGAACCCTGTGGGCCTCCATGGCCTTTAATAGGGAACACTTTACTTTTTACTTTACTTACCTTCTTATGTAATGGTTCTTGTTGGTTGAAATGTTAATTGTTCATGTGATGTTCCTTGTTAATGTGTATGTTATTCGTTAATGTGTAATTATTATAGTCTTAGTTGCAGTTTTGTAGTATTAGGAACCGCTGCAATGAATAAATACATACATACATAAACAAGGTGTTGTACAATACTAAGTTTGTTGAAAATTGTGGCAATGACAGTACATCGGTGTACTTGTGAAAATCATAAAATGAAAGTAGTGGGAAGCTATGTATACCGTACAATGAAAAAAGGAAGAAATGTTGGGTTCTTGCATACAGAAGAATGTCTCCATGGGGTGGTATAAATAGACGTCTAATCAGCCTTGTTCCAATACATTTACCGAATGCTGTATTGATTGTGAGAGGGTGTAAAAATATTTTCAATCTATCACGAAATTTCGTTTGAAATCACATTAAACTTTTTCACTTTAAATTTCCATGCTAAAAATCATGATGCGTCTTATAGTGCGGAGCGTCTTATAGTTAGATAAATAAGGTAATTTGCATTTGTACTGCCGGTAGCAAGAAGGATAGGCCGATTCTTATTAATTAGAGAAGTACATTTCTATATTAATAAAGTCATATCCAGTAAGGTGTAATTGATATTAAAAACTTGATAAACATAGACACAACTTTATACCCTCACTAAAAGATTTTCTGGGACCAAATATCGAACATTAAGCATTCATAAATAAAACAAATAACACACATTAAAACAATGTTAGTCGAAATATTTAAAATGTCAATTGTTTATGATGCTGCCTGTTTAATCCTTCTTAATGGATCCCAGATTGCCTTGTATTAAAAAAAATGCATTTCGGCAGCAATAATGAGCCATCTTCAGTTCTTTCTGAGAATATGGCAATGTGTTCCACCTGTTATACATTGTATACATTATATGCGAAGCTTTATTGCGAACTTAGTTACGAAAATTAATTTCGTTGTGTAAACTTGCCATTTTTTAAAAAGAAAAACCTCATTATTACTGACACAAATACAGTAATTCATAAAATGTTATTAGAACCCTGCAAAGAATGGGTTATTTTGCTAGCAAGGTAAAATAAGATCCAGATTCTGTACCCCTTGAAGAAATAATTAGTTGTAACATAAGAGTTCTATACATGTGCTAAAAGGAAAGGACAAAGTCAATGGCATCCTGTCCTTGCTACAAGTAGTTTGGTAGGCCTACTTACCTTTGAGCGTCCTTCCATATGTCTTCCATTGTTGAGCTGTATCCAGGCGTCCCAACGGTGTCTGTAGAGCGTGAGGCGATTCCACTGATTCAGGAGAACTGTTTCCTCAGATCGGACCACACCCAGTCCGGAACCGCAGTCGAATCTACAAATAGGAATTTATAATATTAATTACCAGAATTATATAGTCGAACAAAAGATGCTTTATATAACTAACTCTCCAATCATCCTTTCTATAATATCAGTAACTTTACTGACTACCCGTAATAGAAGTAGCATTCTGATGTTTCCTGTTTTAAAACGTAAATATTGTTCATTTAGAAGTGCCAGAATGGTACTTTCTGAGACTGTGTGGTGAACGAGAAAATATCTGTCCGTCCGTCTGTCTGTCCGTCCATGTGTCTTTTCGCACGATAACTCAAATACGCTTTATCGGATTTTCATGTAACTTGGTATACTCACTTATATCGACCATGGGAAGAAGGCTATTGATTTTGGACCAAATCGGTTAACTGATACCGGAATAAAGCCCAATTTAGTTCATATTTTATGGTATTAGGTGAGAAAGAATTTATCAATTGCAAATCAGCTCTCATGGCAACATATTGCTTTACAGTGTTCATATACGGCTTTTGAAGTTGCAATAGAGTTAGCTATGACAAATAACACTACGCACATATTCCTTCACATAAGCTTATCAAACTAGACCTTTGTTCTTCCGTAAGCCCTGCTTAATGAATCGATCTGGAGCTTAACAAAATAACTTATTACCTGCATGTCATAATATTGCAATTATCACTGATTAAACAAAGGCATTCTGGCACTTTGTTACATCAGTTTACCTGATTTTATTATTTATCTATACTGATCTTGTAGTTTATTTTTTGCTGTTGTTGAGATCATAGGCGTACCGAGGGGGGGGGGGGGTTGGGGGTTTGAACCCCCCCCCCCATTGATTAAAAAAAGGAAAATTGTATAATTTTTTTAAGTCTGCCATAAATTACTTAATACAAGTATAAAGCGTGGGAAGCTTAAAACTCGTTATTTTGAGTCTTAATTTTTAAAAATTTTACGGGGGAGGACCCCCGGAAGCTTAAAACTCGTTATTTTGCGTCTTAATTTTTAAAATTTTCCGGGGGACCCCTGGAAAGCTTAAAATTCGTTATTTTGCGTCTTAATTTTTAAAATTTTCCGGGGAGGACCCCCGGAAGTTTAAAATTCGTTATTTTGCGTCTTAATTTTTAAAATTTTCCGGGGCAGACCCCGGAAGCTTAAAATTCGTTATTTTGCGTCTTAATTTTTAAAATTTTCCGGGGGAGGACCCCCGGACCCCCCTCTCCCTAGGGGGTATTCCATACCCCCCAGGCCCCGCGGATGTTATAACCCCCCCATATGGTCGGCCTGGTTACGCCTATGGTTGAGATATACTTTAGTCTATACATCATCCGCGATTCTCATGACATAAATGCTAATAAATAATAACTGAATAAGAAGAAGAAGAAAAAAAGAAATCTAAGGGGTTCTTCTTGAGAGAATATATTGACTAAAACGTTAAACTTCTAACACAATATTCTTCACCCTTACTTTTCTTTACTGATTTTAAACATAATTCATATTTGTATGTGAAGATAAGAGCTTTGTCATCAGTAGTAGTTATTATTTTTTTTTTTTTTACAAATGTTTAATATGCTGGTAGTGAATCATCCTTTTTCTTGTTCGTTATCGTTGTCACTTTTTTTCTTTGTTCTCACTTCGTTCCCTACATAAAAGTTGTGTTCTTGTGGACAGCTCTCCAGCGTTTCCCACATCGAGTGCGGTAAAAAAAAAAAAAACTCGACCATCTCATCTAGGCTCTTCTTTCCACTTTGCACCCACACCCTTCCTCTCTTCTCTCTCTCTCTCTCTCTCTCTCTCTCTCTCTCTCTCTCTCTCTCTCTCTCTCTCTCTCGCTCTCGCTCTCGCTCCACGAAATCTCATTTACTTGTGCATAAAACGCCTCTTTGTGAATTTTAACGCAGTAATGGGCCCCATGAGGATTTCTCTTTCGTGCGCTGTTCTAGAGGAACGGGGATCAATACTCGAAAAAGGCGATGATAATTCGACTGAAACACACTATCCTAAACAATAATCGAATGTATGTATTGACCAATATATAGAAGTATATATTATGTCTCATTGTTTGGAAAATCAAAATGTTAAACTTATGAAATTTAACAGTAACAAAATTGCAATGAAATAATAGCAATAATAACATAAAAATAGGCGGAGACTTTGAGCGTATTTACGAATTTAGAAGCACCCAAATTTAGGAATAGGGGCCTGCCACGCTAATATTTTTCTGCCATATGTGATGACGCAAAAATTAAGACTGTTTTATTAACTGATTTGTTAGCATATGTATTTTTTGTTCGTTTGTAGACCTGTGTCTAACTGCTAAGTATCCTACATACAGGTATATTATAATTCTTGGTTCCCAAGAATATGTTACGTCAGTGCCTATGAACATAAATAACAACAAAAACATTTATAACAATAAAAATATAAATTTAATAATAAGGGGATTTAAAGATGCTAATATTCATTATTCGTGCTCACTTGGTTGGTTGATTGCTTAGCTGACTGGTTATTTGGTTGCTTGCTTAGCTGATTGGTTTATTGGTTGATTACTTGCTTACCTGACTGGTTGATTATCGCTTGCTTAGCTGGTTGTTTGGTTACTTGCTTAGATGACTAGTTGCTTTATTGCTTGCTTAGCTGATTAGTTAGTTGATTGCTTTCTTAGCTGACTGGTTGGCTGATTGTTTGCTTAGCTGATTGGTTGTTTGGTTGCTTGCTTAGCTAACTTGATTGTTTGCTTAGCTCATTGATTGACTGCTTGCTTGCTTAGCTGACTGTTTTCGAACACTCTCAGATTATGTTCTTTCCGAAGAGTAAGCGGCCATGTCTCACATCCACATAATACAACCGGCAAGATAATTGTATTATAATTTTTTATTTTTGAATTTCTGGACAGAAGACGAGAATACAAAAGTTTCTGAACTGCATAAAAGCAAGCATTTACTGATTTGAGTGTACACTTAACTTCTGCCTTAATATTATTTGTGTCTGTGATTATTGCTGCCAGATATTTGAAATTATCCACTTGTTCGAACGATTTACTGGCTATTCTAATATTCTGTACCGCATTATTTTGACGTACTTCAACAGAACACTGAATATTCATAGTTACACTGAAAATTATACATTGAATAACTTAAATTATACAGTGCCATCAAGAAGTAGCTTGTTTTTAATCATTGGGCATTTATATTATTTCAATTTCCAAAAACAAGTTATGCTATATAAAATAATGTGTTTTTATTCCGTTCGCTGGCAGCATGTGATGTATTAATCACCGCACGTTGATGTCTTACTTGTCCAGTAATGAGCTGACAATTTACCAGATAAAATTGCATCCTTGTGACCCTAGGAAGCATGCTGTAAAATAAACGATCGTGATTGGTCGATACGCAAGGCATTGCTAAACATTATTGGTCAATCTAGAACAGCGTTTCTCAACCTATGGTCCGCGGACCACTGGTGGTCAGCGAAGATGGTGCAGATGGTCCGCAGACATAATTAAAGATATCATAAAGCAAGTGGAAAGTAAAGAAGTAAAACTCCGGTTTAATATTTTTCCAATTCAATAACTGTGTTTCCGTCAAATTAAAAAATGTATTTAGAATTATTTCGTTATAATGACCTATAGGCCTAATTAATACCCCAAATATTAAGAATATAGGCTTACATATAGCCTACTTTTAAAAATGGGATTAAAATTAGGGGTCCGTAAATTTTTTAGACATTTTAGAGGTCCTCGGGTTCAAAAAGGTTGAGAAACGCTGATCTAGAATATTATCGTGAAACCATATGTTTGATTTTGTATATTTTCGTCGCCTTGTAGAAGGATTATTCCACGTAGGGGAAATTGAACACTTTGAAGAAGAATAGAGTAATCTAGATTAAGTGGAGAAATGTGTTTGTTTGTCATGAGGGAGTGGTCCAGTAATGCCTCTTACAGGACTTTAAAACTACTCGCTACACACATAAAGTCACTTCTAAGACCCACTCTACATCCTCCCTCTTTCATTCCAGATTGAATTCAAGTCCAACTTTACTTTTTTCTTTTCCACCCGTCGATATGCGTTTTCCCAGAGAGAACTTGGAAGAGTACGGAATAAAAAATGATGAACTAGAAATAGCTTGAAAGACGAGAACTGTTCAATATTATAAAATAGCTTCCACTATGCAGCCTGACACATATTGCGATTCCAAAGCCGTTCTGTAGAAGTAAGACTGAAGAAATAAATGATGCAAAATATGTTGTACAAACTTTCTCGCATATACGTGTTAAAAGTAGCACAGGAAAAAGTAAATTATAGAGACAATTATTTTTTTAAATATATTTTTATAACACTAACAAATATCTAGAACGGATGGCATCAGGACCAATCTTTATGTTCAGGTAGGAAAAAAAAAATGGGACCGACTCCTGTAGCTGAATGTAGTATATTTGTGTTAGTATTTTATAATAATATTAATAATTAATATATTCAGTTATAAAACTTCTGGTGGCACTATGGCCCTGGGGTCGAATCAGCCTCTAACAGAAATTAGTACCAGGAGCAATCCTGGGAGTAAAGGCGGCCGGTGCGTAAGGCTGACAACCTTACCACCTTAATGTGCCGATGTCTAAAAATCTGGGCGCCTCAACCTCCTGGAATCCTCTGGGCATCCATGGCCTGTATAGGGGTCACTTTACTTTACTTTTAGTTATAAAACAATACGATTAGAAATCATATTCTGGGTTTCGAAATGAGCTAAGTCAACAGTCGACACTAGAACAAATATCAATACAATCCCTGCTATCCTGTGAATGCCGCTAGGCATGCGCAGTGGCTCATATCGGCTACTTAGATATTTTAGTCGGTCCGCTTTTTTCCCCCTACCTGTAAATTTCCGTGAAATACCGGTAATATCGATAAATAATAATAATAATAATAATAATAATAAATGGCGGAGGGTAGATATTTTGAGTGGGTGTAGGCTACACAACCAGTCAATAAAAATGTTCTTTGTTTAAGTAAATCATGTAATTGATAAAATTTATTACCTGCCCATAACGAAAGAATGTAACACATGAAAAGCTTAAATATTTTGAGTACCTTAACATTCCACAATAAATATCTCTGAAACAGGCAGGCTACTGGGAAATCATCTGAAATGACTAGACCTGGGATTTTAAGGCAAAGGCCTATTTTGTTCCTTTTGAAACAACATGAAAACTTTTAAATATGTTGATATTTCATGATAAATCACTTATATTTATAGAGTTTTGTATTACCCTAGAATGCCTATTTGGACCGTTGCAGCCTATTTTTACTATTTTTAGTGCCTAAAAAGCCTATTTTGTACATTTAAAATAAAATGCAATCTGTAATTTTTACAATCTTGTAATGGACATCCCTCAATGAAAATGAAAACAGCAGGGGTTGGTTTTTCACGGAAACTTGATTATTCCAAACAATTGTCGCTAAACGAATACTGACTGACGGGGGAAGGGGAGGATTAAGGGGAAGGACTACTGTGTCAAGCCACCAGTGAAAGAACATCTGTTTAAGTGAATAAAATTCGTGGTGCCTATTTTATGCAATTAATTCTGTTAAGAATAGGTATACCACGTGTCTTGCAGTAAAAAAGACCATGTTACAGTTTAGGTGTATATTGTATTATTTCAATGTCTATTTTATATCTATTTACACATTTTTAAAGCATATTTTAAGTCCTATTTTCTCTTTTAAAAGCCTATTTACTTGTTTTAAAAGCCTATATTAGGTGCCTAAAACTAATTATTTTAGATCCTAAAATCCCAGGTCTAGCAATGAAATAAATGGAAACGCCTGATTGTAACGTTTAGACTACCCGCAGCTCCGGTGTGTGTTGCGTGTAGTCTAGTCGCTGCAATCAGGCGTTCCTATTTGCTTCTTTCAAGTATATCAGCGCTACCTGAGGAATATAAATATTTTATTAATTCCTTTAACTTGTAGCTGTCAGGGGCGCTGAAATCATTTTATTAATACACAATAAAAAAAATAGGTTAAATAATAAATAACTCCAGCCCTGGTATCAATTTCTAACATCATATTAAATGCCTATTGGAGTCTTTCAGAACATAATTAAAAACGACGTGTGTGTAAGGATTTTTATTTATTTATTCTGTTTCAAGATGGTGACCGCCTTAAGTGTTTCGTTTCAAGTAATGTTCAGCTTCTTTTAGAGCCTAAAATCCCAGGTCTAGACATGACCAAGATCGCCAACTTTTCCGACCGATGCGTTATCTACCATAGGCAGATGGCAAAATTGGGGGGCATATGATCAGCATGCTGACACCCACGGCCGTTAATGGTGGTTTTCGTGACTGAAGCCGCTAATTCTCTATCAAGTAGCTCCTCAATTTGAATCACGAGGCTGAGTGCACCCCGTTCCAGACCTCCAGACCTGCGAGGAGGTACCGGGAATCGAACCCAGGCCGACGGGTCTGTAGTCAGCGAGGTTAACCACAAAACCACGCCGGTGGTCCGAGTTCCTATTGATGTAAACATTTTCTACAACGCACTAGAAATCGAGGAAAAAATATGTTTTAGACAGTATTTGAATGTGCATTTATTAAAAAAAACACAGCATATTAATCACTGCACAGTGATTCTATGACAGTTCAGTAATGAGCTGACCTTTCACCCATAAAAATCGATCCCTGCAAGCACATTATAAAATAAACGATCACGATTGGTCTATAACCGAGGCAATGTTAAAGTCTTTGGTCGATATCAAATACGCGTCTTACGAATGGAATAATCCTAATAATTAGAGGGCGGATTTCTATGACATGTCATATTTTTCCCCTTTGCATTATTTCAGGTTTCCGACTAATTTAAACCCGATTCCAAGCATCCTGGTGAAAATGGAACGGCTTTTATTGTGCATATAACTGCATATTTAGGAAATTTTCAACTATTGTAGCATATTTAGAATGAATATGCATATTTAGGTCATATTTTTGGCATATTTGTGTGCATATAAGAGAAAGTTTGAAGTTTCATATCATATTTTGTAAATTTTACATTATACTGATACTTTTAGAGAATTTACAAATATTCTAAATAATTAACATTATATTTTAATAAAATGAATTTTAATGAAACTTAAAAAATATACATGATATATAAGTGGTAAAGTCATATTTTAAATTTTATTGGTCATATTTCGATGTTTTTTTAGGTCATAAATGCAAGCAAATATCCTATTTTTTAGGTCATAGAAATCCGCCCCCTACTAATAATTGTGCATCATTTCTTTTGCTGCATTAATAGTGACCAGCCCTTGTAACAGTGGTTGGTATTACTGATTTGGAAGGGAGTATATCCCCGGGCTGAAGACACTTTCTTGACAACGGAAGTTCACGAAACTAACCTCATGGTGAAGTTAGCGACGGATTGAAGCCCCAGGTCATACTCATCCAGAAGTCCATACCGAACTTCACAAGTTGGATATATTTGTCAACTTCGATATAGCCAGCGAGCAAGAGAGAGGGTTGAGCGAATGTTGCTTGCAATTACACTGGAGATGTACAATACTAATTGGTGACATCACTGGTACTAAAACAGTTTTAGGAGCATAAGCGAAACAAATCCATTTTAATGACCGGTTTCTCCAGTTTACTTTGAACCGAGACACCACTTTTACTTTCCCCATAAGTAGCTTCAAGCGGTTTTAACATGATGTTTTAAAATTTTAACAGAAGTCTCTAAAACCGGGTATATGTTTCAAATCTTAGACTTCTGCTTGAAGAGCAGATGCAAACGCGAGAGAAAAGTCAGATATTTATTCTCTACTATCTAGGTATTATAGTCATATACAATTTTATAGCTTGTGCCCTATAATAGTAAGCGCAATTCCTAGGTATTTTCATTATTTGTACTAAGATTTCTACAACACATAATAATAATAATAATAATAATAATAATAATAATAATAATAATAATAATAATAAAGAATCAGGTAAACTGATGCAAGAAAGTGCCAGAATGCTTTCGTTTAATCAGTCAAAATTACAATTATGATATGCAGAAAATAAGTTATTTTGGTAGTCGATTTCCGATTTAAGCTCCAGATCGATTTATTAAACAGGTCTCACGGAAGAACATAGGTCTAAAGTTGGATAAGCATATGTGAAGGAATATGTGGGTAGTGTTCTTTGTCAAAGCTACCTGTATTGCAACTTCCAAAGTCGTATATGAACACTTTAAAACAATATGTTGTCAAGAGAATTTATTTATTAATTTTAATTTTATTTTATTTATTTATTTAATAAATATTTATACAAGACCACCCGAATGAGCAACCGCTCGTGCTCGGGCACAGTTCAGCCATTTACATTACAAAATACAAATTACAAATAAATAAACAAAATATAATTAAATCAATACCTAAATAAGAAATAATAAAAAAGAAAGAACAGAAAAGTAAAAATAAAAATGGAAAAGTAGTAAGAACAAAATTGAAACCCTAAGTTAATACAAATAACATCGTTCCTTAATTGTCTACTAAGTACAGAGTGAAATAACTTTTGAACTATGAAATAAGATTTTTGATAAACTTATTGAATTTGTTGTTGTTCATATGTACTATTTCTGGATGTGATCTAATTATAGAGTTATAGAGTCTTGGACCAGAATAAATGCTATGTTTAGAGCCAGAAGAGGTGAAGTATTTTGGTTCTGTTAAAGGCAATGTTTTATTTCTTCTAGTATTGTAATTATGAGGATCCGATACATGTAGGCCTACGTTGCGGTATTTGTGAAAGTATTTTAAAAGTGTGAGCTTATAAATTTGTTCTACAGTCATAACATTAAATTCTGGAAATATCAGTTCTGTTGGATATTCTATAGGCTTTTTTAAACAAATTTGTATAATTCTCTTCTGTATTAGAATCAAAGGAGTCAATATGCATGATGTGCATTAAATAAATTCTGTATAATATATTACCATAAATTAGGCGCTAAATTGGGCATTACTCTGGTACCAATCAACCTGTTTGTCCAAAATCAATAGGTATCGTCCCATGGATGTTAGAGACATACAGACAGACAGAAGGACAGAAATTTTCCCGTCCACCACACAGTCTCATAAAGTACCATTCTGACACTTAATAACGAAGTTTAATTGTGTTGTAGAATAAAAATAGAACGCCATACTGTAAAGGTAATCCTCATATTTGAGCGGAACTCGGAGAAAAAGGAGAACGAATTCTGTTGAAGGAAAGAAAACACTTTGTAGGAATCTTTTAAAGTGAATTTCATTATGTATGACGTCTAACTTGAAAGGAAGACTTTTATAAAGCCTTAATTTAGTTGTGTATGGCGAAGAAGAAGCTCGGCATATAATTTCCAGAGAAATTATTGTGCTTGGATGGGAAAACCAATAATTGAAGTTAACATCTCTGTTAGACGTGTGGGTGGGGAGAAGTCCTCCTAAATCTGTCCGAGTTGCTCAGACACTCCTCCAGCTCCACTCTCAAGAGTCTAAATCACTTGGAGTAGGTCTACTACAATATGGCGTTAGTAGTTATTTTATATTTTTTGCACGACGTAACTAATTAGCGGTACTTACTAATATTGTTGCCATGGATCGTAACATGACATTCCCGCACGCAACCTGGTTGCTATGAAAACAAAAGAAATCTCCGTGCGGTAAAAATTACAAAAAGCACAAGTGCCGTAAGTAAAATCATAATAATACAAGCCTTTATGGAAGACCGGAACCAAGGCCCCCTAGTTTGTGGCCACTTAAACAGGACAAATATTCGGTTCCCATAACAACCAACACATGCGAATCACTTTCTGAAATATAACATCTATCTTCAATAATGTATATACATAATATTTTCAGCTAATATCTCAATTCTGTATCTGTATCTGGTACCCTATGATCCCCAGGTGGGGCGAAGGGGCCTCCAATGGAGGTTTCATTACCTATACTAATTTTGATATGCTTATTTTCCGAGAGAGGGTAGAGGGACAGGTGGTAAGCCCATCGCCTCGCAACCCCCCTCTGGAAACTAAGTATTTCTTGGACGTGAAAGGGCCGAGAAATTTTGTCCAGAGGCTCGAATTTAGGCTTGGAGTTCTTTTACGTGCCGTAAATCTACGACACGGGACCCCCAGCTTAAAGTCCCTCCCGGAGGACTCCGTGCCCAGGTTTTTACGTCCTGAAAAATCCATCGACCGCGGCCGGGTTTGATCCCGCGCCCTGCGGATCTAGAGGCGGGCACGCTACCTCTAGACCACCGCGGCCGACAATATCTCAATTAATATAAATAAATTGATATAAATAATCATCGTACAAAAAATAGCATGCAAAATTCGTGCCGTAAGCGCATAACGGATCTCGATCCGTATGCACCGCTTACGGTACTTGTATCGCAATATACTATAGAAGAGTTAATTTTAACACTCAAGATAGGAATGGATTACTAGGAGCGATAATGCGTTTTACCAGATGCAAGAACAAGATAAATTCAGTGTATAACATTCATGGATTGGTCTGCAGGAACTCAAACCAAATCATGATTTAAGTGCACTATTCACAAATCTTTTTTACTTTTGGAGTATATATTATAACATAATTAATAAAATCAGGTAAAATGATGTAACAAAGTGCCAGATTGCTTTTGTTTAATCAGTGATAATTGCAATTATGATACGCAGAAAATAACTTTTTTATTAATCGATTTCCGAGTTAAACTCCAGATCGATTCATTAGTCAGGGCTTAAGGAAGAATAAAGGTCTAGTTTTATAAGCATATGTGAAGGAATATGTGCCTACAGTGTTTTGCAGATGACAAGCCGTTTGTACTTCTCTTGCTTAGATACGCGGTCCAATCAGAGACGGCGAGTTGGAGGGAAGACTCTTTCTGCTAGCGGCAGTCTTTTAGCTCGTACACGTGATTGGCGGTGAAGGAAATGGCTTCTCATTTGAAAAATACTGTAGTGTTATTTGTCATAGCTAACTGTATTGCAACTTCCAAAGCCGTATATGAACACAGTAAAACAATATGTTGTCATGATAACTGATTTGCATTTGATAAATTCTTTCCAATATATTACCATAATAAAATAGGCACTAAATTTGACATTACTCCGGTACCGGTCAACCGATTTGGTCCAATATCAATAGTCTTCTTCCCATGGACTTATAAATGCGTATACCAACTTTCATGAAAATCCGATTAAGCATATTTGAGTTATCGCGCGTACAGACACACGGAGAGACAGACAGACAGGCGAGCAGAAATTTTTCCGTCCCCCATAGGATCTTATAAAGTACCATTCTGGCATTCAAAAATATTTAAAAAATCAGGAAACCTAGTCTAGAATGGTATACTGATTTGAGCCTCCAATAACCCTTGAATACTATAACTCTTGAAGAAGCCAACACTATAAACGAAACCTAAAACGCTTAATAACTATTTATGTTTCAAGTACGCAAAATAACGCTTTAGCGGACGAATCTAGTATAGTGGCCGAGGCGTAAGCCGAGGCTGAAATACTGGAAGAGTCCGATAAAGTTTTTGCGTACGTGGAGCATACAATATTTTTTAGTAAAATCTCTCTAAATTATATGTAATAAAACAAAAAAATACCGTATATAATTAATTATAATGGAAGGTAGTCAGCCATATTCTCACGGCCCTCTGAAACGCAGGACAACAATAAACCGAACGTACCAATATGAAATGCGGTAGGCTATAGATGAGTTGTTTGAGTCGCTGATTGATTTGAGAACGCTGACAAGTTAAGGAATTTGTTGTATGGTTGCATCAGCGCAAACCGGAAAAAAACCACCATGCAGCCGGTTCATAGTTCATTGGGTCTCCAAGTATATTCAAATCTACTTAACCAACTTTTCACTGAAATTATCGAATTTAGTTTAGACGAAATATGTTTCCCTCATTTCTCTTTGAACAAAAGATCTGCAGTGCAGAGCATCATGGTATTATCTGAGGTTGTAAAGTAAGGTGGTAATATTTTATATGCATTTTGCTAATGGCACACACAGTTTGCACACAATGAAGCGTAATTACCCGAGGTAATAACATCCACTTCTTGATTTAACTCAATTTACGACATAACTCCAGAAAGTTATGTGTTCCTATTGATCCTTCAGAGCAATTTATTCATATTTACTAAACGGTGCATAAACTATTATGGTGCTGCCGCTCCGTGAAGAGAAAGATCCCACAATTGTTGAGTAGAACAAAAGAGAAGTGCCGGAACAAGACCGAGCATAGTCTGGGTACAAAGCAAATTGAATCCCGGGTACATGGGATGCTTAGAGCGCTTCAAACAAGGTATAATTTCATTACTAGTTATGAGTTGTAAGGATAATTTTATGTAATTTGTGGCAACATATATCTTCCAGTGATTGCTAGTACTATTAAAAACAATGGGAAGTGGCACATCTGTATTGACTCCTTTGATTCTAATACAGAAGAGAATTATAAAAATTTGTTTAAAAAAGCCTATAGAATATCCAACAGAATTGATATTTCCTGAATTTAATGTGATGACTGTAGAACAAATTTATAAGCTCACACTTTTAAAATACTTTCAAAAATTCCGCAACGTACATGTATCGGATCCTCATAACTACAATACTAGAATAAATAAAACATTGCCTTTAATAGAACCAAAATACTTCACCTCTTCTGGCTCTAAACATAGCATTTATTATGGTCCAAGACTCTATAACTCTATAATTAGGTCACATCCAGAAATAGTACATATGAACAACAACAAATTCAATAAGTTTATCAAAAATCTTTTTTCATAGTTCAAAAGTTACTTCACTCTGTACTTAGTAGACAATTAAGGAACGATTTTATTTGTAATAACTCAGGGTTTCAATTTTTGTTCTTACTACTTTTCCTTTTTTGTTTTTAATTTTCTGTTCTTTCTTTATTATTATTATTTTTTAGGTTTTGATTTAATTATATTTTCTTTATGTATTTTGTAATTTGTATTTTGTAATGTAAATGGCTGAACTGTGCCCGAGCACGAGCGCTTGCTCATTCGGGTGGTCTTGTTTTGTTTTGTATAAATATTTTGTATAAATATAAATAAATAAATAAATAAAAAAATATAAAAAAAATAAAAAAAAATTGAAAAAAAAAGTCGGGTTGGCTGTGTTGAGGATGCATCCGCAGGATACGTGAAACGTATAGTGTATGCTGCCTAAATATAGCTCCGTATTATTTACGAACTTCATATTAATGGTCTATTGGTTAAGCAGCTTATATACGAGGGTCATTTCAAAAGTTATGTAAATAGAATGGAAAAAAATAATTTATTTTGCAAAATACCTTTACAGCCCTTCAATATAACCTTCATTCTTACTTATGACAGCTTCCCAACGTTTTGGAAAATTTTGAATTTTGGATAGCGCACCTTCATTGTTGAGCTGTCTGATTACTCAGGTCACCTCACTGGAAGCTTCATCAAATGTATCAAAACGTTGGAAACAAATCAAAGTCTGATGGGCTCAAATCAGAACTGTATGGTGGGTGGGGAAGTCTTTCCCATCCATAGAAGTGGAAAACGTTTTGTTACAATTGATGAAGCTTCCAGTGAGGTGACCTGAGTAATCAGACAGCTCAACAATGAAGGTGCCCTATCCGGAACACAGAATTTGCCAAAACGTTGGGAAGCTGTCATAAGCAAGATTGAAGATTATATTGAAGGCCTGTAAAGGTATTTTGTAAAATAAATTATTTTCTTCAATTTTATCTTGCAGTGTGCAGTACTTTTGAAATGACCCTCGTAGATTTTTCCGCCTTATAGACCATTAAATGGCTTATAGTTGACACACTCTTCTATATAAACAACGATAGAGTTTGCTTAATCTAAAAATAAGTTTATTAAATAATTAATCAAGTCATAAAGCTGGTGTTTTAAACACCGTACATGATTAAATAACTGAAATAAATTATAATTGACTAAGGTTATTAAAACTGAACCAAAAACAAATGAGGAAATGTGGCATTCACGTCAAAAACTAAAAGCTTGTTGTGAAAAGTCAGGAAATACAAAACTTTAAAATTGTAAATGGAAACTCCGTATAACAATAGCTTGTTATACAGATACAATACTAGTTTCCATTTACACATAATTCTGATGGGATTTTAATATCCAAGCTTGAAAATACTTTTAAGTCAACGTTATTGATTTTGCACTACAAGTACCAGTATTTTAAAATAAAATCTTTAAAAAATGCTCCTTGAATAAACATATTCCTCGCGAATTTATTCATTAATAATATTATAAGAACTTGCACGCAAGAATATGGCGGATGTGAGGCATAGGCTTAGCCACAGCCTTCTATACATGTTCGTTTTGGAACAAAACTGACTAAATAATCAAGAAAATACAGGGATAGACAAGAGGCAGGTGTGAACCTAACCTTAAGTCTTCTTGTAGATGCGCATATGCGTTTTCGTGGTACTTTACTAAATAACGCCCGACGTTTTCTATTTGATCGACTGTACCTATAAATATACTAGCCTTAATAGTATATAACGTAAACTGAGAGTAAAATAATAGTATATTGCGATACAAGTGCCGTAAGGCACGTTTACGGGTCGAGGAAACAGATTGAAAACCCGAGGCGCAGCCGAGGGTTTTTAAGTTTTCGAGACCCGTAAATGCCTTTACGGCCCGTGTGTTGCATGCTATTTTTTGCACGATGATTATTTATATCAAAATTATATTAATTGTGATATTACCTGAAAATATTATGTAAATACATTCTTGAAAATAGATGTTTATTTCAGAAAGTGATTCGCATGTGTTTGTTGTTATGGGAACCGAATATTTGTGCTGGGGGCCGTGGCCATAAAGGCTTGTATTATGAAGTGTATCGTAATGAATTATGACGTAGCGCTTGGACCGTAAGTGTTTTAACCTCATCGCAACCGGCCTTAGCAACAAGACTGTGTGGGAATGTCAACTTACGATCCATGTAAACAAAGTTCGTAAGTACCACTTACTAGCTAAGGAGTGCAAAAACATATTAAACATTATGTATTTTTGAGATAAATGAAACATGAAACAAGTTTGTTACTATAGAAACCACCTAGTCGCCATAAATCTTGCTAAGCTCTATTTTAAATTCCTAGTGCTGATATCTCTAATGTGGAAATCCATTTCTGCCAACTATTGAAAGCTTGCATCAGACAGCTGATACGCAAACTGTGATTTATCAATTGGTATGAGGATGAAATTTTCCTCGCTACTCTGTATAAAGTCACATTAATCGCAAACCAATGAGCGACGGCAACCCCCTTCCACTCTTCCTTCCTGCTTCCTACGCTGGAGCTCAAACCCCAAGTTCAAGTTGCGTGAAACAGCCCCAGCAAAGTTCTGCCAACCTAGACAAAAAAAAAATACCTTCCCTCCTTTGAAGAAAGTAAGCCTGACTTGGACAAT
This sequence comes from Ectobius pallidus, assembly GCA_964059195.1. Taxonomy (NCBI): domain Eukaryota; kingdom Metazoa; phylum Arthropoda; class Insecta; order Blattodea; family Ectobiidae; genus Ectobius; species Ectobius pallidus. Next base: position 159,508,311 of record CAXKWD010000005.1, on the reverse strand, counting down.
TTATCCTCTGCAACCGTTGTACAGTACAGCGTGCAGAGCCAGGAGATCAGCGGGATAAATTTATTGCTCAAACTTTAGCTACCTGTTTACTATTATCCTGAAATTTGTTATATGAGATAGTTGCATGTAGTCTGGTATAACTTGCCAAGTACTTAGATAAGGGTCTTCAGGAAGGAAGAAGTAACAGCAAGGACAAAAATTGGACAATTTTATATCTTTTTACGACGGTTGTCCAGTTTTCCCAGTGGATATATATACGAGGGATGGAGCATAAATCATGGCAACTACTTTTTTTCTTCAAATTAAGGCGATGGTATCATGAGATAATGTGCATCACGGGGGAGTGTAGCATCTCTAGTATATAGACATACCATTTGGTACCATTGTGATGTACGGTTATACAAATAGAGGCGATGGTAATTTAGTTATGAGTCATCCGCCGTGCAGAATAGATATGACAAGATGTGAATAGCATTATTAGGTCAAAATAGTCATTTTCTGAGAAATACCAGAGAATACCACGAGGAGGAGATGGAAGTTTTAGGGAATAATGTCCATCCAAACAGAACTATAAGGGATCATGGAGTGGATATGTGTGCTTTAATGATTCCAACTACCGCAATGCATTAGAATGGCACGATGAACTCACGAGTGTTTATGGGTGTCTATTTCCTTCACTATCTTACATCTAGCACCTACAATCTATATTATACATACAATCCATACCCTGCCCTTTCAGTTATATGATTCAAAAATTTAAAATGATATAACATTTTCAAAAGAAAAAATAGTTGCTTTGACTTATGCCCCATCCCTCGTATACATAGGCGTAACCAGGCCGACCATATGGGGGGGTTATAACATCCGCGGGGTCTGGAATACCCCCCAGGAAGAGGGGGGCCCGGGGGTCCTCCCCCGGAAATTTTTAAAAATTATGATGCAAAATAACGAATTTTAAGTTTCCGGGGGTCCTCCCCCGGAAATTTTTAAAATTAAGGTGCAAAATAACGAGTTTTAAGCTTCCGGGGGTCTCCTCCGGAAAATTTTAAAAATTAAGACGCAAAATAACGAGTTTTATGCTTCCCACGCTTTATACTTGTATTAAGTAATTTATCGGAAGACTTAAAAAAATTATACAATTTTCCTTTTTTTTTATCAATGGGGGGGTTCAAACCCCCAAACCCCCCCCCCTCGGTACGCCTATGTTCGTATATATAAGCATTCGTGAACCACAGATTAATGTCTCTGTTGGACATTACATGATAATATTATAGGAGAAAAACTTCTCTGACACTGGGATTTGAACCCAGAACCTTTGGCTATCCGTGCCACTGCTCCACCAACTGAGCTATGACCGACAGAGTGCACTTCACTGCGCCAGATGGAACCCCTATCCTATGACTGATTAGCCCTTAATGGTCTACCTTAATGGTTTACCTTCATATCTGTGCTAGTCGTAGATTTGGCTGGGAATCGGTCACAAACAGACAAGCACTTCCTCGTCCATAAAGTAAGTTTCCCTGGGGCGGTATAGAGAAACAAAACATAATTTCATGGAAATGTTTATTGCAACAGGTGCAGGAAGTCTTCGGCTATTTAAAAAAAAAATATTCGCTACCGGAATTGAGACATTTTTCATACCGTGGGACCAACTTTTGATTACCTATGTCGTAGAAGAGTGCCGCCTGGGATTTGAACCGCTGGGTGACAACTATGTCCGCCTGTGTGTCATTCTCTATCATTTATTGAGGCGTGGGAAAAGACGGAAATCACTGGGATTTAGGCCGGGCTATAGGGTGGATATTTAAACACCTCCCAGCCGAACGTCTTCAGGATACTTGCTGGGAGGTGTTAAAAAATCCCTCTACAGTTCGGATCTCGCTCCCATTGATTTCATTCTTTTCCTACGCCTCAACTAATGATAGAGAATGACAGAGAGGCGGAGATGGTTGTCACACAGTGGTCCAAATCCCAGGCGGCATAGGTCTACGACAGAGGAAATCAAATGCTGGTCCCAGGGTATGAAAAATGTCTCAATTCCGGTAGCGAATGTGTTGAAAAGTAGCTTAACACTTGCTGTATCTGTTGCAATAAACATTTCCAAGAAATTGTGTTTTGTGTCTGTAAATGGCTCTAGGGAAACTTACTTTATGGACGCCTCTCGTATATACTTACTTACTTACTTACTTACTTACTTACTCAATGGCAATAGACAATTTCTCAGCAAGCTAAAGGAATATTATATATTTTATGGACCCCGAAGGTTCATTGCAGCGCTTACCTGAGCCCGCCATTCAACCCTATTCTGTGCTAACTCCATCCAGTCATCCCTCGCAAATCCTACTTCCCTTAAATCTATCCTAATATTGTCCACCCACCTTCGTCTAGGTCTCCCAGGTGGTCTTTTCCTTTCGGGTCTCCCAGTCAATACTCTTTAAGATATGTCTTTCCTCCCCCATGCGTGCAACATGTCCAGCCCATTTCATCCTCCGTGATTTAATTACCCTTTCTATACCCGGTGACGAGAACAGGTTATGAAGCTCCCTCGTATATAAAAGTAAAGTGATCCTTATACAGACCATGGAGGCCCAGAGGGTTCCAGGAGGTTGAGGCTCCAAGATTTTGGACGTTCGGCACGTGAAGGTGGTAAGATTGTCAGCCTTACGCACCGGTCGCCTTTACTCCCAGGATTGCTCCTAGTACTCATTTCTGTTAGAGGCTTAGTCGACCCCAGGGCCATAGTGCCACCAGAAGGATTAGGCCAATTGAAAAACTCCAATGACCTCATCGGGAATCGAACCCGCGATCTTCCGGTTTGTAGCGCAGCACCTCAACCACTACGCTACGGCGTACCCCCCTCCCTCTTTTATAGATGTCACAAATTTCAGAAAACTTTCCTGTCTAGTCTTGTATGGTGTTAATAAAGTGGCATAACTTCATACCGGGCTTATGCTATTCATTGCATTATGTAGATGCAAGCGCCAGATTCATGTCGAGCCATTTGTCTGGAACAGTGGAACGTTTCCCCCTCATGACGGGGCGAGACGAGTTAATGCAGGAAATGAAATGAGTCTGGACGGAAAAGCGTTTTCTTGATTATTGCAAGGTGTGCAGGAAAACAAACTTACAGATCTCATTTCCCTACTAATTTGAAATTCCCCTCTCACGCATTATCTATGAAATATAGCCTAATTAAATTCAGGAGATTGCACCCTTGGCAGGTTTACAAAATGCTTCCCTTACAATTCTTGCATAATATCATTTTATAAACATTTCAAATATGAAATTCAGTTAGACGAAATTTCACTTCAGTAACAAAATATTTTAGGGATATCCAACACCTGAGGGAGATATAATCAATGAGAGAAACTTCCAAGACCCGCACTGATTCTCAGATGCTAGAAAGGGACGTAGCCAAGATTTTGGTTCGGGAGGTGCCCACCGAAAGGTCTGAAGGAAAATCCTCCGATTTTTTTGGGACGTTAAACCATCAAATTTCGTTTCTACGTGTTTTTCATAGGGAATCCCACGAGAGTTGGATTTATTAAGACTATTCCATGAATAAAAATGTAACGGATTATACAAACAATCATTTCTTTCGTGCTTTGTTGTATAAAAACAAAACTAACAGCTGCGAGATCACGGCCTACTATGAATGAACCAACCATGAACCAATTCGAGTTACCCATGTTGTAACCAGGGCTACCAATAGTGTATATAAGACATAGTTAACTTCATTCAGGTAAGCTAACACCCTGGTATTGGAGCTGCGCTGAGCTTTCAGGCTCTATGCTATAGCTTAGCTGTCAATGAAATTACGTACCGTATTTTACGGCCTATAAGATGCTTCGGACTATAAGACGCACCTTGATTTTAGGATGGAAATTTAAAGGAAAATAAATTTAATGTGATTCTAAACGAAAAACATTAAAAGGAATAATATACTTCACTGCATAAACATATGGAATCGGTGTAAATGGAATCACTACTAACTTCAAACCTGCGTTGTACGAATATCTTTTCTGTACAGATGGCATTGTGTAAATTTTAACAACTGATCTGATTTCTCATGAACAACTAACAATACACCCTCTAACTCTATTCATCATACGGTAAGTGTAAGGGGACAAGGCTGTTTATAGGCCTTTGTCTTAATTTAAACCACCCGTCGGAGACAACTCCTTTTGTATAAAAGAACTTAACATTCTTTTCGCATTGTACACCTGGCTTCCAGCTACACTCATTTTACAATTGGAACAAGTGCACTGATGTACAGTCTGTGTGAAAATTTGTATCTATCTTATCGTCTAAAACAATTGTTTATTACTATGATATTCCGGCAATGTTTACCATAATTTAAAATTTTTAGTGTAATTCGGACCATTAGACGCACCGAACTTTCAAGGATCTTTTTTCAAAGTAAAGAAGTGCGTCTTATGGTCCGTAAAATACAGTATATAACTTATTTTAAGGATATCCAACACCTGAGAGAGACAAAATCAACGAGAGAAACTTCCAAGACCCGCACTGATTCTCAGATGCTAGAAAGGGAAGTAGCCAAGATTTTGGTTCGGGAGAGGCCCACCGAAAGGTCTGGGGGATAATCCTCCGAATTTTGTGTGACCTTTACCCTTCAAATTTAATTTTTAAGTGTTTTTCAGTTACAAACAGTACAACATTTTTAAACACATACACACTTTTTACTTAGTTACTTACTCAATGGCAATAGACGATTCCTCAGCAAGCTAAAGGAATAACTATTTTATGGAACCCGAAGGTTCATTGCCGCGCTTACCTAGGACCGCCATTCAACTCTATTCTGTGCTAATACAATCCAATCAGGCATTACAAATCCTACTTCCCTTAAATCTATCCTAATATTGTCATCCAACCTACGTCTAGGTCTTCCACTTGGTCTTTTCCCTTCGGGTCTCCCAGTCAATACTTTTGAGATATGTCTTTCCTCCCCCATGCGCGCAACATGTCCAGCCCACTTCATCCTCCGTGATTTAATTACCCTTACTATATCTGGTGAATAGTACAGGTCATGAAGCTCGTCATTATATAGTTTTCTCCAGTCCCCATTTTCATCTCTCAGGCTCAAATATTTTCCTAAGTCCCCTGTTTTCTAACACACACAGATTATGTTCTTTCCGAAGAGTAACCGACCATGTGTCACATCCATATAATACAACCGGCAGGATAATTGTCTTATAAATCTTTATTTGTAGATTTCTGGACAGGAGACGAGAAGATAAGAATTTCTGAACTGCATGAAAAAAAAAAAAAAAAAAATTTCCTGATCTTAGTCGAGACTTAACTTCTGCCTTAATATTATTTGTGTCTGTAATTATTGCTCCCAGATATTTGAATTTTTCCACTTGTTCGAAAATATTTTCCTAAGCACCTTACATTATCAACAACTGCTATGTATAAACATAAAATACCGTAATTATGAAATTAATTTTCGTTAGAAATTTATTACGCGCTCTCAGCTTGACCCCTTACTATCCATGCCTCTTTACAGAAGTACACATTATTCGAATTCGTTTACAACATCTATTCGTCACTGGAATTCACTGCCTAAGCCATCTCAGGAGTTGCCAAACGACTTCACAGTTCAAGCGCTATTTAATAAATTTAGTATACAATAACATTTAGGAATTGATGCTAATTAGTAATATATATTTTAATTTTAATTATATTTTGTAATAACTAAGAATGTATTTGTTTAGACTTTCATCTTTTTTTTATTTCTTAGTTTTAGTCATTTGTATTATATATTCATATTATTCAAGTACTTATGTTAGAATTTTTTCTTTGTATTTAATGTACGTTTCTTGTATTCATGTATATCAGTTCTTTTTAAATTTATTATTAATCACTATTATTATTATTATTATTATTATTATTATTATTATTATTATTATGTATTTCATGTTTTTGCCCTGGCTGAGTGGTAGAGAAGGCCTTATGGCCTTAAATCCGCCAGGTTAAATAAATAAATAAAATTATAAGTGCAGATATCATCTCGTATTTATAACCAAAACTTGCATAATAATTGAATTATTCGGATGCAACTCCTCATAAGGAGAGATAAATCATGAAGGAAGTTTTCACTGATAAGCATTATTTTGAGGACGCTCTACAAAACATTAAGAGATATGGAGCCGTGTATTTTCTACTTTCAGCCGGTACCCTTCAACGTGAAGAGAGGAAATGACGTAAAGTTTGCGAGCTGAGATAAATTCCAAAGAAATGAAGAGGAACGAGAGGGAGGTTCCATAACTAGAAGGTTCAACTCGAGGTAGAGTCAGGGTATGGGGGGTTCTTCTTTTGTCTCGCAGCGCACTCATTTGCAATTCAAATTTATACGCCCCGCCAGCAATGGTCTGGCCTATCTTACCTCTCAATAGGCTCCGTTCATAAACAGAATATTGTTAAGTGAGAAAGAGGAGAAAGGAGAAACATTGCAATTAATTTAGCGAACGCCAGCATCTCTGCGATATTTATTTGGGCCATGCCTCTTTATAAATATGTTTCTGATGGAAACTCAATAACGAAGTAGAAATTCTTTAAAGGATTTGTCTTCCATTACGTAAATAAGATTCATCCTTCTTTTTTTACCAACTGTGTTTCGTGAAGGATATACCGAAACAAAGAAAAACTACATTGTACTCATAGGCGTACCGAGGGGGGGGGGTTTTGGGGGTTTGAACCCCCCCCCCATTGATTAAAAAAAAAGGAAAATTGTATAATTTTTTAAAGTCTGCCCATAAATTACTTAATACAAGTATAAAGCATGGGAAGCTTAAAACTCGTTATTTGGCATCTTGATTTTTAAAATTTTCCGGGGGGGGGACCCCCGGAAGCTTAAAACTCGTTATTTTGCGTCTTAATTTTTAAAATTTTCCGGGGGTTATCCCCGGAAGCTTAAAACTTGTTATTTTGCGTCTTAATTTTTAAAATTCTCAAGGGGAGGACCCCTGGAAGCTTAAAACTCGTTATTTTGCGTCTTAATTTTTAAAATTCTCCGGGGGAGGACCCCCAGAAGCTTAAAACTCATTATTTTGCATCTTAAATTTAAAATTTTCCGGGGGAGGACCCCCGGACCCCCCCTCTCCCTGGGGGGTATTCCATACCCCCAGATGGTCAGCCTGGTTACGCCTATGATTGTACTTACAGGCATACAACCACTTTGAGCATGATAAAGTAGAGTAAATTGATTAAATGAATGAGAATATTATATGAGAAAAATTTCTCCGACACTGGGACTCGGACCCAGGACTTTCGGCTGGGTTTCGGAGTTCGCTTCACAGCGGCAGATGGAACCTCTCTCCTATGACTAATTACTAGGGCAAGGCATTTAATGACCATAATATTGTGAAAAAATGCAAAATAAAAAAAATACATTTATGACCTAAAATATTGAAAAAATGACACAAAATTTAAAGTAAATGACCAATAGGATATATAAGCATTCATGAACCACAGATTATTGTCTCTGTTGGACGTTACATGAGACTATTATAGGAGAATCATTCCTCCAACACTAGGACTTGAACCCAGGACCTTTGGCTATTTGCGCCAATGCTCTACCAACTGAGCTAAGCCGGAGTTCGCTTCACAGCGCCAGACGGAACCTCTCTCCTAAGATTAATTGTCCTCAATGGTCTACCTCACAGACAGACAAGTTATGTCATATGCAGTACTGTGAGGCACACTAATTAGTGCTTTTTTGTGACCGGGCTTCCACTGTTATTGTACAGTTAACATTCAAGATATATATATATATATATATATATATATATATATATATATATATATATATATATATAGATGCATTAATGAACCACAGACTACTTTCTCTGCTTCACAGTGGGGTAAACATTTTTTAAATTTTATTTGTCAGTATCTTGCAATACAAATGTCTGACATTGATGCGCGGACTGCCATATTACTAATATTACTATACTTAAACAGCTGATCAAGATGGCTTCACTGCCGGCAATAGTACAGCATACACCATTGCCGATCTATCCCCATACATGTGTGTCATAAACAGTGCCCGGATTTTGATGACATATCATCTTTTAACTGTTACATCATGGACGTTGTCTACTAGTGCATATATTCTAATAATGAATCCTGTATTATAAAAATTGTAATTTTTAGGATCTTTTTTGGCCATTTTCCCCACTTTTTATTTTTAAGTCTTTTTTTAGTATTTACTGTGATTATTTGGTATTTTTTTCGGGCACTCTACGGTTTTTTTCCCCACATTTCAAATTTTTAGGCAATTTGAAAAAAAATATAAGACGTTATTTTCTCATTTTGTGTTGTTTCTAGCATTAAATAGAGTTTTTGTGCATTTACTTGCATTGTATATTATCATAACACTAAATAAGCATAAATAAATCCTGTGACAATTATAATTTGGATACAGAAAGACGGTCTTTGATGTTTGCATTTAATCGTATGTACTAATTAAGTAATCACAAGTCTACAATTGAACAACAACATAAATGTAGAGTAGGCATACATCATAAGAATAAACCAGCATTTTCATACAAATTTTTGGGTCATTTTTTAAATTTTTGAGTATTTTGTTTATTATTTTTATTTTTGCAGTCATTTTACAGCTAATTTTTTAAATGTATTTTTAGGCCATAAAATTCCGGGCCCTGGTAATAAACAATACCATCAATATATTACTCTGGGAAATGAGTCCTGATATAACGCTACTTTTCCGTGGATCAAGACGTAACGTTAAGATCCACAGTAATGACGAGTGTAAATGGAGCATTTGAAGTAATGGCGGGGAAATAAAACTTGAGGACAAGATGTGCAATAAAAGCGACGAGTACAAGCAGGTTACACAGTCCCAGTAGGAGTCCATGTTTACATTCTAACAGGTCGTCCATACCACGAAGTACTCCTTTGAAAGCATAAATAATACGTATTTCTTTATGTATTTACGCTCAGCGCAAAGGACAGTCGTAAAACGTTAACAGACAGAACAGGCATTTTCCATATTATTATTATTATTATTATTATTATTATTATTATTATTATTATTATTATTATTATTATTATTATTTCTATTTCTATTTTATCGATGTGTATATTCCTTTCAGCTTCGAGGCTATATCTGGAGTTCGGGATCTGTGTACAGTAGGGTAGGCCATGGAACTATTGCTTGTCAATTGTTTCTACTGTCAGTGCATTTAATGGAGCAAATTTCAACTGATATTAATTTAAATGGATATGATACGGGATGAAATGGTGAGGATGATTCATGGTATGTAAATATCCAATTCGGCATTTGCCTTTACGTCTGGGGAACTCTGAAAAAAAAAATTCATGTCAAACTAGCCGGCCATGGGATTTGAACCTGGGATCTCCCGAATGCGAGTTCAAGATGTTACCATCTCGGCCACTTCACTCAGTTCTTTGATTATGTTGTATAGTGTTTTCCAAGACATGGAAGACTCAGTTCTTGGAGTTACCCAGATAATACTTCCTCTGCTACATAACTGTAGAGGTTGGTGAATAATAAGCGACACTTATTAAAGACCTAGAAGAGAAGCATAAGATATGAGTAGACCTGGGATTTTAGGCTCTAAAAAAATTAGTTTTAGACACCTAAAATAGGCTTTCAAAACAAGTAAATATGCACTTAGAATAAGCTCTAAAAATGTGTAGATAGACAGAAAATAGACTTTTAAATACTACAATATGCTCTTCAACTGTAACATGATCGTTTTTTTACTGTAAAAAACGTGGTATACCTATTCTTAACAGAAATAATTGCAAAATTAAGAAAGATTTAAAAATACATTTATTAAAAACTGTTTTGGATTATATGTCCCTTCTTACCATATACCTGCTCCTTGTTGTTTTGGGCTAATCCTCCCCGCCAGTCAGCATTCCTTTGACAATTGTTTGGGAAAATTAAGTTTCTGTGAAAAACCCACTCTCTTCTGTTCTGCCCTTCATTCAGAGATGTCCATTAAATGATTGTAAAAATTACAGAAGTTGAATTTTATTTTAAATGTACAAAATAGGGATTTTAGGCACTAAAGTAGTAAAAATATGCTCCAAAGGTCCAAATAGGCATTTTAGGGCACTATAAAACTTTGTAAATATAGCCTAAGTGATATATCATGAAATGTCACTCATATTTTTAAAATTTCTGGTTACTTCTTAAGGAACAAAATACGTATTTGCCTTAAAATCCCAGGTCTAGATACGAGGTAATCTAAAATTTCTTATTACTTCACTTTAACTGAGGAATCAGTAAGCGATCACAGAATAATTACGAAATCTGAGGCGAGAATAAAAAGAGTGAAGAGCTTTCACTACACATTTCGAGTTGACAGCCGCGTGGGATTGGGGCGACGACAACCAGGGAATTACGGAGAATGTTTTATAAAGTGTGTGGGATGAAGGTTTGCAAGTGTAGAACACACAGAACGGGCGAACATTTCCTTTATTATGCCTCTCATCTAACGCTTGCAGCTGTCGTAATTTTTGCGTGCGGACACTTGGCAAGCCTGATGCAGTATTTGCACGAGCTAAGCGGCTGCCGGCGGTTTGAAACTCCTGTCGTAGGAGCGAAGACAATATGCAACTCCTTAATGAATAGCCTACCCACTGAAGCTACCGCATTGTGGTTGCCGTCCGACCACAAGAGCCTTCTTAATGGTTTGTCTCCTTTGCTGAGCTCAGATTTACCTGAAGAAACACATCTGCGCTATGATGCTAATTCAGGACAATTTAAAATGTAACTCATTTTATTCTTCTAAAATTCAGAATACCCAAACTTAAAAAAAAAGTTTTCATTGGTGACATAACGACAGAGTCCGGATAATTATTATTATTATTATTATTATTATTTGATTTATTTAATTGGCTATGTGGTGCAATTTCATTAAACAGTAGGCCTAAGTTTAATATGAAAATTTGTGCTAAAGCAGTGCAATTACATTGACAGTATGTTATACCCATTGCTCCCAACCTAAGAAAATATATGCTAAAACAGTGGAATTTCGTTACAAAGCAGTAAGTTATACCATTGTTCCTAACTTAAGGAAATATTTATCTTGTGATATTGTCTGTAAGTTCTTCTAATGTATGGGAAATTGACCTATAGGCTACACTTAATTTTTCAAGTTTCCCCATAAATAATATTCACATACTGCTAGAAAAACTTAAAGACAATATCACATAGGCCTGTCACAAGAGAAATTAAGGGAAAAACCAAATATAAGGTGCATCGTCGCATGAGGCATATAAAACCCAAACCCTCCCCCAGCGAAGCACTTTCTTTTATACCACGATCTAGCGAATTCTTCGAGGATAAACAGGCTGTCAAACCTTTGGGCACAAGGCAAATCTGTGGGTACTCTCGAATTTTTAATATTTGGTACAAGGGGCACTCTCGAATTATTAATATTAGGTACAAGGGCCACTCTCGCAGTTTTAATATTTGGTACAAGGGGCACACTCGCTTTTTTAATATTTGGTATGGTCGGGAGTGTCAGCGACAATATACAAGGATAGTTTGGTCACCCTGTTCGCTGAGAAACAAAATGCGAATATCGAGTGGGCGGAGCCTATTTGGCACCTTATATTTGGTTTTAGCCGAAATTAAGTCTGTCTCGGAAGCTGAAATTATGCACGTGAAAGAACATTTCCTAAATAAGGTGCCAGTATTGTTTGGATGCAAGAGGAGAACATTTCCAACATCTCTCGTTATGAGGTACATGGTTATTTTGATTGTAATTTTAACTGTAAATGTGAGAACCTGAATCATTATGTTGATCGCAGCTTTATTTACGTAGATATTTTACTCGATCGCTCGGGAGTTGGAGCTGTGCCCGCCGCGACGCAGAAACCCGCATCATTGGCCAACTCTTTCGTGGGACTCACTGTATAATTTCTTACCGCTATTTGTTAAATTCAAAATAATGTTTTGTATATATTGTCGTGGGAATCTAAGATAATAAATTACAAAGCTTACAGATTTCCGAGAAATCACTGCTACTAACGTATAAATCTATTGCCTCAAAAACTATATAAAAGAAGAGATGTGCTATACATTAATTACTTGGATTTTTTATTTTCTTGCTAGGATTATCAAAAAAGGAAACCAGCTTTTCCTCTAAAATTTTCCTTATTAATTTCAAAATTCAAAGTCACGGACGATATTAATTCATGATCGCATATACCAATATAAAAATTCAGCTCAGAAAGGGATATTCTAGATACTGTGTGAATTGAATAGAAGTCCCTCTACTCCAGTAACCTAGACACCTGTTATTATTATTATGTGGAAGCTGAATCTCTACTCCAATAACCTAGACACCTGTTTTTATTATCAGGAAGCTGATGTGGTAATTTCTTCATCGTACAATTTATCTCCAGATGGCAGCGGCCAATTCTCTAATCGGAAATATGGTTTATTCCCTTGAAATGAAAGTTAATTCCTTCCCATAGATTGGGAAAGGGTACAGTATGACCTCAGCTAATCTTGATTGCTGCCGTTGACCTCAAGCGATCAGGAGGTTTGGGAGATAGCCAGGGTTCCTCACAGCAGATATTTATCGAGATGGAGTTCTCTGCTGGCACGCAATAAAGAAATGCCGTTTACTGCACTCTGAAGGATGAACCAACGAAACAGTGGAAATGAGACGAAACTTTTTTCCTTCCTGTGTTTGATAAGAGAGAAGTACAGTTAAAAACAGAACATTATGCAACGATCAAGTTCAAAATCACCACCTTATTCCCTCAATAAGTCAACTTAGGATTACCTGAGAATGATAATAAGATATTTCAATAATATTCAACTATTTTATAAACTGTATATCTTTATATGAGGCTACATATAAGCCAAGTCAATAATTTAAAAAATGAAACTTGTTTATAATTAAAATTATAACAGCTGTTTATATTAAAATCAAAACTCACCAAATGACATGTATAAATATGGCAGGTTAAAATTTTGGCTTGTCACTAATATTCTAACAGATCTAACAAATTAAAATCTATTGAGTTATATACCATTAGTATTAAAATATTACCCTGTAACATATCCACTGTAGGCTATGAAGAATGCCAATTATTTTCAGTTGAGTCTATTCACTTGTAATTTAAATAAACTACAATTAGTGGAAAAACACTGTAGATGGAGCAAATAACAGTTCGATATTCTTGGTAGTATAGTTGAAGTTACAGTAGTTGAAATATCTTATCAATCTCTTGAATCTTATTGTTTCTTTAAAGGGAAATGCTTTTCGGCACAAGATGTGCCATCTTCAGTTCCTTGGAGTATTCAATAAATCGAGCCGCTGCTGACTATCAACATACTGAGTCTAATTCTAAGTTGACTTATTGAGGGAATAAGGTGGTGATTTTGAACTTGATTATATAAATTTGCCCTCAAAGGACCAATATGAAATTCATTAATTTAATTATGCAACGATTAATTGAATTTATTAACACACGAGTATGTTTCTATAAACTTGCCAAAGCAAGTTTCATAATTTTCATAAGGGTATAATTGAGAAATTTCATGTTTCAAGTGGTATAACATAAATGATGATCAATAATATCAAAAGGATCTGCCTAATATAGGCCTACCACTACTAGCTTAAAAGACCCGGCGTCGCACGGGTTTTAATTTTGTGATTGGAAATTATCTTATGAAGGACTTTCGATTTTTAAATTATAGGTCATTATATAGGTATTTAGAATTTGAAATAGGAAGAACGATTTATCACACTCAAACTATTCCCTCAGAAAACGCTTGGTATAGCTTTTTATGGCTCATAGAGGATGTAGAATTTTGCATCCCATCGCTTGTACACAGCAAGCCTGATAGGGGTTCAAATAAGAAAAAACGTAAATTCAGGTAACATAAAATTGTATTGTCTTTGCGGAATATTTTATTTCTCACTCTCATGTTACCATAAAACCGTCTTGGGGATGAAATTAAACAGAAATGTAATATCACTTTCATACTTCTCTCTCCAAAACCTTCGATATAATAATATACCATATTACCATACCTCGTATTGTTTTCTCTATGTCCAGGGTAGAGAAAGGTATGTGACTGAATTATTTTCGTGGATTTCATTCTTTAATATTTATTTATAACATTGATTATTTTGAAAGTTCTCTAATTTGTCAAGTCTCGTTTCATTTATTTCCAAAGCCTTATGTGAAGACTACCAACAATACTGTTGTCAAGTGAACTGTGATTGGGATCTGATAATTCTGTGTAAAAAGGGATTAAGTATTCTCAAAAACATTTAATTTTTGGCATTTAAAATCAAAATTTTTCAAAATCCTTTCTTAGTGAGCATTTACATTATGAAACGTCGGTAGGCCCTCTGTCAAAATTCCAAGTCTCTATCTGTTATAGTTTAGGCTCTACGTTGATTCTCTGTCAGTCAATCAGTCAGGACAAAACCTTTTATGTATAGAGCTGTACGCGGCGCGTCCATAAAGTAATTTCCTGGGGCCGTTTACAGAAACAAAACACAATTTCGTGGACATATATGTATTCTAACAGATACAGCACTTGAAACATTTGTCGTACCGTGGGACCAACTTTTGAATACCTGTGTCATAGAAGTCTGCCTCCAGGGATTTGAACCACTGTGTGACAAACATTTCCTCCTCTCTGCCATTCTCTGTCATTCCCTGTCATTTCTTGAGGTGTAGGAAAATATGGAAATCACTGGGAGCGAGGTATGAGCTGTACAGTGGATGTTCGAACACCTCCCAGCCGAACTTCTGCAGGAGACTTGTTCATATAGTTCAGGATTACCTCTAATTAGTGAGTTGTATATTCTTGGGCCGAAATTTATACTGTGACTTAATTTTGCAGAGGTAATACATTTGGGTTCATAAGGAATAGAATTTTGATTCTGTCTGGTAAGGTAGTGAAGAGGATTGTTGATTTAAAAAAATTCCCTTTAGGCAAGCCTACAGGCTGAGGTATATTTCGAAGTGCTAAATGTCGCCTTCTATGAGAGCTATGGAGAAACTAGTTATTGATTTGTAGAGTACTCATCAAGAGCTTTTCAACGATACCCCACAAGACGTGGTTTCAAAAATTTCGAATTTCCATCCCCCCACTCGTACCCCCAAAACCGCCGAATCGTTGGTGTCACTGTGAGCTCCATAGGGAGTACTCTAATTTATTCAAACAAAGTTTCCCTCTATACTTCATAGGGGCCGAGATATAAATATTTCAACATTTCAACCCCTTCCCCCGACCCTCCCCTTGGGCCAATTTGCTCATTAGCGAACTTGTCCGAATTATTGGCCCTAGAAATAACATAATAAAATTTGGTTCAAATATCTTCAAAATTACGGCCGCTAGCTTGTAAAGATATATATATATATATATATATATATATATCAAATTTTTTTTTTGAACGGACGGTGGTTTCGTACTTAGGGAAGCATGAAACGTAAAGATATGAAAGAGTTTTTCGAAAGTCATGACATGGTATCGATTGCAATAGGTAGATTTTTCTTCGAAATCTACCTAAAAATACTTCTATTTTTATGAAAGTAAGTAAGTAATTTGAGTTTGTATATTTGTTCTATATTTAAGACATTAAATTCCGAATATTAGTTTTGTGGGGTAATCAGCAGGTTAACGTAGACATATTTTGAACACGATCTTCTTAAAGTGGCGTTGGACGTGCACGGAAACATAAGCTCAATTATTATATCACTTAACATACCAATGCAATCTCTCTATACATAAGAGGCTTTGTCCTGACTGACTGACAGAGAATCAACGAAGAGCTTAAACTATAATAGGTAGAGACTTGGAATTTTGACAGTACCTTCGTTTCATAATGTAGGTGCTCACTAAGAAAGGATTTTGCAAAATGTTGGTTTTAATTGCCAAAAATCAAATATTTTTGAGGAGACGAAATACCTTTCAAAAGAAAGGGCAATTAGATTGTTGTGAAAAACAGTATTCAATTGCGCATTTTGTTCGTGAAATGCACCTCGAAACCGGGTTTTTATTTGTTTTTTTTTATTATCAATCGTTACAATAAAATTATTTGTGCATGATTGGATAAGGTTCTTGAATCTATGGTTTATTTTAATCTTTTAATTTCGAATTTGTATTCCCAGATGGCAGCATAAGATTCGTTTTGTTCGTTTTATTATTTATATATTTAATGTTAAACAATACAATTAAGAATAAAATTGTGTAATTCTTGCAATTTATGTAAAATGATGTAAGTGAATAAATAATCGCGGGCGAAGCCGCGGGCACCTGCTAGTCTATTACATAGGCGTAACCAGGCCGACCATATGGGGGGGTTTACATCCGCGGGGTCTGGGGGGTATGGAATACCCCCCAGGGATAGGTGGGTTCGGGGGTCCTTCCCCGGAAAATTTTAAAAATTAAGATGCAAAATAACGAGTTTTAAGCTTCCGGGGGTGCTCCCCCGGAAAATTTTAAAAATTAAGATGCAAAATAACGAGTTTTAAG
Organism: Ectobius pallidus; assembly: GCA_964059195.1. NCBI lineage: Eukaryota > Metazoa > Arthropoda > Insecta > Blattodea > Ectobiidae > Ectobius > Ectobius pallidus. The sequence goes on along the minus strand of CAXKWD010000005.1, from coordinate 159,491,780 downwards.
CTTCCGGGGATCCCCCGGAAAATTTTAAAAATTAAGACGCAAAATAACGAGTTTTAAGCTTCCCACGCTTTATACTTATATTAAGTAATTTGTGGGCAGACTTAAAACAATTATACAATTTTCCTTTTCTTTAATCAATGGGGGGGGGGGGTTCAAACCCCCCAAACCCCCCCTCGGTACGCCTATGGTCTATTATATCACTTAACATACGCGTACCAATGCAATCAAATTACCCTTACATCAGCAATAATAAATGTGATCTAGCATAAATACACATGACACTGCTTTTCATTGGAGCGTAATATAAAAAAACGAGTACGGTACTCAGTAATTTCGTGAGTGCAATATTGATACATAATTATGAGCTGTAATCCACTCGCCCGATTGGGAATACAACAACTGATGCGGATTTAATGAGATAACCTGCATCATTGCTAATTATGGAAATCGGCCTAATTGCCTTTCTGTATTAATTATAACTATAATAGAAAGAACGTTTTAATTCGTGTGTTGAAAGGATTTTCCTGGCATTGTGTAGCAGTTAATCGGCGAGTCGTTAATTCCAGAACTGACACATTATACTAATTAAACATATTCATTAACCTGAACTTAGACAACACGCTTGCAGTTAGCATGTGTGGAAATAATCATTCCTTGTCAGCAAACTTTCGTCTTAATTCGGGGGTTTATGCCCGGTTTCTATAAACTCGTGAAATACCTATGGGCAAATTAGTCCCATTTAACCTACAATGATATAATTGAGGAAGGCCTTGGAGTTGTACAGTTAATTTAATTCAGAAGGCTTTGATTCTCATTGTTTAAATTATTATTATCCTACAAATTTTATCCAGCCATCCATGAAAGGATAAATTAACCCGACGATTTACCCTTGGAAAGATCTAGCCCGAGTTTGTAGGCATATTTTTTTCTGTCATTTTCATATTTACCCAGAGGACATTTATCTAGAAACTCGCCACAAGTGTATGTGATTATTACCTTTATATTATTTGAGTTTGTTAAAGCTATCCCTGTGTAAATTCTGTCCATTGGATAATTTACCCATAGGTATTTCGCGAGTTTATAGAAACCGGGCATAAGAGATATAACGACATATTTATATAGGGATTTACATGTTAGATACGTCTTTATGTCTCTAAACCCCCGAATTCTCACTCTCTCTCTCTCTCTACCTTAGTTTCTCCTCTCCCATGTAGGGACATTTAAGCAACCAACGCCGCCCGGGCCTTACAGGGCCGCGACCTGTCGGAAGAGGGATTACCTATGGATCACATACATACTCTTTTGACCAGAAAAGAACATGGAAGGCCTCCCCAGATGAGTGATCAGCCCAATGCCGGAGCCACCTCCGAGACAACTCGAACACATAGGACGAGACACACCATTCACACACACACACACACACACACACACACACACACACACACACACACACACACATTCACTCCAAACAAGGCGAGGATGGGATGAAGATGATAATGACGGCCAGATGATATCTGGGGTCCACAAGGGCCTAAAGTTACCTGACATTTGTGTCACATGTGAGGAAAAACCCCACCTAAGTAACTTGTCCCGACCAGGAATCGAACCCCGGCGTGACGCATACACGACGCCACAGCTGTCAGCAAACTTTAGTCTTAATTCACAGGTCAACAAAGCCTACTATTCAAAATGCCGCCTTGGGAAACCGTGCCTTTTTACTTCCTCTGCCCGTACCATTGGTACTATAGGTAGAGCAAACATTGTTTTCGACTCCCAAATTCTAAGTTGAGTTTATAACATAAATACACGTTTTGAGGCCCCCTAAATCCAAACATGCTATTTGCGCAAACATGTCCGTGTGCGTGTCTGTGAACAGAATGGAAAATCATATGAAAACAAAGTTTCGTATTTGAATTAAGTATCTTCTGAGGATGTGACATGAAGATTAGAGATTGACGATGTCTCATATTTTTAAGGGGACTTGAAGAAATTTTCTTTAAATTTTGCACATGGGTTGCTTATACCAAACTTTTATGTGAATCATGTTTCCCAAAAATTCTCTGAAGGGTAGTTATAAGCCACTCACTCTGAATACGTTCTCTTTATCTAATATGGCCTCTTATTCTATATAAGAATGTGAAGAGAGAAAAATGTACTGGCCATGCTTAAAGCTAAGAAACTTACAAGAGTGCATTAATAAGATTTGATTTGAGTTATGTATCCTTCGAGGATGCGATGTGATGTGGTAACGGCATTCTCTTCATTTTTACAACCAATTTACATGAAAAGAATATCATACATAATCATTATATTACACCAAGACGCTTTTATTTGAGCAGAGGAAGTTATGTGAATTTCGTTTAAGATTTTTTTAAAGTTCTGTGCACTAAAACTAGCAGGTGTTAGATGTTCATATTTACAGTAGAAACGAAGGTTTGCATGGTGTGATGACAAGAATGGTGCTGCTGACTGCTAACCACATTGAACAGGAGTCTCTTCAATTTATGTAGCTTCAAAACCATGAAAAACTCTCTGTGATTGAAAATAAAGGAACAGTAAGTGGTTATATCATATTTATAAATAAAGGATACTATCCCTCAAAATAGGCTACACTTTTTTGAGGCATATATTTAAAACCTTAAATGCACGAGACTTGATTTCACAAAGGATTTATAAACCCATGCCGGACTGCATAGAAAACAATTAACATAATGATTAAGCGATTAAGCCCACAGACTATTTCTTGTATCTCAAGTTATTCCCCCACTTGATTTTTTGTATTTCTTAAAAATATTTTAACTGTGTTTATACTCCTTTTAGCTTCGAGGCTATATCAGGAGTTCCGGATCTGTGTCTATACAGTAGGGTAGGCCATGGAACTATTGGTTGCCAATTGTTTCTATTGTCGGTGTATTTAATGGGGTAAATTTTAACGGATATTAATTTAAATGGATATGATACAAGATGAAATGGTGAGGATGATTCATGGTATGTAAATATCCAATTCGGGATTTGCCTTTACAGCTGGGGAAACAATGAAAAAACCCATGTCAAATTGGCCGGCCAGGGGCTTTGAACATGGGACCTCCTTAATGCGAGTCCAAGACGTTACCATCTCGGCCACCTCGCTCGGTTTGTTCATTTTATTATAAATATAAGATAAACTACTGTATCGCATAGAATACATTATCAATTTAAGGGTTAAAAATCTCGTGTGTTAACTCTCATACATCTTTATCTTAAGCGTTTGCAATAAAACTTTCTCGCTTCATGCTGTGATACAGAAAAATAGCCTGTATTGCAGCGATTACGTTTTCTTTGCCTCATGCGAAGGTAATAGGCTACTGTACTATTTTGTTTGCCATGCAAGACGTCTTGAAGCTTGAGTTTATGCAAAGGCTTACAAGTTACAAGTACCTTTCAGAAAATTTTAGAGACTATTCCACTCATACGCCGCGTGTTTGATACTGACCAATAACGTTTAGCAATTCCTCGGATATAGACCAATCACGATCGTTAATCTTATAAAAGGCCTATCCTTCCTCGGATCGCAAGGATGCAATTTTATCTGATAAAACGTTAGCTTGTTACTGAACACGTAAGGTATCAACATGCGGTGATTAATGCGTCACATGCTACCATTGAGCAGAATGGAAACACATTATTTTATACAACATTTTTTTTTTATTTATTTATTTATTTATTTAACAAAAGGTCCCAACGAGCCAATTGCTCACATTAAGGGACAGTATTACAAGGATGACAAAATTCAAAGTTATTATAATAAAATTGTTACAATAATTTACACAAATAAGTATACACAGTAAGTATAATAGAAATATTGTTCACTTAATCATTTAATAGAAAAATCTTCAACTTTTTTTTGAAACTGTTTAAGTTTTTTACAGATCTTATTTCCAGTGGAATTTCATTAAAAAGATTTGCAAGATAATTTTTCACTCCCCTTACTCCATATGTAACCAATTCAGAATGCGTGACGAAAATATTTGATTTGTTTCTCGTGCCATAAGAATGCACATTTTCAAGAAAACGCAATGCAATGTTATTATGAACATGTCTGTTTACTACTTTATATATAAAGATTGCAGCACTATACTTTATGATTAATTCTAATGGAAGAATTCCTGATTGCTCATATAATACTTTGACTGGTGTTAAGTAATGACAGCCTGAAAGATTTCTTACAGCCCTATTTTGAAGAATTTTTATCTTATGCAAATATTTCTTTTTTGAACGTCCCCATATAAATACCATATACAATATGTAAGAGTGTACAAGGGAATAATAAAGAGATCTCATACTAGAATGTGATAATATTCCACCCAATCGTCGTAATACTCCAATTATCGGCGCAATTTTACTACAAAGGCTTAAAATATGCATATCCCAGTTTAAATGTTCATCTATTATTAAACCTAAATACTTTGCATTTGATACCTGCTGTATAGGTACATCATTTATTGTAATTGCAGAATTAATGTTTAGAATGATTGAAGGTTTATGAAATAGTTTGGAAATTAAATTAATATAAATGTACATTGCTTAAAACACAATTTGGATTCGGTGCAAGACAGTTCGTGTGCTTTATTCTGTTCTGCTGTTGGCTTGCCTGAATTAGGTTAACTATGTCTTATATGCACCATTGGTACCATTGGTCACAACATGGGAACTGGACTCGATTCATGGATGGTTGATTCATAGTATGCCGTGATCTCGCAGCTGTTGGTTTTGTTTTTATATAACAAAAAGCATGAAAGTAATTTTTTTTAATGAGCACAATAATGGTTTTAAAAATAAATTACAAATTACAAATTAGAAAATATAAATTAATACAAAATTATTACAAATACAAATAATATAAACACAATTAGTACAATTTGAAAAGAGTATTATTTGCCCCGCATGAGCATAGCTCGTGTTATGCAAAAAATAAGAATAAAAATAAATAAGATTGCTTATATGAAATAAATACATGAACAAAGATACGAAAAAATAAATTACAGTAACATAACAGAGTTACAAACAAAATACCCAATGTGAAAAATTAAAAATTTACAGTTGAGAATGATTAACAGAAAAAAGTGCGTAAAAGTACTCACGTGTGTATAATCTGTTGTATTTTTATTCATGGAATAGGCTTAATAAATCCTCTCGAGTTTACGAGTTTCATCAAATATATTAGCTTCCTACTGCGCAGTCGCGAATCTATCGATAAACTCGTAAACTCGTGTTGGATTACCTATGAAAACACATAGAAATTCAGGGTGGAATACTTCGTCTATCTTTAGTACTTATGGGACGGTTAGAGGAAGTAAAAGAAAGACTCGCCTTCAGTTCATTTCTTGTTCAAGGTCTTTGCGATTATTGACTGCGATATTTGTGCTTTGATATTATATACGAGGGGTATTCCGAAAGTAAGTTTCGTCAGTTTGTCACACGGACACTTTATTGACCCAAAAGCAATACAGCATGGCAGCATGAACTATACACCGTGCACTATTTTTCGACATAGTCGCCAGCGACATTGAGACATTTGTCGTAGCGTGCGATCAGTTTGAAGAACCCACTGTGGTAAAACTCGGTGCCCTGCGATGCAAGGAATTGGCGCACAGCCTGCTTCACCTCAGCTTCCTGATATTACTAAAGGTTCCATACAGACCATTTTGAGTGACAAATTGATGTTCCATAAGGTTTGTGCGAGATGGGTTCGTGGAGGCCGCACTGTGCGGGGACGGAAATCGGGAGATCAATTTCAAACAGCTCTATCTCGGACAATAAAAGGTTCAGCGGCTGCAGCAATGGCTCGTTTGAAAGAGGGGAGATAGCATGGTACATGGCAGTGGCGCCAAATCTCTCGTGCCATCGTGAGCGGTGCACTAATACCCGCGGGCACGCCAGTCTGCTGCGACTCGCTCTTCTACGGCGCAGTGCGCCTGCGTCATGCCTCCTCCGCTGACGCCACTTCCGTCGTGGAACCAGCCACGGGTAGGGATTCGTCTGGCGTTTGTTTGGTTCCCCTGGTGAACACGCCGCTCCTGCCATACATTGACGAAACTTACTTTCGGAATACCCCTCGTACAACAGAATTATCTTTCTTTCTGCATATCTATCTCTTTCTTTCTCTCAGGAGAGAAGAAGCACTGTAGTCAACGCTTTGGAGGATTATTTCATCCCACTGAGCTTCCAAAGTCTATTCGTGCACAATTTTAAGGGGGTCGTATTTCTCTGCAACCCTCCTGATAATACTTCAGGCTACTGTATCACAATTTACGAAAATACATAATTACATTGCTAGCAACGCAGCAACAAATCATTTTAAGAACGCTCGGCAACTTATACAAGGGAACAAAAGCACCTTTCGTTTTATGGAGGTAATTTGTAACTTTGCTCCTTATTTAGAAAGTTTTTAGATCTAGTCCATTCTAGTTCCAGATTTAAATTCAACCTGAATTTGTTTGTAACATAACTCTGATTATACATGCATCCACGCGCGCACATGTTACATATTAATGCTATCCTACGTATCCATTAGCATTCAACCTATTATGTCAACAAGCCTATAATGACATTTTATTAAGTGCCAGAATGGTACTTTCTGAGATTTATGGTGGACGGGAAAAATCTGTCCGTCTGTCTGGCCATCTATCCATACGCCCGATAACTCAAACATGCTTTATCGGATTCTCATGAAACCTGGTGTACACATTTACAACATTCATGGGAAGAAGCCTATTGATATTGGACTAAATCGGTTCACCAGTTCCGGAGTAATGCTCAATTTAGCACCTATTTTATGGTAATAATTATATACGGTAAGACAGAATTGATAAAATGCAAATGTGTTCTCATGGCTACATATTGTTTTAAGTTACAGTGTAGATATACGGATTTGGAAATTGCAATGCAGCTAGATTTGACAAATAACACTAACCACGTATTCCTTCACATATGCTTATAAAACTAGACCATGATTCTTCCTTAAGCCCTGCTTAATGAATCGATCTGGAGCTTAACTCGGAAATCGAAAACAAAAATAACTTATTTTCTGCATATCATAATTAGGGACCGGATTTTTAGGTTTTTTTAAAACACTGTTTTAGGTTTTCCATTAGGTGAAATAGTTTTTTTTTTAGGTTTTTTCCCCAAAATATCGTTTTCGGGTAGAATTATTGGTTTAATGAATTTAAATGTGCTTCATAGGATTCAATACACTTTTAAGTTAAACTTAAATATTACTTTGCCATCTGTAGTGAAATTCAGGTCGTCGCCAATCCACTGCCGTAATAAACTCGATTTCATTTGTTTCGGCACAATTAACACGTCTTCTTAAAACTCACAGTGTGACCACTCAGTATGAATAACAGGGAAGTACTAAATGTAAACAAGCGCTTTAAAACACAGAAATCTATGTCCTTGTTCAGACACGGCAACAATGGTTGCTCGTACGAATATTTTAAAAGGATTACTACGCCGGTACTCTTACACTTCCTCTCTTGATACTGTCCATCCTAGACAACAATGGGTTGAACGAAACGCTGGTGGTATTAATTTCAACCCGACAAAAATTATTGTCTCTCCGCAAAATGTCGATTTCTCAACTGACAAACAAAAATGACAAAAAAGTAGCCCAAAATATATATTTTAGGTTATATATCCCGATTAGGTATTTTTTATACCCAATTTAGGTATATTTAGGTGCCACAGAATTAATGTGGGTGAATCCTATGGACGTGATTCGAAAAAGTGTATGAGCGCTTTTTGTTTTGGAAGTAAGGAAAAAAATAGGTAAAAACCTAAGAATCTGGTCCCTAATCATAATTGCAATTATCACTGAATTAAAAAAAGCATTTTGCCACTTTGTTACATCAGTTTACCTGATTTTATTAAGATAGTGTAGCTCGTTTCATACATTTTTTACGAGTATTTTAATTACAATTATAGGTAAGTTCATACGACTGTCGTTTGTCGACCATAATTAGTCTAAATGTTTAAAATTTGAGTTTTCAGATTCACTGAATTAAACGGCCAAGCTTCAGCGCGCTGTCCTTTGCATCAGCTGATTGTAGTTTTTGTCTTCTGCGACAGATAGCAGCTCATGGTGTTGGTCAAACTGAAGTTTCCTTTTGGTTGTTTTCTTCAAACCAAAAGATTTTTCAACACGAAATGAATTAATTTTAGTATGACGTTATATTAATATCAACATAATTCATTTGATTTTAAAAACAGGTTGATTATGCAGTTTTAAGCTGTTATTCTCAAGGTCTCAAGGTCATTCCGTGTTCGATAAAAAACGATACCACACCGTTGCCATAATGAAGAACAGTTTCGAAATGAGTATCAATATGATACCGTTGCGTCACACGTAATAAGCATATTATAGTATGGCCGAATAAAAAGAAATAAAGTATGCCACATATACCATTATATGATAGGGCATTTCGAAAGATGTCTGTGTTTTATTAATGCAGTACATTGGTTTTTATTTCCTATTTCGAGGTAGTGAAGGTGCACCATACCTGTCGAATTATATTTACGACGGTTTCAATACATACTATGAATGGTATAAGAATTGGAGGAGTTCCTTATATAAAAAAAAGGGTGCGTGGAACGCCACGCGACAGAAGTGAAACTTGGATTTTTTCAATTTTGGATTATTGGATTTTTTCAATTTTGGATTGTTGGACTTTTTAATACTGGATTTTTGGACTTTTATAATTTTGGAATTTTGTAATTTTGGATTTCTGAATTTTGGATTTTTTAAATTTTAGATCTTTGAATTTTTTATTTTTTTATTTTTTATTTTTTTATTTTTTATTTTTGATTTTAGATTTTTTAATTTTTTAATTTTTAAATTTTGGATTTTTAATTTTTTATATTTTGGATTTTTGAATTTTTAATTTTTAATTTTTTTATTTTTTAAATTTTGGATAAGCCTAATCATTGAGTTGATTATATTCTGTGTAGTCTGTTCCGTCACACCTCACTAATTTCGTGACGATTTTGAGGGATATGCAAGCTCTCGATTTACCTCTACTCCGGCTAAAGAAGTTTCACTTCAAAAATAAATAATAAGAAAATAATCTCGTTCCCCCGAAACCACAATAGGCCTATAATATTAATAACTGTATTGTTTGGAAAAACTTAGGATGAATAATGCAATTTCACTTTTACAATGCGTGTTCGGTACTCACCTAAATTCGACGAAGCCCTGGTGAAGTAAGAGTGCCATGAAGTCCCCGGCCATATCGTCCCGTTCTCCAGTCAGAAACAGAATCCCGTCCCACGCCTCGGGACGGAATTCCAGCTCTAGTTGAACGTGCTTGTAGGCGGCTCGTAGTGCGGGAAACGCGAGCCAGCCTTGGCCTGTAAACCGCGGGGTGCGGATCTCCACATCTGCAAAAGAAGAAAAGTATAATAATAATAATAACATCAACAACAACAATAACAAACGTATTTAGCGTGGTAGATATAAGGGACGTGTCGCTCTTTGTATGTGCTTTTATATGCGTGTATATACAGGGTGTTAATGAATAATACAGAAATATTTTACCTGTGTATAGAGGAGACATAGATAAGCAACTTTTATTTAAGAGATTTTTGCTATATGGATTAAATTTTTCCTGTTACAGCATAAAATCTCCCGGGGCACGGCCGCCACTGAATTCTAACATTAGAGAAAAAATGCAAAACAAAGGAACTTCGTTGTTAACACTGGAGTTTTGAATAAAGAAAACTAATGCAGTGGTGGCCTGCCATGTGATTAGTATGTAAATTTTGCAGATTATGAAACCTCTAAATTATGTAATAGCTGCGGATGAATGATTAAGAATCAGGTTTTTATGGATCATTAGAAAGGCATGAAGTCAATTTAATGAAAATTTATTTACTTATGAGCACAAAATTATAATGATTTTGATACCCTATAGCATACCCATTTTACGTCATAGAGCAAAAATCTCCTAATAAAAGTTGCTTGTCTATGTTTCCTCTATATACAGGTAAAATATTTCGGTGTTATTCATGAAAACCCTGTATATGTGTTTGTATAGCGTACCTCAAAAACAAAATATTTTATGGCAGTTGAATTTTATATTTAAATTAAGAATATTCTGAGGGATCCGGCAGGAACTATAATGACGATGTAGTCTTATCCTTACTATTATCATAATACCAGGAGCGGATCTAGAACTTTTTGAAGAGGGCCGACATAAACGAAAGTTTGCAATTTCTGAGAGGCATGAGAAGAATGGAATAATATTATCCTAAAAAATCAGGGGGTCTTAGGGTCCTCCCCGGAATTAAAAAAAATAAATGAAGTGCAAAATGTTGAATCCTTAGGTCCTCTAGGTCATTCCTCCTAATTTCTCAGCAGACTAAAACTCTATATATCCAGAGTTTTAGTTCTATTGATCGGTTTTGTTTTCTTTCTTTCTTTCCTTCTTTCTTTCTTTATCGTCGTTTAACCTCTCCCTTTTAGGATTTAAGCGACCCAAGCCGCCCGAGCCTTACAGGGCCGCGACCTGTCGGGAGAGGGACTATCTTTGGATCACATACATAGTTTTTGACCAGACAAGGAAATGGAGGACCTCCCCGGATGAGTGATCGGCCCAATGCCTGGGCCACCTCCGAGACTACACGAACACATAGGACGAGACACACCATTCACACACACTCATTTAGAACAAGGCGAGGATGGGGATGAAGATGATAATGACGGCCACAAGGGCCTAAAGTTACCTGACATTTGACTCACAGGTGAGAGAAAACCATGGAAAAACCTCAACCTAGTTAACTTGTATCGACCAGGAATCGAACCCGGGCCCGCTGCATGAGAGGAGTGAACGCATCCCCTGAGGCACAGCGGTGGACCGGTTTTATGTAACTTATTAGATTAAAAAAATTGAAATCATTGATCGAATATCAAACTTTCTAATTTTAATTTCAAGGTAGTGCTGGTCTGAAATAGTTTAGAAGAAATCAATTAATCCTTTATAATAATAATAATAATTAATGATATGGAACACGAAAACTGTTGTGTTGTGGGTAGTAACGGCTAGTCTTTGCATCAGGCACATAATCACAATATGTTTACTTAGTCTAGAAAAGTTCGTGTGGGTGTCTTAGTCACACGTACAGAATGTTCTCCCCGATTAGTTTTTTAAATGTTGGAACTGTCTCATTCTGTACCCTGCGTTTAAAGTATTTTTATATTTAAGTGCAGGAAAAGGATGCAAAATTCTATAGCACCATCACAAGCTGAATGTAGGGTAAACACTCCCCAGGGAGACTTTTATTCCGTTCGCGAACATGGCGACGGAGCGCAACGAAATAACGGTGATTTGTTTTCTTTGCTTGGGAAAAATTGTGTGCTATTCTTGTGAGTGCGATGAGGCTTATGTCAATTGTCGCACTGAAGGTTTGAAGGTTTGTTGGGTGATGACTAGACCTGGGATTTTAAGGCAAATGCCTATTTTGTTCCTTATGAAATAACATGAATTTTTTTAAATATGTGGATATTTCATGATAAATCACTTACATTTATAGAGTTTTATAGTGCCCTAAAATGCCTATTTGGACCTTTATAGAATATTTTACTATTTTATTGCCTAAAAATGCCTATTTTGTACATTTAAAACAAAATTCAACTTCTGTAACTTTTACAATCTTATAATGGACATCCCTCAATGAAAAGCAAAACAGCAGAGCTGGGTTTTTCACAGAAACTTGATTATTCCAAACAATCGTCTAAAGAAATGCTAACTGACGGGGGGAGGGGGAGGATTTAGAGGGAAGGACTACTGTGTCAAGTCACCAGTGAAAGAACATCTGTTTAAGTGAATATAGTTCGTGATGCCTAATTTTGCAGTTAATTCTGTTAAGAATAGGTATACCACGTTTCTTGCAGTAAAAAAGACCATGTTGCAGTTTAAGCGTATAATGTAATATTTTAAAGTCTATTTTCTATCTATTTACACATTTTTAAAGCATATTTTAAGTGCCTATTTTATCTTTTAAAAGCTTATTTACTTGTTTTAAAAGACTATTTTAGGTGCCTAAAACTCATTTTTTAAAGCCTAAAATCCCAGGTCTAGTCATGACTTCCTCTTATTTTTGCTACAACTGTGCATGAAGAAAACATTCTTTACATTTTTATCGAAAGCGGCTCTGACGATTTTGTATTATACTAATGGCTAAAACTATTACTTGAAACATATTTCATAAAAAAATTATCTGAAGGGAGTTGTAGGTCTAAGGCAGCCATCGTTTTGTACTACTTCAGGCTTTAAGTCTTGCGTGGCGAACAGTACATCTTTCAGTGGCGGATCCAGTATTTTATAAAGGGAAAGGCTGTGCCAGGTGAATCACCGGCACCAACAGACGTTTAATCTTCTTCTAATATATAAAGTCGAATGTGTGTTTGTGGGTATGTATGTATGTATGTATGTTTGTTCCTTATACAAATCTACATTTCTTTACCAATTTACACGGAATTTTGCACACATACCCAGTTAAGCCCGGGAAGTATAGCGGTCAACATTAAAATTCAAACAAAATACTCCTTCCCTTGAAAATTATATAATTTCTGAGAATTTTGTACTGAAAAAAAGAAATGCTGTTCAGTTCACATGACAACCGTGTATTGTTTACTTTGATAACATTGGGCCTTGGCAACTGGACTTCAACAAATTATGATTGAATCGATGCAATATATTGGCGAAAATAATTACTGAAAAATGAATTACACGGAAATAAAGCAAAGTGTGATGCAGTCACACAACTTTCTCTACCCTCGACATAAGAAATATTTTCTCACTTCACATTTTGATGTAGAATAAGAGGTCGTATTGCTGGGATAACTTAAGTGTGTGAGTATGCTATATCAGAAGTAGGTAAACAATCCTTTCCGCTTATACGTTATCCATAGCTGTATGCTTTGTATTAGTTGAGAAATAAGGATGTTTATCATAGGCCCTAAGCATGGGATGGAACATTTTGAGTCCTATGCTTGCAGTATTTTATGTCCCGGGTTTTAGGGGAGGAAAGTATGAAAGTGATACTGCATTTCTCTTATTTCAGAACCGAAACGGTTGTATGGTAACATGAGAATGAGAAATAAAATTTTCCGACAAGTCAATACAATCTTATTTAATTTATGTTTCTTCTTATTTCAAATCCTCCCAAGCATGATGTGTAGAAGCAACGGAATGAAGCTTTCGATATCCTCTATGAGCCATAAAAAGCTATATCTAGCGTTTTCTGATGGAATAGTTTGAGTGTGATAAATCTTTTTCTTCATTTCAAGTTTTACATACATATTATATAAGCACCTAGAGTTTCAAAATCGAAGGTCCTCCAAAAGTTAATTTCAAATTACAAAATACAAAGCCCGGGCGACGCCGGGCCTTTTCAGCTAGTCTAATATATAAAGTCGAATGTGTGTTTGTGGGTATGTATGTATGTATGTATGTATGTTTGTTCCTTATACAAATCTACATTTCTTTACCAATTTACACGGAATTTTGCACACATACCCAGTTAAGCCCGGAAAGTATAGCGGTCAACATTAAAATTGAAAGAAATCAGTCCTTCCCTTGAAAATTATATAATTTCTGCGAATATTATGCAAAAAAAATGAAATCCCATTCAGTTGTCAAGACAACAGTGTATTGTTTACACAGTTCATTTAGGGCTTTGGGCCTAATAATACTGAGCTATAACAAATTCTGATGCACAATGTGATAGTCACAAACTGTCTCTACCCTCTACATGGTAAATATCGTTTTCTCACTTCACATTTTGATGTAGAATAAGAAATCATATTGCAGGGATAGCTTAAGTGTGTGCCAACGAGTATGCTATTACGTAAATGATGCATTGCGATTAGGTTTTCTTTCTATATAGCTACCATTACATTTTCAATTAACTGATACGTTATTCATAACTGTAGGCTTTGTATTAGTTGATAAATAGGTATGTTTATCATACTTTGATTTAGAAAAAGAGGTCGTATTGCAGGGAGAGTCTTTTCTGATATCTCAGCCTGGGTGACGATACTTTTATCGTTTTTAATGTTTGTGAAAAAGAGATTCAGATCGATTTCAGTACACTGCTCTTCGCTTATGCGGCGCGAACGTTTCATTGAGCCCCATTCTGTGGATTCTCTGTATTGAAAATGAAATGAAAATGTGGATTGTAATGGATTGAGATTGTAGTGTAATCATTAATTTTTACTCTTCATGAAAACGTGGAGATTGAAAAATTATCTTCCATGTGTCACCGTATCGCTTTGAAGTATGTAATTAGTAATTGAAATTGCAGATGGCCTTGACATTCTGTTATAACAAATGAATGTGCTCTTGCTACCACATTAATCACCAGTCTCAGACCATTACCCAATAATATTTTTAACTTTGAACTATGGTGTTATAGTATCTTCTAGGAGCCATAAAAAGCTATAGGCCTATCTAGCGTTTTCTGATGGAATAGTTTGAGTGTGATAAATCTTTTTCTTCATTTCAAGTTCTACATACATATTATATAAGGACCTAGAGTTTCAAAAACGAAAGTCCTCCATAAGTTAATTTCAAATTAAAAAATACAAAGCCCGGGCGACGCCGGGCCTTTTCAGCTAGTCTATTATATAAAGTCGAATGTGTGTTTGTGGGTATGTATGTATGTATGTTTGTTCCTTATACAAATCTACATTTCTTTACCAATTTACACGGAATTTTGCACACATACCCAGTTAAGCCCGGAAAGTATAGCGGTCAACATTAAAATTCAAACAAATCAGTCCTTCCTTTGAAAATTATATAATTTCTGAGAATATTATGCAAAAAAAATGAAATCCCATTCAGTTGTCAAGACAACAGTGTATTGTTTACACAGTTCACATGGGGCTCTGGACACTACATAATAATTTATTGGACTTTAACGAATTCTGATCCTAACGTTTTGTGAAAATAATTCTTGAATAAAATCCACGAGAATAAAGCACATTGTAATGCAGTCACATAACTTTCTCTACCCTCGACACAAGAAATATTTTCTCACTTCACATTTTGATGTAGAATAAGAGGTCGTATTGCTGGGATAACTTAAGTGTGTGAGTATGCTATATCAGAAGTAGGTAAACAATCCTTTCCGCTTATACGTTATCCATAGCCGTATGCTTTGTATTAGTTGAGAAATAAGGATGTTTATCATAGGCCCTAAGCATGGGATGGAACATTTTGAGTCCTATGCTCGCAGTATTTTATGTCCCGGGTTTTAGGGGAGGAAAGTATGAAAGTGATACTGCATTTCTCTTATTTCAGAACCGAAACGGTTGTATGGTAACATGAGAATGAGAAATAAAATTTTCCGTCAAGTCAATACAATCTTATTTAATTTATGTTTCTTCTTATTTCAAATCCTCCCAAGCATGATGTGTAGAAGCAACGAAATGCAGCTTTCGACATCCTCTATGAGCCATAAAAAGCTATATCTAGCGTTTTCTGATGGAATAGTTTGAGTGTGATAAATCTTTTTCTTCATTTCAAGTTTTACATACATATTATATAAGCACCTAGAGTTTCAAAATCGAAAGTCCTCCAAAAGTTAATTTCAAATTACAAAATACAAAGCCCGGGCGACGCCGGGCCTTTTCAGCTAGTACAAAATAAAATAGACGCATCTAATACAAATATTGCCACAGAATTCTTAATACTAGCTTATTGGCTAATTTAGTTCGTCCTAAATTCACATCATCAAGAATGTTTGAATCAGGCAATACACCCTTGGACATGGGCATTAAATGGTCTACAAGAATTAAATGGTCTAAAAGCCAGTTATGTTCTACGAAAAAAAGCAGCTACTTTATTTCAGCAGTTATGTGCATTGTTCTTATCAGTTCGTTACTGAGAGATTATTGTTTTAACATTTTTATTTGCAGAAAAAGTGTGAAGTTTAAAATGGTAAAATAATAATTTGTAGTATTTGTCGGACAAAATAGTTAATATTTCTGACATTGCTGACACTTAGTCCAACCGATGGCAGAAGACATAACTCCGAATAGTCTTCCTATTTGTTGTTCGATCAGCTGACTGCGGTCTGCCTGCTGAAGTCCCTTACAGGAATTACACACTATGGCTCCTTGTAGTCCAAGTTATTTATTGCTGACGTATCTTATCTGTCCCTAATTTTATTTATTTATTTTATTTATTTATTTTATTTATTTACTTTCTATAATAATATAGGTAAATTAAATTACGTTGCAAGTTCAAAAGAATTCATTATGCAATTCCTTAATCCTTATTAGCTTATATGTTTGAAAATGAAATTAATTTAATAAGTTGAGATTTGGGATACTGCAGAACCAAAGGGGGTGGGAGCCCCCCAGCCCTCCCCTGGATCCAATGTTCTAAGAATTCCTTACTTGCTTATGTTTGCAGCACCGCCTGCTAACAACGACTAGAAAACCCGCAATACACAGCCGACAGAGGATGCTTCAGAATCCCTTGGCTGCTTGTCTTTGCAGCACCGCCTGCTAACAACGACTAGAAAACCCGCAACACACGTCTGACAGAATGCTTCCAGGTTGTTTATCGTTGACGCACCTTACGGGTGGGACATTTTAGCATATTATGAAAACTGTTTTGTTTGTTACGTATCATAAATAATGAACAAAAACTAGTTCTGCACATTCTGCAAAATTTACTATGTCTTCTCCTCCATATTACATGAAAAGCATTATTAAAAATTGATCTGAAGTATTTAAAATATGTTTTTCCGAACTCTATTAAGGGTGGGATATAATTTGGACAATGATTTTAATGGTGCACAAAAACAGTTCATTTGCTGTTTTGCTTTTACTGTTAGAGTCTTAATTTTGTTATTAATGACGATATGAGGGATTCATTAAAGTTTATAAACGGTTTCCAGATTGTCATAACATTTATTTAACTCGTCAATAATAATTTAATAAAACTATCACCATTACGAGTGGGACAAAAAAATCACTGTTTGTTATTTTACATAGCAACTAACCACACATACTTTTTGAAGTTAATCTTATACCAAATTGTACCTTAAGATGTATATTTTCTCAAATAAAAACAGACATAGCTGATTACTCTTGGCTACTTGGTATTAAAGAATGTTAAAATCATGCTATAAACCTTAAAAAAAACTGCAACGCAATAAATAAGTAAATCGAAAGATATTATGCATGAAACAACTTCAAATACACTTAATACCTTAATTTTCAGTGAATTTGAGGATTTAAAATTTTATTTGTCCACCCAATTACACACTAGTTTTATAACATATCTCTTTAAGGACAAAAAATCCCATATTTTATTAAATGGCTGCCCAACTTTTATTTAGGATAGTGAACAATTTCTATATTAATATAGGTAAACTAAATTAGGCCTCGCTTATGTCTCATATTTTTATGAATGGTCAACTATGTTGCCAACTTTGTAATTACAAATCAATTTTTTAATGCCAGTATTTATTTATTTAATAAATATTTATACAAAACAACACCACCCGAATGAGCAAGCGCTCGTGCTCGGGCACAGTTCAGCCATTTACATTACAAAATACAAATTACAAATACATAAAGAAAACATAATTAAATCAATACCTAAAAAAGTAATAATAAAAAAGAAAGAACAGACAAAGTAAAAAGGAAAAAGGAAAAGTAGTAAGAACAAAATTGAAACTCTGAGTTATTACAAATAAAATCGTTCCTTAATTGTCTACTAAGTACAGAGTGAAATAACTTTTGAACTATGAAATAAGATTTTTGAAATTAAAGCCTTATTGTATTTATTGTGTTGATAAAATAAGAATATAATATGTTAAGTGTTCCAAAATGTACCACCTTACCCTAGTGGTAAATTCTAGGAGAGTGTTTCAGATCATCAAATTATTCCTTCGTTCATGACATGTACATACTATAACCACATCCTGTGAATTACAACTAAAAGTATTGACTGCTTGCGGTATTACTTGTGGTAATATCCCCTCGTAATTCACTGCAGTAATCGGTAATAAAATTACCTCGTGGTTTGTAACAGAGGGCAAGGGGGAGCACACCCTAATGCACACGCACACGCACACGCACGCTATGAGCCCACACATATCCCACACACACACACATTCACAGAACAATACACCCACAATGACAAACATGGCTACACCATTTGTGTCACTGTGTAACCTGAGGCTATGAAATTAATGCGTGGGCTACGCGGCAATACAACATTATGTCTAAAAAAAAAACTGTTTTCCACAATTCCAGCAAAAGAACTGGATCCTAATATCACTGAGAATAAATTCCATTTATTAAGTGCCAGAAGGGTGCTTTGTGAGATTGTGTGGGAGGACGGGAAAATGTCTGTTCGTCTGTCTGTCCATGTCTGTACGCGAGAACCAAAATACGCTTTATCGGATTTTCATGAAACTTGAAATATACATTTATAACGTCCATGGGAAGTTAATCATCATCATCATCATCATCATCATTATTGGCTCGACAACTCATTACTGGGTATTGGCCTCCCCAAGAAAGGTTCTCCATCTGTCACGGTCAAGTGCAGCTATCTTCCAATTCCTCATTCCATAACTTCTAGCATCACCATTCACCTCGTCTATCCACCGCGTTCTTGGTCTTCTCTTCTTCCTTCTGCCCTCCGGTTGTATGAGGAGTGTATTTCAACTTCCTCTTTTCTGATTACATGTCCTGTCCATCTTAATCTCTTAAGTTTTACATACTTACTAATTTCAGTATCCATAAAGAGTGCATATAGTTCACGGTTGTACCGTCTTCTCCATACCCCATTGTCACACACTGCACCATATATTCTTCTCAATATTCCTTTCAAAACATTTGAGAATATTCTCGTTGGTTTTCGTAGGAAGATGCCTATTTATATTGGTCCTGATCGATTGACCGGTACAGGAGTAATGCCCATTTTATTGTCTATTTTATGGCAATATATTAGAAAGAATTTAACAAATGCAAATCAGTTCTCATGACAACATAATATTTTACAGTGTTCATATACGGCTTTGGAAGTTGCAATACAGGTAGCTTTGACAAATAACACTACCCACATATTCCTTCACATATGCTTATCAAAGTAGACGTTGGGTAAAGCACTTTTCTCACTTCACATTCACATTCCGTACTGCAAAGAGCGCCTATTCAGTTGTTTCAACCTGATGCAGAGTTTTATTGTTCATCAAGCAAGACTGAGTTTCTACAAACAGTGGATAGTTTATATTATAACTACACTTCTGCGAAAAAATGTTTGAAATAAAAGTTTTAGCTCTTGATATAAGCAACCCATGTACAAAATTTAAACAAAATCATTAGAGTCATTTTCGAGAAAATCGCGGAAAATTAAATTTCTTTAATATATTCGCGAATACTAAATTTTCTTCGTGTAAAGTGGCCTTAAAAGTAAGAGAAAATAATCACATCCCCAGATACAACATCTGGGCTCCACAGCATCGGGAAAACCCTGGTATCACATACGGTCAGTCCGAGCATGACAGCAAGCTACAGGCCTACTCTTTATATATGGATAATTCTGAATGAAGGCAGTACAAGGAGTATTGTTAAATTTGGGATCCATATATTGGATGCATATCTATGTTCTTTCTGTGCCGGGCCGCGGAATTCCTGCAGTGCGGCAGGTGAAACGGAAGTGGGCGCGACTTCGTGCCATGGACCTTTGGGTACCATCGATTTTACAATTACAATCTCAACCTCACCCACTCACAACATTATAGTACGCCAGTCCCTTTTATAAACACCGCCAGAAGGTAGAAAAGCACTTTCTTGCAAGCACCAGGAACCTTCTTTGCAATTTCAAGACCGTGTACGAAAGCATAATCCGATTCACTAATTACCTCATGAATATATATATATATATATATATATGCAATCATGAACCACAGATTATTGCCTCTGTTGGACACTACATGAGAATATTATTGGAGAAAAATTCCTCTGACACTGGGATTTGAACCCAGGATGTATGGCTATCCGTGCCACTGCTCTGCCAACTGAGCTAAGCCAGATGAGCTAAGCCTATGACAAACTGCCCTTAATGGTCTACCTCACTGACAGACAAGTTATGTCATTTCCAGTACTGTGAGGCACACTAATTAGTGACTTTTGTGACCGGGCTTCCACTGTTATTGTAGGCTACAGTTAACATTCAAGATGGATATTATGCATTCATGAACCACAGATTGTTGTCTCTGTTAGACATATTTACTTTACCTTAAAATTAATTTAACTTAAAATTGTACAGCCTAGTATTGAATTATTAACTCATATGTTCCTATGCTGCTAAATCAATTTATCATATTACTGTAAATAATTATTATAGTGTATTTCAATGTATTGAACTGAACTGTCTCCGACCACAAGCTTTGCTTCTTCGGGTGGCGTTCGAACTCACATCTATTGAATATTTTACTTTATAATTTATAAAAATATATTACTATTATCATTATTGTCTTGCTGCCCAAGACATTTCATGCCACTTCAGGACCTCTTCTGTCGAACGTGGAACTTTTCGTTACACACAGGCCTAATGTTATTTGCAGTTTTAGCAAGCAATCCCCTAGAGACCGATTTTAAAGGTGTAAGGCAGCGTTCACACTGAGGCGATAAGCGATAAGCGATTTATCGGAAGGAATTTGTTGCGACGATATATTGCTAGGTAGGTTCACAGAGCGAGCGATAAATCGGCGCGACCTGGGCGATAAAAATTCCCTTTAGGCAGGCCTACAGGCTGAGGTAGATTTCGATGTGCTAAATATCGCCTTATACGAGAGCTATCGAGAAACCAGTTACTGATTTGTAGAGTACTCATCAAGCGCTTTTCAACGATACCCCATAAGACGTGGTTTCAAAAATTTCGAACTTCCATCCCCCAACCAACCACCCCAACTCGTACCACCAAAACTCCCGAATCGTTGGTGTCACTGTGAACTCCATAGGGAGTTCTCTAATTTATTCAAACAAAGTTTCCCTCTATACTTCATAGGAGCCGAGATATACATATTTCAAAATTTCTACCCCTCCCCGACCCTCCCCTGGGGCAAAATTTGGTCATTAACGAACTTGTCCGAACTATTGGGCCTAGAGATAACATAATAAAATTTGGTTCAAATATCTTCAAAATTATGGCTGCTAGCGTGTAAAAAAAAAAATATATATATATATATAACTTTTTTTTTTGAACGGGCGGTGGTTTCGTACTTGGAGGCATGAAACGTAAAGATATGAAAGGATTTTTCGAAAGTCATGACATGGTATCGATTGCAATAGGTAGATTTTTCTTCGAAATCTACCTAAAATGTGGTGGGAACACAATCTTCACTACAAAAGTTACAATATCGTAAGCAACAAATCGCTCAGGCGACCAGCATGCTGCACTTCGAGCGATATAGCACTTGCGATATGTTGCGCTATGGCGTGAGTGTGAACCTTTTTTATCGCCTCCCTTTAGATTTCAAGTATCTGTCCGTGCGTGTCGCGTATCGTATATCGCTCGCGATATATCGCTTATCGCTTATCGCCTGAGTGTGAACCCTGCCTAACGCTTTCGTTACATGCGATGTAGCAAGTGGCTCTCTGCAAACGGATTTTAGAGGTGTTTACATGTCAAAAAGTTGGCCGCGGTGGTCTAGAGGTAGCGTACCCGCCTCTAGATCAGATGATGAAACCCGGTGGCGGTCGATGGATTTTTCAGGACGTATAAATCCTGGGTATGGAGTCCTCCGGGAGGGACTTTAAGCTGGGGGGCCAGATTTACGGCACATAAAAGAATTCTAAGCCTTAATTAGAGCCTCTGGACAAAATTTCGCGGCTCTTTCACGTCCAAGTAATACATTTGTTGCCGGAGGGGTGTTGAGAGGCGATGGGCTTACAACCTGTCCCTCTGCCTTCTCTCGAAAAATAAGCGTAACAAAATTCACATAGGTAACAGCAACCTCCACTTGGAGGCCCTTCGCCCCAAAATAGGGGACAAAGGAAACCAGAAACAGTTACAGATACATGTCAAAAGTCACAGAAATAATCATTGTGAACTACAGAATTCTGGAAGATGTTCGAAGCTCCTAGAACTAATTAATTGTAAAGCCTGTTTTTACTTATACTATTTATTTCCACGCTTCCTTTGAACTTTGTGAAACCATACCGAAAGGTAAATAATAAGTTATGAACACAGAATCTCATCAACTCTCTTAATGGAATTGCTTCTTTAATGGGCTTCTTGGGTTAAATGAGCATACAAGTAAAGAAATGTTGAATTATTTTACCGTTTTCTAAGACCAGACATTCAATTAGTCATTTCAAGAGGATCTTTTCTTTACTTCCAGTACTAGGAAACTTAATGTGAATGTCAATACTTATACAAAAAGAGAGTAAGATGTCTGTTTCTAAAAAATACTGATTGGTTTGAAGGAGGTAATTTATAGGTTGGTTGCTATATGGTTATTTAACGACGGGGATGTACTGCAACTTGGGCCTGTGACACATTGGGCCTATTGACATGGGCCTGTTAGATTTATGCACACACAAATGACATCGACTTGGGCCGGGATCGAACCCGCAATCTTGGTTACAGAAAGCAAGCGCGATACTGACTGTGACACCCAGGCTGGCTTTTATTAGGTTTATATTAGGTTTATATAGGTATATATTAGGTTTATATAGGTTTTATTAGGTTTATATTAGGTTTATATAGGTATATATTAGGTTTATATAGGTTTTATTAGGTTTATATTAGGTTTATATAGGTATATATTAGGTTTATATAGGTTTTATTAGGTTTATAGGTTTTATTCATTATTAATCCTTTATTGGAATCAATAATCGTATTATTATCAGGGCCCGGATTCTGATGACCTAAAATTTTAAAAAAAATGACCTATAAAATGACCTTAAATTTTAAAGAAAATTACTTAATAATTATAAAAAATGACCTAAAAACTGATATTTTATTCATAAAAAAATTTTATTGTCCACACAAGTTATAGACTAGTTTGTACATAATTGTAAAAACTGTAAGTAACTGTAATGTTGTGAATGTTCTTTTCTCACGGAAATTTATACTGGCACTGAGGCACTGGTGAGTCAAAGTTCGGCACATCCTTTTGTGGTCTGCCGGATTATATTGTTGTTTATTGAGGGTAAACAGTAGTTTGTACTCTCAAATCCAAGGAGGTGGAAGCCTCTGGTGCCAAGTCAATCTAATAACAATAGTAATATAATACAAAATTTTGGCATTTCTTTGATTCTCACTTCCGACTGAGACATGTCAACACTTTAACGCCGAATTTTTTTCTCCTTGCATCAAACAAACAACACTTCAAAGACAGCACCGCTAGCGACGAAAAAAAAAGTTAATACACTCAATGTAAATACATGAAAATGACTAAATAAGGGAGCAAATGACACGAAAATGACAAAATAATGACCTAATATTGAAATAAATGCCCTAAAAATATAAAATGGCATGAAATGACAAAAAATGACCTAATAAAAATGCATTTCTATAATCTAGAGGCCATGATTAGGATTTATCCACAAGTTGGCAACGTCTATGCAGCATCAATAAAAAGATGACATGTCATTAGAATCCGGGCCCTGATTATTATGAATGGAATAACGGTTAAATTTTTCAATTAAATTTATTGGTACAAATTATAACGCAAGATTCGAACGCCACCCGAAGAAGCGATGTTTGTGTTCGGGGGAGGTTCAGTTCAATACAATAAAGTAACTTAGACTAAAATAAATATTTACACGTCAACGGTGAGTGATTATGTCAGGGGAAACAGGACCACCGCAAGAAAATCTGCGTTATGCAACAATGAGCAATTATTAAGTGCCAGTATGGTACTTTATGAGATTGTGTGGGGGACGAAAAATGTCTGTCGGTCTGTCCGTCCGTCCGTGTGTCTGTACGCGCTCTAACTCAAATACGCTTTATCGAATTTTAATGAAACTTGGTATACGCGTTTACAATGTCCATGGGAAGAACCCTATTGAAATTGGACCAAATCGGTTCACCGGTACCGGAGTAAAACCCAATTTAGTGTATATTTTAAAGGCGCCATAACTCACATACGCTTTATCGGATTTTCATGAAACTTGGAATACCTATTTATAATGTCCATGGGAAGATGTCTATTGATATTGGACCAGATCGGTTGGGCGGTACCGGAATAATGCCCAATTTAGTGCCTTTTTATGGTAATATATCACAAAGGCGTGGATAACTCAAATACGCTTTATCGGATTTTCTTGAAACTTGGTATACGAATTTATGACGTTTTTGGGTACAAGCCTATTGAATTAGGGCCAAATCGGTTGATCGGTACCGAAGTAACGCGTATATCAATATTAATTTTGTAATCAATATTCTTTCAAGGCCCACAATGTAAGCTTATTAAAAAAACTTAACAAATTGCCAATCGTTTATTCATATTGTTAGCAGCCTTCATTGATTTGTTTCTTCATAACGATGTCAGTGTGGCTAAATAATAACTTAAATAAACGATTTATAACAACTAGCCGTTGAATATTGATATTATAATGTGTATTCTATGGTTATGTAAACTACCGATATTTACATTAGGCTATATTTTACTGTGATTATTTTCTTTATCGTTCCTGTGCAGCAATATACCTAATGTAATTCCTGACAGATAGATTTCATATGCTTATTATTCATTCATAACCTTTAAGGCTGCTTTAAATTGAAACAGAGATATCAGCGAATCGTAGGTCTATTGCATCATTATTATTATTGCCGGCACATTTTGTTTTTGGAGTTAACTCGGACATCTATTACAAAAATAACTTTTATGCATGGGCCTATCATAATTGCGTGTATCACTGATTAAAAAAAAAACATACTGGCACTTGGTTATATCAGTTTACCTGATTTTATTAATCAATACATACAGCTAGGAACAAATAATTATAGAAAGTTAAATATTCAGATGAAATTAACTGAACAATAAATACAAATAAGTAGCCTATATACTGTATGTATATATATCACTAAACAGTAATATGATTAGCTGAACATTAAATGAATAAAGGACATTAAGAAGAAACTATCATTTTGAAACATTAATAGGTTAAATATAAATAGCAAAATAAATACGAAAAAATAATATGAGAGATGAAAAATGAAAATGGATCCAACGAGATTCGATCCCGGGTCTCAGCGATAGGAGAGCGGTCTAACCACTCAGTCGTGGGGGCGAACATATAGATTTTATTTATGAAACTGAGTTATTCGCCTCTGCTGTTATTGTAGAGAAGTCACTGCTTGGTTGGTTATTTTCTACGGTCCCTGAGGATTAACATGTTTGTTATTTCCTGTTTTTGTTTTTCGCTTTTACAAGGGCAGGTCTCTATATGAAATTAACATTATATTAACCTTAAATTAGACTGCAGACATCTATTTTATTTCAAGCTTTACAAAAGGCAAGGCAGGCAAGGCATCAATTTTCGAGGGAAATATCCCTTTTATTCCAAGGGTTTGAGCCCCAGTTTGGGCTCTTGTCCCTACATTTATATGATTTGGTATAATTTGCGTTATTTATATCGTAGATTCCTAGAGGCTATTCATATGTTTACGTAGTGCAATTTTATTAAGGTTGCTTTTTATCCGAGTTAGTCCTATTTGCAGACTATTTAAAATTTTTGTATAACTACCCTTATTTACCCTTACAAAACTGAAAGTACATACCAATATAAGTAACCATCAAATGAGAGCGTCCGTGGGCTCTAAGTTTGAAATCAATGAGGAAAATTTAAGTGAAATATTTGGTTTCCTAAATTGCTATCGTAACTTAAGGATTAAAGTCGCCACATTTTACAAAATATAATATTTCTCTACTAAGCTCATACTTTTGCTTATAAACAATTTTTTGAAGTGACGAATTTATAAATCAGTAGCAGCGTAAAGATGCAGTAAAGTACAGTTTCAGACATAGGGGAACCGTATTTACATGATATTTATTTCCTTCAAATACACACAAATACTTATAAATGTATACCCCAATGAGCAAACGGAATAGTTCCAGAAACAAACACATGCATTGGAAGGAAACAGTTTTAAAGACTTAACATAATGTGATAATCTACTACAGTATATAAAAATCCCTTTAGGCAGGCCTACAGGCTGAGGTAGATTTCAAAGTGCTTTTGGTTTAATTTATTATCGCTGCGCAGCACTCTTCTTTTTTAGCCTTGGCATGGCAAACCTGCAGTAAAGAGGAAGACCCTACAATCATTTGTTTTGACAACAAGAATAGGATATAATATTCTGGGAGGCCGTGCGCCAGATCAGCAATGAATAAAATTAGCAAAGCCGCTAAACAAGACAAAATTATGATATTATAATAATTCTTTTAAGTTTTATTATTTTCAAACATTAAAATCTCGCGTCATATGAGAGCTATCAAGAAACTATTTATTGATTTGTAGAGTACTCATCAAGAGCTTTTCAACAATACCCCACAAGACGTGGTTTCAAAAGTTTCGAATTTTCATCCCCCACCCTCACCCCACCCTCTCTCGAACCCCCGAATCGTTGGTGTCACTGTGAACTCCATAGGGAGTACTCTAATTTATTCAAACAAAGTTTCCCTCTATACTTCATAGGGGCCGAGATATACATTTTTAAAAATTTCAACCCCCTCCCCCGACCACCCCCTTGGGCCAATTTTGCTCATTAACTATTGGGCCTAGAAATAACATATTAAAATTTGGTTCAAATATCTTCAAAATTACGGCCGCTATCGTGTAAAGATATATATATATATAAATATATATATATATATAAATATCACAAAATTTTTTTTTGAACGGGCGGTGGTTTCGTACTTAGGGGAGCATGAAACGTAAAGATATGAAAGTATTTTTCGAAAATCATGACATGGTATCCATTGCAATAGGTAGATTTTTCTTCGAAATCTACCTAAAAACCAAACTTCGTATCTCATGAACGCACAGCCAACGCCACCTATTAACAAGACAGTATTCAATTGTGAGATTAATTGCCATAGAAACCGGGGGAAAAAAGAGCAATGAATGACTTGGACGAACTCGCTACGCGGGTGTTTTTCGGGCTAGGGAACTGAAATTTGAGATTTTTTTTTTATCGCACTTCAATTGTGAAAGGTACCGGGATAAAAAAAAATTATATTGTTTTAATTGTTTATGCATGATTCGGTTAAGGTTCATGAATCTGTGGTACGTTTTAATCGTTTCATTTCGAATCTTTATGCCCGTAAGGAATTATTTATTTTGTTATTGAAAATAGTATATTGCGATACAAGTGCCGTAAGTGGTGCTTACGGATCGAGGAAAGAGTTTGAAAAAACGAGGCGCTCGCGCCGAGTTTTTTCAATTTCCGAGATCCGTTATGCGCTTACGGCACGAGTATTGCATGCTATTTTTTGCACGATGATTATTTATATCAATTTATTTATATTAATTGGGATATTAGCTGAAAATATTATGTATGTACACTATTGAAGATGGATGTTATATTTCAGAAAGTGATTCGCATGTGTTTGTTGTTATGCGAACCGAATATTAGTCCTGGTGGGCCTTGTCCATGAAGGCTTGTATTATGAGGTGTGGCGTAAGTAAATTCATAACAGCACGGAAACTCTTACCGCAAATAGCAACAAGATTGCTACGCGGGAATGTCAACTTACGATCCACGGCAACAACATTCGTAAGTACCACTAATTAGTTAAGGAGTGCAAAATAGTATATTGCGATACAAGTGCCGTAAGGCAAGTTTACGGGTCGAGGAAACAAATTGAAAACCCGAGGCGCAGC
This sequence comes from Ectobius pallidus, assembly GCA_964059195.1. Lineage (NCBI taxonomy): Eukaryota > Metazoa > Arthropoda > Insecta > Blattodea > Ectobiidae > Ectobius > Ectobius pallidus. The sequence goes on along the minus strand of CAXKWD010000005.1, from coordinate 159,463,876 downwards.
CGAGGGTTTTTAAGTTTCCGAGACCGTAAATGCCTTTACGGCCCGTGTGTTGCATGTTATTTTTTGCACGATGATTATTTATATCAATTTAATTATATTAATTGTGATATTACCTGAAAATATTATGTAAATAGGCTACATTCTTGAAAATAGATGTTTATTTCAGAAAGTGATTCGCATGTGTTTGTTGTTATGGGAACCGAATATTTGTCGTGGGGGCCGTGCCCATAAAGGCTTGTATTATGAAGTGTATCGTAATGAATTATGACGTAGCGCTTGGGGCGTAAGTAATTTAACCTCATCGCAACCGCCCTTAGCAACAAGACTGTGTGGGAATGTCAACTTACGATCCATGTACACAACGTTCGTAAGTACCACTTACTTGCTAAGGAGTGCAAAAACAATATAGCCTAAATAAGAATACAATTATGTAATTCTTGCAATTTATGTGAAAACGATGTAAGTGTTAATAAAATTTAATGTAATGCTATAAGGGTTTTCCTGTTAAATAAATTATCGCGGGGAAAGCCGCGGGCACATGCTTGTGAGACAGTGAAGTGATTTTTTGTAGTTATCCGGTTCTAAAGAACCCAAAAACTGAAGCAAATGCTCATGTGTAAAGCGGTACTCATCCTGCACCACTCTTTGGACCAGCTTCTATTTCCCTCTTTCTTCTTCTTCTTCTTCTTCTTCTTGTGATGTAGGATGGCATCCTGTTTATTTCCCCTTTATTCCTCAGATGAGTCATGTGTACTGTCTTTCCATCTGGTAGCAGGTCTTCCTCTTAATCTTTTTCCGTCTGGTCTGCTTTCTTGAGCCTTGTTTGCTAAGCGATTGTTTTCCATTCTGTCATCGTGTTCTTTTCAAAATTTTCTTCTGTCATTGGTAAATTTAGTTATGTCCTGAATTTGGCAATTGTCCCTAATTTCTGTATTGTGTATCTTATCTAATAAAGTTTCCCCCTGAATTTCCCTCTTTGATTTTTATTTTTCGCACAGTGTAATAGTCAATGCTAGAAAATCCAAATGCAAACTGGAAAACATTTAGAAATTCACTAAAAAGAAAGAAAGAAAGAAAGAAAGAAAAACGCTGAAACAGCCCCTATCATGCAGCACGCATATTTTTGTCGGAATGAGTAATGGTGAGAACATTGATTGCGCGCTTCAATATAGAGCGTCAATATTGAACAGAATATTGACAATATTATCGATCGTTTAGGGGGCCCATTATGGCCTTAACTTAGCCAGTATAAATAAATAATAATAAATAATAATAATGCATTGTTAAAAGTGTCGGCCGCGGTGGTCTAGAGGTAGCGTGTCCGCCTCTAGATCCGCAGGGCGCGGGATCAAACCCGGCCGCGGTCGATGGATTTTTCAGGACGTAAAAATCCTGGGCACGGAGGGACTTTAAGCTGGGGGTCCCGTGTCGTAGATTTACGTAAAAGATCTCCAAGCCTAAATTAGAGCCTCTGGACAAAATTTCTCGGCCCTTTCACGTCCAAGAAATACTTAGTTTCCAGAGGGGGGTTGCGAGGCGATTGGCTTACCACCTGTCTCTCTACCTCTCTCGGAAAATAAGCATATCAAAATTAGTATAGGCAATGAAACCTCCATTGGAGGCCCCTTCGCCCCACCTGGGGATCATAGGGTACCAGATACAGATACAGATTGTTAAAAGTATAATTTTTCATAACCTTCCGGGCTCTATTGATAAGTAACTGTTAATTAGTAATTGTTGCTTTTTGCTTTTTGTAGGACGAAATAATATACCATAAGTTAAAAAGCAGTTATATCACTGGGGAAATAATTCATATTGACAGCATCATTAAAACTGGCAGTAAACATGCGGACAACATTCTTATTTTACGATGAAACATGGGAAAGTTCGACCCCCTGATGTATGGAAAGATAAACAATCATCCACGCAACTAATGCATCTAATTGGCTGACCATACAGCTGTGCCTATGAAGCGTCATTTAAATCTTTGTGTACATAAAAAATAGCAGAGGAATTCGACATGGAATGATTGATTGGATGGGCGTTCCAGTGAAACCGCTAATTAGAGAGCTTTGCATTTACTTCCCATCAAACATCACAGTTAACACATAAACATCCCTTTTGCAGTTTTCCATTATATACCGGGTTTGTGTGAGATAAGTTATGTAAGTTTAACAGCCATGACCGTCAGAAATGAGTTCATTATACAGGGTGTTGCAAAATTCCTTACACAAACTACTATGGATTGTAGAGGAGACCTTTGTTTTATATATATATATATGCGCCCCTTAAAGCCCAAGTGGTGTAACTCACATTACTGCTGTTCTGAGATATTTAAGGTTTTAGCTGTCACCAAATACATGGCTTTATTGACAGCATAAAATTGTGCTCCTGCCTACAGGGTTGCTATGCAAGTTATGACTTACACCATTTGCGCTATTAATAGAAGAACACTTTCTGAATAGGATCCTGACCATAACAAAAACTGGAGTTACACCACTTGGGGCTCATATATAAGCATTCATGAACCACAGATTATTGTCTCTCTTTGACATTACATGAGAATATTATAGGAGAAAAATTCCTCCGACACTGGGACTTGAACCCAGGACCTTTGGCTATTCGCGCCAATGCTCTACCAACTGAGAAGCCGGCGCTGTGAATTGAACTCCGGCTTAGCTCAGTTGGTAGAGCATTGCCGCGAATAGCCACAGGTCCTGGGTTCAAGTCCCAGTGTCGGAGGAATTTTTCTCCTATAATATTCCCTTGTTTTGTTATATAATCATAGGCCGGAAACCAATAGGTACGTCAGTAGTCACCTTCGAAGATAGACATCATTGAGTAGAAACAAGCAGTATCACGTCGTTGCAGATCATGTATTGAAGCAGGAGGCTGCACGTTTGAACAATATCTGTAAATAAACCTCACCACAACCAGTTCAAATGGTCACACCTTCATTGTCTGTCAGCAATGTCTCAATTCCCGCCTGTGATTATATTATAACAAAACAACTTTGTTTTGGTCTCCTCTACAATCCATAGCAGTTTGTGTATGGAATTTTGCAACACTCTGTATAAGCAAGCTTATGTTTTCAGTTAAGTTTAACAAACATGACCGTCAGAAATGTGTTCATTATAACAGCAAATTATGTTATCACTAGGGTTCGGATGTTTATGACCTAAAAAAGTGTAAATTATGACTGAAAATATTATCTTAAAATAACTAAATATGACCCAAAAATCCTAAATATGACCTCATACAAGAACGTATTTTCTGAAAGTAAATTTTAGAATTTAAAACGTTTAATGATACTAAATTATTACATCACATTAATTCAATCAGATGATCAATTTTTAACAATTTTACAGGTGATTTACAGTCTTACTTGTAAAGAACTTCTAATCTGTTAATGTTTCTAGATACCACTGCAAATGTGAACCGAAAATCTTCTTTAAAAATGTCTATCGGATGTTGTTAACAACCAGGAGGAAGAGGTAATTGTGCTATTACTTGTTATTGTCCCTTCACATTTCAGTAACAGTAAAACCAAAATATTCGTGACTCTTTTTTTTTTTAAATTAAGTTGATAATTTTGTGCACATACTGCATAATTGCGCTCTTTTACCAAATTTTTAACTGAAATATGACGTTAAATTACACATATGACCAAAATATGACCATGAAAATGACCAAAATATGACTTTACATGCAAAATAAAAACGGTCCTATTAGGCTAACAAATGTGCAATTCATGTTTAATTTGTGTTTTCGGCGAGATTTGAGGTCCTGATAAAAATGTGACTTGTCATAAACATGTTCTGAAGAGGTGATGTTGAAAATAAAACGTTAATGTTAAGTGCTAACAATAAAATATGTTACTTTTAAAATTAGAAATTAAACTGAACAAATTTCTTTTTTAAAAACCCGTTGTGATATACTCGCATAACTTCGGTATTTCAGCTTTTTCATTTCGTATAATTCTTTATGTCCACCGCTGTGGCGTAAGAGATGCGTTCTCTTCTCTCACACAGTCGGTCCAGGTTCGAATCCTGATCGGAACAGGTTACCTAGGTGGAGTATTTCTTCACCTGTGAGAGAAATGTCGGGTAACTTTAGGCCCATGTGTTCCCCGGATATCATCTGGCCGTCATTATCACCTTCATCCCATCCTCGCCGAATGGTGTGTCTCGTCTTATGTGTTCGTGTTGATTCGGAGGTGGCTCCGGCATTGACCTGATCACTCATCCGGGAGGGCCTCCATGTCCTTGTGTGGTTATATGATCCATAGATAATCCCTCTCTCGACAGGTCGCAGCCCGGTCCACTCAAAGTTCCTTTAAACGGGGAGGTAAAAATAAGGTGAAGAATTAAATAATAATCTTTAATCTATATTAATAAAAATGAATTACTAAATGGTTGTTGCCGCATCACTTGAGAACGGCTCGACCGATTTGGCTGATTTTTGTTTTGTTGTGTTCGTAATTGTCAGGACAAGGTTTGTATGAAAGAATTTTTTTGGAAAATCCACGGGAAAAGTCGGAAATATGAAATGAGGCACAGTTAGAGAGCACTGCTGTCAATTGTTTACATAACGAAAGTATTGTTTACGGTGTTCACATAGGGCTTTGGAAACTATATTAAAATAAAATATATTATAATACTGGGCTATAACAAATTCTAATACTATTGATGAAATTAATACATTTGAGAAAATAATTCTTGAAGAATAAAATCCACGAAAATAAAGCAGTGACATAACTTTCTCAACCCTCAACATGGAAAATATCATTTTCTCACTTCACATTTTGATGTAGAATAAGCAGGGAAAACTTAAGTGTATGCCAATGAGTATGCTATAACGGAAGTCGGTAAAAAATCCTATCCACTGATACGTCACTCATAGCTGTAGGCTTTGAATTAGTTGAGAAATAGGCCTAGGGATGTTTATCAGAGGCCCTAAGCATCTAAAAGAAGACAAAATGGGATGGCACATTTTCAGTCCTACGCGCGCAGTATATTATGTCCCAGGTTTTTGGGAAGGAAAGTATGAAAGTGATATTGAATTTCTTTTTTACTTCAGCCCCGAAACGGTTGTATGGTAATATGAGAGTGAGAAATACAATTTTCTGTCAAGACTATACAATCTTATGTAACCGGAATTTCTTTTTCTTCTTATTTGCACTTCTCCCAGGCATGGTGTGTAGAATAAATGGAATGCAACATTCGACATCCTATATGAGCCATAAAAAGCAATAGCTAGTATTTTCTGAAGGAATAGTCTGAGTGCCATATGTCGTTCTTTTTTCATTTCGAATTCTACATACATATTAAATAAGGACCTAGAGTTTCAACATCGAAAGTCCTCCATAAGTTAATTTCAATTACAAAATACAAAACCCGGGCGACGCCGGGCCATTTAAGCTAGTTCTTTATATAATAAGAGACAATATTTGATAGAGGCTATTCAGTTGTTTTATTCTAATGCAAGATATTTAAGGGAATTGAACGTTTATCTTATATGTTGAAAACGCGACATCGAATTTTGGGGTCGAACACAACACCTCCTCAACCTACTGTACGGGTAGAGGAAAAAAAAAAAAATTCATGACTCCTAACTAAAACGCAGTATGACCCAGGGTTGCCAGATCAGAAACGTAGAACAGTCGCACCAATTTTCGAAAATAGTCGTATGCTAGTTAAATTTGTCGTATGCTTTGTGATTTTTCAGTGTAATGAACGTATTTCGTTGTTAATAATAGTAATAATGATATGTAATCGGTATTATACACCTTACATATGTCATTTAATTGTTAATAAATCATCTTATTTGTGAATGATTAGGCGTGTTTCATTATCTTCCGATGTGCTAAATTTGATTAAATACAATAAAATGAAATAAACAGTAGTTGCCACAGTGTTGTAAAATTGCAAAAGACACAGGACTGCTTTCCAATAAAATTTATTTTAGCAACATGCTTATAACAAATACAATGAAAAAACAAAAAGCTGGATACATTTATCAAAATTTAAAATTCCTCAGTAGATTGATTAAAAAAAAGTGTGCGTGGAACGCCACGCGACAGAAGTGAATCTTGTTTTAATTTTAATTTTTTCAATTTTTGATTATTGGATTTTTAAAATTTTGCAATATTGGACTTTTTAATATTGGGTTTTCGGACTTTTTAAATTTTGGGTTTTTTATTTTGGATCGTTGAATTTTTAATTTTGGATTTTTTCAATTTTTGATCTTTGATTTTTTATTTTTAAAATTTTGGATTTTTAAATTTTGGATTTTTTATTTCTTAAATTTTGGATATTTTAATTTTTTTAATTTTGGATATTTGGATTTCTAATTTTGTATTTTGTATTTTTTAAATTTTGGAATTTTTCATTTGGATCTTTGATTTTTTAATTTTGGAATTTTGGATTTTTTAAATTTAGGGTCTTTGATTTTTTTATTGTTTTGATTTTTTAAGCGCGGTAATGAACCTCCGGGTACCATAAAATAGATAATATACCTTTAGATTGCTTAGGAATTGTCTATTGCCATTGAGAAAGTAAGTATTATTATTTTTGTTATTATTAGTGTCATTATTGTTATTATTACTACTACTACTGCTACTATTACTATTACTACTACTACTACTACAACTACTACTACTACTACTATTCCCATTTGCAGGTCCTCGTATTAGGTCTGAAAAATTTCCTTTCATTACTCCTAATCATTGAGTTGATTGTTTTCTGTGCAGTCCGCTCCGAAACACATTAGTAATTTCGTGACGGTTTTCAGCGTTACATTAATTTCGTGACGATTTTTGAACGTTACACAAGTTCCCGATTTACCCCTCGCCGCTAAAGAAGTTTCACTTCAAAAATTTAAAACGCTATGTTAAAATAGTCGTACAAATAGGCGTACGACTCATCATTGCATCGTGATCGTACAAATCTTTGAAATAGTCGTATGTGTACGACTATAGTCGTACGTATGGCAACCCTGGTATGACCAATATAAATCCATCTAGAGCGGAGCTCGTAGATAGATTACAAAAATTTATTACTAGTGTACTGTATATCTATCATATCAACGCCTGATTAAACAGCTCCATGCAAATTAAGAAAACAACGTGGAATTTCGCTTACGAGTTATGAAGAGAAAGTATAACTTTCAAATTTATCTGATAAAGGAAGAAAAAGATTTTGTTATTTTCAGATAAAATATATTAACTGAATCTAATTCATATACATATTTTTTTGTCCTTTTATTCAGAACGATTAATAGCAAAACGCAAAGACTCTAAAAGAAAAGGATCAAATGAACGTCTTTTTGGTATTCATTGCATAAACTTAATCGGCAACTGAAAATATTCAAAATGTTTATAGGCTATGGCTTGTGTATTCACATAATAAAAATCTGATGTGAAATAGTAACTTCTTCTACTTTTTACAAATTCCAGAGCATTGCAGCAGTGCGCATTCAGTTGTTTCAGCCTTAATCAAGGTCGCATTATTCGCGAAGAAAACCTAAACCTAAATTTGTGTATGAAAGACTAGTCCAAAACTACCAACATAAATTATTTATATTATTTGGTTCACTACCTATAAGAGAATTAATTGAGAAAACTTTCCAAAATATAATTTTTTTTTTCTGTTAGCAGCTATAACATATAATGCGTAATGTACCGCACATCTCTATATGAATATAAAACGCTTTGTCCTGACTGACTGACTAACTAATGACAGAGAATCAACGTAAAGCCTAAACTATAACAGGTAGAGACTTGGAATTTTGACAGTACCTTCGTTTCATAATGCAAGTGCTCACTAAGAAAGGATTTTGAAAAATTTCGATTTTAAATGCCAAAAATCAAATGTTTTTGAGAATACTTAATCCCTTTTTACACAGAATTATCCAATCCAAATCACATTTGACATAAAAACATACTGTTGCCAGTGGGTCTCAGATGGGTTTGGAAATAATTGAAGTAGGACTTTCACAAAATAGGAAAGCTATCAATATAATTAATGTTGTACATAAATATTAAGGAATGAAATCAACTAAAATAATGCAGTCACATAACTTTCTCTACCCTGGACATAGAAAAAACAATACGAGGTATGGTTATATGTATATTATTTTATCGCAGGTTTTTGGGGAGGGATGTATGAAAGTAATATTGCATTTCGGTTTAATTTCATCCCCAAAACGGTTTTATGGTAACATTAGAGTGAGAAATAAAATATTCCGCAAAAACAATACAATTTTATGTTACCGGAATTTATGTTTCTTCTTATTTGAACCCCTACCAAATATGATGTACATTATTATTGTACCTATGGTACGGAAAGAGAAATTATAAATATCAATTGAAAGAGGAGAGAAAATTATGTATATTGAGCAACAGTAAACTCGAATTTAGAAAATACATAGTTAAGCTGAGCGATAAGTTATTAATGTTACGAAACGAATAAAATAAGATAAGAGAAATAACAGTTAGCGTATGTTTAGAGAAGAAAATAGAACAAAAGTAAACAATTCACATAATTATAAAATTTAAAAAGGAAATAGTCGATTGATGACTTACGTTCATGAAATCAAATGCTTCAAGGTTCAACAAGTAACTAAGTAAACAGAACGAAAGTAATTTGAAGAAAACAGTAATAGGGCAAGACCGGGTGACGCGCCGCACCGGGATAGTTGCCGCACCCCCTCTAACTCGAACATTTGACGCTAGATACCCCTAGTTGTCGTGAAACCATCTCCAGTTCCCTCGTTAGAGTAATTGGATCGCGTGTGTTCATTGTTTGTGGTGTTTATGTCATTGTTATAGCGGTATTTAGCAGGTAAGTGCACTAGTTTCACTGCGAAACTTTTTTTGGACGCATTACTTTATTCTTTCCTGATCTGTATTTGCTCCATTTTTTCTGCATTTACTACTTTTAATAGACTATTTAGAGGTTGTAAAGATATTGTGAGTGAAGTTCGCCATAACAACAATAACAATAAGCTCTACAGATGACTGCTGCGCGTGACCCGGAGTTTTGGGTCACATGCCGCATAGCTTTCAAGGGTGACACGCCGCACAATGTCTTGCAGTATAATTACCCCCCAAAATTATTTTTTCTGCTCTTTTCAACAATAAACATGTCAACTCGGTATAGGGGAAGGGAAGGAGCTAAACATCATGGCCTATGGAGTGACAATGACCTACAAGAAGCTGTTCGGCGAATTAAGGCATGGGAAATTTCCATTCGGGAAGCCGAACGTTGCTATCTTATGCCAGAGAGGACTATTCGTAGGCGCGTGGACACAGGAAATGTGGAAAACCCTCACTTGGGCCTGAAGGATTATTTGGTACAGAAAATGAAAAAAGGCTAGTCACCCATGTCCAGAGATTGTGCAGATAGGTTCTCTTTTGTTGTATACGTGCCTTTGATGTAAATTTAGACTGTTATTATGAATGCGGCATGTCTCCCATACGTGCGGCATAGCATCCTGCAACGCGGCATCTCTCCCGCGGCATGTGTATTTACACATTTAATTATTATTTTATAAATATTTTCGTTGCTGAAATAAAGGGAGGGAAGATCATAGCTTGGAATCTCAAAAAGAGTTTTCAAAATATTCAATCCTGTTTTGAGGTAGACGAATTTCCACAAAAGTGCGGCGCGTCACCCTATCTTGCCCTATAGGGTTTCCGTGAATAGATCTACGGGCTGCAGTATCAACCGTTCAGAAGAAATGAGTGCAAATCCGTAAAGCTGCTTTCATCTAAAAATAAGCCTACGCCAAAAAATGGCGCACGAAGCTCGAGAAAGTAATATATGATTACAGATGTTACATAACTAAAAAAATTGTTGTACCTATAGATCTCTTATCTATATAAGCAGCTTTGTCCTGGCTGGCTGACAGGGAATCAACGTAGAGCCTAAACTATAATAGGTATTTTGATAGTACCTTCGTTTCATAATGTACGTGCACAATAAGAAAGGATTTTGGAAAATGTTTACTTTTAATGCCAAAAATAAAATGTTTTCAAGGAGACGAAATACCTTCCATAAGAAACACATGATCAATTCGATTTTTGTGGAAAACGTTAGCAAGACAGTATTCATTTATGAAATTAATTCAAGATGGCCTTGCTCGGTTTCTATCTTTATTCATTGTTTACAATGAGCAGAGATCTGGTTTACACAGTAGTGGATGATGAATGTTCGCCTAAATGGGAAAACATTTAATGATTTGGACGAAACTTACTATGCTGTTAGGCATAGGAAATTAAAATCTGAGGTCTTTTTTTCCCCGGGCGAAGCATTTTATCCGTGTAATGCACCTCCAAGCGGGTTTGTAGTTTTTTAAATTATCAATCGTTATAATAATTTTTTTTTTGCATGATTTGGGGAAGGTTCATGAAACTATGGTTCATTTTAATAGTTTCATTTCGAATTTGTGTGCCCATATGACAGCATAAGATTAGTTTTGTTCGTTTAAATAATTATATTTTTAACGTTAAACGATATAATTAAGTCCCGGGGCCGACCAATTTGACACGGGTTTTCTCATGGTTTTCCCATTCGTAAAAGCAAGTTGGATATTTGCATACCATGAATCATCCTCACAATTTCATCCAGTATCACATCCATTTGAATTGATACCAGTTGAAATTTACTCCAGTAAACACACCGATAATAGAAACAATTGACAAGCAGTGGCTCCATGGCCTACCCCACTGTACGGACACAGATCCCGAATTCCTGATATGGCCGCGAGGCTAAAAGGAGTATAAACACTGCTGAAATTTAAAAAAAATGAGAATGAAATTATGTAGTTCACCGCTGTGGCTCAGAGGATGCGTCCGATCCTCTCACGCAGCGGGCCCGGGTTCGATTCCTGGTCGGGACAAGTTACCTAGGTGAGGTTTTTTCCGGGGTTTTCCCTCACCTTTGAGACAAATGTCAGGTAACTTTAGGCCCTTGTGGTCCCCGGATATCATCTGGCCGTCATTATCATCTTCATCCCCATCCTCGCCTTGTTCTGAGAGAGAGTGTGTGTGAATGGTGTGTCTCGTCCTATGTGTTCGTGTTGTCTCGGAGATGGTCCCGGCATTGGGCTGATTACTCATCCGGGGAGGCCCTCCATGTCCTTGTCTGGTCAAAAAAGTATGTATGTGATCCAAAGATAATCCCTCTCCCGACAGGTCGCGGCCCTGTAAGGCCCGGGCGGCTTGGGTCGCTTAAATCCTAAAAAAGGGAGAGGTAAAACTACGATTAAGAAAGAAAGAAAGAAAGAAATTATGTAATTCCTGCAATTTAAGTTTTGGCTACTCTTCTGTTAAATAAATGATTTAAACAAAACATCTAGCAGTTCAGTAAATAATCGCGGGCGGGGCACCTGCTAGTACAAGAATAATTCCTCATGACGCGCTAAAAGTCATAGGTGTGGTGTGAAAACTGCTAAGTTGGAATGAACTTGAGCTGCCGAAGGGTTAACTCGCGTTTTCGCGTGTTGGCTTTATGAACCCCGTGACGGGCTGAAAGTGGTGTGGGAGATGGGGTCTGGAGAGTAAGGGGGAAGTTAATGAGAGCCACTACTCACGGCATCCCATGCTCACGGGAGACTCCAAGAAATCGAGGAAATAGGAAAAGGAATAGAAATGTGAGGGAAGGGGAGGTTTAAGAAGAAAGGGAAAAAGAGTGAAGATACGATCATGAAAAGCAGCTCTCTCTCAACAGCGAACGAGTTTCCTCTTAGAGTTTCCTGTACTGGCTAGGAAGTGTTATCTACACCCATAGTTTATTTGGGTAGAGAGAGAAGAAGAGGGGATATTTACATTCGAAGCCAGTGAATACACATAGATTTTACTTCTTCTTTTGCAACTCACCTTTTTCATTCAGTTCGCTCTGTGCCTTGGAAGAAAAAAAAATATATTTGAAAAGTATGTAGCGTAAAGTGGCTTTCCGTGTCTCCTTTGTCAAATACAATGTACTGCAGATTTATTGAGATAGAAACAATGTCTCGGGGAATTTTCTTTTAAATCGATGAATTTTAAATTGGAAAGATATTATTTATGTCTTTCGATTATTTCTTCCGAGAAGGAATGAGGTATATAACTCAGATTGGAAAAGCGTGAGAAAGAAAAGACAAAAGTAAGTGCATCGACGGTATCTACATTTTTCCTTAATGATAATAAAAAGAAGAAGAAGAAGAAGAAGGCGAGTAACCATATCGCCACATCTCTGCCTGCCTTATTTCGATACTTTGTGATACTTTGTCAAATGTACAGAGACCACAACATAATACTTGCATTCGGTAAATTTGTGGTATTCGTAAAACATATATTATCATACAGGGTGTTAATAAAAACACCGAAATATTTTACCTGTTTATAGAGGGGATATAGACAACCAACTTTTATTAGGAGATTTTGCTCTATGGATCTAATTTGTCCCGTTACAGCAGATAACACTGGACAACAGCCAAAAAATTTTTTGCATGAAATTGGGCGTTTATTATGTGGATTTTAGTGCTGAATTCAATTATGCAAACAGTTTTTCTCTGGCACCCTCAGGTTTTTAGTAAATCGTATACTTACACTTCTAGTCGTTTATAAATAAATCGTCAAGTACCGTAATATCAAAGAGTAACTGGTAATATTTTTTTACACAAAACATATCATTTCTTATGTATTTTGATGTGCTGAGTTCAAATATGGCCTTAGGTTTTGTCTAGCACCCTCAGGTTTTTAGTAAATCGTTTACTTACACTTCTAGTCGTTTATAAATAAAACGTAAAGTCGCCGTAATATCAAAGACTAACTGGTAATATTTTTTTACACAAAATATATCATTTCTTATGTATTTTGATGTGCTAAGTTCAAATATGGCCTTAGTTTTTGTCTAGCACCCTCAGTTTTTAAGCAAAATGGAATAATGAGAAACTGTACGAATAAAGAAATTTAGCTCATGTTGAGAATATTGTAACATTCCCACATCAGGCATTCTATGGAATGAAATAATTTCTAAACTATTTTGAATGTTCTAGCAAATAGAATAATATGTAAGGATGAACAGCGTCCTGTAAAAAATAGATATGATATGATGTGGGAATGTTACAATATTCTCAACATGAGCTAAATATCTTTATTCGTACAGTTTCTCATTATTCCATTTTGCTTAAAAAACTGAGGGTGCTAGACAAAAACTAAGGCCATATTTGAACTCAGCACATCAAAATACATAAGAAATGATATATTTTGTGTACAAAAATATTACCAGTTAGTCTTTGATATTACGGCGACTTTACGTTTTATTTAGCCTATAAACGACTAGAAGTGTAAGTAAACGATTTACTAAAAACCTGAGGGTGCTAGACAAAACCTAAGGCCATATTTGAACTCAGCACATCAAAATACATAAGAAATGATATGTTTTGTGTAAAAAATTTTTTTGAAGGTCAGTTTTGTTGTCCAGTGTAATCTGCCGGGGCATGGGTGCCACTGATTTCTAACATTTAAAAAATGCAAAACAAAGAAACTTCGTTGTTAACACTGGAGTTATGAATAAAAAAACTAATACAGTGGCGCCCACTCATTTCGTTAGTGCGTACATTTTGCAGATTATGAAAACTCTATGATATAGCTATTGATGAATGGTTAAGAATACGATTTTATCGTTCACTAAGAAGACATGAAGTCATTTTAATGAAAATTTTAACCCTATTTCTCTTCATTATTGACTTATGAGCATCAAACTGTAATGACTCTAATGCCTATGGCATACACATTTTACGTTATAGATAAATAATCTTCCAATAAAAGTTGCTTGTCTATGTCCCTTTGTACACAAGTAAAATATTTCGGTGTTATTCATTAACACCCTATATGTCTTTCTGATTTCATTCTGTTTTCAACTTGATGCAAAGCCTTATTGTTCACCAGGCAAGACTGAGTTTCTACAAACGGTGACTGGATTTTAACTATCCTTCAGATAAATTTAGCGAAAAATGTTTCAACTAAAATTTTAGCTCCTAATATAAGCACTTCATGTACAAAATTTTAACAAAATTGTAAGAGCCGTTTTCGAGAAAATCGTGAAAAATGAAATTTTCTGAATTTAGAGTGGAGTTAAAAGTAAGAGAAAATCGTCATTAATATTCGTGTCACATTCCTAGAAGATATCGTATTCAAGTATAAAATGTTTTATAGGTTTTTCGTTCTCGAGCTATGCTATTCATAGGCACACAGACATGTTTCTAATTAAACTAGCAGGTTTCCGCGGCTTCACCCGCGATAATTAATTCGAAGATTAAAAATCAATATCAAAATAATTAAAACACAATAATTATTAACAATTACACGCGAATCATTGTCACGCGAACTGAACGATTGATAATTGTAATGAAACAGCTAAAAATCCGGCTTTGGAGTGCCTTCCACAGTTAGAAAGCGCCTCTATTGTATTTGACATTATAAACAAACGAATCGACCAGGGCGAGCTCACAGAATCGAAATGCCATGCGATATATTGAAAAAGCCGTGATGCTTTTATTTTCACGTTATGACAATATAAAGCAAAGCCACGTGCAATCGATTCGACAATTGAAAATGTATTACTGAAAACTGATGATTCGATAGCGCAAAAATTCACGTTTTCTGCCAGTTTTTCACTCATAACTCGCGAAAGAAAGCGAAAATTTAAAATCCGACTTTGATGCGCATTCGGCCATCCTTTAGTCCATCTATGTTTAAAATTAATGATCTCTACGTGCAGTAGATTTCGCCGGGCATCGTGCACAGACAGGCAGAAAGAAAAACACTTCCTCTTATTATTACAAATTTATTCAGGGGGCCTTGAAACGTGTATTATGCTGATAATACACGAAGTTCGGGGTCGGACACAGTATTTCCTCTACCTATAGTGCCTACAGTACGACAGAGAAAGTAAAAAATTAAACCTCTAATTAAAATTTGTTTTCAAATAATAAACAAGGAAGACAGTGGAATTTCATTCTTCAATTATTTTCCTAACCTCCCTGTAAATAAGTTAATATTACTGCAGATATAAATATGCTAGCCTCGGTTATAAATGGAGCTCTGTCTTGAATTGCCATTTCGCAGATACACGTTGGAGAATCAGTTAGCTTTAATTAAGTTGGAAACAATACCAGCGTTTCCCAGCTTCGCGAGGTGGAATGAAAATATTAACTGTTCCAGTAAGAGCAAAACAATTCCAAACATTCTCCCGTAGCAATGAGACGAGGATCCATCTCATACTTTAATTAAATGAACGTATTTATAGTACAAAGTATACACCTTCATTGTGGCTCCTACTAGCCTGACACTGGGAAAATTAAAGGCTTAGATGTATTTCAAACAGAGCTTAAATTACATTTCTACAATATCGTACGCAATATTCGTGTAAATTTAGCAAATACGAGAAATAAAAGCGCATGATAAAAACCCTCAATAATAATAATGACAATAATATTAACAATTATAAATGTAATAATAATAACTCCATGGCGCGACATCCCCAAAGGAACAAGGCCTAACACTCGAACGCTGCGTCATCTACCTATAGGCAGATGGCAGGATTGGGGAGCATGTGGTCAGCATGCCGACACCCACGGCCGTTAATGGTGGTTTCCATGACCGGAGCCGCTACTTTTCTATCAAGTAGCTGCTCAATTTGAATCACGAGGCTGAGTGCACCCCTACCAGAGACCTCCCTACATCAGAAAAGTCCGAGATGGTACCGGGGATCAAACCCGGGCCGACGGATCTGTAGCTAGCGACGCTAGCCACAAGACCACGCCGGCGGTCAGCTTATTAACTGTGTAATAATAATAATCGTAAAAATCAGGTAAACTGATGTAAGAAAATGTCAGAATGTTTTTCTTTAATCAGTTATTATTATTAAATTTCCAAAAACATAGAAACCTATTTTACCAGCTGGCATAGGCCTATTAGAGTTATAGATTAAACAAGCTTTGTATTTCACACACGTTCTCATCCTCTCGCCTATGTTATACAAACCAGAACGTACCTGAATATTTTAAACTGCATTTCATTGGACGTCTATCATTTAACAATAACTATACACTCTGCTGAGCATTTTTCTAGCTCGTAAAAGAGAAGGGGAGGGAAAACATTAATGTACCCACAGCTTGCGAACGAGATATCGACCTATCGAGATTCTCGTGTAGGGGAATTCCCCCAAATACGACCAATGCTATGCATCACCTGGCAGAAACTTGTTTGAATTGCAACTTGAGAGGAAGGAAATGCGATACTCCCTCGGCTTTCATGGACCACTGCAAATAAAAATTCAACCCTAAGAGTGCGACCCTCCAATACCGATGAATAGCACCTTATCCTTGTAATATATATGGGGTCATTCCATATTAAATCAACAAATTTTAAGAAAATTTCTTGCCGCACCATTTTTGATTTTGATGAAATTTGGTAGGTGATGTGTACCAGTCTTCTGAACCCCAAAGCAAATCTTGTTATGCCTCAAAAAAATTTTACTCCTGAGATATAGGCATTTGTTTGGAACATGAACAAGCACAAAATGTAATTTCAGACCCATTTTCTGAAAGCCGTAGAATTTCTATTTGAATCAGTAGGATGATCAAACAGGGCTCATTGGAAAGCTTAAAGAATGGACTTTCATTTGTGCATACTAAATTAGATTTAAGTTAAGTCTAAACAGACGTTTCTAGGGCTCAAATCTTCGTTCGTGAACTGTCGTTTTGCGTAACTTTAGGCATTTAAAAAACAATGAAGGACTTAGAGTAACAGGCCAATTTTTTTCCCTGTTACACTTATGTATGAGGAGTATGTGTAGGAAAAAACTGAGCTGTTACTGGTGGTCCTTCACCCTGAAAAATTTGCTTAAACTTCGAATAAAATGTAAATCGGGCTTTTTCTCGGTCCCAAAAAGTAATGTGGGACAGGTGATAAAAATCTGAAAATGCCAGGATGAGAAGCCCCTATAGTGTACTTTAAAATAAAAACAAAATCATTTTGTGACCCGAAGAGATAGAGGAGCTACAAGCCTTTGAAATATCAAGAAAACAACACTTGACCGCTACTGAAAATAGGCTAAGCAGATAGGATAATTACCACAAAATTTAATTTAAATTTACATAAAATATAAAACTTTTATTTACAAATGAGAATTTTCCTCAGTCATACAAATTTATGATTTTTTTGTAATTTTTCTAACAATTTTTCACATTTGACTTCTTTTTAAGCTACATTGATGGCAATTTCAAGTAGGCCTACTGTATTTTCAACTATTGTATTTAGAAACCATTCTTATCCTGGTTTTTTGGATGTAGGTAATGCATTAAACACTAAAAGCTGCCTAAAGCTCTTTAAGGTCACATCAAATTAACCTTTTCTGTATGTTAACCTTTTTCTCCATTAGGTCCTCTAACAGATACACAGTCCCTTTTCCTTGGCATCATTCTGCTGTACTCATCTTTTTCGTAGAAGTCTTGTACAGTTTTGACTGAAACTTCATCAAGTTTATTCCTAGTCCTGTTCTCCTTATTCTGTTGCAAAATCCCGTTCTTTTTCACTAAATTTCTTGACTGGCGGGCTAAGTATTGGCTGACATTAAACTCACTCTGACCTACACTAATACTCCCAACTACTCCAGGAGCTAAACTTACAATGTAAGCTTGTGAATTAGTTGCTTGTACTCATTTGCTAAACTGGCAGGCTCCATGTTCATTGAAAATTCCTCATTATCAGTTGAAATGTTCAAATCAAAAGACTTGCTTAACTTTCCTGTTATAGATTTGACTATCTTACTAACTTTATTTGTTAACACTGAGGGTCTAGCTTCAACTGACAGCTTCTGCACCTTAACAGGAGAAATACCAAGGACTGAACAAGCATCATTAACTGTTTCAACAAGAATGGCTTCAGGTTCATAAATGTCTGGGCATTCATCTTCACTGTCAGTACCAGTCTCTGTGCCTTGTTTTGGATTTTTAATTTTTTAAACATTTTGTGCACAATCCCTTCCCTGTGATTAATTTCAGCTCAGGACTGCACATGGAAAGTGTCATTGATATTTATCTGAGAGATATTTTTAATAGGTTTTGAGTGAACACTGAAGGGGTCAGAGCAAGACCATACACAAGATTTGGAAGTATCTGTCCAAAAATTCAGCCTTGTGAAACATTTTATATCATCGCAACCAGTTCTAATTGAATATAATGTTTTTTTGTTCTTCAGTGAACTCGGAAATAGTATTGAGTACTGAAGACCTAGAGTAAGATAATTTATGAGATACCTCTCCTCTGAAGATGCCAACAGTACAAGAACACTCAATCATAGTAATATACTGGTAACAATTTCAATAGCATGTATTCAGCACAAAATAACAATAGTAATAATTTAAAAAATAAATAAACTAATCAAAAGATAATGAAGCACAAACACAACCTACTTGCTGTGAGTCAGCTCAGTAAGTGCATAGTGGACAGCATTGAACAGAGGGGCTGGATCATATTATGAAGCTATGCATATTCAAACATGACTTGGTCAGCAACCAGACTCCAATGAACAGTGCGTATCCAGAACTTATCCTATTATAACAGTTAACATATAATTCAATATACTGTATAGAAGAGTAGAGTTTAATGCAGTACCTACACCTAATAAACCAGGATAAGAATGGTTTTTAAATTCAGTACTTGAAATTGCCATCAATGTAGCTTAAAAAGAAGTCAAATGTGAAAAATTGTTAGAAAAATTACAAAAAAATCATAAATTTGTATGACTGAGGAAAATTCTCATTTGTAAATAAATGTTTTAAATTTTATGTAAATTTAAATTAAATTTTGTGGTAATTATCCTATCTGCTTAGCCTATTTTCAGTAGCGGTCAAGTGTTGTTTTCTTGATATTTCAAAGGCTTGTAGCACCTCTATCCCTTCGGGTCACAAAATGATTTTGTTTTTATTTTAAAGTACACTATAGGGGCTTCTCATCTTGGCATTTTCAGATTTTTATCACCTGTCCCACATTACTTTTTGGGACCGAGAAAAAGCCCGATTTACATTTTTTTCGAAGTTTAAGCAAATTTTTCAGGGTGAAGGACCACCAGTAACAGCTCAGTTTTTTTCCTACACATACTCCTCATACATAAGTGTAACAGGAAAAAACATTGGCCTGTTACTCCAAGTCCTTCATTGTTTTTTTAATGTCTAAAGTTACGCAAAACGACAGTTCACGAACGAAGATTAGAGCCCTAGAAACGTCTGTTTAGACTTAACTTAAATCTAATTTAGTATGCACAAATGAAAGTCCATTCTTTAAGGTTTCCAATGAGTCCAATCTGACCATCCTACTGATTCAAATAGAAATTCTACGGCTTTCAGAAAATGGGTCTGAAATTACATTTTTTGCTTGTTCATGTCCCAAACAAATGCCTATATCTCAGGAGTAAAATTTTTTTGAGGTATAACAATATTTGTTTTGGGGCTCAGAAGACTGGTACACATCACCTACCAAATTTCATCAAAATCAAAAATGGTGCGGCAACGCCCATTTGTTGATTTAATATGGAATGACCCTATGTCGTTACAGAGCAGGTGGCGGAGGTCCTTCGGGGTTACTAAGTTGTGATGTAAAGACCACAAGAAAAAAGAAATGTACGCGTGAAAGATAGAAACGACCTTTCCATATGAAGGACTTTTCCCCAATCTCTGTCGAATTCGTAGATCTTAAAATCTTCAAAAACTGTCCCGAAAAATTGTCTTTCCTCACTGAAAAATTCAATAGATATGGCAACTGCATTTTCCAGTCTGTATCTACATTTTCAGCTTAGCCTACACATAGCCAGTGTGAAATAATTATAATTTCAAAGTTAAGACTGGTTTTTGAATATTTATAGGTATGTTAACAATATTATGTATTTTTAAAATTTTCATTTTCGCAACTAGGTTAGAGTTGACCCCCGGCGTGGTCTTGTAGTTAGCGTCGCTGACTGCGGATCCGTCGGCCCGGGTTCGATCCCCGTTACCTCCTCGGATTTTTCTGAGGTAGGGAAGTCTGGTAGGGGTGTACTCAGCCTCGTGATTCAAATTGAGGAGCTACTTGATAGAGAAGTAGCGTCTCCGGTCATGGAAACCACCATTAACGGCCGTGGGTGTCGGCATGCTGACCACATGTCCCCCAATCCTGCCATCTGCCTATAGGTAGATGACGCAGCGGTCGGGTGGTAAGCCTTGTCCCTTCAGGGATGTTGTGCCACGGAGTTTAGTTTTAGTTTAGGTTAGAGTTGCCAACTTTTGTTCAGCAAAAATGAGGGATCATGAAGCGGGAAATAGTCACATTGTTTCAGGTTCAGTTAAAACTTGTATTTGTTGGGTACATTTTGCCTCTTTTTGCATATTTTCAAAAATCTAATGTGACATTCTCACAGAACTGCTTGCCTCTATTCATCAAAAAGCTCAGGAATTAGGAGAAGATTTACTTTCCTTAACGGTTGCACATTGTTTACTTGCTTTAATAATGTGCCTGTATGTTATAATGTGCCTTACAAATGTCTCAGGCTGGAGAGGTGCTTTGGGTACCTGGCGTTCTCTATTATGTAGTATGTTGTACAGCCTTTGTCTGCTGTTATATTTAGCATAAAAGCCCTTTTGGAAGTTGAAGGAGATTGGGGAACTGCCTCGTGTTCTGTTGTTTGAAGTAAATAACTTTCACGGCCCTCAAGGGCCTACTTGTTCTGCATAGGGACACTAAAATGACGCAGTGTTTTTCATGTGCGGTATAGACTTATTTCTTGTTGCTGTTTTTATTAGGATTTCTTTACATTTTCTGACTGATAACAGTATTTTAAACTTCAATATCATACAATCACGCTAAAACACGCACGATTGGCCAACTCGTACGTGAAACGCACTGTTGTTGTTTTGTTCATGCTTGGGTAGAGAAAGTTCTGTGAGAATATCACAACAAATTTTTGAAAATGCATAGCCAGTTTTACATTCCCTCTTCTGGAGGACTTACACGTCAGTGACTGTAATGGAGGAATAGTATATTGCGATACACGTGCCGTAAGCGGTGCATACGGATCGAGATCCGTTATGCGCTTACGGCACGAGTATTGCATGCTATTTTTTGCACGATGATTATTTATATCAATATAATTATATTAATTGAGATATTAGCTGAAAATATAATGTTTATACACTATTGAAGATGGATGTTATATTTCAGAAAGTGATTCGCATATGTTGGTTGTTATGGGGATTGAATATTTGTCCTGTTAAAAGTCGCCACAAACCAGGGGGCCTTGGTTCCGGTCTTCCATAAAGGCTTGTATTATGATGGTTTTACTTACGGCACTTGTGCTTTTTGTAATTTTTACCGCACGGAGATTTCTTTTGTTTTCATAGCAACCAGATTGCGTGCGGGAATGTCAAGTTACGATCCACGGCAACAATATTCGTAAGTACCACTAATTAGTTACGTCGTGCAAAAAATACTTAAAACCACATGCATTCAGACATAACACAATGGAGAGGTTTCCCTCATACCTAATTATTCTGTGCATAACCGCTTCCTAGTCCACATAGATAACAGAGCAGGCCGATGATAGGGAGGGAACAGATCCGGAAGAAGCTGATTACACTAATATCTAATCACGCAAATGAATATATACAAAGCCAGCGGATTACGTGGAGATAACTAAAAAAAAAAAGGGAATAGGACAGAAAAATCCTTTGGGTAACTTTGTAAAGAGTTTTTTTTTATCCTTATGATATGAAAGAGAAACCCAGTAGATCCATGATAACTTTGAACTGCAAGTACGTCCAGATTAAGTGAATGTGAAAGAGGGGGGGCATTGGGAAGGGATATGAAATGTATATATCTTAAAATGGGAGGTAACAACAGCAGCTGTAGGAGGTAAACCAAGAGGTAAACCAAGTTGCTAGAATAAAAAATAAGAATAAAAATCTGCTTTAAATGAGAATATTTAGGATAAAATAACCGTTGGTGCCGCGACTCGAGCCCAAGACCTTCCGATTTACGTGCTGATGCTATACCAACTGACCCAGCCAGAGTTCGATTCAAAGCGCCCGATAAAATCTCTCTCCTATGGTTATTTACCCTTATTGGAGATCTCACTGAAAGAATTTACGTCACAATATAATAATGTGAGATTCACTAATGTAATAATTTTAAAAGCGGGTTTCCGGATGTTGTGACTGGGTGTACAGTAACATTCGAGATGTACTTATTAAATATTTGTATTCAGTTTCAAGATGACGACCACTTTAATGGTACAATTTCATGTTGTATTTCTTTAAAATGTTCAAGTCTCACGGTTCATTAAAAAAAAGAATACTGAAGATTGTTTTCACTCTCGAGTGTTAAATGCAATACAGTAAGTAACTCCAATGGTTAACCGGCATTTCGTCACGAGCACTGCCTTCTAAACTGTATTACTCGTGTATACACTGCCTGTCCTATACGGCTAATTTTGCGTACTCGGCGACATTACAGATGGCAGCACCTTTCACACCCAGATTGCTTCTTGTTTTTTGCTACGACATTGTTGATTATATAGTGCTGTCACCGCCGTCTCGTAATATAGTCTATCAATGCGTCTAATTAATTTACATTTATTTTAATTATTGCTCCAAAATTCCATTTCAAGGTAAGTGTCATATACTGGAATAATATTATGTTCTAAACAAATAACACAAGTAACTGTGTCTGTTTAATGCTTATTTTGACGCAGCAAACGCATAAAAGCAATGTACGGCAATGTATAGGGCACTGCCTTCTAGACTCTATTACTCGTGTATTCTCGAGACGGCGGTTGTATAGGTGGCGGTGATTGGTGCAATCTGGGCGTGAACTGTGTCGCCTCTACTGGAGAAATTAGGCAATTGAGCAATTCTCTAAACTCCATGTTAAAATAAAGCATAGGACAGGCAGTGTAATTCTCGAGACGGCGGTGGTCACGACTAAACACGTTGTTCAATTAAATTTTTTGGACGAGTTCCCATGGAAACTAGTTATACGCTTATTCACAAAATTGACTACCGTCTTCGACTCCTATTCGGGTCCCAGGTTCAAATCCTGTAGCCGGACAATTTGACATTTTTTTTTATCATGGATTCCCCAATCGTAAAGGAAAATGCCGAATTGGATATTTACATACCATGAATCATCCTCACCATTTCATCCTGTATCATATCCATTTAAATTAACATGAGTTAACATTTACTCCATAAAAATACACTAACAATAGAAACAATTGACAGTCAATAGTTCCATGGCCTACCCTACTGTACAGACACAAATCCCGAACTCCTGATATGGCCTCGTAGCTAAAAGGAGTATAAACACAGCTGAATTACAAAAAAAAACTTTCTAATGCAATTCGAATGATTTACCGGCATTTTTTCTGTTTCTCTTTAAGTATGTTTGTTACACAATCACAACCAAACGCGTTTTTCGATGTTCTTCCAATGTGGCAAAAATTTTCCTTGAAGTCTTTAAACAGGACGTACATAATATTCGTTGATTCCGTTTCAATACAGTGACCTTTTTTTAAATTCAGTTGTGTTTGTACTCCTTTTAGCTACGAGGCCATATCAGGAGTTCGGGATCTATAAAGTAGGGTAGACCACAGAACTATTGATTGTCAATTGTTTCTATTGTCGGTGCATTTTATGGAGTAAAAGTGATATTAATTTAAATGGATATGATTCAAGATGAAATGGTGAGGATGATTCATGGTATGTATATATCCAATTCGGCATTTGCCCTTACGACTGGGAAAACCATGAAAAAAGCCATATCAAATTGGCCGGTCATGGGATTCGAACCTCGGACCTCCCAAATGCGAGAGTGGCCGTTTTAACTGATAAGGAGCAGATCTTAGATCTTTTTTTTTTAGATGCGAGTTCTACTGTTCAAAGAACAGCTCTCACATTATCTCCCGCAGTTAAGACAGGAACCGAGATGTAATTATCCTTGTGTCGGGTCCACTAATACTGGTGGAGTTCCGAAGACTATGCTAGACGTATTTCCCATATTTCATGATTAACACATCCACCCGCCTCCCAGACATGCCAGACAAGCTGCCTCATCACCAATACCAAGTTTCCAGGAGTTCGTAACACGCTTTCAGAATAACCGAGTAGGAGACTCCAGCATAAGCAAAAAACAGCCCCAATGCTACATTTAATGCATCAAATTACACTAGGTTACAAAGTACAACATAGCAAACTCATTCATATATCTAAAACTAAATTCACACATGTATTTAAAGCTATATCCGTTTTTAACAAACTTCCTGACAATGCAAAATTACTTAATTTTAGATAGTTCAAGTTCAAAATCCACACCTGGCTGAAAAATAATCCATTCTATAGTCTTCACGAATGTATTGATTTTAATTATGCTGATATTAATGTGTAACCATTGAATTGTGTGTAGTATGTAAGTATTTTAGCATTGTATAATGAATTATATACACTTTTAATAACATAGCCTATTGTATTTTATACTCAAAGGCGATAGTAAATTGAATTGAATTGAATACCTATAGGATATTGTCTTCAATTTGTAACAAAAAGGATAGAATAGAAATTGAAGAAAAATTGCATGCAAATGAAATCAGGTAAACTGATGTAACAAGTGTAAGAATGCTTTTTTTTTAATCAGTGATAATTGCAATTATGATATGCAGAAAATAAGTTATTTTTGTAATCGATTTCCGAGTTAAGCTCCAGTTCGATTCATTAAGATGAACTTATGGAAGAACAAAGATCTAAGTTTGATAAGCATATGTGAAGGAATATGTGGGTAGCGTTATTTGTCAGTATTGCAACTTCTAAAGCCGTAGGCTATATGAACACTGTAAACAATATGTTGTCATGATAACTGATTTAGATTTGATAAATTCTTTCTAATATATTACCATAAAGTAGGCACTAAATTGGGTATTACTCCGGTACCGGTCAATCGATGTGGTCCAATATCAATAGGCTTCTTCCCATGGACGATATAAATGCGTATACCAAGTTTCACGAGAATCCGATAAAACGTGTTTGAGTTATAGGGCGTACAGGCATACGGACAGATGGACAGACGGACAGACATTTTCCCGTCCATCACACAATCCCAGAAAGTACCATTCTGGCAGTTATTCTCTATCCCATTTAAGAACGATCCTGTTCAAAACAAAGAGGCGTGGCTGTAATAGCCAGCACGTGAGAATGCATGTGTCACCGTGTTTAATATTAATTTGTTTATTCTCAGTACAACTCACCCGCAGGGTCGTCGTGAACAATGAATCCTTTGTTTTGTTTGCTAATTGATATACTATAATGGTGACGATGCCAGTGAAAGTTTGTTATTTCACGTGTAAATGTTGATATTATTGTTGCATGAACTTACGAACACTCGTTAGCCACACCCTGATAATGGCGCATGCTAATGACCAGGCTTTAAAACTTAGTGCCCGAACCCACAGAGGGAGTTGATTCCGGTTACCAACAACTTGAGTATAGGGGGTGGAGGATGATTGCGTAGGCTGATAAGACAGTCGTAGTACGGTGCCTCTCAAATTGGTCAACAGTGTACCTTGTCATTGTGCGTGTTTAAATTTATAATACGTGTTCGGAATGCCGAAAGTAAAGTGTTCTAAAACGCAAAAATATATTGAAACATTTGGGAGGGACACAAACAGGAGAAAGTATCGTTTTGCATGTTTGTAATGTGAGTTTAGATAATGAGAAGTTATTTTGTGGTCTTCCTATATCTGTATTGCGGTTTGTTTAATATAGCGTGAACTAGCATATGCTAGCTAGGGCATACGCCGAGCAAAGTCTGTACAGTACGGTTGCTGTTAACATATTCGATCGGGCACTAAGTTTTAAAGCCTGCTAATGACATTAACCAATCACGTTTTGTCACATGATGCGAATTTTCCGCGAACTCTCTGTGAGTTCTCCTCCCCTTTGCTTTGACTAGGATCAAACTAAAGGGATCAATAATAATAAATGTCATTATAGGCTTGTTGACGTAATTGGTTGAATGCTAATGGAATTTGAACCTGGGACCTCCCGAATACAAGTCCAAGAAGTAACTATTTCATAATATTCGCTCGGTATTGATTGTACTGTTATGCCAGTAATTTTATAACTTCTTGCTGTAGTCCCCTCTGTTTCCGTTACAAAGCGCTTCGGTGGACGTACGTAACAACCTAACGGTTTGGAACAGCAAATGAACGATTCTCACCCACAAGTTGCGGTTATCTAATTGAAACTTCAGTTCATTTAACCCACGAAGTGCTACGTATTCAAGTGCATCCACATAGGGTGCTGCATAGCACGAGAATCCAGCAAACATCCCCACATACGATTATTATTGAAGAGCGAAAGGAGGTCCTATTTTAATCGACCGACATATCATGTGTTTTAAATCTGTGTATTACGCGGTCATGTCCAAACGAGTTGTTCAATCTTCCTGCAATTTCACATGAATGTTCCTGGAAATCATCAAGATACATATATGCAAGGACTTTTATTTATTTATTTATTTATTCATTTTTAATTCAGCTGTGTTTATAGTCCTTTTAGCTGCGAGGCCATATCAGGAGTTCGGGATGTGTGTCTATACAGTAGGTTAGGCCATGAAAGTATTGATTGTCAATTGTTTCTATTATTGTTGCATTTTTATGGAGTAAATTTCAACTTATATTAATTTTGTTTAATTTCATCTGTGTTTATACTCCTTTCAGCTGCGAGGCCATAGGCTATCAGGAGTTCGGGATGTGTGTCTATACAGTAGGGTAGGCCATGGAACTATTGATTGTCAATTGTTTCTACTATTGGTTTATTTTTAAGGAGTAATTTTCAAGTGATATTAATTTAAATGAATATAATAGACCTACAAGATGAAATGGCGAAAATTTAAATATCCAATTCGGCATTTGCCTTTACGACTGGGGAAACCATGAAAAAAACCCATGTCAAATTGGCCGGCCGCGGGATTTGAGCCTGAGACATTCCGAATGCAAGTCCACGACGTTACCATCTCAGCCACCTCGCTCATTTTTTATTTTTTGTTCCCTTTTCAAAACGAAGAGCAGATATTATATATTTCTTTCTTTAATTGGATGCGAGATCTACTGTAATTTCGGAAAAGGTGATTTTGTACACGTTATTTTTAAAATATGTTATAGTATGCATACATACATACATACATAAATATATATTTATGTGTGTAAGAAGGAGATTTGTAGCTTTATTCTTGTATGTACTTTATTCAAGATCTGTTACAGAATTAAGAAAATAATTAATTGCTTTTCCGTCCAAGAAAATATCGTTTTCTCCGTTTCACATAAGCAGGGATTTTAATGTATGTTTCTTATTTAAGATGCCATCAATCATTTCGTAGTAACATATATTATAATACACATTTTTAAAGTGTGACTGGGCTTAAAATATGAGGGATTAGTTAATAGGTTAAGGTAAAATTTGTTAATTTTTTTTATTTCCGAATTTGTTACGTACTTTTCCGAAATTGAATTCCGGTGAATTAAAAACTACTTTTTTGCACGATGTAACTAATTAGTAGTACTTACGAATATTGTTGCCGTGGATCGTAACTTGACATTCCCACATGTAATCAGGTAGCTATGAAAACAAAAGAAATCTCAGTGCTGTAAAAACTACAAAAAGCACTAGTGCCGTAAATAAAACCATCACAATACAAGCCTTTATCGAAGGCAGGCTCCAAGGCTCCCCCAGTTTGTGGCGGTTTTAACAGGACAAATATTCCGTCCCCATAACAACCAACACATGCGAATCACTTTCTAAAATATAACTTCTATTTTCAATAATGTATATACATAATATTATCAGCTAATATCTCAATTAATATAATTAAATTGATATAAATAATCATCGTGCAAAACAACTTTTTCCAAATATTCGATTTATGCCCGGTTTCTATAAACTCGCGAAATACCTATGGGTGAATTATCCAATGGACAACTTAGTTCCAGAATCACCCACCAGAGCACTAATGGTATAATGAGGAAATAAAAATAACATATACTACCATGCCGGGGATCGAACAGTGGACCTCTTGAACCGTAATCCAGCACGCTGACAATGAGCTACGGTGAAGACTGAGAACACATCTTGAATAACGGAGATGTAATTGTTTCAGCCTATGATTCCACTACTGCAAGTCAAGACATGGTTTTGCAATATATATCATACTAATTAGTTCGGAAGAACATTATCTTCATATAAATACTACTACTGTCGAGATCTAATGCGTAAGAGGACGGAAAAATGAGAAGTACGACTCTAGTTTGCAATGTTTGCATACTCAGTGCTACCAAATACCGGCAAATACAGTCATTAGCGACAATGTACGGTACATGAAAATTTCAATAAGAAATATGTATATAAATTCTGATAAGCCCATCCTATTACGGAGAAACAAAGTCAAACATTACAGATCATCTCAGCACTTCTAAAACTGTATTTTACAGGTACTGCAATCCGTGCACGTCCGCCATATTTATCCTACGAGAGGTTAAATTTTATCCAGCCATCCATGAAAGGATAAATTAACCCAAAGATTTACCCTTGGAAAGATCTAGCCCTAGTTTATAGAAACATTTTTTCTCTCATTTTCATATTTACCCAGTGGACTTTTATCTAGAAACTCGCCAAAACTGTGTGTGATCGTTATCTTTAAATTATTTCTGTTCGTAAGAGTTTTCCTTGTGTAAATTCTGTTCATGGGATAATTTACCCATAGGTAATTCGCGAGTTTATAGAAACCGGCCATAAATTAACTTTTCAGAAGACTACGAGGCCGGTGATACAAGAATCGTGTAGAATATTAGTGTCACAGATCTCGAAGAGCATAGTCATCGCTTTTACAGTTGGAATACCATATAGACTACTGTACGTACTCCAAACGTTTCAGAGAACAAATTCATTCTGCTTGAGCTGCAGCTGAAAGCTGTTTTATCGCTCAGTGGAATAGCTATTGCCCGTCGGTAAGCATGAGTGAACGGTCATAACATTTACCCAGTTTACTACCCAGCGAATCAAGCCTCAAAGTGGTGCAGAGGAGAACATTCCTACTAGAATTATCATTCCAGTGGAATTCTCAAAGTGAAGCAATCACAAACGCTATGCAGCGTAGGTCAAATAAACCAGTCAAGATGGAAATATTAACATTTACATAAATTTGTCTACCCATACAATAACAGTATATTGAAAACCACAATTATTTTTTTTCCACTATTTTTCTGTAGGAAGAATGTTTGTTCGTACATTATTTTTCTACATAGTCCTCTCCCTGTTCAATGCACTTTGATCTAACAGGAAGTGCTTCAATACAACATGAGAAAAATTATTCTGGTTGACACTGTAGGCACTCATGCACTGCCGATTGGATGTCTTCGTCAGACTTGAACTTCTACCCTCCAAGGAGCTCCTTTAATGGACTATAGATGTTGAAATCTGATGATGCCAAACCTGTCAAGTATGAAGCATACGTCGTCGATGGTTTTCATGGTTGCACTAGCAGCATGAGGACTGGCGTTATCGTGTTCAAGCAAAACACCTGCTCTCAGCAACCCCCTTTTCTTTGTCACCATCAGATTTCCAAATCTTTGGTCTGTTAAAGCATCTCCTTGGAGGTGGCTACAACGTCAACCAAAATAATTTTTCTCAGGCGGTATCGAAGCTCTTCCTATCCAAGGAACTGGGAGGGGACTATTTTTTATTAAGCAATTCAACAGTATGCCCCGTTACAGTATAACACTGCACGCATTCTTTACGAAAGACAGTATTTGTATGAACTACTTATTTGTGTTTTGCTATATACTTATTCTAGCATTTTTTCTTCTTGTGTAATAATTATATCGTCTACATGTTTCTGCCTATGATGTATGTTACCTATGTTAATGTACCTAACTTAATTGTATTATTACAATTAGAACGTTTTACATATATTATTTACAATTGTTAAGAACTAATTTAAGTTGTATTATCGTGTACATCATAATATAAATTTATGTACTGTACATTTCTTTTCTACTGACTTTCTAAGTCTATAGTTTGAATGTAGTTTTTGAATCCCTCTGAGGTGCCGTGATAGAGCTTCTTTTTTCAGTGGCCAGATCTTTCCATTGTTTGTTATTTCTTTTATAAAATTAGCTGGAAGGGGACTATGTAGAAAATAATGTACAAGCCAACATTCTTCCTGCAGTAAAATAGTAGGATAGTATATTGCGATACAAGTGCCGTAAGCGATGCATACGGATCGAGGAAAGAGTTTGAAAAAACGAGGCGCCGAGTTTTTTCAATTTTCAGAGATCCGTTATGCGCTTGCGGCACGAGTATTGCATGCTATTTTTGGCACGATGATTATTTATACCAATTTAATTATATTAATTGTGATATTACCTGAAAATATTATGTATATACATTCTTGAAGATAGATGTTTATTTCAGAAAGTGATTCGCATGTGTTTGTTGTTATGGGAACCGAATATTTGTCCTGGGGGGCCTTGTCCATAAAGGCTTGTATTATGATGTACCGTAAGTAAATTTTTCCCGCACGCAACTCTTACCGCACATAGCAACACGATTGCGTGCGGGAATGTCAAGTTACGATCCACGGCAACAACATTCGTAAGTACCACTAATTAGTTAAGTAGTGCAAAAAGAATTAATTGATGTTTTCATTTGATTCTCCCTCGTAAGTAAACAAATGAATCATGCAGAGTGGGCCAACAAAATTGAAGCAATCGACAATAACCTTGCGTTATGCTAGGAAAATCTGTTTCGGCTATGTTTTTTTCTTTCCCGGTGGCTTTGGTAGCCTAGCAAGGCCACCTGTAATTAATTTCACGTCTAAAATGTACTGATAGGCCTACTTTCATGTTTTTTTGCTAGTTTTCGCGTATAAGTCGCGAACAATAGCGAAAATTAAAAATCCGGCGATTGATGAAGGTGTAAGGTGAATCACTACAAACTCAAGTTGTTTAAAAGTTCCATCATGTCACATCTGCATGTGTTATCTGCATTTCAAGAACTATGCTACAATGAAGACCCTGTTATTAAGTGCAGGAATGGTACTATTTTATGAGATTGTGTGGGGGACGGGAAAATGGCCGTCTGTCCGTGTGTCTGTACGCGCGATATCTCAAATACACTTTATTAGATTTTCATGACACTTGGTACATGCATTTATAATGTCCATGGAAAGAAGTCTGTTGATTTTGGACCAAATCTCTTGACCGGCACAGGAGTATTGCCCAATTTAGTGCCTATTCCATGGTAATAATTCTAGAGTGATAGGGGAAAAGCGAATAAGTCAAAATTCCAATGTTTTAGGAGAGACAAATAACGATTTATTTTCACAGCATTTTTACAACATTTCGATCGGTCTACCCAGATATTTTTTACATACTATAAGATACAGAGACTAACTACGTCAGAAATGAAATTTATGAGGCGCACTGCAGGCTACTCAAGAACGGATCACAAAAGAAACTATGATATTATGAAAGAATTACAAGCAGAACCAATCATGGACTATATACAAAAATATAGAAACAACTGGATATCCCACGTAAGAAGAATGAGCCGAACAAGAATACCCCGTCAAATTCTAAATTACCAACCATCAGGCAAGAGCTCATTGGGCAGACCCCTTAAACGATGGATTGAGACCGTAACGGCCTAATACATGATAGGATGATGATGATGATGACTATAAGATACTGTGTAAAAATATCTGGTGTAACAATGCTGTGGAAATATTTTCTTTTTTATTCTTGAAACTTTGGAATTTTGACTTATTCGCTTTTCCCCTATCACTCTAGAATTGTTTTAGAAAGAATTTATCAAATGCAAATCAGTTGTCATGATAACATATTGTTTTACAGTGTTCAAAGACGACTTTGGAAGTTGCATTAGAGTTAGCTTTGACAAATAACACTACCCACATATTCCTTCACGTATGCTTATCAAACTGGACTTTTGTTCTTTTGTAAGACCTGCATAATGAATCGAACTGGAGCTTATCTCGGAAATCTATTTTGAAAATAACTTATTTTCTGGAAAACATAATTGCAATTATCACTTATTAAACCCGAGTTTGTTACCTTATCATATCATCATGCTTACCAGAAACTGCTCGGATTACCTGCTGTAGTTATAAAACTCTAGCTTTTGGGTTGGAGAATTCGTGGAAGTTAGATATGTTGGCATAAGCTTTTAAAGAGATGCAGTAGGGATAGCATTTTAGAATTACGGAAACAGCATGTCAGACAATACGACATGATTATATCTCTTTAGGATGAAGTTTTGGCATACGGCAAGGATACATGTCAGCTTACAACATAAAGACGGGAGATAAGAGAATACAAAGCTTCTCAATGTTCCGATCGTGGGCGAATTTCCCAGACTATCTGCATTTAAATTCGTAAACAATTCAAAGGTTCTTGTCGTAAACAATAGCCCACACCTGAAACACCGTGTCTAGCTCTTATCTGTTTGTTCCTTCTTGTATAGGCGCCCGATGAAGGCTTCTATTGAATCTGATATGAATTACAGTAGATTTCCGAAAAGTGGAAGTTCATGAATGTTATATTTACAAACTCTAGTCTATATTAATAAAAGGAAGTGTCTGTCTGT
This sequence comes from Ectobius pallidus, assembly GCA_964059195.1. NCBI lineage: Eukaryota > Metazoa > Arthropoda > Insecta > Blattodea > Ectobiidae > Ectobius > Ectobius pallidus. The sequence goes on along the minus strand of CAXKWD010000005.1, from coordinate 159,431,150 downwards.
CTGTCTGTCCGCGATGCCCAGCGAAATCTACTGAACGCAGAGATCTGAAATTTTAAACATAGATGGACTAAAGGGTCGGAAAGTGCACCTCGAAGCCGGAATTTTAATTTTAGCTTTCCTTCGCGAGTAATGAGTGTAAAACGGGCAGAAAACGTGCATTTTTTGCGTTTTCGAAGCATCAGTTTTCAGTAATATATTTCAATGTCAAATCAATTACAGTTGGCTTTGGCTATTTTTGTCATACCTTGGAAATGAAACTTTCGCGATCGCTTGAATGTTGTAACTCACGCTGGTCGATTCATTTGTTTTTAATGTCAAGGCACGCATACATATGAAAAGTTCAACCTAATCCCGAAGAGGATTATTATTATTATTATTATTATTATAAGTGGGATAATCAATATAGGCCTAAATATGGTCAAACGTTGTTCGATTTGAACGAAACTCACTATACAGGGGTTTTCTGGGCCAAGGACCTCGAATCTGAGGTAGCTTTTACCAGGCGACGCTATCTAATCGTGGTATGTAGTCCATGTGATTTAGGTGTTAGTAAATATAATGATTTAACTATTATGCTCTTAATTTTTAATTTTTGAAATAATTATCGGGGGCTAAGCCGCGGGCACATGCTAGTATTCAATAAGTTTGTGTAGGCCTATGTTCCATTCAGAGCAAACTAACTAACATGCAAGAACATAGACTGAGATGGGAAGAAAGTGTGGGATATATTTAAGTTGGATGTCTCAGTTTCAAAATCACGTACATTTAATAAAAACATGCAAGGTGTTAATGAATAACACCGAAAAATTGCCCTTAATGGTCTACCTCACTGACAGACAAGTTACGTCATATGCAGTACTGTGAGGCAGACTAATCAGTGATATTATTTTGTGACCGGGCTTCAATACAGTTAACATTCAAGATGGATATATATGCAATCATGAACCACAGATACGTAAGGCCGTTAAGGGCAATCAGTCATAGGAGAGAGGTTCCATCTGGCGCTGTGAAGTGAACTCTGGCTTAGCTCAGTTGGTAGAGCATTGGCACGGATAACCGAAGGCCCTAGGTTCAAATCACAGTGTCAGAGGAATTTTTCTCCTATAATATTCTCATGTAATGTCCAACAGAGACAATTATCCATGGTCCAGGAATGCATATATATATATATATATATATACAGAGTGTCTAAAAAAATGTACTAACACTTTGAATGAGTATAAAAACATTATTTATGAACATAGAGACAAGTTTAAAGGCTTGAATTACAGAAGAAACATGTAATTAAAGAATCATGTTCGCAAATGTTCAAATTGATGACCGTCATTGTCCAGACAAAGCTGATAACGCGAACTTCGCAAACATCACCTCACAGTTCTTTTGGAATTTCGCGACATTGTCTTTCAATTTCCAATTTCAATGCATCAATTGTTCTTGGTTTTGTGCGATAAACTCTGTCCTTGTGGTATCACCATAAAAAGAAGTCCACTGGCGTGAGGCCTGGGGAACGCGCAGGGTATTCAATGCTACCGCTTTGTCCAATCCATGTGTTTGGATAAGCTGCATGGAGGTGAGCTCTTACATCTCGATGTAATCTGTACATCTGTAATTCAAGCCTTTAAACTTGTCTCTATGTTCATAAATAATGTTTTTACACTCATTCAAAGTGTTAGTACATTTTTGAGACACTCTGTATATACTGTATACATATTTTTTTTCAGGATTTTTTTTTTAAATTTAGTGAGATCATTTTGTATTTACTTTTACTGGGACTATGACCCAAAAAATTATTCATTTTGTGAGTTGGACTGCTTTATGTAATGCGAGGCTGAAACAAAATTAACCCTTGATAACTTGAAAGGGAGTGAAGTGTGCTGTTTGAAATGCTATATGACTGTGTAGAGCCCTGTAAGAGGGGCTGCGTGTGCTGCAGCTGACATAGCATGACCTTGTGTGCCAGCTTCAAAGGTCCCTGACTCCTGATTGATTTTCCCTGTCACTTCAAAGCCTAGATGCAGAGCAATGACGGTGAAAGTCCTTTGCCACTACCCCCATTCTGTTTCGTACGAAACTCTGGTAACAATATTTCACAAGGTAGTATTCTGTTAGACCTATAGCCGCCCGGAAGGGGGGCAGGGTATTGCCGTAGCCCCGCTGGAAAAGTTTTTTACACATAGATCTCTAAACTAAATGATTGTAAGTAACTAATCCGAATAGAGGCTCAAATTTCCACATTCTGTAAAATTCTATAATATTAAGGCAAAAGTTAAGTGTAAACTCAAATCAGGAAATCCCTGTGTTATGCAGTTCAGAAACTCTTGTCTTCTTGTCATCTGTCCAGACATCTATATATTAAAATTTATAAGACAATTATCCTGCCGGTTGTATTATATGGATGTGAGACATGGTCGCTTACTCTTCGGAAAGAACAGAATCTGAGAGTGTTCGAAAACAGGGGCGCTTAGGAGAATATTTGGGCCTAAGAGAGATGAAAATGGGGACTCGAGAAAACTGCATAACGACGAGCTTCATAACCTGTATTCTTCACCGGATATGGTAAGGGTAAATAAAACACGGAGGATGAAATGGGCTGGACATGTTGCGCGCATGGGGGAGGAATAACATATCTCAAAAGTATTGACTGGGAGACCCGAAGGGAAATTACCACTTGGAAGACCTAGACGTAGGTGGGAGGACAATATCAGGTTAGATTTAAGAGAAGTAGGATTTTAGAGGGATGGTTGGATGGAGTTAGCACAGAATAGGGTTGAATGGCGGGCTTAGGTAAGTGCGGCAATTAACCTTCGGGTTCCATAAAATAAGTAATATTCCTTTAGCTTCCTGAGGACTTGTCTATTGCCACTGAGTAAGTAAGTAAGTAAGTAAGTAAGTAAATCGAGTTGTTAGGGCAAAAACGAGTTGCCCACAGTTGACTACCTTAGATAGGAGCATGTAGGAACAATTACTTTCACTAAACTTAAAATAATTTCTAGCCAACTTATTACTGTAATGAAGGTAAGGCAATGGAAGTATCGCATTTTAAGGCTACCTGTGAAATTGTAAGGGGTAGAAAACATTCTGAATGAGACTTAAACATAGATATTATGTAAAACAAATCATACCAATTCCTATGGCCGGTCACAGGTTTTACCAGGTTACTACAATAATATTAATTAGGAAAAATCAGGTCAACTGATGTAACAAAGTGCCAGAATGGTTTTGCTTAATCAATTATAAATGCAATTATCATATGCAGAAAATTAGTTGTTTTTTAAATCGATTTCCGAGTTAAGCTATAGATCGATTCACTAAGCAGGGCTTACGGAAGAACAAAGGTCTAGGTTTCTTAAAAGTCAGGTTAACATCGTCTAGCATCAGCAGAACTATACAGATTTGTTATATCTTGACAATCGCACACCCACATAAAAATTTAGTTAAAAAAAGTCAAATTGACCGGCTACAAGTTTTGAACCAAGGACCTCCAACATGCGAGCCGAAGACGCTACCATCTCGGCCACCTCACTCAGTTTAATTGTGTAGTTTGATAAGCATATAAAGGAAAACTGTTATTTGTCAAGCTAAATGTATTGCAAAGCCGTATATGATCAATGTAAAACAATATGTTGTCATGATAACTGATTTGCTAACTGATAAATCCTTTCTAATATATTACCATAAAATAGGCACTAAATTGGGCTTTTCTCCGGAACCGGTTAACCGATTTTGTCCATTAACAATAGGCTTCTTCGAATGGACGTTATAAATGTTTATACTAACTTTCATGAAAATCCGATAAAGCGTATTTGAGTTATTGCGCGTACAGACACATGGACGGACGGACAGACGGACGGACAGACGGACGGACATTTTCCCGTCCTCCACACAATCTTATAAACCCATTCTGGCACTTAATAATGTTTGAGGTAACAAACTTACAGGCACTAGTATTAGTAGACCAAGTGTGGGTGTATATACCTGTGTTTTCATCAGCATTACCTGGAACAAACAAAAAACATAAATTAGAACCCGAGGCTTGTGCTTATTACACACATACTACAAATTATTCTACTAAACACTACAGGTCTCAGTATAAACGTTATGAATTTGCCTTATAGCAAGGATAAATGATACAGGTCAAAGGACAGTCAGCTTAACACCAATGAAATATTTTTTTGACGAAATATATGTTTAAATCCGTGTTAAAGTTGGTGTGACTAGTCAATACAATCTGGATTTTGTTTATAGATTGACATGACGATTTGAGCGCCTTATGCCCGGTTTCTATAAACTCGCGAAATACCTATGGGTAAATTATCCAATGGACAACTTAGTTCCAGAATCACCCACCAGAGCACTAATGGTATAATGAGGAAATAAAAAATAATTTATACTACCATGCCGGGGATCGAACAGTGGACCTCTTGAACCGTAATCCAGCACGCTGACAATGAGCTACGCTAAACACTGAGAATAGATCTTGAATAACGGAGATGTGATTGTTTCATCCTATGTTTCTACTACTGCAAGTCAAGACATGGTTTTGCAATATAGCCTACATTATACTAATTAGTTCGGAATAATATTGTCTTCAGATAAATACTACTATTGTCGAGATCTAATGCGTAAGAGGAAGGAAAAATGAGAAGTACGACTCTAGTTTGCAATGTTTGCACACTCAGTGCTACCAAATACCGGCAAATACAGTCATTAGCGACAATGTACGGTACATGAAAATTTCAATAAGAAATATGTATATAAATTCTGATAAGCCCATCCTATTACGGAGAAACAAAGTCAACATTACAGATCATCTCAGCACTTCTAAAACTGTATTTTACAGGTACTGCAATCCGTGCACGTCCGCCATATTTATCCTACGAGAGGTTAAATTTTATCCAGCCATCCATGAAAGGATAAATTAACCCAAAGATTTACCCTTGGAAAGATCTAGCCCTAGTTTATAGAAACATTTTCTCTCTCATTTTCATATTTACCCAGTGGACTTTTATCTAGAAACTCGCCAAAACTGTGTGTGATCGTTATCTTTAAATTATTTCTGTTCGTAAGAGTTTTCCTTGTGTAAATTCTGTTCATGGGATAATTTACCCATAGGTAATTCGCGAGTTTATAGAAACCGGCCATTAGACCGATAAAATGAAATTTTAGATGCCTAGGTCGCTGAAATGCAGTTTTTCGGCCTGTTACCAGTCCCCACAAGAAGCTGTTTTGGAGCACGTGTACCAAAAAAACAAATTTAAGCCAACATGTTTCCTTTATGATAATCATAAACTTTACCAGCCTACATCATCATATAACAACAATTTTCCACATCTTTGTTCACAAGAGAAACATCACTTGCCAAGGATGCACCAGTTTTTACGTGCAATATAGCCTATTCCTTCTCATAATCTACTGCTGCCGAGATTTTGCTGGCAGAAGCTCCAAATCGATGTTTCTGGCTTGGATTGAAATTTTCTCGGGATTATCACTCATGTTTTCACAAACTTTCGTAAATACTAGTTCGTATGCATTATTGTTTACAAATAAGCGGCTCATATATTAAGCATCTATACTGCATTTGGTATTGATACGGTTCATTGTTGTTCAGTGATTCAGGTGGCTGTGAAAATATGACGTCAATAAATGACTGACTGTAGTTTTTATTATAATTAATTATAGGGTATTTTTATTTCATTTCATATAAATTAAGAGCTTTTACTAAAAATATTTCATGCAATATTTTTTAGTAAAAGCTCTTTAACTTATATGAAATGAAATAAAAATAACATATAATTCATTGTAATAAAAGTTATAGACAGCAATACTAGATTTGTCCGGTAACGCGTTATTTTGCGTACTTGATACAAAAATAGTTATTTTAGGAAAGTAGCAGTAACTTAATCTCATAGTTGCCAACTATATTTTAGAAACACTAAAGTTTCTCAGCCTGGGGTCACATTTACCAGGGTTAAAAAGTTTATTTCATACGGTACTAAGTGAGAAGAACAAAAGTTCTACACAGCATAAGCATGTCAAGTATTATAATACCGAAACATTGGTTCCCTTTTGTAAAAGAATACATTTCTTACTGGTTTAGGACTAGACAACATGGCTATTTGATAGCAGCAGGGGGTACTTCAGCTACAACGTTGTAAAGCACACTTTCTAGAGGAAGCCAGACAAATAAAGATAGGAAAAAGTACAACGCCAACATCATAACTAACTAGCTCTATGTCTGGGAGACGCTTATTTCAAATGGACGTTCTAAACCACCCTATATTCGATGTCACACTGTCTTTTAAGCATAGTTTAATGTGGTTTTTACATATTCTATCCCATATGACCGCCAGTGAAATTGCGCTATCATAAATTAAGTTATTAGGGTTTAGAAGCGAGAATACGCTTGGTTAAGTTGGCACCACTCCAAAACTTGACCTCTGGCCTCCTCCGTGGTAAGTTTGTTATGGTGACCAACACGATATAATTCCAAAGCCCTATAGTGTACAGATCTGCGATAGCGGCGTCTCTACCGCATTAAAACAAAAACCAATCTCTCCCCAAGGGAAATACACTACAATACCACGCACGATACAGCAGCAAATGTGATGATCTTGGATACAAGAAATTGGATGATAAGCAACTTCGAATATTTTTTCTGCATGCAGAACTTAAAGGGGACATACAGCTTTCGGTGAATTTCGGAGGTGAGAAATAGGTGAATTTCATTATTTTTTCCTCAGCAATGAATTGCTTGCAATCTGATATACTCTTTATTGAACATTTCTACAATTGCGTACTATTTTCAAAATTAATCAAACTGTTATAGTTACGGGAAGTTATCGTTTCAAAATGGCAGCCACGTTTCATGCGCTAAAATGTCGTTTCCTTGATAACTTCCAAAATTATCAATATTTCTGAGTGATTATTGTTCTGAGTATTTGTTAATATCATATGAACAACATTATCTACAATCATTCATTTAACATTAATAGTTTATTTTTTAAGTATGTATATATATATATTAATGAAAATATATATTTTTAAAAATACTTATACTGTAGATATTTCAAAGATTGAAGATGGTGATGTTTATATATATATATATAGAAAAAAGAATCACTAAAAATATTGCCATTTGTGGAGATTATCACGGAAACGGCATCTTAGTGCAAGAACGTGGCTGCCATTTTGTAACGATTATTACCCGTAACTGTAACAGTTTGATTAATTATGAAAATAAGTTAGTATGAAATTGTAAAAGTAATCAATAAAGAATATGTCAGATTGGAAGATTGTAGAGCAATTCGTTGCTGAGGAAAATAATAATGAAATTCACCTATTTCTCACTTATGAATTTCACTGAAAGCAGTATGGCCCCTCATAATGAAGGGGGGCCAACATAAGGGGGTGTGGAATATCCCCCAGGAAAATACTGAGTTTTAGGTCTTCTAGGTGATGTCTCCAAATTTCTCAGTAGAAAAAAACTCTTGCCCAAAGTTTTAGTTACTAGCCAAAACACTTACTATAACTCAACGATATGCAATTCAATGACACAGGAGTGAAAAAATCTTCCTATTGATACTTTATACGTACGTAATAAACAGTAGCCTACTCGCTTTCAAAAGTGTAACTCATTTACTGGGCGGTGGCAGCTCGCCTGATTATTGACTTTTCTCTAGAACCAATCAAAACGCTTTCGGTTATCGAACATCACAGTTTATATAATCGATTATTATTACTATTATTATTGAATATTAAAAATTGAGAATCCCTACTGTAGAAAAGTCGGCCGTGGTGGTCTAGAGGTAGCGTGCCCGCCTCTGGATCCGCAGGTCGCGGGATCAAACCCGGCCGCGGTCGATGGATTTTTCAAGGCGTAAAAATCCTGGGCACGGAGTCCTCCGGGAGGGACTTTAAGCTGGGGGTCTCGTGTCGTAGATTTACGGCGCGTAAAAGAACTCCAAGCCTAAATTAGAGCCTCTGGACAAAATTTCTCGGCCCTTTCACGTCCAAGAAATACTTAGTTTCCAGAGGGGGGTTGCGAGGCGATGGGCTTACCACCTGTTCCTCTACCCTCTCTCGGAAAATAAGCATATCAAAATTAGTATAGATAATGAAACCTCCACTTGGAGGCCCATTCGCCCCACCTGGGGATCATAGGGTACCAGATACAGATACAGATACTGTAGAAAAAAAAAAACCATATGAGTAGTTCACATTACATTTCTTAATACGCGCCTTGCCGCACAGTTCTGATTTCTCCACAAATGCGAATATTCTGAATTCCGTTCCTGCAGTTTTAACTTGAATGTCTCAGCGACTTTTAACATAGGTGCTTAAGAGAAATTCAGAGTGGAATTCCTAGGCGCATCTTAATCCCACACCACCGAGGAAACCACACACAACAGAATATTGTAGCACGAGAGGCCAACAGAAGGGAGCCATACACGTTCTCATGTTCTCGCACCACAGGTTCTTCCATTAATTTCCACGCATTTGATGCCCTCACAAAAGCTAGACCCTCCCTCAGTTCGCTAGATTACAGGAAGGCGACCACTCTAACCCACTAATCCTCGGCTTTACTCCACTTCCTGACCTACTATTACGCCATTATGACCAGTCGGAAAGGATTATGACCACTGGCTACAACGCCAAGTCTGCACCGTTTCAACAGCCCTATGTCCACTGCGAATTTCCCCGTCGTCTAACCGAGTGCTTAATTCTAGCTTTTAAAATTCCATTTCATTTATTTAAATGAAGTAATACGAAGCTAGAGGGCTCTCATCTGGCTCTGAGAACAATTTATTCCACGCATTTGAAAGCAACCACTTTTTTTTTCTCTGTATTGTGGGCGAATGGTTTAGCAGAGGAGTCGTTCACGCAACCTCTGTTAGAAAGTCTTCATGATCAATAAGCACACAAGAAAATATCCATAGATACACACTATTTACGGGGTACGCCGTAGCGTAGTGGTTGAGACGCTACGCTCAAACAGGAAGGTCGCGGGTTCGATCCCCGATGAGATCGTTGGAGTTTTTCAATTGGCCTAATCCTTCTAGGGGCGATGGGCTTACCACCTGTCCCTCTGCTTTCCTCTAGGAAAATAAGCGTAACAAAATGCACATCGGTAAAAAGAAACCTCCACTTGGAGGCCCTTCGCCCCAACATGGGAGCATAGGATTCGAGAGAGAATCCTTCTGGTGGCACTATGGCCCTGGGGTCGACTGAGCCTGGAGTCGGCCTTCATGTGCCGAATGTCCAAAATCTGGTAGCCTCAACCTCCTGGAACCCTCTGGGCCTGTACAGGGAACACTTTACTTTTATTTTACTTACACAATATTTACAAAAGGGTTGAAGAAAACAATGTGGCAAGTCAATAAAATTATTATTATTATTTTTTTTTAAGTTTGGGAGAATTTCATTCCCTTAGTGGTATAGTCAGTTAATAGAAAGTGAAACGGTTTCCTCGTATTTACCACTAACTCATCTGATATAACATTATTTGAGCTAATGTTTCCGTACTATCAAGACCTTATTCAGCTGTGAAATTAATTCAAGGTGGCCTTGATCAGTTGCCATAGCAACCGGGAAAAAAAGAGCATCGCTGAAATCGATTGTTTGCTATATCAACACATCAATCTGTCTACGAATCGCAGAGATCTGAGTTCTTTACCTTTACATAAGTGGACAGAAAGGGACCATGAATACACGCCAAAAAGGGATAACACTGAATGGATTTGACGTAACTCACTGTGCGGGAGCTTTTTTCTTTGGCCTAGGGAATTCGAATCTGAGGTCATTTCAATCATGAAATGCACCCCACATCCGGGTTTTAGCTTTTTAAATTATCACTATATTTAATTGTTTGGGCACGATTTTGGTAAGGTTTATGAACATGTGGTTCTTTTAATCGTTTAATTTTTCATCTGTATGCCCATATGGCAGCATAAGATTCGTTTTATTCCTTTAATTATTTATATGGATTACGTAAAACAGTACAATTCAGGGGTGCGCGGGCAAAGAGAGTTAAGTCCACTTTCTTGTTACTGAGAATTAGAGTGACTTAATACACTATACCAGGCCAACATAGCTTTAGAGATGGATGAACCCAAGAAGCACACATCCATAACTACCGTACGATTTTGAATACGACTTACTGGACTTAACACAAGATAACATTTTTACCTATAACTCTATGGACACATCTCAATTTTTTAGGATGGTGGACTTAACTCTCTTTGCCCGCGCACCCCGTAATTAAGAATAACATTATGTCTCTCTCTTGGTCGTAGTTTTACCTCTCCCTTTTAGGATTTAAGCGACCCAAGCCGCCCGGGCCTTACAGGGCGGCGACCTGTCGGGAGAGGGATTATCTTTGGATCACATACATACTTTTTTGACCAGACAAGGACTTGGAGGCCTCCCCGGAAGAGTGATCAGCCCAACGCGGGGCCCTTCCGACAACACGAACACATAGGACGATACACACACACACACACTCACTCAGAACAAGGCAAGGATGGGGATGAAGATGATAATGACGGCCAGATGATATCCGGGGACCACAAGGGTCTAAAGTTACCTGACATTTGTCTCACAGGTGAGGGAAAACCCCGGAAAGAAACTCACCTAGGTAACTTGTCCCGACCAGGATTCGAACCCGGGCCCCCTGCATGAGAGGAATGAACGCATCCCCTGAGCCACAGCGGCGGACATAACATTATGTAATCCATGAAATTTTTGTAAAAAAACGATATCAGTGTTAATAAATATGTTTAATTATTATTTTCATGATAGTAAAGCATCTAGCAATTGAGTAAATAATCGCGGGTGAAGCCGCGGGCACCTGCTAGTTAAGTAACAATACCAAAAAGTCTATGTAGGAGAATTATCAGATAACAAATAAAACTTATATGCATTTATTAGAGTAATATCATTACGTATTTTTGTTTTGCTAGTTTGATTTATAATACAATCCAGATGGCATCAAATTATTACAAAATGAGACAATGTAAAATATATTCATTAAAATTCAGATTACAAACATAATGAAGTATTTACAATTCATTAACAACTGTGTATAATCCTGATTAATTAATTCTAATAAACACAATAGATGGACAAAATTTTCTTTAATTAAATCGATAATTGCGATATGTTATGTAAATTTTCGTTGAATTACATCAGGTTGTACTCGAAATAATATGAAAAGCTACTGTTTTCCACACAGAAAAGTCTACCAACCCGTTATATTCTCAATGAAATCGTACAAACTAAACAATAAAACAAAATAAGTTCTCTGCCATTCAAAATGGTATTGTAACATCAAGTTATGAGCGCATAAAAATACGAATGGCCCCTTGCCAGCATTTAGTTAACATTCGTTTGTGGAGACAGCTGGTAAATTCGTATTCTGTTCTATGTATTACTAAACGTCTATGTGGAGAAGGTTAATGAATAATCCATAAGGCAGGGCAAGCAGAGGGTATATTGAAATCAGTGCACCACATACAACCGCTGTCAAAATGAGATCAACAAGTAATTCTTCACAGTATGTGCTTGAATGCATATATCTAATCTATAATAATAAAATCAGGTAAACTGATATAACAAAGTGCCAGAATGCTTTTGTTGAATCAATTATAATTGCAATTATGATATGCAGAAAATAAGTTTTTTAATCAGATTAAAATCGACCAGCGTCAGCAGAACTACATCTTGATAATCGCTCACTCATATAAAAATAAAAATAAAAAATTAAAAAATCCATGCCAAATTGGCCGGCTCTGCGATTTGATCCAGTAACCTCCAGAAAACGAGTCCAAGACGTTACCATTCGGGCAACTCAGTCAGTACGACGGTTTAGTTTGATAAGCGTATGAGAAGGAATAGTGTTATTTGTCAAATCTAAATGTATTGCAACTTGAAATTCTTAAAATATATAAACATTTCACAAAATTAAGTGGCAAATAACTCCTCTAATTATTTCACAGAAATGTACCTTCTGTATAAGCTTATAACAGTATTCATGTAGTACTCAATTTCAACTAGATCAACGAAGTAAACAAACATCTGACTGCATTGCATACAAAGCCCTCAATTATTAAAAATGCGGCATTGTATCTCAACTGTTTGTTGACAGATAAATATGATATAAATTTTATTTGATAAATTCAAGTGATTTTCAGAAATTATATAATTTTTCAAGGGAAGTTATGATTTGTTTGGATTTTTATTGTCCGCGATATTTCCAGGGTTAAACTATCAATGTATTACTCGCGGCTTCGCCCGCCATTATTAATCGACACCAGGATTTTTAAGAAATTTACACTGGCAGTTTATTAAAAATGTTTGTGGTTCATATCATTTAAGCCGTCATTTTCATCTGCATTCCTTCCGCGCCTTATTCAGAGTGAGTTTGTGGGTGTGTCTCATCCTATATGTTCGTGTTGGCTTGGAGGTGGCCCCGGCATCGGTCATCCATGTCCTTGTCTAGTGGAAAAAGTTTGTACCGGTATGTGATCCATAGGTAATCCCTCTCCCGGCAGTTCGAGGTCCTGTAAGGCCCGGGCGTTGTGGGCTGCATAAAAGTACCTACAATTACTCTTCCGAAAAAGTAAAATGCTTGAGTTCCAAATTGGCTTTTATTAGTCAAAAGTTAAAATACCAATAAAGTTGTATGTTTACTATATTTATTAAGATAATTTTTATATATTTTTTGTCTGACGATAAGAATGCCAAATCAACATGCATTTAACTATCTGGAGGTAAAGAATCATGAGATAGCTTTGTCTGTAGCCCATTCTAAAGACAAAATAGGCAAACATGCAACGAAAGAATGAAAAATTCCTAAAGAATGACCATTAGAGAATAAAATTCCGAAAAATTCAAAATATAAATAAGCTATTTTTGTTCGTTTTGAGGCAAGACGAATGTATACAACATCCTGCATTGTCTGTGATTCTCAGAAAAAAATATATTTCATCAACTTCCAAGCCCCTATTGATAAAATATAACACAAGTTAAAACACCTGGTTGATGCGGCAACTACTTTAGCATAGAAGTACTGCGTGCAGTCTAGTCATTCTTCTGCAGGGGCGCTGCATAAAAATAAATCACAACAAATTGTACTCGTATACATTTGCCGTAACGAGCAGAGGATATAGATAACAATTATTATTTTCTATAATTATTATTATCTATTATTATTATTATTATTATTATCATCATCATCATCACCATTATCATCTAAATCCTTTGCTAGTTATGGCAAATGCATTGCGTCCCAAATTCTTGGAATTGGCTTTTATGGAGCGCCCCTGCAGAAGAACGACTAGACTGCACGCAGTACTTCTATGTCAAAGTAGTTGCCGCATCAACCAGGTGCTTTATGCTAAAATACAAATTTAAAGCTAACTTGGCAACTTGGAATGTACCTGAAACGGCAAGGAGTGAGGTCAGGTATATACATATTGTGTGAGTTAACTTTTCGGCAGTGAGCTTTAAGGGATATTGGGAATGAGATTTCTCACAATTTTATCACAGGTAATCCCAGGAGAGGTTACGAGATGATTGTTAGGTAGATTTCTACCTAGATAAAAAATCTACCTATTGCAATCGCTACCATTTCATGACTTTCGAAACATGCTTTCATATCTCTGCGTTTCATGCTTCCCTAACTAAGTAAGAAACCACCGCCCGTTAAAAAAAAAAAGTGATATATATACACATATTTATATATATCTTTACACGCTAGGGCCCTAATTTTGAAGATATTTGAACCAAATTTTATTATGTTATTTCTAGGCAAAATAGTTCAGACAAGTTCGTTAATAAGAAAAATTGACCCAAAGGGGGGGGGGGTCGGGGGAGCGGGAAGAAATTTTGAAAAATTAATATCTCGGCCCCTATGAAGTATAGATGGAAACTTTGTTTGAATAAATTTGAGTACTCCCTATGGAGTTCACAGTGACACCAACGATTCGGGGGTTTTGGGGGTACGAGTGGGGGTGGGGGGATGGAAATTAGAAATGTTTAAACCACGTCTTGTGGGGTATCGTTGAAAAGCTCTTGATGAGTACTCTACAAATCAATAACTAGTTTCTCGATAGTTCTCATATAAAGCAAGATTTGAATGTTTGAAAAAGTGTTCTTTCTTCTTTTTTGCATTTATTATTGCGGGTTTGACATGCTAAGGCTAAAGAAGAAGAGTGCTGCGCAGCGACAATAAATTAAACCAAAAGCACTTCGAAATCTACCTCAGCCTGTAGGCCTGCGTAAAGGGATTTTAGATTTCTGAGAGCGTAGTTCTTTTTATTGTTGTGTGGCATGTATTCTATTCTTTTCTGTGGCTTTCATGTTTAAGCAATAAATCTTTAATTGTACTTGTTTTATAACTACGCAACGTTGATAATATACATTAAAAAAACATTAGTCCATATTTTACTCATATTTTGAGAATTGTTAGCCCCTATGTATGTACATATTTAGCCAATTTCATATATAGCCAAATAGTAAGAGAGAGTCTTTTTCCGCCCGTCTGTCTGTCTGTGCGCGATGACCAGCGAAACTACTGCACGCAGAGATCTGAAATTTTAAACATAGATGGACTTGAAGGGTGGCTGAATGCACCTCGAAGCCGGATTTTTAATTATAGCTTTCGTTCGCGAGTTATGAGTGAAAAACGGGCAAAAAACATGCATTGTTTGCGTTTTCGAAGCATCAGAGTTCAGTTTACATTTGAATGTCAAATCAACTACAGTTGGCTTTGGCTATTTTTGTCATACCTTGGAAATAAAAAGCATTGCGATCGCTTGAATGGTGTAAGGCCACGCTGGACGATTCATTTGTGTATAATGTCAAGGCACGCAGATATCTGAAATTTTCAACATAGACGGAAGAGGGATAAGGCCTATAGGCCTAAATGGATATTGATCACTATGCAGGGATTTTCTGGGCCAGGGAACTCGATCGCTTTTGTAAGTCCGTCCTGTACGATTCATGTGTTTAGAATGCAGACATGAAATTTTCAACCTACACGGATAGTCAATATAGGCCTAAATATGGTCAAACATTGTTCGATTTGGACGAAACTCACTATACAGGGGTTTTCTGGGCCAAGGAACTCGAATCTGAGGTCGCTTTTTACCAGGCGACGCTATCTGATCGTGGTATGTAGTCCACGTGATTTAGGTGTTAATAAATAACTTATAATGATTTAACTATTATGCTCTTAATTTTTAATTTTTGAAATAATTATCGCGGGCGAAGCCGCGGGCACATGCTAGTTTATTAATATAGATAAATTACAACACCTATGATATTCGAAATTAGATCTATTCGTATGTTATGATACCGATTTCCTTGAAATGAAACATGAATAAGAAGATATACGTATACAATTCAGTTTCAGTCACTCTTACTCGATGTTAGTAATACAAATACACGAACCAAATTAATCATATGTTTCAGTGAAAGCTTTGAATAACTATAGCTGCTAAATGGCTCTCTTTGTGACAGCGATGCTGTTCACACATTAAAGAGAACGCTGGCAAATTAAAGGCACTCGCAGAACGTCTGGAGCGCTCGAATTGCGTCAAAAGGAGGAAAATCTAATTAATTTCCGGCAGCAAAGCCTGCTGATACAAGAAATTACACAAAGAAACACTCCCATCTTTATATCTTTTCATTCTTTTTTTCTCATACACGTAAGTATTTTCAACTGAATGCAGAAAGTGTTTCGGGTCAAGTATTCATCTTTCTATTCTGTAATACTTTTCTTTTGTAGGTGATAAAAGGTTTTATATTTACAGAATAAATAAATAGAGTCTGACTTTTTCTAAAGATTCACTCCTTAAACATTATATAAACGCCAATATTCCTCTTTTTAAATGAAATACATTATAGACTAACAACATCAAGTTTACTGACTTACTCATAGAAGCAAGAGGGAATATTCCACGGCCTTCTGTGAAGTACCGAGCGAAGTGGCCGTGATGGTAACGTCTTGGACTTGCATTCGGGAGGTCCCAGGTTCAAATCCTGTAGATGGACAATTTTACATGGGTTTTTCATGGTTTCCCTAGTCGTAAAGGCAAATGCCGAATTGGATATTTACATACCATGAATCATCCTCGCCATTTCATTTTGTATCACATCTATTTAAATTAATATCAGTTGAAACCTACTCCATAAAAATACACGAATAATAGAAACAATTGACAATCAGTAGTTTCATGGCCTACCCTGCTGTATAGACACATATCCCGAACTCCTGATATGGCCTGGAAGCTAAAAGGAGCATAAACACAGCCTAATTTAATAATAGTAGAAAGTCCTTATGGTCGTTACACCTTTCACCAAATTGAATATTAGTATTTATTTACATGCATAGTACAATGCTAACAGAATCTTTCTGTACATAATTTTACATTTTCCTCCATTCGTATTTATCAATCCAATCCATATTTTATAGTTCTCTTTCTTTACTCCCTATACTTATTTCATGCATCCATGAGTTTCGAGGCCTTCCCCTGATTCTTCTTCCAGGTGGACACCATTACCATACTCTTTTTGGTAGCCATTCTTATTTCATGTCCGTACCAATTTACAAAGTCCAAAATATAATTATTGGTATTCATTTATTCTCTTATAATTGTATTTCTTATTTTTTTAAATTTTGAATGTCCTGATGACGACCAACTAGCTTGGTAATATTTATTTATCTTTTTGTTTGTTTTTTGTTTGTTTGTTTGTTATTTCAGCTGTGTTTATACTCCTTTTAGCTTCGAGGCTATATCAGGAGTTCGCTATCTGTGTCTGTACAGTAGGGTAGGCCATGGAACTATTGTTTGTCAATTGTTTTTACTGTTGTTGCATTTAAAGGAATAAATTTCAACTGATATTAATTTAAATGGATATGATACAGGATGAAATGGTATGTAAATATCCAATTCGGCATTTGTCTTTACGACTGGGGAAACCATGAAACAAAAAATGTCAAATTGGCCGGCCACGGGATTTGAACCTAGGACGTGGCGGACGCAGAGGGGGGGATTGGGGGGATAGATCCCCCCCCGAAATTTGAAAAAAAAGGCTATATATGCACTCTAAGTGGCCAGTTTATAAACTAATTGTATAATATGTAAGTTAATTAATTTTTATAGTATTCAAATCCCCCCCCCCCCCGAAAAAAAATCCTGCGTCCGCCACTGCTAGGACCTCCCGAATGCGAGTTCAAGACGTTACTATGTCGGCCACCTAGTTTGGTAATGTTTATTTATTTAATGTATTAGTTGGTTAGTAAAAGCTGTGTACTATACTCGTGTTAGAAGAGGCGTTATTGAGCTATATGGAAGACTCTCCTTTCCTTTTTTACACTTTTATCATAACTAACTATTCTTTGACTTTGCTGGATACAAACCCTTAGTGTTGCTTTAAAGGTTGACTGTAATGCTTTTTGTTTGTGTTACACAATGTGTGCAAGTGAACTGCTATGCCGAGGTTGTTGTTTGTGTTTATAATACTTGTCGGTGCACAAATTCCACTTGACACAGTGTCGCCCTCTGCTCTCATAAAGCACAGCCAGGCCGTGTAATCCCGTCCACAAAAAAGCCCCCTTTCTGCCATCCATCCACATCTTGCTCACTGGTGAATAACATCAAAGTGCGTACGTAATACCTTTCAGTAGTAGCGATCTTGCTTTTATACAATATTAAATTAAAGGTCGACCAAATTAGAGTTTGATTCGTGAAACGAGAGTGTAAGGGGCTGGTTTCCATAACCAAGCACTATATTTATTCGCAGAACAAACAGGTGAAAATCACCGATTTTTAACTAAGCAGCCATTTCATAATTACGGGTGGGACATTCTAGCATATTACAACTACTTTTGTCCATTACAAGTCACAAATAATGAATTAGAACTGGTTCTGCATATTCTGTTAAATCTACTATGCCTTCTCCTTCATACTACATGGAAAGCATTTTTAAAAATTTATTTCGAATATTTAAAATTTGTTTTTCAAAATCTATTATGGTGTGACATAATTTGGACAATGATTTTAATGATGCAAAACAGAAGTTCATTTGCTCTTCCGCTATTAATGTTAGAGCCTTAATGTTGTTATTAATGAAGATAAGAGTGATTAAATACAAATTGTAAAGTATTTCCAGATTGTCAGAACATTTATTTAACTCTTACAATAATAACAAAAGTAGTTGTAGAAAAATATGAATAACAATAGTAATCTATAATAATAAAAGGAAGTGTTTATCTTTCTGTCTGTCTGTGCGCGATGCCCAGCAAAATCTATTGAACGAAGAGATCTGAAATTTTAAGCATAGGTGGACTGAAGGGTGGGAAAATGCACCTCGAAGCCGGTTTTTTAAATTTAGCTTTCGTTCGCGAGTTATGAGTGAAAAACGGGAAGAAAACGTGCATTTTTGCGCTTTCGAAGCATCAGTTTCCAGTAACACATTTCAGTTGTCAAATCAATGAACAGGTGGCTTTGTCTACTTTTGTCATACCTTGAAAATAAAACCATCGCGATCGTTTGAATTTTGCAAGCCCACCCTGGTCGATTGATTTGTTTATAATGTCAAGGCACGTAGACATCTGAAATTTTCAACATAGACGGAAGATGGATAATGAAAATAGGCCTAAATGGGAAAACATTGATCGATTTGGACGAAACTCACTATGCAGGGGTTTTCTGTGCCAGGGAACTCGAATCTGAGGTCGTTTTTCCCAGGCGGCGCTTTCTAATCGTGAAATTCACTTCTCATTATTAATCGTTTAGTGCTGGCCTATAAATGTTTTGCGAATAAGTGTTAATAAATTTAATGTTTTAATTATTTTGCTCTTAATTTTTAATCTTCCAATTAATTATCGTGGGTGAAGCCGCGGGGATATGCTAGTCTATATAATACAATAACAAATAAATGGAAAAGCGTAACTGAAGGCATCTGCTGAAAACGTAACGGAGCTGGTATATCCCATGTTTATGGGGAGCAGTTCTGAAAGTCTTCTTCAAGATGTTGTATATTTATGGCAAGTCCCAGGGGAGTCGGGAAAGCTTACTACAACAAAATGCTCCCAAAGGCATGGAGCCATATCTCGCAGCCAAAATCTCGCAAAGTTTGGAGCAGGTGTCAAGTTAACAACACATTTACTTATTAATATTCATAACCTAATTGAGGGACGGAGCGCAACAGTTGCGAAACTCAGTCACTTGATTTAAGAATCTCTGCACATCTTTCATTGCCAAATAATTGCACGAAAAATCGTAAAAAATGTGCAGAAATTAACTCAGTTACGTGAAATAGGCTACGCATTTTAGAATTAGTCAACTTCACAGTTTCGTTAAAATATATGATTTTGGTTATGCCGGGCCTAGCCCTTTAGGGACACAGCGGGCTCATTCATTCATTCATTCATTAAGATATTAAGTGCCAGAATGGTACTTCATGAGATTGTGTGGGGGAGGGAAAATGTTTCTCCGTCTGTATGTCTGTCCGTGCGTCTGTACGAGCGATAACTCAAATATTCTTTATCGGATTTTCATAAAAGTTGGAATACGCATTTATAACGTCCTTGGGACAAAGCCCATTGATTTAGGACCAAATTGGTTGACCGATGTCGGAATAATTCCCAATTTAGTGCCTATTTTATGGTAATATGAAGTAAAGTGATCCCTATACAGGCCATGTAAGCCCATAGAGTTCCAGGAGGTTGATTCTACCATATTTTGGACATTCGGAACGTGAAGGTGGTAAGGTTGTCAGCCTTACGCACCGGCCGCCTTTACCCCCAGGATTGCTCCTGGTACACATTTCTGTTAGAGGCTGAGTCGATCCCAAGGGTCATAGTGCCACCAGAAGGATTAGGCCAATTGAAATACTCCAACGAACTCATCGGGAATCGGACCCGCGAATTTTATGGTAATTTTAATATATCAGACAGAATTGATCAAATGCAAATGTGTTCTCATGGCAACATATTATTTTACAATAATCATATACGCCTTTGAAAGTTGCAATAGGCCTACAGATAGCTTTGGCAAGTAACACTACCCATATATTACTTCACACAGGCTATGCTTATCAAAATTTAGACCTTTATTCTTTCGTAAGCCCTGCTTAATGAATCGATATGGAGCTTAACATGAAAATCGATTACAAAAATAACTTATTTCCTGCATTTATCATAATTGCAATTATCAATGATTAAACAAAAGAATTCTGGCACTTTGTTACATCAATTTACGTTATTTTATTGTTATTATTATTATTATTATTATTATTATTATTATTGCTGTTCTTATTATTATTATTATTATTGACCAATTATGCAGATAACACGCGATTACAAAAATAAATTACTTTCTGCCTATCATAATTGCAATTATCACTGATTAAACAAAAGCATTCTGGCACTTTTTTACATCAACTTACCTAATTTTATTATTATTATTATTATTATTATTATTATTATTATTATTATTATTATTTGCCAACTATGCAGATAGCACGCGCACACGTTAGAAAAGGTAACTTAATCAAACAATACGAGACTCATAAATCGTCAAACTCTTGTATTTTATATGAGCAAGAATTGTGAATACAAGAAGCTGATAGATAAAATAAAAGTAGCGACGTTGCATAGAAAAGAGCATTATGAAGCTCTCTCAAGAATTGAGGGCACATCGCAACAAGTTCTGAAGGGAAAACTTTTCTATCAGTTAATGACGTACGTGTGTGTGTCGTGTATATCAAAGAGTTTGCAAGTTTGGCGCGCGCTGTTGCATCCAGTTAGATGCTGATCCCGCAAAATGACGTCTCGGCATCGACTCAAGATGCCACTTATCGAACTTGCACACCGTTAACGTCGTTATCGGCTGTGCTGCAAACTTCGTTCTCTTCCT
Source organism: Ectobius pallidus (assembly GCA_964059195.1). NCBI lineage: Eukaryota > Metazoa > Arthropoda > Insecta > Blattodea > Ectobiidae > Ectobius > Ectobius pallidus. The sequence continues at coordinate 159,410,226 of CAXKWD010000005.1, read as the reverse complement.
CCATCAGACCGCACACAAGTTAACCTAATCAGACTCAATACAAAATCACTTCTCAGGGCACAAAAGCAAGTGATTGCGAAATCGACATGTTAATTTATAGAACTCTATATTTAAACATTCATGCTTTCTTGATTATAATGAGTATGAGTAAGTGTTTATTATATTTATCTTTTTTTTCTCTTTCGTAGTTTTACCTCTCCCTTGTAGGGACCTTTATACGGCCCGCACCACCCGGGCCTTACCGGGCCGCGACCTGTCGGGAGAAGATTGAACTTTGGATCATAACATCATAAAAACTTTTATGATTTTTATTTAGAAAATAGGAAAATGAACTACTCTGAGGTATTCTGTGCCCTCAAAAACTAAACTAAACTCCGTGACATCCCCGAAGGGACAAGGCCTACCACCCGACCGCTGCGTCATATACCTGTAGGCAGATGGCAGGATTGCGGGCTTGTGGTCAGCATGCCGACACCCACGGCCGTTAATGGTGGTTTCCATGACCGGAGCCGCTACTTCTCTATCAAGTAGCTCCTCAATTTGAATCACGAGGCTGAGTGCACCCCTACCAGACCTCCCTACCTCAGAAAAATCCGAGGAGGTACCGGGGATCGAAACCCGGGCCGATGGATCCGTAGTCAGCGACGCTAACCACAAGACCATGCCGGCGGTCTTCTGTACCCTTAAGAAGTCCTAATACCTTTCAATATTGACACAATAAAATTATACACTCAGGGTGTGGAGGAACATCTTTCTTCTAACCCTCCTTGAGGCTGTACTCCTTGGCAGAGTGAATAATCTTTCCTTTAAGTTCTTCGAATTGATCATAAGTATCTGTATTCTCGGAAGTACAGGGACAGCAGCCTACTAATCAAATATGTGGTAATAGCATACACATATAGGTGAAATATTGAAATAATACTGTAAAATAAACAAATACAATTATTTAAATTCTGGAAGAACGTCAGGCAAACTAAAAAAATATGTAGGCTACAGTTCCTTCACCTTGATATTGATAATGGTAGAGCTGATGCCAAATAATTCTGCCGCGATATGCGAGGGACCACTAGGAGGCGGAGCTGTGCAACGAAATGTAACGGAGTTTGTCGATGATTTCAGTGTACTTGATTCATCCTAAGGGCGAGCTGACAACAACAACAATTTTATTATTCTTTAAAGAAACTTCCATTGCGTACGTGTTGGTCTTCACGTAAATTGGTTTGTCCATCGCGGCAAATTTATATGGCGACAGCTCTAAGAACAAGATCCGTGCGAAATACTTTTTCACCCGCAGGAAGGAAGAGTAACCGGCTAGTAAGATATAAAATCACATTTCTCCTATATAAAGGCTTCTCCCGACAGCAAGGAAAACCTGAAATCATACATCCATTTCGCCTCTCTGCTCTGTTTAGACTACCACGCATAACAGGGTTTTGCAGGTAGTCTAAACAGTTCAAAAAGGCGAAATGAAACACTTATTTTAGTAGAAGATTGGTTTTTTACTTAAATAAAGTGGTTATATCATGAAATAAGTTATTTTATACTATATTTGATATGGTAATATTTACTTCTTTATTTACTTTGATACTTAAACTTACCTGCGAGAGTTACAACCAAAATTTTTATAAAACATTATTTGGCAATGAAAATAAATTTTAGTTTCTGAATTTATTACAGTATAGGCCTAGTTTAAATAGGGATTATCAAAATCTTTGGAACACTATGGCTGTTATATATCAATTTTCATTTTACCTAAATTCTATTGTTTGTATCACTTTGTCTTCGTGTCAGCCTCTAATGAGAGAAGGTTCCTTACCAAAAATAACCATTTGCAAACAGAAATGTCACCACATTCCATGAAATATGGAGAGTAAAAAAGATATGTGAAATCCAACAATTTCGCGATATTTCGTGGATATATTTTGTTTAATAGTGATATTTTAAGTAACTACGAGTATAAAGGCAAATTTAGCTAATGAAAGCTTTTTCGTAAAATTTCTTGGGTTTCGTTGTTACAAAAAAAAAAAATTCTGTCCTATTGTCAACATCCCTTTTTCTCAATTAATACAAAACCTACAATCAGTGAATAAGGCATCAATGGACTGGATTTTTTACAGATCTCCGACATAACATAGGCCTACTCATTTTATGTTGAAACATACTGTTTGTTAAACATTTTCGTATAAGTTATATACTTTTTTGGGAAATTTTACGCTGAACTCACTACATAGAATACACACTGCATGTACAGTCTCCATGACAACAGTAGCTAAAATAGTTTAATTTTATGTAACATAGACTCAATTCACTTCTGTATACGTATGTAACTAGTTATATATATTCTTACTACTTACAGAACTTGTTAGTGTATTTGTTTGTTCTTTTTTTCTGTCTCTGGTTGAGTGTAAGAAAAGGCCTTAAGGCCTTAACTCTGCCAGATTAAACAAAGATTTATTATTATTATCATTATTATTATTATAATGATAATTAAAACATTTATATGAAAATTATGCAATTATGCTTGTTTCATAAATACACTCGTGTCTTAATAAATGCCAATACAGGCTCATTACATAGGCTAATGTACTATTAAACAATAAGTATATATACAACAATGAATGGTAATTATTAACGCTTTACAGAATCTGTGGGGTTGGTTTAGAAAACCTCATCAAATAGACTTTAAAACAATAGCATTATTTAAATGCCTAGACGTCACAAGGTTGCAGAGGGACAGGTTTTAAGGGGGAGATAAGGTGAGGGTGATACGGCATTCAATTCTCATACAAGAGCAGGGTGATAGTATGAAAATTAAATGCCTTTTCACACAACTCCATTTTATTGAATCCCCCATTCACTTTCCCCTAGTGTGGTAGCCAGGCATGAAACTGTTTTACTGCCTGGAAACGATATCCATGCCCTGGCCTTCATATCACCAGATCTTGCTTTCTGAACATGGCTATATCGCATGTTTTTGAGAGCTTTCATGCATTGCACTGTAAGTCTTATCTGACAGCCTGAAGGTTCAAAACCATTCCGTGGGGTTGAGGCAAAGTTCTCGGGCACTTGAAGAAGTAGCCGGAGGAAGACATGTCTTAGATAAAGCTCCTCAGTGATAATATACAGGGTGTTAATGAATAACACCGAAATATTTTACCTGTGTGTAGAGAGGACATAGACAAGCAAATTTTATTAGGAGATGTTTGCTCTATAGATTCAATTTTTCCTGTTACTGGATAAAATCTGCCAGGACATGGTCGCCACTGACTTCTAACATTTGAAAAAATGCAAAACAAAGGAACTTCGTTGTTAACACTGGAGTAATGATTAAATAAACTACTGAAGTGGCGACCACTCTATGTGATTAGTCTGTAAATTTGGCAGATTATGAAAACTCTAAATTATGATAGGCCTATAGCTGTTGATGAATGATTAAGAATCAGGTTTTTGTTGATCACTAAGAAGGCAAGTCAATTTAAGGAAATTTTTAACCCTATTGCGCTTAATTATTGACTTCTGAGCACCAAATTGTAATGACTTTAATGCCCTGTACCATACACATTTTACAACAGTGAGCAAAATTTTCCTAATAAAAGTTGCTTGTCTATGTCCCCTATATACACTGGTAAAATATTTCGGAGTTATTCATTAACACTCTGTATATGAGACTTTGATATATGCACTTATTTGATACACAATTTGTATAACTAGGACCAGTGAAATGCCGGTCAGTTTATACGGTTAACTTATTTCTTATTTATAAATATTTTCTTGTTTGCTTACATTTTTTTGCAACTATTCTTAATCTATTCTCTACGATACTTTGTTTTCATCCATTTCCCTTCCATGATATCTTGGTGGAAACGAGAACTTACTGCCTTCAGCGCCAGTAACATAACATACCTGCATCTTTTCCCCTTTAAATAAAATCAGGTAAAGTGATGTAAAAAATGCCAGAATGCTTTTGTTTAATCAGTGAAAACTGCTATTATGAAATACAGAAAAATAAGTAATTCTTGTAATCGATTTCCGAGTTAAGCTCCAGATTCATTCATTAAGCAGTGCTTACGGGAGAACAAAGGTCTAGTTTTTTTTTAATTAGATTAAAATCATCCAGCATCAGCAGAACTATACAGATTTGTGATATCTTTACAATCGCATACTCATATAAAAATACAACAAAAAATGTCAAATTCGACGGCTACAGGGTTTGAACCAATGACCTCTAGAAAGCGAGTTCAAGATGTTATCATCTCCGCCGCCTCGCTCGGTTTAACGGGCTAGTTTGATAAGAAATATAATATTTTCAGCTAATATCTCAATTAATACAAATAAATTGATATAAATAATCATCGTGTAAAAAATAGCGTGCAACACTCTTGCCGTAAGCGCATAACGGATCTCGGAAATTGAAAAAACTCGGCGCAAGCGCCTCGTCTCTTCAAACTCTTTCCTCGATCCGTATGCACCGCTTACGGCACTTGTATCGCAATATACTATATTATAATGGTAGAGTGTCGTACGACGACTTATGTTATTTTGAATCGTACATCTTAAAACTAAAGAACTTCATATCGCTTATGTTTAGAATAACCATCGAAAAACAGAAGGGAAGTATGAATAAACTAGGCGCTTGCTTTAATTTTTCTGACCTAGTTTCGGAATAAACTTGTCTAACGTGATTTTTTCGGAAATTTATTTTGAAACATACTGTAACTCTATAGTACGAATAAGCTCATATACGCAAAACTCGTTACAGCATATGCATTAATAAAACGCGTAACTGGATATGCCAAATCCAGCCCGATATGCAATGACCACAATCGATTATTTGGATGAATTATCGATGGTACCATTAAATTTTCACAGTATTTAGTTATAAAGATTAGCACATCACCGCAGCACCGCAGCCGTGACAACTCGGCAAGGTTTGATGCTTCTGTTACTCTGTTACAGTTGCCACTAATTAATATTGTACACATGCTAGGGAACATCAATATTATCAACAGGAAAGGTTCTGCATGCAGGAATGTGAGAAAATACTCAACGATTGGTAAATTTCATTTTTCCTTTTGAGGATGAATGTCTATGAAATTAAATTTTATAGATTTTTTCACCACCTTATTCCCTAAAAAATAATCCTATAAAGATAAATAACCTTTAAAACTGTCATAAGATTTTTTGGGGGGGAGCCTTGCTTTGAAATTACATAGAAATATCAGATTTTGTACAGGAATTAACGTATTTTACGGACCATAAGACGCACTTTTTTTTTTCACTTTGAAAACAGGGCCTTGAAAGCTTGGTGTGTCTAATGGTCCGAAGTACACTAAAAAAATTAAAATGACGGTAAATATTGCCAGAATACCATAATTATATACAAGGTGTTGTAAACGATAAGATAGTTACAAAGAAAATCAAGGATTGTTGAGTTCTTTTATACGAAAGGAGTTTTATCCGCAGGGTGGTTTAAATTGAGGAAAAGACCTCTTAATTTCCCGTTACACTTACCGTATGTTGAATTGAGGTTTAGAGGGTGTAAAAGAATTATCAGTGGGTAAAGTATTATGAGAAATCAGTTCAGTTGTTAAAATTTACGCGATGCCACCTGTAAGAAGAGAGTTTCGTACAATGCAGGTTTTAAGTTAGAAGTTTGACACTTAGCACTGAAAGTGAGTTATACTGATTCCACTGTACAAGGTCATTATCCTAAGTAACAGACAGAATTCCATAAAAGACATCCGGATCATAACAAACTTAAAATTCAGCACAGATCACAGAATGGTAAAAGCAACAATAAAATTAGAAAGAAGGCGACAATGGAAGAAACGCTCTAAACCAAGCATAGAAGCACTAGACAACGAACAGTACAAGACTCAAATGCAACACCGGCTCTTGCAGTTAGACCTCAGAACAGAAAGAGGGACACAGGAACTATACGACTCATTAGAGCAATGCATGCTCCAAGCATATGGTGACACAAAAAAGGCAGACAAAACAGAGAAACACGACGGAAAACTAAGCGAGACTACTCTAGCACTAATTGAACGAAGATCGGAGATGAACCAAGTCAGAGATGACTCAGAAGGTAATAGAGAAGAGTACGCTAAGATAGATAAAAGAACTAAAAGAGAAATACGAAAAGACATCCGAGAATACCAAGCATCTTCTACGCGACAGATACTAGAATCTTCCAAATCAATCAGAAAGGCAAAAAGAGAAATAAGTGGAGGTAAACAATGGATATTAGGAACCAAAGACTCGTCAGGAAAACGCACGACTGCAAGGGACAGTATCATTGAAACTGCCACTAAGTACTACAAAGACCTATATACAAGCTCTCTTCAAAATCCCGTATGGAACTACACATCAGACCCCACTACCAACAACTCCCAGGTCGTTCCCCCTATATTAGCCAGCGAAGTTCGGACGGCAATCAATGAATTGAGGAACGGAAAGACCCCCGGCGAGGATGGAATATACAACGAATTCTTGAAGCAAGCCTCAGACCACCTGATACCAGCGATCACCATTATCTTTAACAAAATTATAGATGCAGAAGAAATACCAGACCAGTGGAAAACAAGCACAATAATCCTCCTCCACAAGAAAGGCACGAAAGATGACCTCAACAATTATCGACCCATAAGTCTCATGTCAAGTTTGTATAAGCTGTTTTCAAAAATAATCACTAGAAGATTAACAAAAATTCTGGATGAAAATCAACCACACGAACAAGCGGGTTTCCGCTCTGGATACAGTACTGCAGACCACCTCCAAACTGTGAGCCAGGTAATGGAAAAAGCTGAAGAATTCCATCAAACAGTGTATATTGCCTTCGTAGACTACAGCAAGGCTTTCGACTCGGTCGAGCATGAGAGTGTAATACAAGCTTTACACACACAGGGAGTCAACAACAAATACATCAGCATACTCAACAAAATTTATAACCAGAGCGGTGCCAAGGTGAAAACAGAAATCGAAGGTGAAACATTTCAGCTCCATAGAGGAGTACGTCAGGGAGACCCAATATCCCCTAAATTATTTACAAGCGTACTAGAAAGCACATTCCGCAAACTACACTGGAACCAGGACTGTGGAATAAGTATAAATGGTAGCAGGTTAAGTAATCTAAGGTTTGCTGACGACATCGTACTGTTTGCCAAATCACCCAGTGAACTTCAGTCGATGCTTCAAGATCTATCTAACTCCAGCAGATTAGCAGGCCTCCGGATGAACAAGACCAAAACACAGGTAATGTCAAACGGACCGGCGACACCTATAACTGTAGATGGCACAGTACTGCAATATGTATCGGAATATGTGTACTTAGGACAAATAGTATCATTCCACCAGAAGACTGAGAAAGAAGTAAAAAGAAGGATTTCTCTCGCATGGAAGGCTTTTTGGTCCCTCAAGTTCATCCTCCTGGAGAAAACTCTCAGCAGAAAACTCAGAACCGAAACGCTAGAGACCTGTGTAATGCCGGTATTGTTGTATGGTTGTCAGACGTGGGCTCTCACTTCCAAACTTCGCAACAGTCTCCAAGTGTGCAAAAGAAATATGGTGAGAAAAATCCTAGGCATATCGTTGAGGGACAGAGTTACAAATGGAACACTACAGAAGATGTCAGCAGTTACCGACCCTGCACTGCAAGCCACCAACACCAAATGGAAGTGGGGAGGCCACGTCGCAAGACTCAAAGATGACAGATGGACATACAAGGCCACAATGTGGGACCCTCGTACTGGAAGAAGATCCCCCGGAAGACCAAGACAGAGATGGGCTGATCTCTTCAAGGAACTTGTAGGACGACAGTGGTCAACCAGAGCAAGAAATAGGAATGACTGGAAAGTTTTAAGAAGACAAGTGAACAGTGACTGAAACCAGTGCATATGCGACCGAAGTCTTACGAAGACAAGTGTATAGGATCGTAACAAGAGTAAGGACGTAAACTACAATGAAGTGCACAATGACCCAGACTAATGTAAGTGGACATAGACCAGGAATTGCATAAAAGCCCAAGAGCACAAATATCCCTCATGTGGAATAGCTCACCACATGTAGGTGTATTCGAGCTTACCCTCTTCGAGGAGGCCATTGCCCTTAACGGGACATTTAGGCTAATCATTTCATTTCATTTCATTTCATTTCATTCATGTCTTATATGCACCATTGGTAGCACTGGTCACAACATGGTAATTCGATTCATGGATGGTTGATTCATAGTATGCCGTGCTCTCTCAGCTGTTAGTTTTGTTTTTAACTGCTGCGCAGTCGCGAATCTATCGATAAACTCGTAAACTCTAGTGGGATTACCTATGATAATAATATGCGTAAATAGTATATTGCGACACAAGGGCGGAAAGGCACGTTTACGGGTCGAGGAAACAGATTGAAAACCCGAGGCGCCTGCGCCGAGGGTTTTCAAGTTTTCGAGACCCGTAAATGCCTTAACGGCCCGTGTGTTGCATGCTATTTTTTGCACGACGGTTACTTATATCAATTTAATTATATTAATTGTGATATTACCTGAAAATATTATGTAAATACAGACTTGAAGAATGGTGCTTATTTCAGAAAGGGATTCGCATTTGTTATTGTTTATGGCAACCGAATATTTATAAAGCGGGGAGGCCTTGGTCATTTCTGCTCGCAAATAAGCATTTGCGGGCGGTAAAGTAACTTTCCGCCCGTCGCCCTTAGCAACAAGTCACTTTCCGCCCGTCGCCCCTAGCAACAAGATTGCGTGTGGTAATGTCAAGTTACGAGCCATGTAAACAACTGTCGTAAGAAACACTTACTAGCTAAGGAGTGCAAAATAGTATATTGCGATACAAGTGCCGTAAGAGATGCATACGGGTCGAGGAAGGAGTTTGAAAAAACGAGTGGCTCGCGCCGAGTTTTTTTCAATTTTCCGAGATCAGTTATCCACTTACGGCACGAGTATTGCATGCTAATTTTTTCACGATGATTATTTATATCAATTTAATTATATTAATTGAGATATTACCTGAAAATATTATGTATATACATTATTGAAGATGGATGTTTATTTCAGAAAGTGATTCGCAACGGTTTGTTGTTATGCGAACCGAAATTTTTTTTCCTGGGGGCCTTGTCCTTAAAGGCTTGTATTATGATGTGTGCCGTAAGTAAATTCTTACCGCATGGGAAATTTATTTTGTTTCCATAGCAACAAGATTGCGTGCGGGAATGTCAACTTACGATCCACGGCAACAATATTCGTAAGTACCACTAATTAGTTACGTCGTGCAAAAACATAAATAATACACCTTGAAAAATTATTAGAATAGACGTAAGACAGAATGAAGGGTTAAAAATATAGCGGTGTGGTCCCACAATGAGAGGAAACATAAAACTGGAGACAAGTTTTCGCACGTAGATTAACTGTAATTTGACAGAAAAGAGGTTCGTACTTAAAAATTCTAACAGTAATAATTCTACTCATGATCATAAAAATGAATTTGTCTTCTTTCTCTTTGCAGGTAAGCTGAACTATTTGTTGTCATCACTGAGTAAGTAGAACTGAAATTCACGTAGATTTCTTTATTAAGTGCCAGTATGGTACTTTATGAGATTGTGTGGGGGACGAAAAGATGTCTGTCCGTCTGTCCGTCCGTGCGTCTGTACGCACCATAACTCAAATACGCTTCTTCGGATTTTCATGAAACTTGGAAAACACATTTATAATGTCCATGGGAAGAACCCTATTGATATTGAACCAAATCGGTTCACCGGTACCGGAGTAATGCCCAATTTAGTGCCTATTTTTATAGATTATGGCGCTTTTCTAATAGAAAGGCGCCATAACTCAAGTACGCTATATCGGATTTCCATTAAACTTGGTATACGAATTTATGACATCCATGAAAAGTTCCCTATTGAATTTGAACCTAATCTGTTGTCCGGTACCGGAGTAAAACCCAATTTGGTGTCTATTTTAAAGGCGCAATAACTCAAATGCGCTTTATCGGATTTTATGATACTTCGTATACGCATTTATAATGTCCACGGGAAGACGTCTATTGATATTCGACCAAATCGGTTGTCCAGTACCGGAATAATCCCAAATTTAGTGCCTTTTATGTTAGTATATGAGAAGTCATCCCAGGAATCTGAATATTGATATTCTGCCAGAGAATTGTTCAAAACATACCGAACCAACTGTTATTTCCAGATTCAAGCCGGTCAATAGCACTTAGTAATTTTTTCCCACATAGAGAAATACATTTTTAAAAATAAGTTATGTACATGTTGCCAAGATATTACTAAATTCTTGTACGCCATCAAAGAATTTTGTTGCTAAGAGATCGTTCTTCATTTTCGGCGTGGATCAAAATTAGTAGTGATTTGAGAAACATTTCTGTTTCTCAAAAGCATATAAAATGGAATCTCCGAAGACTTCAACTTCCGAAACCACACTCACTAGGCTTAGAATTCAGGTATTTATAGCCTGTGGTTTTTGTCCTGGTTTCTTTTATAACTTCGGCATGAGTAGGTTATTTGTAATCTTGGAAGCGTATTTCTTGCGTGAAACACCCAAATTAGAAGATAAAGCGTATAATTTTAATAAATATTATTGCTTCATTTAATATTAAAGAGCCCATTATATCCATGTAGGAGATAATGGTTTAAGAACTTCTGACTTTTATAGCCTATAACGTTATTTCAAACCGTATTTTGGGATGTTGCCTAATGGAATTAGTGCTTATGTAATTTTAGAACAACGTTTTTTATGAAGTTATAGGCCTAGCAGCGCGTCTCATGTTGTACTGTAGATACTAGTCATTTATTGATAGTCTACAGCAGAGGTACACATAGTTCCTCGTATAACCCGCCGGCCGCGGAAGAGTTTGATCAGGTCCTTAGCGTAGAGAAAATGTTGATACGAGCGAACAAAGATAACATCAACCTGCATACATAAATGTAGTAGACCTGGTCCGGGATCGAACTCTCAATCTTGCGCACAGAAAGCCAGCACGAAACCGACTGTACCAAAGGCGACTCACTTATTTGTAAACTGATGCAATCCAGAAGGAATAAGTTCAACAAAGGAAGCCTCGTTCGGTTTATAACATCCTTGCATACAAATATATTGAAAATCAGAGTCTGAGCACAAAGATATCTGCGTTTGAGACTATGAGAATGTTTGGAGAATCCATGTTATTACATCTGTTTCTTGGAGTATTGTAAATATAAATAAAATCGCTTAGAAGTTCACACAAAATTAACCTAAAATGGCGCAATGAAATAATGTGTGTTCACAGAATCGACTGCTCAGAGGGGAGGGAATCGTTGGGTCACGTGGTGCAGGCAAGGGCTGAAACTTGATGGCGGTCTATATGGTGATCAGCAAATAATTAGCTTTAATGAAATTAGATTAGACCATGTACCGTATTTTTATTGAATATCCAAAATTGGATTAAACCCTATTTCGCCCGAAGGTATATTAGGGTTAGAGATAATGAAAAAATGAGTTAACAATAGTTATTTATGAAACAAGTGGTGAAAACGAAATTTTCTATGTTCGCGAAACTAGCCCGTATGAGCGTGTGTAGCAATCCTACGAGCAAACTAAAACCATTTTACCATGTGTCACACACAATATGTTTTAGACAGACGTTAATATTTGTGAAATACAAATTTTATTGCGTGCCGTGCAGCGATATTGGGAACTTCCAGCCGTCCTGCCACCTAGTATGCACTTGTGCAGCAAGGCTTTGATTTTCTGGTGCATGGCTCCCAACATATTATGGGATGGAGTGGAGAACGCTTTCCAGCGATCAAGGATTACCAAAATATTTTTTCTTATCGAGGCTAGTGTTCACGGAATGACAGTGATGAAATTAACTGCTTTACTAGAAATTCTTATAAGATAGAAGAATAATTTCTTTAACATTAAATGTTGTTAATTGTTTTTATTTGTGTTATTTTTTATGCATAAGTAACTTAATCGTTTTAGAACTTATTTTTGAAGCATTATGCCATAACAAGGTAAGTAAAAAACATTTGAAACTTTGTTCACGACTTATATTAATGACTAGCTTAAAAGACCCGGCGTCGCCCGGGTTTTGTATTTTGTAATTGGAAATTAGCTTATGAAGGATTTTCAATTTTAAATTCTAGGTCCTTATATAGGCATTTATAATTTGAAATAGGATGAACGACTTATTACACTCAAACTATTCCCTCAGAAAACGCTTGATATAGTTTTTTATGGCTCATAGAGGATCTAGAATGTTGCATCCCATCGCTTGTACAGTGCACAGCAAGCCTGGTAGAGGTTTAAATAAGAAGAAACAGAAATTCCTGTAACATAAAATTGTAATATCGAGGCGGGAAATTTCCCACTCTTATGTTACCATAAAGCATTATCACTTTCATACTTTTCTCTCCAAAAACCTGCGATATAATATAATAATATACACATTACCATACCTCGTTTTGTTTTCTCTATGTCCAGGGTAGAGAAAGTTATGTGATTCCATTATTTTAGTGGATTTCATTCTGTAATATTTATTTATAACATGAATTATTTTGATAACTTCTCTTATTTGTCAAAATTGCATTTCATTTGTTTTTTCCAAGCCCACCTGATACCATTTGGCAACAATATATTCTGTGATTTGGAATTGATAATTCTATGTAAAAAGGGATTAAGTATTTTCAAAAACATTTAATTTTTGGCATTTAGAATCAGAATTTTTCAAAATCCTTTCTTAGTGAGCACCTACATTATGAAACGAAGGTACTGTCAAAATTCCAAGTCTCTACCTGTTATAGTTTAGGCTGTACGTTGATTCCTGTCATTCAGTCAATCAGTCAGTCAGTCATTCATTCAGTCAGTCAGGACAAAGCCTTTTATATATAAAGAGATACTACAGAAACCTCTACATGCAGGCACAAATTTGGATTTACGCAATTGGCTATGGAATATATGAGTGTTCAAGGTAAGTGTATATGCATTGATTTTATTTAGGCGCGCAACATAACCAAGGTAAATTGACTTTCCTTCATATTGAAGATATCTTTATATCTTCAGTTATCATTGATTTAAACTAAGGAAGTATATATTTCTGCGAGTCAATACCCTGGAGAGATTTCTCAATACTTGACATGAGTACTTTAAGAAGAGTTCGTTTTAATACATTTTAGAACTGTTTATTCGGGTTAATCTCAACGACATATTCCACCATCAATTTCACTCACCTAAAACTAAGTCACATATCACAGATTTATTGCTAGCACATTATTTGCTAATATTGACAAATATGATACCATATTACTCAATTATAAATATTATATAGGCCCTTTCACAGACATTCAAGAATTCTAAGAAGAGGTTAATTGCTATTTATGTATCGAGTAGGCAAAGCATAGCTTTAGCCAAAAACATGGGATGTAGACTTTTACAGCTTATTCCTTCGGTAGAACAATAACAAACTTTCAACAAAAAAATATTCATCGTCCTAGTTTCTTCTGCTTAAGCAACTTGTCTCTTTCCGATCTCCCTGGGGCGGGTCTTTTGAATATATTAGGTAATTCTCCCCTCTGTGTCTAGGTCCTCAATAACTTGCACGAAACTGTGTTCTTCGAGCTACGAGTTCTGCCCAACCATGTCTACATGATTATTAGGTGTTAGGTTATATAGAAGTTGAATTTCATCACTAAATGTGTCCTTCATTCCCTTTTCATTTATCTCGGTATTGTCTGAAAAATTTTCTCTGTAGGTCTACCTTGTTCTCGAATATTCTGAGTTTTTTGTTCTGAATTGTCGAAAAACGAATCCAGTTTCGCATCTACAGAGTACTACGCATAATATAATTGTTTTACATAACCCAAATTTCAGCTCATGATACAGCAGCGGAGGAGGTAGCAGCTCATGATAGAGCAGCGGAGGAGATAGCAGTTCATGATAGAGCAGCGGAGGAGATAGCAGCTCATAATAGGGCAGCGGAGGAGATAGCAGCTCATGATAGAGCAGCGGAGGTGATAACAGCTCATCTTACAGAAGCGGAGGAGATAGCAGCTCATGATAGAGCAGCGGAGGAGATAGCAGCTCATGATAGAGCAGCGGAGGAGATAGCAGCTCATAACAGAGCAGCGGAGGAGATAGCAGCTCATAATAGAGCAGCGGAGGTGATAACAGCTCATCTTACAGCAGCGGAGGAGATAGCAGCTCATGATAGAGCAGCGGAGGAGATAGCAGCTCATGATACAGCAGCGGAGGAGATAGCAGCTCATGATAGAGCAGCGGAGGTGATAACAGCTCATCTTACAGCAGCGGAGGAGATAGCAGCTCATGATAGAGCAGCGGAGGAGATAGCAGCTCATGATAGAGCAGCGGAGGTGATAACAGCTCATCTTACAGAAGCGGAGGAGATAGCAGCTCATAATAGAGCAGCAGAGGATATAGCAGCGCATGATACAGCAGCGGAGGAGATAGCAGCTCATAATAGAGCAGCGGAGGAGATAGCAGCTCATGATACAGCAGCGGAGGAGATAGCAGCTCATAATAGGGCAGCGGAGGAGATAGCAGCTCATGATAGAGCAGCGGAGGTGATAACAGCTCATCTTACAGAAGCGGAGGAGATAGCAGCTCATGATAGAGCAGCGGAGGTGATAAAAGCTCATCTTACAGAAGCGAAGGAGATAGCAGCTCATAATAGAGCAGCGGAGGACATAGCAGCTCATGATACAGCAGCGGAGGAGATAGCAGCTCATAATAGGGCAGCGGAGGAGATAGCAGCTCATGATAGAGCAGCGGAGGTGATAACAGCTCATCTTACAGAAGCGGAGGAGATAGCAGCTCATAATAGGGCAGCGGAGGAGATAGCAGCTCATGATAGAGCAGCGGAGGTGATAACAGCTCATCTTACAGAAGCGGAGGAGATAGCAGCTTATAATAGGGCAGCGGAGGAGATAGCAGCTCATGATAGAGCAGCGGAGGTGATAACAGCTCATCTTACAGCAGCGGAGGAGATAGCAGCTCATGATAGAGCAGCGGAGGAGATAGCAGCTCATGATACAGCAGCGGAGGAGATAGCAGCTCATGATAGAGCAGCGGAGGTGATAACAGCTCATCTTACAGCAGCGGAGGTGATAACAGCTCATTTTACACCAGCGGAGGTGATAACAGCTCATCCTACAGCAGCGGAGGAGATAGCAGCTCATAATAGAGCAGCGGAGGAGATAGCAGCTCATAATAGAGCAGCGGAGGAGATAGTAGCTCATAATAGAGCAGCGGAGGTGATAACAGCTCATCCTACAGCAGCGGAGGAGATAGCAGCTCATAATAGGGCAGCGGAGGAGATAGCAGCTCATGATAGAGCAGCGGAGGTGATAACAGCTCATCTTACAGAAGCGGAGGAGATAGTAGCTCATAATAGGGCAGCGGAGGAGATAGCAGCTTATGATAGAGCAGCGGAGGTGATAACAGCTCATCTTTCAGCAGCGGAGGAGATAGCAGCTCATGATAGAGCAGCGGAGGAGATAGCAGCTCATGATACAGCAGCGGAGGAGATAGCAGCCCATAATAGAGCAGCAAAGGAGATAGCAGCTCATAATAGGGCAGCGGAGGAGATAGCAGCTCATGATAGAGCAGCGGAGGTGATAACAGCTCATCTTACAGAAGCGGAGGAGATAGTAGCTCATAATAGAGCAGCGGATGAGATAGCAGCTCATGATACAGCAGCGGAGGAGATAGCAGCTCATAATAGGGCAGCGGAGGAGATAGCAGCTCATGATAGAGCAGCGGAGGTGATAACAGCTCATCTTACAGAAGCGGAGGAGATAGTAGCTCATAATAGAGCAGCGGAGGAGATAGCAGCTCATGATACAGCAGCGGAGGAGATAGCAGCTCATAATAGGGCAGCGGAGGAGATAGCAGCTCATGATAGAGCAGCGGAGGTGATAACAGCTCATCTTTCAGCAGCGGAGGAGATAGCAGGTCATAATAGGGCAGCGGAGGAGATAGCAGCTCATGGTAAAGCAGCGGAGGTGATAACAGCTCATCTTTCAGCAGCGGAGGAGATAGCAGCTCATAATAGGGCAGTGGAGGATATAGTAGCTCATGATAGAGCAGCGGAGGTGATAACAGCTTATCTTTCAGCAGGGGAGGAGATAGCAGCTCATAATAGGGCAGCGGAGGAGATAGCACCTCATGATAGAGCAGCGGAGGTGATAACAGCTCAGCTTTCAGCAGCGGAGGAGATAGCAGCTCATAATAGGGCAGCGGAGGAGATAGTAGCTCATGATAGAGCAGCGGAGGTGATAACAGCTCATCTTACAGAAGCGGAGGAGATAGCAGCTCATGATAGAGCAGCGGAGGAGATAGCAGCTCATGATAGAGCAGCGGATGTGATAACAGCTCATCTTACAGAAGCGGTGGAGATAGCAGCTCATGATACAGCAGCGGAGGAGATAGCAGCTCATGATAGAGCAGCGGAGGTGATAACAGCTCATCTTACAGCAGCGGAGGAGATAGCAGCTCATGTTAGAGCAGCGGAGGAGATAGCAGCTCATGATACAGCAGCGGAGGAGATAGCAGCTCATAATAGAGCAGCAAAGGAGATAGCAGCTCATAATAGGGCAGCGGAGGAGATAGCAGCTCATGATAGAGCAGCGGAGGTGATAACAGCTCATCTTACAGAAGCGGAGGAGATAGCAGCTCATGATAGAGCAGCGGATGTGATAACAGCTCATCTTACAGAAGCGGAGGAGATAGCAGCTCATGATAGAGCAGCGGAGGAGATAGCAGCTCATGATAGAGCAGCGGAGGTGATAACAGCTCATCTTACAGAAGCGGAGGAGATAGCAGCTCATGATAGAGCAGCGGAGGAGATAGCAGCTCATGATAGAGCAGCGGATGTGATAACAGCTCATCTTACAGAAGCGGTGGAGATAGCAGCTCATGATACAGCAGCGGAGGAGATAGCAGCTCATGATAGAGAGCGGAGGTGATAACAGCTCATCTTACAGAAGCGGAGGAGATAGCAGCTCATAATAGAGTAGCGGAGGAGATAGCAGCTCATGATACAGCAGCGGAGGAGATAGCAGCTCATAATAGGGCAGCGGAGGAGATAGCAGCTCATGTTAGAGCAGCGGAGTTGATAACAGCTCATCTTTCAGCAGCGGAGGAGATAGCAGCTCATAATAGGGCAGCGGAGGAGATAGCAGCTCATGATAGAGCAGCGGAGGTGATAACAGCTCATCTTACAGAAGCGGAGGAGATAGCAGCTCATAATAGGGCAGCGGAGGAGATAGCAGCTCATGATAGAGCAGCGGAGGTGATAACAGCTCATCTTACAGCAGCGGAGGAGATAGCAGCTCATGATAGAGCAGCGGAGGAGATAGCAGCTCATGATACAGCAGCGGAGGAGATAGCAGCTCATAATAGAGCAGCAAAGGAGATAGCAGCTCATGATAGAGCAGCGGAGGTGATAACAGCTCATCTTACAGAAGCGGAGGAGATGGCAGCTCATGATAGAGCAGCGGATGTGATAACAGCTCATCTTACAGAAGCGGAGGAGATAGCAGCTCATGATACAGCAGCGGAGGAGATAGCAGCTCATGTTAGAGCAGCGGAGGTGATAACAGCTCATCTTACAGAAGCGGAGGAGATAGCAGCTCATAATAGAGCAGCGGAGGAGATAGCAGCTCATGTTAGAGCAGCGGAGGTGATAACAGCTCATCTTACAGAAGCGGAGGAGATAGCAGCTCATAATAGAGCAGCGGAGGAGATAGCAGCTCATGATACAGCAGCGGAGGAGATAGCAGCTCATGTTAGAGCAGCGGAGGTGATAACAGCTCATCTTACAGAAGCGGAGGAGATAGCAGCTCATAATAGGGCAGCGGAGGTGATAACAGCTCATGATAGAGCAGCGAAGGTGAAACCAGCTCAGGATAGAGCAGGATGGAGTGGTTATAAGAATTTAAGGAAAATGATATTGAGACAAATCTTCAGTTTTCATATACGGTTCCAACAACTAAGGCTCTTAATCAAAGAGTTTGCAAATTTTTGTAGAGTTTCTATCAACATTGTACACCTTAAAATAAAGAAGTAGATTCTTTTATTTTAGTGTAATGAATTAGCTTCGTTGTTAAACAGCTTTGTAGTTGACACCTAAATTACGGCAAAAGTCAAAATTTTCAACCATAATATTACTCTATATAAGCTTAATTTTTTATCGTTTGGAAGATGCTCTGCCTTTGCAATCCACTTCCAGAACAGAATCATCTTCAAAACGTCCGATAGAATAACTCTGTAAAAGTTTATAATGCTGATCAGCAATCCTAGGAATGTTTGTAGGCTAAAAAAACAAATATGTATGTACATAGAAATCCTAGAACTGCTGATCAGCGTTTACAGCAATGTCGCATCAATATTAAATCATTCTGCCAGTTTTGATTTCTATCTATATCCTAGAATAGTAGTATTCATGGAATAATTTCGTATTACTATATACGCAAACTTATTGGAGTAATTATAACAAGGTACAGAACAGTGCTATTAGAACATAAATTCATTAGCTCAGTCTTTAGGTAACCTCTGAGTATAACCTCGAATGTATAGTTATTTGACTGTCATCTTAGCATCTTCGCCATTTTAATATTCCCTCTCTACATTCCGAGTATTCAGACATTAAGTCACCCCTTTTATTGCTACTAATTTGTATACGGTTCGTGGCCTACTGTGCCCTATGGAACATTACGTAAGAGGCAGTTATAAATAAACTTACAAAGTATAAAATAGTGGTGTTAAACGGGCTTGCACTACCATGTGTGACGAGAATAATGTTATTAATTAAGATGCATTTACAACGCTAGTTAGGTGATGTAATGCTTTGGATTGAAAATTAATAGACTCGACACTCGATATCCCGGCAGTTCGGATTACTCGGCAACCAAGGAAGGGAAAAATAAAATCAAGTAAACTGATGTAAGCATGTGCCAGAATGGTTTTCTTTAATCAGTGATGATTGCAATTATAATATGCATAAAATAAGTTATTTTTGTAATCGATTTCCGAATTAACCTCCACACCGATTCATTAAGCAGGGCTTACGGAGAAACAAAGGTCTGAAGATTGATAAGCATTTGTGAAGGAATGTATGGAGAGTGTTATTTGTCAAACTTACCTGTATTGCAACTTCCAAAGCCGTATATGAACACTGTAAAACAATATGCTGCCATGAGAACTGATTTGCATTTGATAAATTCTTTCTAATATATTACCATAAAACAGGCACTAAATTGGGCACTAATCCGGTACAGGTTAACCTCTATGGTCACATGTCAATAGGCTTCTTCCCATGGACGTTTTAAATGCGTATACCAAGTTTCATGAAAAACCGATAAAGCGTATTTAAGTTATTGCGCGTGCAGACACACGGACGGACAGACAGACAGACAAACAGAGGGACAGACATTTTCCCGATGTGGAGGTTAACTCGGAAATCGATTACAACAATGATCACTGAATAAACAAATGCATTCTGGCACTTGGTTACATCAGTTTGCCTGATTTTATTAAATGAAATGCAGAGATCACCAGGTCTACTGCAACTTCTTCATCAGGTTCCATATAATATTTCTAACAAATGAATGGCATAACACATTAGGAGCAAATAACGTTAAGTTTAGCATCGGAATAGAGAATGATAGACAATTTTAAATGTATATTTAACACGTTAATATTGGAAATTTAACATATTTAAACTATGACATGTTAATCAATGGAGATCTAGCTTTAAACAAGGCAAACATCGGGAGCCTTTTTGGAAAGCGAAACAATATTCTTCACCTTGGAACAGGGTAGTAAAAAAAATAGTTAAGCTATATGTAGGTCTACGCCCAAGAAATCCCCCCCCCTAAAAAAAGAAAAATTTCGTTTCTTGAAAACGGCATATTTAGACAGAAGTTCTTTTCTCTTTAATTTCGTATAATAATTTTTAAATTCTGACTGCTAGTTCCTTTGAAAGAGCGCTTTTTCTAAGAAGTTTCATTTTGCTAATCCCCTTAGCTATAAATCAAATTTCAGTATTTTTATTCTTCCCTCTCTGATAGAAGTTTCATATTGACTATTAGTTGTTACTAATATACTAGTAAGAAAGTGGAGCCATGCTGGGGTCAGAATGAACTGTTTGAACTTTTCATGTTCATTAAGGAAATGTGTGTTACACGCGTTTCGAAACAAGTTCTGCTCTCTTCTCAGTTTCCCTTAAGTAGAAAATCGCTTGGAATTCAATCATTTGAAACATCATAATTCTTCTATAATTTAACATATCATAGTAATTTTTTTTGGTCATTTTGAAGCTTGAAATGTTCTTTATTACTAGACGTGCAAAAATTTCTGATATATGAATATTCTACTGTGTTGCGATTTTTGTTTATAATGATGTGAAAAAAAAATATATTTTCAGTTTGAATAAATCTATGTAAAAATTTAAAACCTTCAACATTTAAAAAAAACTAATGTCAGGCACTAGAGAATTATTCTGTCTACAAAATAGTGAAAATTTTGTGTTTCTATCTTTCATAGTTTTGAAGCAATCATGCTTCAGGTTTATAGACTACATTTTCAAGAAAACATTTTTTATAAACAAATTATAAATAATCACAAAACATTTTTCGGTGAGATGTCTTAATATACAGCTATATATATATATATATATATATATATATAATTATATATATATATATATATAATATAATATAATATAACAACTGAGAGTCCTAATGTTTAAAAATAAAATTTTCAATGCCTAAAGGTGTATATATACAGGGTCTTTATTATAAGTTGAGACCGGGCGACGGAAGGCTTGAAACCGGGCGACGGAAGGCGCGCGCAGCCGGTCTGACCTTGATGCAACAGCGGCACGTGCAGTTATTGTTAAAGTGTCAACATGGTGAGACCCATTTCGCTGCAGCATCGTATTTTTGTGTGTAAACATTATTTTAAGTACGATTTTTACTTGTGGGGTAAACTTAAAGATAAGGTTTATCGAACAAATCCTCACACATTGGAGGAGCTGAAAGAAAACATTACGAATGAAATTAGGGCTATTACAGTGGAAGAACTCACTCGCGTCAGCCAGAATGTGGTTTCCAGATACAATGCCTGTATAACACAGGAAGGACGACACTTCCAACATATGTTATAAGGCAAGCCTATATAGCCTACACTTTAAGCGGGGAAGCCGCGCGCGTGCCGTCCGCGGCTAATGCGGACTCCGTAGCGGAGAGTGAAAACACCGGTCGCCCGGTCTCAACTTATAATAAAGACCCTGTACTTTAACACGTTAATAATTTAAACTATGACATGTTAATCAATGGAGACCCAGCTTTAAACAAGGCAAACATTGGGAGCCATTTCGGAAAGCGGAACAATGTTCTTCACCTCCGATCAGGGTAGCAAAGAAGTTAAAATAGAACTAAAGAGAAGCTGAAGAATTGAGGGGGCAGTTACAGCTTTGGGTGAAATTCATAGGCGAGAAATAGGCGAAATTCATTTTTTCTACCAAAGAATAGTTCTGTAACCTTGTAATATGGTATGTTTTTTATTGACTACTAATTTCAGAATTAATTTAACTGGTCCAGTTATGGGTAATTATCGGTACAAAATGACAGCCACATTTTGTGCACTAAAATGCAGCCTCCATGATACTTTCCACAAATGGCAAAATTTTTATTCTTTTTTCTATAAATTTGTAAACATCAAATGAACACCATCTACAATCCTTGTAATATCTACAGTATCAGTATTTAAAAAAATCAATTTTATCAGATTTTATTGTAGGCTAGCAGGTGCCCGCGGCTTCGCCCGCGATTACTTACTCAACTGCTAGATATTGTGTTTAAATCATTTATTTAACATAAAAATAATCAAAACATTACATTTATTAACACTGGCATCGTTTTTACATAAATTGCGGTAATTAAATAATTTTACTCTTAATTATATTGTTTAACGTTAAAAATATAAATAAACAAACGAACAAAACGAATCATATGCTGCCATATGGGCATACAAATTCCAAATGAAACTATTAAAATGAACCATAGATTCATGAACCTTACCAAAATCATGCTTAAATAATTTTATTCTAACGATTGCCAAGTCTCGTTTCATTTATTTCCAAAGCCTTATGTGAAGACTGCCAACAATACTGCTTTCAATTGAACTGCGATTTGGATTTGATAATTCTGTGTAAGAAGGGATTAAGTATTCTCAAAAACATTTAATTTTTGGAATTTAAAATAAAAAATTTTCAAAATCCTTTCTTAGTGAGCACCTACATTATGAAACGAAGGTACTGTCAAAATTCCAAGTCTCTACCTGTTATAGTTTAGGATCTACGTTGATTCTCTGTCAGTCAGTCAGTCAATTAATCAGGACAAAGCCTTTTATATATATGGAGATAGTGTTGTTCGTATGATAATAATCATTCAGAAATATTAATATTAGTGGAAGTTGTCAAGGAAACGGCATTTCAGTGCACGAAACGTGGCTGCCATTTTGTAACGTTAATTACCCGTAACTGTAATAGTTTGGTTAATTTTTAAAGTAGTAGGCCTATACAACTGTACAAAGAGTCAATAAAGAGTATGTTAGATTGCGAGATTGTACAGCAATTGAGAAAAAAAAAGAATTTAATCTATTTCTTACCTATGAATTTTACTCAAAGATATATGCCCCCCTTAAGCCATTACATAGTAAAGCTCATTAAATGAATTTCCTACAAAACCAGTTGGATTAACAACGCCTTAACTCCGGATTGGTTTCCATAGAGTTTTAAGTTAACTGTCACTTTCCATTTAAACTGTAATACATCAAATCTTCGAAAGCTGTTCGCAATTCCGTTTCTGGCACGGAAAGATGTATTGTTCTTGTTTGAAATTTAGACATCTGGGTTAATGTTATGCTTTGCAGAACTGACAGCTCAATATTGTAGGAATGTGTGCAGCAAGTCGCTGTGGATTTGTGTTAATTGCAGTGGTTTTGTTTATACAGTTCTAACAGACGTGTTTGTGTGTGTGTGTGAGCTAGCCTTCTCAATGAGCGACGTATGTGGCCTCTAACGAAATGCTTGCAAAAGCTTACACATATAAATTTTGTTCTCAACGAAAATGAATAGTAGGATGTAAGTAGGGACCGGATTTTTAGGTTTTTAAAAACACTGTTTTAGGTTTTCCATTAGGTGAAATAGTTTTTTTTAGGTTTTTTCTCCAAAATATCGTTTTCGGGTAGAATAATTGGTTTAATGAATTTAAATATGTTACATAGGATTCAATACATAATACTTTTAAGGTTTAACTTAACAAAATTGACTTAAATTTGTGTAAACTTGCTTTAGGACAATATTATACAATTGAAGAAAGAAAGCATAAACAATCAAAAGAAGCAGTGAAAATAAGATTGCCTCATATTTCCTGGTTACAGTAAGGAATACGCCGGTACTCTTACACTTCCTCTCTTGATATTGTCCATCCTAGACGACAATGGGTTGAACGAAACGCTGGTGGTATTAATTTCAACCAGACAAAAATTGTTGTCTCTCCGCAAAATATCGATTTCTCAACTGACAAATAAAAAAGACAAAAAAGTAGCCTAAAATATATATTTTAGGTTTTATATCCCGTTTAGGTATATTTAGGTTTTTATACCCCATTTAGAAATTTTTAGGTGCCACAGAATTTATGTGGGTGAATCCTATGGACATGATTCGAAAAAGTGTATGAGCGCTTTTTGTTTTGGAAGCAAGGAAAAAAATAGGTAAAAACCTAAGAATCCGGTCCCTAGATATAAGGTAATACAGAGAAGCTTGGGTGTCTAATTCAGACAACATAGCCCTTTCTGTGGACTCATTGTGAGTTTGGTGTACGCTAAGGGCAAACAACAGTACCTACTTACTCATTTACTTATTTAACATACTTAATCCTGGGCGTTATATCTTCTCCTGCGTGGTCTTGTGGTTAGCGTCATTGACTACAGCTCAGTAAGCCCGGGTTCGATCCCTGGTACCTCCTCGAATTTTTCTGAGGTACGGAGGTCTGGAACGGGGTGCACTCAGCCTCGTAATTCAAATTGAGGAGCTACTTGATAGGTTTTGGAAGCCACCATTAACAGCCGTGGGTGTCGGCATGCTGACCATGCCTATGGTAGATGACATAGCGGTCTGGTGGTAGTCCTAGTCCCTTCAGGGATGTAGCACCACGGAGAAGTTTTAGATATGTCTTCTGAGAACCTTAGCCCAATCACTTCCGTCTTCTGCCGTTTTTCTCCACTTCTTTACATGCAAATTTCTTAGGTTACTTCATCTATCCCTCTTGATCTGGGTCGTCCTATAATCCTTATTCCTTCCATTTTATTATAAAGTATTCTCTTCACCAATCTTTCTTCATTCGTTCTTATAACATATCCTATCCATTGTAGTATCTTTTTTCAATCTCCGACACTAGATTAAGATCTCCATTCAGTTTTTGCAGTTTATCGTTTGTGCTCTCTCTCCATGCATTTTACTGGGCAATGCATTTTATTTTCCGTAATATTATATATTCCCATGTATTTAATCTTACTGCTTCAGTACCAGAGTAAATTCTTGCACATTTAATATTTGTTTATTTGAAGGTCAAAATTTAAAGCAACTTAATATTGAGAGTGTAGTCTTTATAGGCCTTCCCTCAATAAGAGAATAAACCAAGGAAACGAATATTAGGAAGCTCTGTGCCACTTCCTTGAATAGCTGTATAATGACACTTTAAAAACTTAAAAAATATTTATCCTTATATGCATAATGTATCCAATAGTTTCCCTAAATTTTTAATAAAATTATGAATTTTTTAATAAAATTATGAATAATAAAATTATGAAATTAACTCGAAAGAAGTTTTAAAATGTACCTAAAGAAAATAATAAAATATAGTAAAATTTTATATAACTTCCCCAATTTAGTAGTAGCCAATACAGCTAAAGTGTACCAAATAACATAAACAACAAATTCTAACATGATTAACAGTATTTGAATTATCCAACGCAACCACTTTTTAACACGAACTTGAACAGATGAATAAATACATCAAAATATTTATGGGTTAAGAAGGATGTGTGGCATGCAGATGGTTTCTTAAAATATTAATGGACAACTTCCGTACTTCTAACCCTATGTCAATTCTGAACTGCTCATCAAGGCCAAATCTCATATAAAAATTAAAAAATAAAGTGATGGTACCCCAAACATTTATCATGACCCCTATAACTTCAATGCCTGTGAATATGTATTTATCTGTTAATGTCTGAATATTGGTTCGTAAGATTTACAAGAATGAATCATGATCCTAATCACTTTGTTAAGAGTTTTCGTTTCAGTCCGGCGAGTTGTGTATAATGAATAAATTGGAATAAACTGGAATAAATTGCTTGGTTCTGAAATGGTACGAACATTCCTATCTTTAAGAAAACTGCTAATATATTACATATTTGGATACCTTCTAGAAACCATTGGCACGTAACTCTGACTGATCCTAGATTACACTTGCACGCAATTCAGACATTTTCTTGCTATCCGCACGCAATTCGTAAACGGTCATGGATTTGTGTTCGATATTCCACACTGGATTTTGAGATCGAAAGTAACTCTGTAATCACATGGTATGGAGAGTGACATTAAAGTAAAAACTGTTCCTTTTCCCTGTAGTTTAAATTAGAGAATCGTTGGAGTTTTTCAATATTGGCCTAATCCTTCTGGTGGCACTATGGCCCTGGGGTCGACTCAGCCTCTAACAGAAATGAGTACCAGGTGCAATCGTAAAGCTGACAACCTCACCACCTTCATGTTCCGAATGTCTAAAATCTGGGAGCCTCAACCTCTTGGAACCCTCTGGGCCTCCATGGCCTGTAATAGGGAACAGTTTAAATTAGAGAAGGTATTACTTAATGCGTAACATTTTTGTTTACAAATCCCATGGGCAAGTTCCAATTCCACACTCTGTTTATAATTGTTTACTTTCGGTCTTTCAGTCTTCAATTAGGGTCCTTAGTTATTTTCCTTTGTATGTCGAATACACACTGCCTTAGGCACAAAGAAGATAGAAAATAAACAAGCACGGAAAGAAAAAGGTGGATGAGGAAAACTAAACCAATTTAAAGGGGCATCTAGCCTATCAACTGGATTCTAGTAATATATTTACTTTTCAAACGAATATCGTGTGCTTCTCCCTTAATGTAAAACTTTAAGAAAATAAATGTTCAGTCTCTGAATTCACAACAGGGAGTTCAAGGGAAGATTAAGCTAAATATTGAAAAAGATACACTTTTTACGCAGTCTTTCCCTTCCTTCCAAATTATCTTAGGGTTTCCACTTCCCTACTTCGTTTAAAGATGTGCTTCCATAATTCATGAATTAACGATCTCTCTGTTTTGAGAACACTGCATGCGAGGGGTAACAACATCTTGTCCCTGCGCCAAAGAGTGACCAACGAATTACCGAAATATTAAATTTAAGCAAAAATTATAGCTTCAAATTTATAGGTCAGACTAGTCTTACTTCGTGAAAAAATTGGTTTTACTACAACGAATTTAGCCGGGTGAAAATCAGAATTCTCGTAGGAAAGGTCCTTTCTTCATCTAGATTTTTAACTGGACGCGATTTTGGCGACTAAACGGATATATAAATTTTTATTTTTTTATTTATTTTATTTATTCAGAAATAAAATCATAAAATTATAATTTATGTTATTCTACAATGTTCCTGCTGGCGTTTTAAACAATAGACATTAAGTAAGTTGAAGGATGTATATATATATATATATATATATATATTTATATATGTATATATATACATATATAATTTCAAATTACCTTACTAAATAACCTTACATGTTGTATTAGAATTAAGTATTGCAGATGTCTAGAACATTCTCACTGAACATACTGTAAGTAAGTTATATATTTGCAAATTGTGTATATTGAAGTTAAACTAAACTAAACTCCGTGGCGCTACATCCCTATATATATATATATATACATATATATATATATATATATGAATATATATATATATATATATATATATATATATATATATATATATATATGAATATGTTGAAAAATAACTGAATGTTTGCTATACCTTAGTCCCTATATTATTATTATTAATTATTACTGGCATGCACCATTCCTTAAGAATACTACATGCCTTTAACTTCAATCCGGTCTTGAAAACCACCATTAACGGCCGTGGGTGTCGGCATGCTGACCACATGCCCCCCAATCCTGCCATCTGCCTACGGGAGATGACGCAGCGGTCGGGTGGTAGGCCAAGTCCCTCTAGGGATGTAGCGCCACGGAGTTTAGTTTAGTTTAACTTCAATATACACAATTTGCAAATATATAACTTACTTACAGTATGTTCAGTGAGAATGTTCTAGACATCTGCAATACTTAATTCTAATACAACATGTAAGGTTATTTAGTAAGGTAATTTGAAATTTATGCTTTAGTTACTCTATATCTGTGAAGTTTATGGATTTTACGAAATTAACAAAGTTCTTTAAATGAGTTTTCATAAGTTCCTCTTTGGTTACGGGCCACACGCATCCTCTACTTTGTATTTTCCTGATCATGTCATTTCTTTGTTGGTTTACAATTTTACATCGGAATATTATGTGATCTACCGTTTGATCCTCTTCTTGGCACTTGCATAATGGGCTATCCAGTAAAGCAAATCTGTGGGGATATGATCTAAGGTTGCCATGTCCTGTGATCATTGTAGTGAATTCTTGGCAAATAGGCAGTTTCTGACTTAATCTGCTTCTGACAGATGGGAAGAATTCTTTAGTTATTACTAGACCTGGGATTTTAAGGCAAATGCCTATTTTGTTCCTTATGAAATAACATGAAGACTTTTAAATATGTTGACATTTCATGATAAATCACTTATATTTATAGAGTTTTTTATTGCCCTAGAATGCCTATTTGGACCTTTGGAGCCTATTTTTACTATTTTAGTGCCTAAAATGCCTTTTTTGTACATTTAAATAAAATGCAACTTCTGTAAATTTTACGATCTTATAATGGACATCCCTCTTATGAAAATGAAAACAGCAGGGGTGGGTTTTTCACAGAAACTTGATTATTCCAAACAATTGTCGCTAAGGAATGCTGACTGACGGGAGAGGGGAGGATTAAGGGGGAAGGACTACTGTGTCAAGTCACCAGTAAAAGAACGTCTGTTTAAGTGGATATAGTTCGTGATGCCTAATTTTGCAGTTATTTCTGTTAAGAATAGGTATACCACGTTTCTTGCAGTATAAAAAGACCATGTTACAGTTTAGGTGTATATTGTATTACTTTAAAGTCTATTTTCTATCTATTTACACATTTTTTAAAGCATATTTCAAGTGCCTATTTTATCTTTTAAAAGCCTATTTACTTGATTTAAAAGCCTATTTTAGGTGCCTAAAACTAATTTTTTTAGAGCCTAAAATCCCAGGTCTAGTTATTACTCATTTCCTTGATGCTGTCCATTGCTGAATTCCTTTATTTGGAGAGACTCTTTCTCATGCAATATATTATCCCCTGCCGGACTGCAAAGAAAACAATTAACATAACGATTAGGCGATGTCACAGTGTGCCCGAATCCCTTGGAGACGTCTTGGGTTCCTGTAACATATTCGCCACCGGAATTGAGACATTTTTCATACCGTGGGACCAACGTATGAATATCTCTGTCGGAGAAGTCTGCCGCCTGGGATTTGAACCATTGTGTGGCAACCATGTCCGCCTCTTTGACACTTATTTCTTGTGTAGGAAAATAATGAAGTGAATGGGAGCGAGATCCGGGCTGTAGGGTGGATTTTTAAACACCTCCCAGCAAGTCTCCTGCAGAAGTTCGACTAGAGGTGTTTAAACATTCACCCTACAGCCCGGTTCTCGCTCCCATTGATTTCCATCTTTTCCTACACCTCAAGAAATGACAGAGAATGACAAAGAGACGGACATGGTTGCCACAAAATTGGTTAAAATCCCATTTTTTTGTACTTTCGAAGCATCAGTTTTCAGTAATACATTTCAATTGTCAAATCAATTGCAGATGGCTTTGCCTATTTTTGAAAATAAAACCATCGCGATCGTTTGAATTTTGTAAGCCCACCCTGGTCGATTCATTTGTTTATAATGTCAAGGCACGCAGACATCTGAAATTTTCAACATAGACGGAAGAGGGATAATGAAAATAGGCCTAAATGGGCAAACATTGATCGATATGGACGGAACTCACTATGCAGGTGTTTTCTAGGCCAGGGAACTGGAATCTGAGGTCTTTTTCCCAGGCGACGATTTCTAATCGAGGAATGTAGGCTACTCCACGTGATTTAGGTGTTAATAAATATGATTATGTAACTATTATGCTCTTAATTTTTAGTTTTTGAATTAATTATCGCGGGCGAAGCTGCGGGCACCTGCTAGTGTCTTAATAAATGTCATTATAGTTTCTTTGCATACTGTACTATTACAGTCGTATTGTGTTACTTTATAACTGTATTTGTCTCTTACAAATTTGAATATGGTTGGTTACCCCTGCTCTATGCTTTAGAAGAATCTTCCTTTTTGTCTCTTTGTCTTGTTCTTGCTTTAAAACAATATCTGCACCGGGTCTCAGAGCTTGCCAGAGGCCAGGCTATTGTTTCCGTATTGGAAACCCTCCTTGCAGAAAATGAAGCCAGCTCCCCCTATTAGCATACTCTGTCTGTGTGACTGTAAGCCCGGCTCTAACTCTTTTCATAGTTACTTTTTCACTTTGCAAAGATGGTTCAAATTATTGGAAACAAAAGGATAATCGATGGGTTCAGCTTAATATGTTTCCATACTATTGGCAACTTCCAAGATAACAAATTCTCCACAGTATTCATTTGACTATATAATACGAGAATAATGCCAACCATTGAATTGAATTGGGCCATTATCCAGTGCCATGATTTTACATCTCGTTACTTGTTTAAGATTAAATTGAGAAGAATAATTAATTTATTACTATAGAATATAGTGTAATCTCAACAAACAAAATAAAAGTGTTAGCTTTTGAAGGACTAGAACCAGTAAGAGCTAAAATAGTAATAAAAAATGAAATACTCCAACATGTAAATTCCTTCAGTTATTTTTGCACTCCTTAACTAATTAGTGGTACTTACGAATGTTGTTGCCGTGGATCGTAAGTTGACATTCCCACACGCAATCTTGTTGCTATGTGCGGTAAGAGTTTCAGTGCTGTTATGAATATTACGCCACACCTCATAATACAAGTCTTTATGGACAAGGCCCCCCAGCACAAATATTCGGTTCCCATAAACAACAACATATGCGAATCACTTTCTGAAATAAACATCTATCTTCAAGAATGTATATACATAATATTTTCGGGTAATATCACAATTAATATAATTAAATCGATATAAATAATCATCGTGCAAAAAATAGCATGCAATACTCGTGCCGTAAGCGCATAACGGATCTCGGAAAATTGAAACTATTTCCTTGAAAAAACTCGGCGCGAGCGCCTCGTTTTTTCAAACTATTTCCTCGATCCGTATGCATGCCTTACGGCACTTGTATCGCAATATACTATAGGATGCAAATTGACAAATACTGAGAGCAAAGATATAGAATTGAAACTTATTAAATTTCAGCAATTACTGGGAACGATAAAGAAAACATTACTAGGAAAGGTTAGACAAGAGACAGTCCTTAAATTTTATAAAACGATGGCACTCCCAACATTGCTTTACGGATCAGAAACATGGGCAATAACAGAACAGAAGGAGCGAAGAATTGAAATTGCAGAAATGAGATTGTTAAGACCGTTAGCGGGGTACTCTTTATTTAGAGCATCAAAGAAATGAAGATATAAGGAATCAACTACAAATAGAAAATGTAATTCAAATAATAAACAATTATTCAAATAATTGGCACGTAATGGGAATGGATAGAAGCCGCATACCCTTCAAAGCATTACGATATAAACCAAGAGGTCGAAGAAATGTAGGAAAACCTAGAAAATGGTGGAGTGAGACCAGTTTTAATCAGGAGACGGAACAGGCCAGTAGGCCTAAACCCTGTTGTTAAAGAAGAAGAAGAATATAGTGTAAAATTTTCCGGAGGTAAAATAGTAGCTCGTTCGGATCTCTGGGTAGGGACTACACTGAGGGAGTCTAAAAATTGTAGAAACTATAGACTTAGAACGTGGAATGTTAGGAGCTTGTATAGGCCTAGGGGGCTTAAATCGGTAACTAGAAAATTAGAGAAATACAGTTTAGATTTAGTAGCAGTACAAGATTGCGCACATGGGGGAGGAAAGACATATCTAAAAGATATTGACTGGGAGACCAGACATTTTTTTCGGTTTCTAGGCACATTTTTTCCTGGTGTTATCTCGATTTCGATTTTTTTGTCACGATCACAATACTTTCTCTATACTACGTAGGCCTATATGTGAGAAAGTAAAAGTCAATAATAAGGTATGTGCAATATATTTTTCCACTGTTTATTTTAAAATCTATTTAGTTGATTTAACATTATACAATAGCAATACACTGTAGTACCCGGATTTTATAGTCGTTGCCTTTGGCAATTGTATTCACTCTGCCGTATTTTAATGTTTTTTTTATTTTTTTATTTACAATAAAATTTACAACCCGTGTTTTGCCGTTGGCATATCACGGGATATTTACATTGTATGTTTAGCTCCTTGAAAGATTGCAGAAGCTATTCTTGTAGCGAGCGGAAGATGCTGTTGATGAAGTTTGAGACAATGACTGTGTTTATGTGAGCCTTCAGAGTGTGATACAGTTCTTGTTTTGATAACACTGCAGGCCGGTCTCTTGAGTATGTTGTACATTCCGTTAGTAAGTGAATTGCTGTCTGTGGCGCTTTTTCGGGACAGCTGCATAACGGAGAGGGTGATTTTTTAATCCTGTGTAGATATGATCTGAAGCATCCGTGGTTGGTCAGGAATTGAGTGAGGATATAATTTGGCCATAGGGATATGGAAAGCCTTTGTTTGATGGAGGGGATAAACTGTTTGGTTTGTTGTGCTACCTCTGCATGAATATAAGATGCGTTCCAGATGTTTATATAGTAGTTTAGTAGAAGTTGTTTAGCCAGCGATATGGAGATGTAGTTGTATTCTTTCGAGTTTCTATGGCTGGCCGCTATCTTAGCTAGGTAATCTGCTCTTTCGTTTCCTTTAATCCCCGTGTGACCTCTGATCCAGTGCAGTGATACTTGGGTAGTACTCCTAAGTGCGATCATTTTCTTTCTAATGTATACAGCTATAGGCTGGGTTGTTCTTTTGTTAGCTATGGCGAACAGCGCTGCTTGTGAATCCGCGTGTATGGCATACGATGTTTTATCTTCGTGTTGAGATATAATCCAATCTATTGCCATTTTGATTCCTATGAGCTCAGCTTGGAAAACCGAGCAGTCGTTGTCTAATCTTTGCGTTCCTGTGTATATTTCTAGTGATTTTTCTTCTGCAACTATTCCAGCTCCGACGTGTTTGTCCGTTTTGGAGCCATCTGTGAAGATCGGAACATTTGCTGAGCTTATTGTGCCATTGAAGTCAACGACAATATTGTTGTCTTTCGGATGTATTCCTCCGCATCTGGTTGGGAGTTCCACTTTCTTGAGCTTGGGTATTACTGCGTTTATGGGTCTGCCTCTTCGGACAGCTCTTATGTCTTTGTGTAGTAGTAGAGCCTGTTCATTGAATTTACGGCCATCAAGGTTAAAATATACTTATTTTCGGCGTTTTTGGCGAATCTGTCAAAGTGCGCATGCGTAGACGAGGCGCGTTCAGAAAGTAAGTTTCTCTGGGACTGTTTACAGAAACAAAACACAATTTCATGGGAATATTTATTGCAACGTATAGAGCAAGTGCTGAGCAATTTTTTTTTTCGCCACCGGAATTGATAATGTTTGTTATACCGTGGGACCAACTTTTGAAAACCTTTGTCGTAGAAGTCTGCTGCTTGCGATATGAACCACAGTGTGACAACCATTTCCTCTTCTCTGTCATTCCCTGTCATTTCTTGAGGTGTACGAAAAGATGGATATCACTGAGAGCGAGGTTCTGGTTGTAGCATAGGCGTACCGAGGGGGGGTTTTGGGGGTTTGAACCCCCCCCCCCCATTGATTAAAAAAAGGAAAATTATATAATTTTTTTAAGTCTGCCCATAAATTACTTAATACAAATATAAAGCGTGGGAAGCTTAAAACTCGTTATTTTGCGTCTTAATTTTTAAATTTTTCCAGGGGAGGACCCCCGGAAGCTTAAAATTCGTTATTTTGCATCTTAATTTTTAAAACTTTCCGGAAGCATAAAACTCGTTATATTGCATCTTAATTTTTAAAATTTTCCGGGGGAGACCCCCGGAAGCTTAAAACTCGTTATTTTGCATCTTAATTTTTAAAATTTTCCGGGGGAGGACCCCCGGACCGCCCTCTCCCTGGAGGGTATTCCATACCCCTTGGATGTTATAACCCCCCCCCATATGGTCGGCCTGGTTACGCCTATGGGTTGTAGGGTGGGTGTTTAAAGTCTTCCCAGCAGAACTTCTGCGGGAGACTTGCTGGGAGGTGTTTAAAAATCCACTCTACAGCCCAAATCTCGTTCTCAGTGATTTTCATATTTTCCTACACCTCAAGAAATGACAGAGAATGAAAGAGGCAGAGATGGTTGTCACACAATGGTTCAAATCCCAGGCGGCAGACTTCTACGACACAATCATTAAAAAGTTGGTCACACGGTATGGCAAATGTCTCAATTCCGGTGGCAAATATGTTGAAAAATAGCTGAACACTTGTTGTATATGTTGCAATAAATATTTCAATGAAATTGTGTTTTGTTTTTGTGAACGGTCCCAGGGAAACTTACGCTCCTCGTATGCTAACGGGTTATGAGTGGGAAACCTATCTTAGTAAAACTTTCGATATTATCGAATAGCAATATTTCCTTAGAAAACCACTCTCAACACTTAGGCCATTTCTTAAACGGAAACGAGGCTTCAACGGAAAAATGGCCAGGGCTCTTGCGATGCCTTTAAGGGAGGACCGAAGTGTTGAGAGTGATTTTCTAAACTATTTAGACTAGAAACTTGAAAGTTTGCACACTTAATTAAAACATAAACAGATGTTGAAGTTTCAAATTTCATTTTGATATCTCAATTTGTTTTCGAGATATAATTAAATTAATCAAAATTGAAATTTATCTCCTGCGACAGATATTAAAAAACTGGTTCTGAATTTTTTATGTGGGATTCTATGAAGCTTGCTTAACAGATTTAATGATACAGATTTTTTATCTTATTTATACTTTTTGTTTTAAAAAAATATTTTACCCAGATAAATAAAAAGTTGATAAAAAAATTGGTATATTTTTATGCAAAATATTAATTTAAAAGAAACTAAGACCCATACCAAAGATCTGGTTAGATATTTTATTACACACATCACAAAGTACACTGTGAAAAAATTTCATAGCTGTATCTATATTTTTATGGGAGAAGATAGATTTTGAATGTGGCAAATTAACATGAAAATTGAAACTGAGAAAACAAGCGGTTAAAGTTTACATGCACTCAGAGTAAAATATAAGCATCTTCTGTACCTTTTAATAAACCTTTATAATTACAAACTTTATAATTACACTGTACTATCACTAAATATGAATGGAGCCCTACACAACACTTATATTATATATTTTACAACTAAATACACTATAATAAATACGGCTAGGTAACAAAGGATAGCACGAGGATTACTGTACGTGCGTCAGAAACAGTGTGCAAAATTTCAAGTTTCTAGGTAGGTTTTACTGCAACTGTATGTTGTGGATACAGTAAATTACAGTAGGTCTGGAGAGACTGAATCAGTGCAGTTGGAAAGTTTAATTTATACAAACGTGGAGAATGGGTAGCCGGGCCTAATGGCTCTCCAACCAGTCAAGAGTCTCGCTGCTGCTGTAGTTAGGATCTAATCCTCGTAGTCAATAATCACAACTTTGTTATCCTGTATGGATACAAGCATTAAGCTGTGCTCACAAACTACCTCTTCACTTCTATACAATGTACAATCAAAGTAATTTAAACTATTTATTCTGGTTTACCACTGTACAACAACATTCCATGCAAATTGCTTCAAGTCTGAACTGGTGTGCAGCTTCAATATTACAAAATTATTATTATTATTACTAGACTTCGGATTTTAGGTAAAAACCTATTTTGATCCTTAAGTAATATATGGACGAAAACTTGAATATATGCATGTTTCATAAGTAACTATGCCTAAAACTGATACTTTTATAGGACCTAAAACAGCCTATTTTTACGTTAGAACCTAATATTGCCTTTTTGCTTGTTTTTCCTGGAAAGTTCAAAATAAGTTATCTTTGTTATAAATTGTAGCATTTATTTTCAGTTCGTACTAAATTTTTAGCTCGGAATATGCAGTACATGACACATTAATGACGTGGTTAAATAGTAAGGAATGTTTCGTCTTCAGTAGAAAAATTCCTTAGAATTTCCAAGGAAATTTAGTGTTTTTCTCCCGACTCCCACATCCAGTAAAACAAAAGTAGTTCTCTGAATCACTGAGGGATGCTAGCTTGAGTAGCTTCTGGGCGCAGGGATTAAGTTTTCACTGTTATGGTAGTAATACAGACCCTAGTAATAGGTCTATATAATTCTGTGTACCATAGGCCTTCATCTGTGTTTCATCATGGTTACTGATTAATGGTGACTTCAATAAATATAATATTCTGCATTGCAATTGAGATATTTCAGAAAATTGGCAACTTAACGATTTTATAAGAGACTATTTTAAGATTTTTAGAACCTATTTTCCAATTTTTAGAGCCTATTTTAGGTACCTAAAACAGCATTTTTAGCGACCTAAAAGTCCGAAGTCTAATTATTACCATTACTAGTAGTTCTGGGACCGTTTGCGTAGTCTCCTGGTTAGCATCGCTGGCTACGTATCCGCAAGGCCCGGGTTCGCTCCCTAATACCTCCTTGGATGTTTCTGAGATAGGAATGCCTTGTGATACAAACCGAGGGGTTATTTGATTCATAAGTAGCTGTTCCGGTCATCGAAACCATCCTTAACGGCCATGGGTGTCGGGATGCTGACCATATACCCCAAATCCTTCCATCTGCCTAAAATAGACGTGACAGCTATAGGCTAATGTAATTTATTATATTATTGGCAAGACTCAATTTCTCACACAAGATAGAAACCTGAGACGGACCGCAAAGAAAACAGTTATTATTTTAATTATGGCCTTAGTTTATTCCTTAGTACTAAGAGCGTAAGTAAAGTAAAGTAACCCCTATACAGGCCATTGAGGCCCAAAGGGTTCCAGGAGGTTGAGGCTCCCAGATTTTGGACATTTGGAACGTGAAGGTGGTAAGGTTGTCAGCCTTACGCACCGGCCGCCTTTACCTTCAGGATTGCTCCTGGTACTCATTTCTGTTAGAGGCTGAGTCGACCCCAGGGCCATAGTGCCTACAGTATATGAATTTTTGGTTTTCTTCCAAGTTTTTTTTTTCCTTCATTTTGATATAAATCTACAAAAAAAGTTATATCCTGTAGGATACATTGTCATTTTAAGGGTTAACATCACGACACGGCCCTCCCCAGCTGAAGTTCCTCCCGGAGGACTCCGTCCCCAGAATTTTTACGTCCTCAAATATCATCTACCGCGGCCGGGATTGAACTCGCGACCTGTAGGCGGGCAGACAAAGGGAAGGGGTAGTTCTGTATAATTACGAATAAGCTCTAGCTCTATACCATACGTAAAAATAAAGGCAACTAAAATTATTGGTTTGATTATTGCCTTGGGAACTGACATTTCTTGCTCTCAACAAAGTTGAAGAATAATTTATAAGTGTGAAGTTAGTTGCATAAATATAATTCAGATCGGAGCTGCTCTGAAGTTGCTCAAGGGAGCCCGGGCCACCAGAAATGGAGGTTAATGTACTGCACGCACATTTTGAATGTGACAGGTTTATTCTCTATGTTGAGAACGATTGAATGGACGGTAGTGCTTGGTATTGGCAGCCCGCTAAAAGAACTCCGAGATTTCTTGAATTATACTGACTGTTAGAGTCAGAAACACCATTTTAAAAACCGGCCATTGTACTGCAAGATTATTATTATAGTTCTACTTAGTTTATCTGCCAAACTTATAGAACTTTACATGCACACGATTCTCATATAATTTCATATCCCTATAATATAAAGCCACATGGCTGACTGACTGACTCACTGACATTAATGTTTGCCCACTTCCAGATGAGCTAGAAACTTTAAATTTATTACACATATAGCTTTTAGACTGTAAACCACAGGAAAATTCCAAAAAGTTTTTTTTTTTTTTATTTTTAGCCATATAAACCCCCGAAAAAGGGCTAGGTTTCCATGGCAACGGTATTAGGCTATCAAACAGTGTTCACATAGGGCTCTGAAAGTGGCAAAAAGGCAATAGCCAATACAGCAGACTAAATACACGCACTCTATCTCCCATAGATCTTTTAAAAAACCTTTCCCGAGAACCTCAGCGAGTCCCTAAAATATAAAGCCACATGCCTGACTCATTCATTCATCCACTTGCTCACTGACATAAATATTTGCCCACTTCCAGACGAGCTAGCAACTTACAATTTGACACACTTATAGCTTTTAGGCTGTAACCGAAAGAAAAATTCAAAAAAGTTCATTTTAAAAATTGTTACCCCTAAAAAGACCTTCTAAAAGGGGGACGCACTTTAAAGTCTCTGTTCATTTCTCATGTCAGTATTTCCTGTAGTGTTCCCATTGGGCTTTGGAAATTGCAATGCACTTTGACAAATCATTAGACATGCAACCGATAGAAATAATTTCCGTAAACCCATGCAATTTAACAACCAACTTCAAAAGCTGTTAGCGATTAATAAATTTCCAGAAAGTAAAATTTTTATTACTTGGTATCGTGGAAAAAATAGTGTGCAATACAATGCATTAATTCCATTGGACAATCTCGGAAATCTTAAAAGCCTCGTCTAAAGCTTGTCTTTAAACTCTTCTTCGACACTGGGATTCGAATCCAAAACCTTCAGCTTTCCGTAACAATGCTCTATCAACTTAGCTAGTCAGAGTTAGATCCACAGTTCCAGACGGAATCTCTCTCCAGGTCACAAAACCATTATATCAGTGTGACTCACAATACTGTAAATTATGTAAATTGCTGTCAGTGAGTTACATCATTAAGGGTAATTAATCAGTCATAGGAGGCGCTGTGAATCGAACCCAGGCTACTTCATTTGGTGGAGCATCGGCACGGAAAGTCGAAGATCATGAGTTCGACTCCCTATGTAAGAGGAATTCTTCTCTTCTGTCCAATCTTGTATCGCAACATACTATAGGCTATATTCGGTATATATCTACTAGCTTACTCAGATGAATGTTTTCATCTTGAAGTTTAATATTCTGTGTGCATTTTTAGTATATTCTAGCAATAAAAACCTCGTACAATACAATGTTTTGTTCGAATGACTTATAACGTAACGTTCCAGATGTTTCTTGCTGATGTTCGAAGCTAAGTACCTTTTAATGCCCACATCAGATGTTTGCGAGTGAGCGCGGGAAAGTTGTTACAAACGATTCATGACGTCTTTAGCATCGTTATTCAGCTATCCTAACATAACGATAAAAACAACCAGCAATACTAGAAGCTAGAGCAACAAGAAAAAGCTTATTGCTGGCGGAAAGAGTCTGTGTCTGATACAAGCCTTCACAACTTTAATTTATTTCAAGTTAGGAAAAATATTACTTCTTTAATTTATAACAGAAGAAGATAGCGCAGTTACTTCAGTGAAATTTAATTATGGTAAGACTTACGGCTCACAAATAATTCATTACGGTGGAAGATATTAATTAAAGCAAGTTGAAATATATATTCATTGTAACATTTCGTTATGCACTTAATTTAGGAGAATTATAGTGAATTTCGAAAGCGGCTTGAAGCAAGGAGATGCAATATCGCCTTTACTTTTTAATTTCCCTTTGGAATACGCCATTAGGAATGTTCAGGAAAACAAGGTAGGCCTAGAATTAAATGGCAGGCACCCAATTTTAGCGTATGCATATGACGTTTGCTTGTTAGGAGATGGCATAAACACAATCGAGAGAAATGCAGAAAGTCTTTTCGATGCCTGCAGAAATGTTGGATTGGAAATAAAAAAAAAAAAAAAAAAAAAAAAAAAACTAAGTATGAACGTCAAAATAATGATCTAGAAAATATTAGAATAGTCGGTAAATCGTTCGAAGAAGTGGAAAAATTCAAATATCTGGAAGCAATAATTAGAGACACAAATAATATTAAGGCAGAAGTTAAGTCTAGACTAAAATCAGGAAATGCTTCTTTTTATGCAGTTTAGAAACTCTTATCTTCTCGTCATCTGTCCAGAAATCTAAAAAATAAAAAATTTACAAGACAATTATCCTGCCGGTTTTATATGGATGTGATATATGGTCCCGTACTCTTCAAATGGCAAGAACGACCCGTAGTGCCTTATTCTATGGTCTATTAAAATTTAGAATTTCAAAAGGTAAGTGCATGCTTAAATTTTATAAGAACAAAAGGTTATATTTTCATCTCGGAATGAGGCCTTTGAACTTCAAATTATCAAGTGGAGTGGTTCCTTAGTAACAGAAGAGTTTGAAGCATCGGTTTTCAATAATACGTTTCAATTGTCAAATCAATTGAAGGTGGCTTTGCCTATGTTTGTCATACCTTGGAAATAAAAGCATCGCGATCGCTTTTTTTGTAAACCCACCCTGGTCGATTCATTTGTTTATAATGTCAAGGCACACAAATATCTGAAATTTTCAACCTCGATGGAAGAGGGATAATGAATGTAGGACTAAATGAACAAACATTGTTCGATTTGGACGGAACTCACTAGGCAGGGGTTTTCTGGGCCAGGGAACTCAAATCTGATGTTGTTTTCCTCATGCTGCGCTTTCTAATCGAGGAATTCACTTCAACGCCGGATTGTTAGCTGTTTCATTAACCGTTTACTTTAGGCCTATGAATGTTTCGCGTGCAAGTGTTAATAAATATAATTTTTAAATTATTTTGCTCTTACTTTTTAATCTTCCAAATAATTATCGTAGTCGAAGCCACGGGGACCTGCTAGTCTCCAAAAAATTTTACAGTATTCAACAATGTGCCCCGCTCACTGAAGCCGGTACCCGGGGATTATTTTATGTTCGCACAACTAGCCCTATATCGAAGCGCACTGAAGAACACTTTGAACTCAGTGCAAATGCCAGAGGAAATTACGTAAACGAGATCAGTGCTGGCAACATTAGAATTGCAAGCTATTGAGAGGTATTCAGATGAGTTGGTAGCGAGCGAGGTGTTTGCTTAAAGGCATTAGTGCTGTCGTTGCCTGATCCACGTGCGATGCCTTGTAATGCTAAGCACAAAGCGTTAGTTTCACAGCTACAAAGCGATACAAAGGATGCTCTATCGGCATTGTTCGAATTTAAGGCATTGTATGAACTCTAGCGTGAACCACTAAGGCTATGGAAGAGCCAGCTGATATTACATCCTAGTGTTAACATGGCCA
The DNA here is from genome assembly GCA_964059195.1 of Ectobius pallidus. Lineage (NCBI taxonomy): Eukaryota > Metazoa > Arthropoda > Insecta > Blattodea > Ectobiidae > Ectobius > Ectobius pallidus. The sequence goes on along the minus strand of CAXKWD010000005.1, from coordinate 159,369,537 downwards.
CGTTTCAATCAAATCATGTAAGGGCTTTATAGGGCTCTTGCTGGGATATAATAGTATATAGCATACTAGGGATCTGTGAAAATCCTATCTTATTTTTTCCATCAACTGCATGATAATTTTCAAATAACATACAAGCACTGATGTATACTAGTTTTTTTATTTTTGTGACCGGGGTTCCATTGTTATTGTACAGTTAACATTCAAGATGGATATAAATCCATTCATGGAACACAGATTATTGTCTCTGTTGGACATTTTCTGCTATAAAATTCTCATGTAATGTTCAACAGAGACAATAACTTGTGGTTCATGAATGCTTAGGAGAGATTGCCCCGTTGCCGGTCAGGTCTTGTTATCGGTCAACAAGTAGTTACACATTAAGACGCTAGATAGCAGCAGAAAACAGTTATGAAGTGGTAGGCAGTGTTCCTATATATAACCATATATAATGTAAGATTTTGTAATTAGTAACGATTGATTATTTGAATGTCCTAGTTCCATAAGGGCGTAAGGCACAAGGGCATAGTTTCGATAAATCTTGATGTTTTTAAACAGTGTTAGGCGTACCACTCAAAAGTAGGTGGTTTAAAGTTTAATTTTATAACACTTATTTTTGAAGGACATGCTAAATTAGTGTTCTGCAAATTTACAAGGTAGAGTGTATTGGGATTATTTACAACTAGAGGTAGCTAAACATGTTAAACAGAAAGTGAAGTACTTTTAAAGTAGCAAAATCTTTTTACTTTGTATCATATTATTTGTTTGTACTTTATTTTAGTAAAAATTTTTATTATACAGTGACAATTGCATGTTTGCCAATGAATACCAGTATAGTCATTAATACAATAGATGATAAGCAAAACAATCTATTTTGAATGAAGTTACACTTCAGAAATGCAAGTTCGGTTTTTATAAACATTTGTTTGGATGGTAGCACTGCAGAAAATAATAATAGTTGATAAACACGCCTCAATAACAGATAGGAAGTGTGCCTTACGCCTGTATGGAACTGTTATGAAGTAGAAAGAATATGCAGTCTCACAGGTCTTTTCTTATAACTGAGCAGAGGTTTAACCTAAGGCACAAGTACAAATAGTTCACTGAGTATTTAAGAGATATGAGGAGAATGCATAAATGTTAAACACTCAAAATTAAAGATTTGTGCCTTACGCCCTTATGGAACTAGGCCCTTCATTCTGATAATACTTCTTGATAATTTTGATAAAGATATTATTAGAATGGGCACATATTATAATTTGTAAATGTTTTCACACTGTTTACTGACATCTGTGCAAGCTTGTGGTGTGAATATTCACACACTTATATCCTATTTGAGACAGCGTAGTCTGTATAAATCGAGTTTTCGAGTCACAAAGAGACAAATGATCAAAATTTCTTAATCGCGATGTGTGATCTGCAAAGCCGTGACAATGTTGCCAATCTAATTTGAGCCCTGGTCATTCTGAACCCACCAGTTCGTTTAACACGATGTAACATCATTAATTCTACCAATTAAGTTAAAACAGTTGCCTCACGCATCGGCGCGCATGCGGTCTGGGAAAGACATCGACATAGAAACAGACGACAGCCGATGCAAAAGTGGATAAAATGAAAAATTAAGTGGATGAGGGAAAGGGAGGGCCTTGGATTCAGTTCCATACGTCACGCATCAAGAGTTTGATTCGGTAATTAACTGCTGCAGAATGTGTCAGCACGTATGATGCGTTAATATTGAAATCCTGTTAAATATTAGCTTGTTATAGTCTCTATTTCCCGATTTATCAAATCAAACTCTCTCTCTCTCTCTTGAATATGGTAATGCGTGGACTAACTACACAATTACTGCTTCAGCTGCTATATGCGGATTGTTAATTGAAAAGATTAGAAACAACTGAGTCACTTTTTGTTTTAATATAGTTTGTTCTGTTGAGCTACAAAGTCTTCACTATACAAGATTAAAATAGCTATTTATGTATCAAGTACGCAAAATAACGCTTTAGCGGACGAATCTTGTATAGTACAGGATGAGTCCGATAATGTTTTGCGTACGTGGTGCATACAATATTTTTTAGTAACAGCTCTCTAAAATATATGAAATGAAACAAAAATACCTTATATATAATTAATTATAATGGAAGATAGTCAGTCATTTGTTAAAGTCGTATTCTCAAGGCCGTCTGTATCACAGAAAAAAATGAACCGTACGTACCAATACGAAATGCATAATATATGAGTCGCTTTTTGTAAACAGTAATGCATTTAACTAGTATTTAGTATATATCACGCCGAAAAATTACATTGTAGCGAAATAAGCCGCTAAAATTGCCTTAAACTGCATTTAAAATGGCATTTTATCAGCCCAGGACGCTAAAGTCGTCATGACAATATATAAACAAAATCCAGATGGCATTGACCAAACAGACCAACTTAAATATGGATTTAATCATATATTTGGCTATAAAACAAACAAATTTAAACCAGCATGTTTCTTTATGATAATCAGAAACTATACCAGGGTTTTTCGCAGAACACGGTAGCCTACGATATCATATAACAACAAACATAAGCCAACTACTTTTCATATCTTGGTTTACAAGAGAAACATTGCTTACCTTGGATACACCGGCATTTAAATGCAATATATTCCTTCTCTTAGTCTACTGCTGCCGAGATTTTGCTGGCAGCAGCTCCAATTCAATGTTTCTGGCTTGGCCTAAAATTTCCTTGGGATTATCACTAATATTTTCATACGTTTTTCGTAAATACTAGTTCGTATGCATTATTGTTTACAAACAAGCGACTCATATATTATGTATCTATACAGCATCTTGTACTGGTACAGTTAATTGTTTTTCTATGTTTCAGGCGGCTGTGAGAATAGCCTATGATGCCAACGAATGACTAAATAATTATTCGGTATTTTTTATTTCATTTCATATAATTTAAACTTGTCTAATTGGAAGTTGATAACAACAAGGAGGAAGAGGTAATTATGCTATTACTTGTTAATGGTTCTTCACAATTCAGTTAGGCCTACAGTAAAACCAAATTATTCGCGACTCTTTTTCGAAAAAAAAGTCGAAATCTAGCGCACATACTGCATAATTAAGCTGTTTTACCTAATTTGTAACTGAAATGTGGCGTTAAATTACAAAATTAAATTTCCTATGCAAAATAGAAACGGTCCGATTAGGATAAAAAATTGTGTAATTCGTTTTTAATTTTGTGTTTTCGGCGAGAATGGAGGTCAGGATAAAAATGTGACATATCATAAACATCCGAACCCAACTCATAAGCAAGGTACGGACCCATTAATAATAATAATAACAATAATAATAATAATTTATTCTGCCGTTGAGTTACTACAAACAATTGGCAATGGCACAAGAATAAAATATTTTAAAAAGTTAAATACACATATCCCATAATTTATTTTCCAAGAATTCCTGTACTGGATAAAAAGCTTTGTTTTTTAACCAGTTAGACACAACACATTTAAATCTTCTCACTGAAACAGTTTTTGCATTATGGGGCAACTTATTAAACATTTTTATTCCGATTGCTTCCCAACTACCAAATGACTGAAATTTTCGGGTTTGCCTAGACTGCAGAGTACCACAATTTCTAGTATTATACGAATGTAACTGTATTCTTTCAGGATATAATTCTAGTCTTTCCTTTCAAATGTTAAAGAAGAAAATATAGATATACAAAGGAAGGTCATTATTTTATATTCAATGAAAAGAATTTTTGGCCAAAATGCGCATCGCAGTCTTTTGAAATTAAAAAACACTAGTACGATTTGAAGAATTTTCCCAGATATGTTCCATCTATACATTTTTTTTTCAGTGAGTATGTTTTGCCGTTGACCAAAATCGAACTAATCCACTGCTGTGCTGTGTACCGAGCCTTCATCAGCTCATTCGTTGCGTGGATTAGCCAGTACTTACGCTGTCAGTTGTGGCGTTTTTTAGTATAACTGAAACGCACGATGGCATGGAATAAAACAAGCTAGAGATACAACTGTTCGTGCTTTAAAGATTTTATAAACTATTCCACTCATAAACCGCATGTTCGATATTGACCAATGACGTTTAGCAGTTCCTCGGATATAGACCAATCACGATCGTTTACCTTATAATATCCTTCCTCGGATCGCAAGGATGCAGTTTTATCTGGTAAAACGTCAGTTCGTTACTGGACACGTAAGGCATCAACTTGCTGTGATTAACACGTCACATGCTACCATTCAGTAGAATGAGTGTGTATTATTGAGTTTAAGCCTATATAATTTTGAATTATTTGCAATAATCCATTTTACGGGCTGGATCGTAAAACAAATGTGCTTGCCAGTTTAGGTTAAAGAAAACGTGCAAGCCCCTTATATAAATTATTGATGATATCATGATTATTAGGCGAAACTAAAGTATTTCAAATAATATCATCTTAAAGCTTATCTGTATCTGTAGCTGGTACCCTATGATCCCCAGGTGGGGCGAAGGGGCCTCCAATGGAGGTTTCATTATCTATACTAATTTTGATATGCTTATTTTCCGAGAGAGGGTAGAGGGACAGGTGGTAAGCCCATCGCTTCACAACGCCCCAGTAAACTAAGGTTTTACTTGAACGTGAAAGGGCCGAGAAATTTTGTCCAGAGGCTCTAATTTAGGCTTGGAGTTCTTTTACGTGCCGTAAATCTACGACACGGGGCCCCCAGCTTAAAGTCCCTCCCGGAGGACTCCGTGCCCAGAATTTTTACGTCCTGAAAAATCCATCGACCGCGGCAGGGTCGTCAGCTTATAGTACGTACATATAAGGATTTTATTATTTTAATTGGACATGCAACTTTTTCTATAAACTTATGTAGACCTAACGCTTGATTTTAATGTCAACGAAAGAAAAAAGCCATCACAATAAATTGGTCCAGCTCCTTAAGGATACAGTGTGTTGTATGGGTATAAGGAGAAAAACCATTGGGACTAAAGAAGAAGAATCAAAGCCATGAAGTTGTTCACATTATTAGGATGTTAATGCAACATTATGCTGGATGAACTGGCATTACTCGTTTACTGTACCAGTATTTGTTGGCTGTTTGATGGAGGATCGCTTTAAGTGGCGGCAGATGATTTCTATTGTCTGCTGGCTGAATGGGAAGCTGTCAGGAGTGCTACTGCTGCCGCCTGGCGTATGAAATTGATTTGAACCTCTCCTAATTCACCACTTACTCACTTGAATGCTGTGAATCGCACAGATTTATATATTATACCCTTTCAATCTGTATTCAGAAAAATATAAAGCACGTCAATTATAGGAACATGAATATAAATAGTAGGGCGTTGAAGATGAGAATTGCTAGTAGAATAAAAATCAGGTAAACTGATGTAACAAAGCTTTTTCGGAGTTAAGCTCCAGATCGATTCATTAAGCAGGGCTTAAGTTACATCTGCATCCCTATATCCCCTATGTTGGGGCGAAGGGCCTCCATGTGGAGGTTTTTGTTACCTATGTGAATTTTGTTACGCTTGTATTTCGAGGGAGGGCAGAGGGATAGGTGGTAAGCCCATTGCCTCTCAACCCCTCTCCGGAAACTATGGTATTACTTGGACGTGAAAGGGCTGAGAAATTTTGTCCCGAGGCTCTAATTTAGGCTTGGAGTTCTTTTACGTGCCGTAAATCTACGTCACGGGCCCCCCCAGCTTAAAGTCCCTCCCGAAGGACTCCGTACCCAGGATTTTTACGTCCTGAAAAATCCATCGACCGCGGCCGGGTGTGACCCCGCGACCCTCGGATCTAGAGGCGGACACGCTACCTCTAGACCACCGCGGCCGACATAAGTTATAAACAAAAACAAAATAAAGACAACGAGTAAGCGAAGCTAACCGTTTAGAAATAGTGCCTCCCTTATCTATCAAGGCTAATAAGCAAATCAGCTAAGATTTAGTTTCTAGGTTGGTTGGTTTTTGTGAAAACAAATTCTAAACCAAGGGTAGGCCTACCTCAAGAAAAGTGGAATCTCTCTGTAAAGTTAAAATCCCTTAACATGTCGACTTGGTGGCCCGTTCTGAACGGCGCTAGCTTCCTGTGCCCACGGTCGCAAGTTCGATGACATTTATGCATGCATAAACGTGACAGCCATATTTACAATAGTGTAAATTAAGTTTCATAAAATTATGGATTAAAGTCTCTGACTTGTGAGCATAATTAGGTACAGAAATCAATATTATAGCGATAACTTCGTTCGCAGTCTTAATTTTCATAGTAAAAATAATTATTTATATTGTCACACGAAGATATTATTGGTTTACACGTGGCAAATACTTTTAAATTAGCGGTAGTTAGTTATTTCGGTAAAATTCTCGTTTTTTCCCAATAATATTTAAGTAATGTCTTGATAGTCAGACAATATTAATTAATTAACATCTACATTACTTTAATGTCTTAAAAATCTGATGTAAAAGTCACATAACTTCCTCTGCCCAAATAAAAGTTAGCAGTATTCACATATCCTTGTACAGAATCGCAAGACACAATTTTACGCTAATTATCCTATAAATATCTCTTCTTTCAATGATGCGACTAGAAGCGCAGTCTATATAACAAACTTAAAAAAAAAGAACAAATGACTGCAGACGTTTATTGAACTTTCTGCCGTAAAATATAATTTCCGAAATTTATCGAATATTTCCCTCAGATACATCTTTACTCTATGCATGGCCAACAACACATCTTTCTCACTTCACATTCTTATATAGAATAAGAGGCCGTGAAAGAGCGCGAATTCAGTTGTTCATCATGTAAGACAAACTTTCTACAAACAGTGGGTGAACAGTGGGTGGCTTGTAACTACCCTCAGAGAATTTTCTCGAAAAAATGTTTCTAATAAAAGTTTTAGCTCTTAGTATAAGCAACCCATGTGCAAAATTTAAAGAAAATCGTTAGAGCCGTTTTCGAGAAAATCGCGAAAAACGAAAATTTCTTCATGTAAAGTACCCTTAACAATAAGGGAAATTTGTCGCCAATCTACGAATCACATCTTCAGAAGGTACCTGACCCAAATACGAAATTTTGTTTTCATACGATTTTCCGTTTTGGAGCTAGCTTGTTCACAGATAGGCCTATTCCACACAGACACACAGACACACAGACACACAGACATGTTTCCAAAAATAGTATTTTTGGATTCAGGGGGCCTTGAAACGTGTATATATGCTAAAAACTCAACTTCGAATTTTGGGGTCGAAAACAATACTTCCTCTACCTATAGTACCTATGGTACGGGCAGAGGAAGTAAAAATGAATATCCATTGTTATCCCCTAACACCCATTTTATGCACAGGGGCTCTTAACATACAAAACGAGGATGGTCACGAAAGAAACATAATGACTTTCACTTGTTAAATCTATAATTCCAACAACTGTATTACGTCACTGAAAACCATAGCCCACTGTAATCATATCAGGTTACTGATGATGAAAACGCGGCGGATATCAGCTGTTTCCACCGCGATGAACTTGTGATGGACCGCAAATATGAAAGCAATCCGATCACCATATCAATGCATTGCAGATATAAATGCTTTAAGAGCTGTCATACGTTTGTACCGCTACCATCCTACGCAACTGTAACACATGGTTATCAATACATACTAGGCCTACATGGATCCTATAACCAGTTCATGTGAAACCAAAGCCTCCCAAATCCATAAATTTTCTGTATAATTCCAGTAAAGCACTCTATACTTTGTATGAATGACTGTTCCGCTCGTGCATCACTCTTTCGAGTAATATAACATCTTATAATTTTAAAATTATGTAGGTAGTAAACGTGAATATACAGAACAAAAGCAAGATTAATGCGTAGGAAGTTTTCATAGAGGTAAGAAGGATGCATGGCATATAAAACATGTTTTTTAAAGATCTATTGAATACTTCTGGAAGCATTTAATCAAGTAATTTTTCCGTAGCTCCTCTAGCTATTCTATGTTATTAATTGGGGGCGGATTTCTATGACATGTCATATTTTCCCCTTTGCATTATTCAGGTTTCCGACTAATTTAAACCCGATTCCAAGAATCCTGGTGAAAATGGAACAGCTTTTATTGCATATAACTGTATATTTAGGAAATTTTCAACTAATGTAGCATATTTAGTATGAATATGCATATTTAGGTCATATTTCTTGCATATTTGTGTGCATATTAAAGAAATGTTGAAGTTTCATATCATATTTTGCATTAAATTGATACTTTTTGAGAATTTACAGATATTTTAAATAATTAACACTATATTTTAATAAAATGTATTGTAACGAAACTTAAAAAAATATACACAATGTGTAAGCGGTAAAGCCATATTTTAAATTTCATTGGTCATATTTTAATGTTTTTAGGTCATAAATGCATGCATATATCCTATTTTTTAGGTCATAGAAATCACCCCCCCAGTTATTAAAAGTTTACTTATGATATGAGTGGTCTTTATTTAGTTCCTGTATTCGCCACTTGTGTAGTTCATTGGTTAAATATGGTGGCCGGTTGGTCTATTTTGTGATTCGATCAGTACGTCTTCGGACCTATACAGAGTGTTAATTAATAACACCGAAATATTTTACCTGTGTATAGAGGGGACATCGACAAGCAGGGTATTAAAATCATTACAATTTCCTGCTCGTAAGTCAATAATGAAGCGAAATAGTGTTAAAATTTTCATTAAATTGACTTCATGCCTTCTTAGTTATCGATAAAAATCTTATTTTTAATCGTTCATCAACAGCTAATTCATAATTTAGTGTTTCCATAATCTGCTACATTTACAGACTAATCGCATGACTGGCCGCCATTGCATTAGTTCTGTATTCATAACTAGAGACCGGATTTTAAAGGGAATTCCTTTTTTTATATTTCATCACAAAACGTGATAAAATTGAACAGGACATTACTGAGTAAGTTTCAACTGCAAATGACCTGGTTTTAACGTCCCTTTTTTCTTTTTTTAGGCTTATTTCCCTTTTTTTTTAGGAACTTTCCCTTTTCAATACCTTTTTTGCTAATTTATTTTGAAAAATTCGTAAATTACCGAGTATTTGGTAATATGAAAACATTAAAAATTGTTTTCACTGATTCACCATTGAAAAAATAATTCCTCCCAGCAGAATAGAGCGTTACAGGGAAATCACAGGCTTGCCATTGCCTAAGTTTCCCATTATAACAAGGTGGGGAATATGGATTTCAACAAGGTCCAAAAATTTCTTCAGTCATTAGATGTTACAGAATCAGCAGCTGTAGAGCAAGCAAATGCTTTACATAAAACAAACATGTATCTCTCTTGTTGAATTTTTACACTCTCTTGCTTTTATATCCCTTTTTTCGCACCTTTTTTTTGCAATAATTTTCCCTTTTTTTCCCCACCTTTTTTCGGCAATAATTATCCCTTTTTTCGTCCTATTTTGGGTGAAAGTTTTCCCTTTAAAATCCGGTCTCTATTCATAACTCCAGTGTTAACAACGAAGTTCTTTTTTTCCTCTCCTTTTCTTCAAATGTTAGAAGTCAGTGGCGGCCATGCCCTGGGAGACTTTATGTTCTAACAGGAAAAATTGAATCCATAGAACAAAAATCTCCTAATAAAAGTTGACTGTCTATGCACAAATAAAATATTTCGGTGTTATTCACTAACACCTTGTATGCGTGTGCATGGTCAGAATATGGTTAGCTTTCTCAGTAGAAGCATTTAATTATATTTCTTTGTTCCTTGACAAAAATATTCATATTGGCATTTTCAGCACCCTAGACTTCTTGGATTTTGAATATTGTATAATACTGTAATGTTGATGCTGTACGGCGTAGCATAGTGGTTGAGGAACTGCGCTACAAACCGGAAGGCCGCAGGTTCGATTCCCGATGAGGTTGAGATTTTTCAATTGGCCTAATCCTTCTGGTGGCACTATGGCCCTGTGGTCGACTCAGCCTCTAACAGAAATGAGTACCAGGAGCAATTCTGGGGGTAAAGGCGGCCGGTGCGTAAGGCTGACAACCTTACCACCTTTATGTGCCGAATGTCCAAAATCTGGGAGCTTCCATGACCTGTATAGGGATCACTTTACCTTTTACTTAATACTTATTGGTCCGAAGGCCTCTATATGCACTGTACAATTTGCAGCTTACTAATTTATATGGGAATATTCTCATGTAATGTCCAACAGAGACAATAATCTGTGGTTCATGACTGCTTATATATATATCTCAATAATTTATAATTACATAGGTTATCTAAATTATTTATAACTTAACCTAAAGAATATATAAATAAAGAGAGAGAAAAAGTTAAACAATTTAAGAAAGAAAAAAAATATCGATAACTTAATCATAAAGTAACTATACTAACTACAGTACGTGTCGAATCCGGGGTTTCTGTGGATTTGTGATGATCAGGGCCCGGATTCTGATGACATGTCATCTTTTCATTGATGCTGCCTAGACATTGCCAACTTGTAGATAAATCCTAAACATGGCCTCTAGATTATAGAAATGCATTTTTATTAGGCCATTTTTTGTCATTTTATGCAATTTTAGATTTTTAGGGCATTTATTTCAATTTTACGTCATTATTTTGTCATTTTCTTGTCATTGGCTCCCTTATTTTGTCATTTTCATGCATTTACTTTAAATAAATGACTAGGTTACTATAATGCAACTTTTTGTAGAATCAAATTTAAAAACAATTTTCTAACTTTTCTTCTCAAATGTTCCAATCAAGAATCAAGTTTTTAGACCTACAACATCCTTCCTACATTTACAGTTTTTTTACAATTATGTTAAAATTAGTCTATAGCTTTGTGTGCACAGTAATAATTTTTATAAATAAAATATCAGTTTTTAGGTCATTCTTTGTGATTATTAAGTCATTTTCTTTAAAATTTAGAGTCATTTTATAGGTCATTTATCAAACAATTTTAGGTCATCAGAATCCGGGCCCTGGTGATGATGAATGGGAGGCAGCGCCTACCAATCTTCACACACCTCGTATAATACTGTAATATTGATGGCACGAGTAAAATTTTTCACATTTTAACTTACAATTTTGTGACTATTTTGGCAGTAAATTCATGCACAGGTTGTAATCTGGATAGAGTTTACCTGTTTCGCAGTGGTTGCCGCCCCTCCCTAGCGGACATTGACATCTCTGAAGCCCGGGCCGGCCCGAGTCCGCGGGCTCCACAGTACAGGTGCCCCCCGCACCGCAATCTAGCAGGCACGGCGTGACGTCAGTGGCCCTCAAACTCTCCGTGGTGTGGCTGTCACCGCCAGTATTGCTCGGCACTTTCTGCTCCAGGTTCGGGCTCTGAGTTGTCACGAACTGCACCTTCTTGTCCGCCTCGTCCAGAGGGATGCTGTTTTCTTTGTCAGGATCCACGCCATTCGTGTCCAACTCTGCGGAAAACGACGCGTCTTTCTGGTAAAGGATATCCTCCTCTTCCTCTACAAGCGTCTCCATTGTTGTGTTCATCTCTGCAACACAAAACAAAATTAACAATAGCAGCGGAACTACTTGGTTTTGTATGAGTAAACAGTAAATGCATCAAAAGCTAATTTCTCATTTTATATACCACTGAATAGGGTAGGGATGAATACAAGGGCTAAGAATAATGATAAGCTTTTATCATAGGTAATCCCACGAGAGTTGACGAATTTATCTGATGCAACTCGTCAACTCGAGTTGGATTTATTAAGACTATTCCATGAATAAAAATCCAACAGATTAAACAAATAATAATTACTTGCGTGCTTTGTTCTACAAAAACGAAACTAACAGCTGCGAAATCACGGCATACTCTGAATCAACCATCCGTGAATCGATTCGAGCTGCCTTGGTGTAATCAGTGCTACCACCAGTGCACATAAGATATAGTTAACTTCATTCAGTTAAGCTAACAGAGGAACAGAATAAAAAGACACGAACTGGCTTGCACCGAATCGAAATTATGTTCTTCATCAATGTACATTTATATTATTTCAATTTCCAAACAACTGACTATTAATCACTGCACACTGATATTTGCGTCTCCAATAACGACCACACGGTTTTATCACGATAAAACACCATCCTCGCGATTCCTACGAGAATATTGCAAGATAAACGGCCGTGATTGGTCTATATCCGAGGAATTGCTAAATTGGTCAATATCAAACACGCGGCGTATGAGTTGAATAGTCCAGGTAACTATGTTTCACAATTACAACCGTATACTTTAATTCTATATTAAGAATCGTACATGTAATTCGCATCGGCTGAAACATCTCATTAATGGATCATCTCCTTTACCACTTCAATCCAAAAGAATTACCGTATATTTCCGCAGATAAGGCGACCTTCAGATAAGCCGAGGTATACATATTCGTTTTATAGTTTTAGCATACATCTGTCCTATAAGACCCCGAAACTATCAACGGTCTTTGAATTTATGATTACGAAACTATTTAAAAAAAAGTCCCTTTTTGTTTCAGTTTTCTGATTGATGGCGAGTTATGAGGCAAAAATGTTGCCAATCGCACTATTATAATCCATAGGGTAGGTAGTAGAAGTCAGGACAAAATAACTACATAAACACCAAATATCCCATAAGGATGAAAAATGGGCAACCCTTATTTTGAAGGTTGTTAGCTCATAAGAGTACGAGTATTACGCGTACTGTTTTGTGCATAATACGAATAAAACAATGATATCTTTCAATGTCCCTTACCCATATCGCCTTGTATCCGGATCCCACTTTAGTACCAGCATTACGAAGAACAATCCAACGACCTTCAATCGTATATTCTTATTTTTATTTCCTGCAGCTTTATTGACTGATAATTGATAAATAATAGTTGCCATGACTTCTGAAATGACCCTCACACATATATATATAGTGTAACAGTGCATGGTACTTATAAAAATGAATTTTTAAAAATCACGCATGGAACAATAGTAGTCTATTCAAATTTATCCATAATGTGGTCACACTCGCATGAAATCATGTGATAAATAATAAGGCACTAATCAGATTGTTCTTTTGTTATCGTCTCCATGAAAAATGTTAACTACCCTTCAGAGTTCCTACAGAATGGAGGCGTGATAAGAAATAAAAATGGCGTTGGAATGTATTGTAGCGACAGCTGGAACAAATGCATTTCGACTGTTGCTTTGTCCAGGCGGGATGCGGACAGCACATGTATTTTTATCACGACATGATGGATGAAGAGATGAATGATGGGTCGACAGCTCCAGAATTTAGGTAGAGACAGATAAATACGGGCCATCCATCTTACTTGCTTCGCTAATCTACTTGCAGAGACAAAACTGTGTTAGGCCGTGAATCTACTTCGAACTAGACACATACACAATCTAATTATCAACAAGTACCAGATATTTATGAGCCACTAAAGGGCTACTAATATTATCGTGTCATTGGTACTGATATTATTATTACAGCACTTTTACTTTCTCGCATATACGTAGTATAGAGAAAGTATTGTGATCGTGACAAAAAATCGAAGTCGAGATAACACCGGGAGAGCATGTTTCATGAAGCCTAGAAACCGAAAAAAGTATTTTTGGAATGACGTCTGTCCGTCTGTCTGTCCGTCTGTCCGTCTGTCCGTCTGTCCGTCTGTCCGTCTGTGGACAAGCACAGCGGGTAAACGGTTCATTGTATTTACTTCATTTTTTGAATTAAGCACTTTTTCGAAATTTTGTCGAACCGCCCAGAAATTTAGTTTTATAACTGAAATATTAAGGGGACTTTTCATGAAAACTTTAAAAAAAAAATTGATTTGTGAAAAAATGGCTCTAACGATTTTAATAAAAATTTAAAATTGGAAACTCTTATCTATGACTAATAAAATGGCTATATCCGTATTTCTGCAAAAATGACTTAAGGGGTACTTTACTCATATCCATTTTCAATTTTTCTAGATTATATCCATTACAGTAGGCGATACATGAAAACCTACCACAGTAAAGTTGTAGAGAAATTTAAAATGAACATTTTTTGTTTAACACATTTCTTTGTACATGTAGTAGATATCAAGATAAAAACGAAATAAGGACAGCTTAAATGCGAATTTCAGAACATAAATGTCAATTTAAATATGAATGACATTATGTTGCCCCTAGTAACAAGAAAACTATAGGCCTAATGTACTTATTGTTGTGAAATGCAATCAGTTTAGCTCAGTCGAAATGAACACACCAAAACCAATTACAGCGTGGTGGTATAGGCAAACAGGGAAGTGGTCCTGAGTTCAAATCAAACCTCGTGGCCGCCCAAATTGACTTGGGTTTTTCAGGGTCGCATAAAAAGACATCACTAAACAATAGAAACATGACGCGAATTAGTTGTTAATATAGACCAGCGTTTCTCAACCTATGGTCCGCAGACATAATTAATTTAAAACTATCATAAAGCAAGTGGGAAGTAAAGAAGTAGAAATTTTTCACATAAAATGGACACTAGATGTCAAAGTTTTTAAAATTTTCGAAAATACAGGTCATATTGCAAGTTTTCTTACTTTTGCAGTTAAGGACCACAGTTTTAAACCCCTGATGCACTGCACAGTCTAAAAAATAAGACTTCGTCGGAATTTTGTTATTAGAGGCGCCATGCAGTTTTCAACAACCTATCTTTGTGAGAAGGGATTTTCATCGCTCGTTTAACTGAAAACATAATACAGAAACCGACTTAATGTATCTGCTGATCTTCGACTAAATTTGACTAATAATGAGCCAAATATCCAGGAACTCTGCAAGAGGTGACAAGCTCAACCGTCTCATTAAAAGGGAGTAATAACATAATTCCTAATTATATTATCAAATTGGTAATACATATTAAAGTCTGAATAAATCTTTCCCGGGTAGACAGCCAGGTTTGAAGATCAAACCTGGCTGTCTACCCGGGAAAGATTTATTCATACTCTTCGCCAGGAAAATCTAAAATCTTATATTAAAGTCTGTTCCAAATATAATTTTACTGTCAATAGTTTCATTCCAATTCAATAACTGTGTTTCCGTCGGATTAAAAAAAAAATGTATTTCGTTATAACGACCTAGGCCTATATTTCAATACCCCAAATATTAAGAATATAGGCCTACATATAGCCTACTTTTAACACTGTTATGTAAAATTAGGGGTCCGTAAAGTTTTTTAAACATTTTAGAGGTCCTCGGGTTCAAAAAGGTTAAGAAACGCTGGTATAGACTAATGGTTCACGCAAACATACTAAACACGTGATATGACCTACATGCAGTTAAAGCGTGCAATATAACCTAAGTAGTAGTAGTAGTAGTAGTAGTAGTGGCGAAATTCAAAGATAAGTCGCCCCTTAAGCTCCCCCATTCGATATTCACATTTGCACGGACTGTGTGATGTATTTTGTTTCTGAGCGAAGCAGAGTGACCAACTGCCCTTGTATATTGTCGCAAGTGTCTTGTATCCACCTCAACATATAGCTAAATAATGCATAACACTAACCACATAGTTAAGTGCTCGAAGCGGAGGCGGCAGCCGTAGCGAAGCGCCCTTGCATTTTCGAATAATGTACGATACACTCTTTGTAGGTTTCGAAAATGTGGCATATTATATCTCCCGCAAGGTTTGTCAGCCAGCCACCTCTCGTCTAGCGGTAAGACGTCACACCTCCAACGTCCAATCACGAGTTTCTTCATAATACTAAAATTTAATTGTCTTTTTAATTTAATTTTTTCTGTGCTAGCCTTTAACACGTATATGTGAGAAAGTTTGTGCAACGTACTTTTGCACCATTTATTATTTTTTATTTTATCAGGCTTTTGCTTCTTCTTGTAGGGACGTTTATGACGTCCGAGCCTTATAGGACCGCGACACATCGGGAAAGGGAGTCTCTATGAGTCATACAATAATTTTTTGTCCAGTCAAGGGCATGGAGGGATAATAATAATAATAATAATAATGTTTTATTTTGCCTGGCAGAGTTAAGGCCATAGGGCCTTATCTTCCACTCAACCAGGATAAAGACAAAATACATTAAAAGGAATTTACAAAAAACAAATACAATAGATATCATACATAATACAAAATGTTAAAAATAAAATAATAATACAATATTGAAGTACCTATATTAAAACATAAGACAAAAATGCGTCCAATAATATGCCGAGAAAACAAATTGAATTCAAGAATTATATTATAATTGGATGTGTGTATAATTATAATATTATACTATAATATACACAAAAATTGAAACTTAAAACTAAGAAATTAACAAATAAAAGCAATATAGGGATGTGTGATCAGCCCAATGTCAGGGCCACCTCCGAGAGAACACGGATACATAACACCAGTCACTCACACACTCATTCCAAACAAGGCGAGAATGGATGATGGCGACAATGACGGCCAAAAATATCCAGGGACCAGGAGGGTGTAAAGTTTCCCGACATTTATCTCGCAGGCGAAGGAAAACCCCGGAAAAGCCCCATCTAGGAAATTTCTTCCGACCAAGATTCGAACCCGGGCCCGCTGCGTGAGAGGAATGGAACGCACCTCTTGCCCCATGGAATCAAAGAATTTAAAAAAATTGCGATAAATGATTTTATTATGTACTTGTAAAATTTATTTCCCATTATGGAGACTTTATGCGGCTCATGTCGACCGGGCATTACGGGACCATGACATCTCGGGAGATTGCCTTTGGACACAGACATACTTTTTTTACCAGGACATGGAGGCCCTTTCCGGAAGAGTGATCAGCCAAATGCTGGGGCCACCTCCGAGACACCACGAACACATAGGACAAGACTCACCAGTCATGCACACTTTCAGTCTGAAGAAAACGCAGATGAGATGAAGATGATAATGAAGGCCGGATGATTTCTGGGGATCACAAGGACCTAAGGGGAAAATCCCCGTAAGACCCCCACCTAACTTGTAACTTGTCCCGACCAAGAGAGTGAACGCATCCTCTGCGCCACATAGGTGGACTATTATTAGAGAGTAGCCTACGAGATTTAAAATTGCTTCAACACACATAAAATTGTACATTATTTTCATATCTCCTGTTGCTCACCCAATCAAACATCAAAGAATCTACAGGTATGAAGGTTCTTCAGCGTTCAATCGTTCTGAATTTACACAGCAAGAACATGGTAACTCGTATCGTAGCACTGGTCACAGCCAGGAGATGGTAACTCGAATCGATTCATGGATGTATGCCGTGAGCTCGCAGCTATTAGTTTTGTTTTTATATAACAAAGCACTTAAGTATTATTATTATTTGTATAAACCGTGACATTTTAGTCATGGAACAGTTTTAATAAAGCCAACACGAGTTGACGAGTTTCATCATATGCGCAGTTGCGAATCTATCGATATACTCGTCAACTCTCGTGGGTTTACCTATGACTATTCAACTCATACGCCGCGTGTTTGATATTGACCAATAACGTTTAGCAGTTCCTCGGATATAGACCAATCACGGCCGTTTATCTTCCAATATTCTTGTAGGAATCGCGAGGATGGTGTTTTATCGTGATAAAACCGTCCGGTCGTTACTGGAGACGCAAGTATCAGTGTGCAGTGATTAATAGTCAGATACTGCCACTAAGCGGCACGAAAACAGATTATTTTATACAACATAACTTGTTTGGAAATTGAAATAATAGAAATGTACATTGATTAAGAACACAATTTCGATTCGGTGCAAGCCAATTCGTGTGCTTTTATTCTGTTCTACTGTTAGCTTAACTGAATGAAGTTAACTACGTCTTATGTGCACTGGTGGTAGCACTGATTACACCAAGGCAGCTCGAATCGATTCATGGATGGTTGATTCACAGTATGCCGTGATCTCGCAGCTGTTAGTTTTGTTTTTGTAGAACAAGGCACGAAAGTATTTATTATTTGTATAATCTGATGGATTTTTATTCAAGGAATAGCCTAGTCTTAATAAATCAAACTCGAGTTGACGAGTTGCATCAGTTGCTGCGCAGTCGCGAATCTATCGATAAACTCGTCAACTCTCGTGGGATTACCTATGATAATATATTACTAATGTGGTATTTATTACAGCCCTTATCGTTAACATTAGCCTGGAGCATATTTTATATTCTTTCTTCAGTCATTATAACAGAAAGTAACGCCTGCTTAAGCCTCAGATGGGACATGTCATTAATATTTCTGCCATCCTCCAGGAGTTTTGATTCATTGTATCATACATCACGACGAGTTTCTTGCTTTTTGTATCGGTGTTGGTTTACCTTACTCCAATTAGAAGTTACTGCTGTATAACGTTGTACCGTCTCCATGGTGACAATGTTGTTTTTTTGTTTAACGTCACAGCAACTTAATGAGTTCGAAATTGTACAGTGAAGTCGATGCTTTTGTATTCTATCTGAACTTTCTGTTAAAGATGGGATCATTAGACCGAGTCAACAACAGGTGTCTTCAGTTTTGACTAACAAGATGCTCGTATTGAAAAACGGAAAATTAGTAAAAGATGTCAGTTATAACGAAGGGAAGAAAGACTGTATCGTTAACAACAACAATAATAATAATAATCATAGTAATAATTATTAATAATAATATTGACACCGAGCTAGATGACCAAGATGGTAACGTATTGGACTCGCATTCGGGAGGTTTTGGGTTCAAATCCCGTGGCCGGCCAATTTGACATGAGTTTTTTTTTTTCATGGTTTCCCCAGTCATAAAGGCAAAATATGCTGAACTGGATATTTACATACCATGAATCATCCTCACCATTTCATCCTGTATCAAACATTTAACTTAATATCAGTAATGTTAATGCTGATTCCTTCATGATAATTTTGTGATGAGCTCATGATTAGGCCTACTGTTGGCTATACAAACAGGTTGATGGATTTCGGCGGGAGTATTCGAGTTGTCGTATAAGAGATTGCAAAGGGATTTTTGTTTACTAGTAATACATCACTGTTATTAAGCTGAAAAAACTATCAACACACGAGGTTTTGAAATTTGAATCTTAAATAATGCTTTGATATGTACGAAATTGTAAAATATGTAACAATAATGCAGATATTTCGGGAGGGGTTTCAATCCCCTGAACCCCCCCCCCCTTACCGTACGCCCATGCTCGTGGCCCTTTCCTTTGATAAGCATCTCGTATGCTGAACGCACGGTTCAGAGAAAGGCTCATAATGCAAAGTCTATAAACGAAGACGCATTGTAAATATTTCAGAAATAAGCTCAATTCCAAACTTTAAGCGCTGTGACCAAATTAAAAATCGCGAGACAAATTCCTTCACGGGGCAATGAAGATGTGAATTCATAACGCGTAGCTTATTTATATTCCCAGCTTGTGGAAAACATTAACTGGGGCTAAACTGTTTGCCAAGACTGGAGGCACGTAGACTCCCTGATTGGCTATTACCATCCTTATTACTAAGTCATCAACACGCAGCCCATCACGATATGCCAATATTATAGCAGCAAGCAATTCTGTTTGCAGAACCTTATTGAAAATCATCGTATATATCATCATTCTTCTAGAAAAAAACTATATGGTGTAACGATTTACTAGTAGTTCCTTAAGAAATACATTTTTATTGAAAAGAAAACATTCTACCTGTATGAGGTACATAACAAGTATAAACTTTCGTTTTTCGCGATTTTCTCGAAAACGGCTCTTAAGATTTTGTTTAAAATTCCTATATTCATTCACTCATTCATAGTATTCTGCCCAGGGCCAGGTCTTTCACTGCAAACTCAGCATTCTCCACTCTTCCCTTCTCTCAGCCTTCCTTTTGGTGTCTGAATAAAGTCCATTTATTTTAATGTTGTCTATCATCTGGTATCTTCTTCTGCCTCGAACCTTCTTCCCATTTATCATCCCTTCTATGACATCCTTCAGCAGACAATTTCTTCTTAGCCAATGTCCCATCCAATTTCTTTTCCTCTTCTAATGACTTCCAATAAAACTCTTCTTTCTCCCACTCTGCCTAGCACATCTTTATTTTTAACTGTATCTGTCCATGGTATTTGCTTCATTCTTCTCCAAATCCACATCTCAAATGCTTCCAGACTTTTTTCCTCATTCCGTCGTAATGTCCAAGTCTCTGCCCCATACAACGCTACACTCCACACAAAGCACTTCACTAGCCTTTTTCTTAATTAAGGTCCTTAATGGACCACAGAAGATTTTCCCCTTCCTGTTAAAAACTTCTTTTGCCATTGCTATCCTCTGTTTTACTTCTTGACAACAGCTCGTGTTGCTACTGATAGTACAACCCAAGTATTTGAATCTGTCTACTATACCAAGAGTTAAAACTTTTATTTGAAACATTTTTTCTCAAAAGTTCTCTGAAAGGCTACCCACTGTTTGCAGAAACTCAGTCTTGCCTGGTGAACAATAAAGCTTTGCTTCAGATTGAAACAACTGAATAGGCGTTCTTTGCAATACGGACTCCTATTCTAAATCAGAATGTGAAGTGAGAAAGGTGTATTTTTGCACTCCTTAGCTAGTAAGTGGTACAACGAACTTTGTTTACATGGATCGTAAGTTGACATTCCCACACAGTCTTGTTGCTAAGGCCGGTTGCGATGAGGTTAAAACACTTACGGTCCAAGCGCTACGTCATAATTCATTATGATACACTTCATAATACAAGCCTTTATGGACACGGCCCCCAGGACAAATATTTGGTTCCCATAACAACAAACACATGCGAATCACTTTCTGAAATAAAAATCTATTTTCAAGAATGTATTTACATAATATTTTCAGGTAATATCACAATTAATATAATTAAATTGATATAAATTTCGCACAAGAACATAAATTATATATCCTGAACACTTTCTACAAAAAATCAGCAGCAGCAAAATGGACCTGGAAATCTCCAGATGGAAAAACACGTAATGAAATAGACTTTATACTCAGCAACAGTAAGGAAAGCATAATGGACGTGCAGGTGCTAAATGGCGTTAAATTTGAATCGGACCATAGAATGGTAAGGGCAGTTCTGAAAATAAACAAAAGGAGCAGAAAGGGGAAGAGAACCCATAAGCTTAAAATGGACCAAATCAACAGTGAAACCTACAAAGCAGCACTAAATAACAGAATTCTACTAATGAAAAACAGTCTCAAAGAGGGGGTACAGGATCTATACAGAGAAATTCAATCAAACATCTTACTAGCGGCAAAAGATGCCAAACAGAAAGACTCAAGGATCAAAAACAGACAAAAACTATCAGAAAATACGATAAAACTCATCAATGAAAGAGAAAAAATGAAGGAATTAAACCCAAAAACAGAAGAGGAGAAGAGGGAATACTCCGAAATTAACAAGAGAACAAAGAGGGAAATAAGGAAGGACATTAGAACGTATGAACTACAAACAACAATTAACATACTAGAGGAATCGAAAGCAATAAAGAAAATAAGGAAAGAGCTAAGCAAGGAAAAGCTATGGTTGATAGAGGCTAAAGATACTGAAGGAAAAATAAAGAGAGATAGAGAAGACATAGTTAAAGCAGCCACACATTTCTACAAGGAATTATATGACAGCAAAGCCAAAATTGAAGAAAAGCATCTAAAGAAAACGGATGAGGAGGAAACTATCCCACCAATCCTAAAAGAAGAAGTAAGAATCATAGTAAAACACCTAAAAAGTAATAAAGCACCCGGTGAAGACGGCATTACCAACGAATACTTACAATGGGGAGGTGAAGAATTAATAGAGCAAATCACACACCTCATGAACACCATCATTGAAACAGAGAGCATACCAGAGCCATGGCACACAAGCAACATAATCCTTATCCACAAAAAGGGAAACAGAGAAGACCTGAACAATTACAGACCCATAAGTCTTATGGCCAACCTTTATAAAGTGTTTACGAAACTGCTGACAAATAGACTCACCAAAATAATGGATGAAAACCAACCGCCAGAACAGGCAGGCTTCCGCACTCACTACAGCACTATAGATCATTTACACACAATCAATCAGGTAATAGAGAAAATGTCAGAGTATAACCAACATCTTTATATAGCACTCATCGACTACAGAAAAGCTTTCGACACAGTAGAGCATAATAAAGTACTGGAAGCAATGAAATCTATAGGGATCCATCCGAAATATATAAGACTACTAGGACAAATATATGCAAACAGCAAAGCAAAAGTAACAACGGAAATAGAAGGAGAATCATTTGAGATAAAACGAGGGGTGAAGCAGGGAGACCCAATTTCACCAAAGTTGTTTACAAACGTCTTGGAAGAGATATTCAGATATACAGGATGGAACAGGAAAGGATATGGCATAGACATAAATGGGAGAAAACTTACTAATCTTAGGTTTGCGGACGATATTGCATTATTCGCAAAGTCTCAAAGGGAACTGCAAAAGATGATAACAGATCTAAACAATGGAAGCAAGAAAGTAGGGCTAGAAATGAATCCTTCAAAAACTAAAATAATGACAAACCATATAGAAATACCGGTATTTGTAGAAGGAAAGGCAATAGAGTATTGTACAGAATATACTTACCTGGGTCAATCAATCAACATGTCAAATAACGGAAATGCAGAAATCAACAGGAGAATTAGACTCGCATGGGGAAAGTTCTGGAGCTTAAAGTTTATCCTCCTAGACTGGCACATAAATATCAAGAAGAGATTGGAAGTGCTAAAAATGTGTGTCATACCAGTTCTACTATATGGCTGCCAGACATGGGCATTAAGAAAGGAACAAGTTAACATGATAGAGATTTGTCAGAGAAAGATGGAAAGAAAACTGTTGGGAATAAATCTAAGGGACAGGATAAGAAATGAGGAGTTAAGAAAAAGAAGTGGACTGGAAAACGCATGGATTGTTGTAAGAAAAACCAAATGGAATTGGGGAGGTCACGTCATCAGAATGAATCAAGAAAGATGGGCGTATGCAACAACTGTTTGGGACCAGAGGAAGGGTAAAAGAAGCAGAGGCAGACCTCGACGCAGATGGGAGGACGAATTCAGGGAGGAGTTAGGAATGAGATGGACAAGACAGGCCAAAGAAAGAGTGAACTGGAAACGAGTGATAAAACATTTAAATCATTAGGTAAACAGTGATCTAGGAAAGGAAGAGGAGTTCAGGCAGAAACGAGATGTTCAGGTTAGGTCACAGAAAAAGTGAACTGAAAACAAATGATAGAGCATTTAATTCATTAGGAAAGTGTTGTTAATATATAGGTCTTAACCCACCAGGAGGCAAAAACCCAACTCTCCAAGGAAATAGCTCACCTTGGGAGAGTAAAACAGAGCCAGCCCTACCATGGTAGGAGGCCCTTGCCCTATAAGGGATTGTGACGGGCTTATTTATTATTATTTTTATTATTATTAAATAATCATCGTGCAAAAAATAGCATGCAACACACGGGCCGTAAAGGCATTTACGGGTCTCGAAAACTTAAAAACCCGAGGCGCAGCCGAGGGTTTGAAATCTGTTTCCTCGACCCGTAAACGTGCCTTACGGCACTTGTATCGCAATATAGGCATACTATTCCCATGCTTCGGGTAAAAAAAGTTACGACAGTGAATTAATCAGATCCTACCTGTGCGTTGTATCCTTCAAGAATTAGATTAGTTTTCCAGCAATTACCGCCAATTTACCGCTTATTTACACAAAAAGAATGTCATACATATTATATTATTCTATTAAGAGGGAACATTATTTATTTGGGCAGAAGAATTTATGAGTTTCACTTTAACTTTTTCTATGCATTGCAACGTAATAATGCGGTACCTTTACTTATTCAATGGCAATAGACAATTCCTAAACAAGCTAAAGGGATATTATCTATTTTATGGAACACGAAGGTTCATTGCGGAGCTTACCTGAGCCCGCCATTCAACCCTATTCTGTTCTAACTCCATCCAATCATCCCTCTCAAATCCTACTTCTCTTAAATCTATCCTAATGTTGCCTTCCCACCTACGTGTAGGTCTTCCAAGTGGTCTTTTCCCTTCGGGTCTCCCAGTCAATATTTTTTAGATATGTCTTTCCTCCTCCATGCGCGCAACATGTCCAGCCCATTTCATCCTCCGTGATGTAATTACCCTTACTATATCCGGTGAAGAGTACAGGTCATGAAGCTCGTCATTATGCAGTACCTTTAGGGAAAAAATGTTTTTATGCACGACTTAACTAATTAGTGGTACTTACGTATGTTGTTGCCGTGGATCGTAAGTTGACATTCCCACACGCAATCTTGTTGCTATGTGCGGTTATGAATTTTCTTACGGCACATCATAATACAAGCCTTCATGGACAAGGCCCCCCAGGACAAACATTCGGTTCGCATAACAACAAACACATGCGAATCACTTTCTGAAATAAACATCTATCTTCAAGAATGTATATACATAATATTTTCAGGTAATATCACAATTAATATAATTAAATTGATATAAATAATCATCGTGCAAAAAACAGCATGCAATACTCGTGCCGTAAGCGCATAACGGATCTCGGAAATTGAAAAAAAAATCGGCACGAACGCCTCTTTTTTTCAAACTCTTTCCTCGATCCGTATGCATCGCTTACGGCACTTGTATCGCAATATACTATTATGTAGTTTTTGCAGTGCCCGTTTTCTTACGCAAAAGAAAACATTTACAGAGCTACCACCAAGTAATTACACGGTGTTTTCTCTAGAAACACAAGGAACGTACTTTGTCCGGTTAGTTTTACGAGTGATTACTGCATTACATTCTCTGTCATTACAATTGCTCTGAGCACCCGGTTTGAAACTTGTAACCTTTGACAGCACGTACACTAGGAGGTGCCGGCTTTGTAATAAGGAATGTCGCTACGTAATTTGTCTTCTGCTCTCCTGTCCTTTGTGGCTCTCAGAAGGATCAATGGTAACTTAGGTAGTTGCTGGGTGCTTAAAGGAGAGAACTCACCCTAGAATAACTGCTGTTACATCTTCATGCGCAAGGACTAAAGTTGCTTGTAAACTTCTTAAAGTATCATTAAATAGAGACAGGACACTTGTACAATATTGTCTGTTCTTCGTGCACTGACATACGAGCCAAGAAGACTTCAGGTTTTACAAAACAGATCCTTTTTCCATTTATGTTGTGGCGATAGTTTGTATGTGACTCCAGTTATTAATTTATAGCACATTATTTTGCTGGTTAAGGTTTTGAAGAAAATATTTTATTCTGGTTGCGTTTTACACTTACAACAATACGAGCAAAAGACTACCAACAAAATCCAAAGAGGATGAAAGTGATTTTTACTGTTCAAGTAGGCTTTGGAATTCTGGAATAGAGATACCACCACAATGTACAACCGTCCCTCATGTAGGCTATTCTTCGCTAGAATTCAACCCTAAGTTTGGAAATATACTTTGGTCAGAGTCTTTTGAGACAGTGGAATGTGCAGATGTTGTCCTGCCCTAAAGTAAACAATTCAGAGTGAGACAAACTTACTAATATCATATCATAGTAAAATACTTTAGGGCCGGTAGGCTACTAAATCGGAAAATATCTACTGCAACAAAAGACTCTGATCAAAGTATAAAAGAATGCGTGTCCTATTAAAATTGATAGAATCATAAATGAAACCATAGATATAAAGTAATATATTTCACGACAACATAGCATTCATATTACAACTACAGCTTGGAACCGAGCGAGGTGGCCGAGATGGTAACATCTTTGACTCGCATTCGGGAGGTCCGAGGTTCAAATCCAGTGGCCGGCCAATTTGAAATGTTTTTTTTCTTGGTTTCCCCAGTCGTAAAGGCTGCAGAATTGGATATTTACATACCATGAATCATCCTCACCATTTCACCATGTATCATAAACATTTAAATTAATATCGGTTGAAATTTACTCCATTAAAATATACCGAAAATAGAAACAAATGACAAGGATGCTGGAGCACCTCCCAACCAAATTTGTTGATTTTCTCAAGAACAGCTGCAGCAGCATGGGGGCGAACATTGTCGTGAAGAAGTTTCATACCATCAGGATGAATGTTACAGTGTTTGTCACGAAGGGCACGACGCAATTTTACCAATGTTTTAATGTATGCAGAATTGAAAACAGCAGTCCGCAGGTGGCTATACTCCAACCGAACGGACTTTTACGAACAGAGTATTTTGAAACTGGTATCACATTGGGAGAAATGTGTTGAGAAACTTGGCAACTATATAGAGAAATAGACAAAAGATGTCCCTTCATGTGTGCATTTGTTTGTAGTTGTAGGCTATCTATTAAACTTTCTGTAAAAAAAAATATTGTGCGTTACTTTTTGATCCAACCTCGTACGAAATTTTTTCAAGAGCTACGAATAGAGTAGACATCCCCTACGGATATACATAAGGACACAATAAGTATACACACATCACATATGGTTACCAAAATTTGGTTTGACCAGAGGTTTAGGCTTAATTGCTTGGCACTCCGGGGGTAAGGGTGGGCACAAAAAAGTTCCATACAGGCGTAAGGCACACTTCCTATCTGTTATTGAGGTATGTTTATCAACCGTTTATATTTTCCGCAGTGCTACCATCCAAGAAAATGTTTATAAAAACTGAACTTGCATTTCTGAAGAGTAACTTCATTCAAAATAGATTGTTTTGCTTAACATCTATTGTATTAATTACTATACTGATATTCATCGACAAACATGCAATTGTCACTGTATAATACAGGTTTTTACTAAAATAAAGTAAAAACAAATAATATGATACAAAGTAAAAATATTTTGCTACTGAAAAAGTACTTCAATTTTTGTTTAACACGTTTAGGTACCTCTAGTTGTAGAAAATACCAATACAGTAATACCTTGTAAATTAGCAGAACACTAATTTAGCCTGTCCATCAAAAATATGTGTTATAAAATTAAACTTTAAAATACCTATGTACTTGTGAGTGATAACATTGTTTAAAAACATCAAGATTTCTCAAAACTGTGTCCTTGTGGCTTACGCCTTTATGGAACTAGGCCCTTCAATTAAAGAATGTACCAGTAGGCCTACTATAGATATGTCTATACCACACACGAGGATAAAACTTATCAAACTCCCGTTAGTGGTTGCAAGTTGCGTGGGATGAGATGAGATTTACAACGAGTTTACTCGTGTAAGGAAGGAAGATTTCAAATTACAGAATCAATTGGAGTTTAATCCTCTGGTTTTACAAGGCTGGCTTGAACCAGCAATAGCAAAGAAAGAACATACATACACAACGGATTTGCTGTGCTGAACACATCCATTCCATTAGCAGAGGAGCCCTCCAGCTTCACCACAGACACAAAACAAGCTTTCATCATCCTATCCTCGTTATAAGTGACATGTCGCACACAATGTGCTTCGTAAAAAGCGTAAGAAATTACCATTCTGTGTGTATTAGCCAATGTCTGCATTCACAATTTTACTTCCTCTGCCCGTACCATAGGTACTATAGGTAGAGGAAGTATTGTTTTCGACCTCCAAATTCGAAGTAGAGTTTTTAACATAAATACACGTTTTGAAGTCATATGGGACCCCAGACAAGGAAGAAGGCTGCGCGGAAGACCAAAAAGGAGATGGGAGGACCTTTTCAAGGATAAAGTGGGCCAACAATGGACCAGGGTAGCCAAAAGAAGAAACGAGTGGGAAGAACTGGGGAAAACCCTGAACAATACGCAAGACTAAGTGTTCAAGACCAAGTGTTAAAGTTCAAGTGTACATGACGCTCAAAATCACAAACAACTTCACTAGCGCAGAGTAGCTCGCCGTGCTAGATAAGAGGAGCTAAACCCTTCTTAGGAGGCCTTTGCCCTACATGGGACACGATAGGCTTATTTTATTTATTATTTATTTATTTACCGATATCCAACCACTACCGTGTAAATTTTCATTATAACTTAGTTTAAGATAAAGACCTTATAGAGGATGTCAAAAGTATTTTAGTCCTCTCCTCCTAAATGTTAGAAAGATTTGTATAACTTCTTCTTCTGAAATCCTAAATTCCTAAAATGTTCATTGTAGCTAACCTATTTAGCTTGTTTCCTGTCATTTAGCTAAGAAAATATGTTTTTATTCTTCGCTGCATCGAAAATTATCTTTTTCGGTGTTAGCTGTGATATGCAGATTCGATCTGAGGTGAGGAAGGATTCTAATATTTAGAAATCAAAATGACTTTTTGTAGGTTTCTGTTTGAGAGGCTGGTTTGTGGTCCAAAGTTTTCAAAGAGGGGAAATAACTTTTGCACGTCTTAACACTCTTCAACACTTCCTCAGCAGACCCATCACACTTGTTCTTAGGTATCAGCTTTAGATGACCAAAATCCCGTTATCCTATCAGAGGTGGGCACGTGCCCCTTTGCCCCATTCTAAATCCGTCCATGATGTCCTGCACCACATGTGATTCAAATTGCACGACTGACCAAATTGAGACTACATTGCTACCGATGCTGTTTTGTTCAATTTTCTTCGACAGTAGTTGAATATCACGATGTTATGGCAACCAACAATTCTTTCCATTTTGTTTGTTAGTGTTGTTTTGTTTATATTGTATAAGTACCACATTCAGAGATATATATTTTTTAATAATTATTTTCAGTGGAGAGGAAATTAAGAAAGCAGAATTCGAACCAGAGAGCTTCGGGTCGAGCTCTGAAAACACTATCGTGTATTTTGTGTCTTTACACTATTAGCAGTAAAATTAATATCGTGTGACAGCCTGGAGATCGTAGTGTATGTATCTCAACGGAATTCAGCTTGTACGTGTTTCCATTAAAGAAATGGAATATGCAGTAAAATGGGAATAATATTATGATGAAATTGAAGCAAGAGGTATCAAAATCAACCAGCAAGAATGTTTCATTAGTAACTGGTTAAGGTCCAACAGGTAAAATCAACATGCAGAATAATCAGAAAACTGAAAGGAATGTAGTAAAACGCGAAAGTGATGAAATTGAGCTTAAATATATTTCTTCTAAATACATCAAATCAGATTCTATAAAAGGCAAAATATATACAAGTACTGAATCAACGGGTACGTTTGTACCATTCTCTAACGAATCAACTCAAACATTTCACATCAACACGAAACATATAGGACCATCTGAACAGCATGTAGTAAAATCTGAACGTTGTGATGAAAATGAAATTAACCGAGATGTTTCTTCTAACGATATCAATATGAATTTTGCAGACGTCAAATACAAGATAATGGAACCAACGAAAGTGCTTGTACCATTTCTTACTGATTCAGTTCTGACATCTGAAAACAACAAGCAAAATAGAGAGTCATCTGAATGGAACATTGCTGATCATATAGTGAAATCTGAACATTGCGATGAAACTGAAATTAAGCAAGATGTTTCTTCAAATGACATAACATTGAATTTTACCGAAGGCAAATACATGATAAGGGAACCAACGAAATTGCTCGTACCATTTCTTACTGATTCAATTATTCAGACCAAAACGCCAAATACAGATTCATCTGAATGGAACATTGCTGATCATGTAGTGAAATCTGAACATTGCGATGAAACTGAAATTAAGCAAGATGTTTCTTCAAATGACATAATATTGAATTTTAGCGAAGGCAAATACAAGACAATGGAACCAACGAAATTGCTCGTACCATTTTTTACTGATTCAATTCTGGCATGTCCGAACAGCAAGCAAAATACAGAGTCATCTGAATGGAACTTTGCTGATCATGCAGTAAAATCTGAATGTGATGTAACTGAACTTAATAAAGATATTTCTTCAATTGGCTTCAAATCGGAATATGCATGTGGCAAACATACTGTCACAGAACCAATCGGTAACCATATACATCTGGTTACTAATTCATTTCTTTCAGGACCGTCTGAAGAGAATGTAATAAAATGTGAACATTACGATGAAACTGAAATTAAGCAAGATATTTCTTCAAGCGACATGAAATTGAATCTTACCGAAGGAAAATACAAGATAATGGAACCAACGAAAGTGCTTGTACCATTTCTTACTGATGTGAAATGTCAAACCAACACACAGAATACAAAATCATTTGAAGACAACATTGTTCATCATATAGTAAGATGTGAAAATGATGAAAATGAACTTGATAAAGAGACCCCTTCAGTAAACTTCAAATCGGAATATACATGTAATAAACATGCTGTCACCGAACCAACGGGTGATTCTATATTACTGGCTACTGATTCCATTATTCCTGCGTGCCCGATCAACACCCATAGTACAGACATTTCGGAAGACTACAACACCAGACTCACTCTTGCTCATACAAGACAGAAATCTTTCTTGTGTGATGTCTGTAGCAAATCATTTCCTTTCAGAAGTGTTTTCGAAAGACACATGTGTATTCATACAGGATATAAAAAGTTCTCGTGTGATATCTGCACCAAGACATTTAATCAGAAAGAGATTCTGAAAAGACATATTATGGCTACTCACATGGAAGAGAAACCTTTCTCGTGCGATGTCTGCACCAGGGCATTTTCTCAGAAACCTAATCTCAAAACACATATGCTTATTCACGCGAAAGAGAAACCTTTCTCGTGTGATGTCTGCACCAGGGCATTTTCTACAAAACGTGATTTCAAAAGACACCTACTTACTCACACAGGAGAGAAACCTTTCTCGTGTGATGTCTGCACCAAGGGATTTTCTACAATAACTGATGTCAAAAGACACCTACTTACCCACACAGGTGATAAACCTTTCTCGTGTGATGTCTGCACCAGGGCATTTTCTCAGAAATCAGATCTCAAAAAACATATGTTTATTCACATGAAAGAGAAACCTTTCTCGTGTGATGTCTGCACCAGGGCATTTTCTACAAAACGTGATTTCAAAAGACACCTACTTATTCACACAGGAGAGAAACCTTTCTCGTGTGATGTATGCACCAAGGCATTTTCTCGGAAAGAAGATCTCAAAACACATATTAGGCTAATTCACGAGAAAGAAGAACCTTTCTCGTGTGATGTCTGTAAGAAGGCATTTTCTCGGAAATGTAACCTTCAAATACACCTTCTTTCCCACACAGGAGATAAACCTTTCTCGTGTGATATCTGCACCAGGGCATTTTCTCAGAAAGGAGATCTCAAAAGACATTTGCTTATTCACGTTAAAGAAAAACCTTTCTCGTGTGATGTCTGCACCAGGGCATTTTCTAGGAGAATTAATTTGAAAAGACATCTGGTTATTCATACAAGAGATAAATTTTTGTAACGCGATTTCTGTACCAACGAAATTTTTTGAAGTAATAAATTGGCCATTTATGTAGTATTTAGATCTACTGCAACACTATTGTTACCTTAGTCGCCAAGACAGCGCTACTCCAAAAAGAACAGTATAATGAATAATCCAACACATGATAGATGGTCTTTGGCCGGGCTATGCCCACTATCCCAGTCCGAGCGAGGTTTTTGAGAGGTTTCCCTTGCTCATAGACAAATGCCGGACTGGCTAATAATCCCCTTACACATATACACGCACTGCTACATACATTAAAAAAAATCTCTACACGATACTAAACAAACACAACAAACGACAAGCAATCGACTTCATGGCAAGAAAGTCAAACCCGCGCTAATACACAACGACACAAGTACACAGCCCAAACATGTCAATTTCACCATACATCCCATCAGGATGTACATAAGGGCACTATTAGGTAAACACATCAAACAAATGGTTACCAAAATTTGGTTGGACCGGAGGTGATAAGCTGCATTACTTGACACTCCGGGGGCGAGAGAGGGCACCAAAAAAAAGTGACATTACTGTAGTTTTCTTATTGGCTGTTGGAAGAATTTTGAAACTCGTGAAGAAATTAAGGTAAGCGGGGAGAAATGTTTACCACACTTATTTTACTGTTTAGGATTCAACAAAATTGATATCCCATTAAACTGCTTAAAAAGAAGTATGCTGATTCCACAGAATGCACTGACAATCAGTGATATTTGAATGAATGAATGAAGTGCTTTTATTGTTAACAAGGAAAACTATCTTTTTACATTATTCGTTGCATGAGCCCTTAGGCTGTCCATGCTTTAACTGTGCACAAGCAAAAATGTACCCTAAAAGTAAAACTAAAAACACACAGACAAACAGTTTAAAACTAGTAAATATACAAACAAAACATCGCACGCACACACACACACACACACACACACACACATTCCCCTCCAAAAATAGCACATACACCAGCAATACCCTTAAACACACCAACCAAATATATTTTACATATTATTCTATATACAGCCGTCTACCCCATCGGAGTACTCCCCTTACTCCCTCGACCAGTTCCATCCTAAGCTGCCTCACTTTGGACTTAAATTTCCCCACCCCCCCAAAAAATCTAGTGTTAAGCAGCAGATCGTATGTGAACAGCTGACCCCTACAAGAAGCAGTGAAAGACTCTGGTAGATGCCGTTGCCTCAGTGTTTCCGTGAATGTACACTCTGCCAAAATATGGTGTGAAGTTTCTCCTGCCCCACAAAGCGAGCATATTCTCTCCCCCTCATCATTTGTAATTTTAATTGCCCGCTAAGCTCCTAGACGGAACCAGGCTAAACCAAGTCTTTCCTCTTTATTTGCCCCATACAAGTAAGTCTCCATACAAGTAAGTCTCTGTTGATTCACTGAACATAATATATGTTATACTGTGTCTTTACCACTGCGGTACAGGTTATCAGCACAATTAAACCACTTTCAAGCTGTTAACAATTCGTTAGCGGAAACATTAATTCTGGCACACAAAAAAGTAAGAAGAGTTTTAAACGAAATATAGACAACTCACATTAAAGTTTAGCGTATATTTAACATTAATTTTAGCTTCAAAACTGACCATAATCGCTAGCATTTGTCTTTATTGAATGAATCGCCTATGGGGCTTTGGATCGAGATACCAAACGAACATTGTGTTCGACTTTAAAAACATGTTTTAAGGGGATAGTTTCCTACACACGAAAAACTACCAAACCCTGTAATGTTATTCTCCAGAAGTTTTAGAGTCCATAAATAGGCACAGTTTGTTTCTAATAATATTTTTAATAAAGGTAAAATCGGTAAGAAGTTCACAGAAAACTACCCTAAAATGTCGCTCGGAAAGAAAGTGCATACACCAGAATCGGCTGCTCGATACAGAGCAGGTACATGCTGGAAGAAGCCGATGGGTCACGTGGTGCTGGAATCAGGGCTGCCAACATGATAAGAGTCTGTGATGGGTTTGTCTCTGTCACTGAACACCACTGGCCCCCAAACTCTCTTTAAACTTGAGCTAACACGACTAACCTAAAGTTTTTTATTTCTTGGGGACTCTGCTCCCAAACCACATTCTTCAATATAGAATAATTAGAAAACGCGGGAATCCAGTCTCCTCGGGAATTTTAAAGCGCGCTTTTAAAACTGTTGGCAGCACCGTATGGAACCGACCAATGACATTCAAGGTCGTTGCAGGCAATGAGAGCGTTGGTCTCCAAGCCAGAGCCCGCATATCAAGGCCGAATATCGCGTGTGGAAATCCACTACAGTGGGAAACTAAACCCTAATTTTAATATTTTAACCAAAATATGTATTTTAACTCAACTGTATGCAGCTTATTTAAAACGGAGCGAAAAAAATATTTCAGTTGATAGTTTACTGGTATGTAACTTAAAGACCCTATAGTCGCTTTTAAAAGTGTTTGTGGCAATTCACCCGCTGACTGGCTGTATTCGAGAGCCAATCAAAATGCTTCGGGGCACCGAACATAGGAAAATATAACGGGTTTATATAGGGTAAAGAGGGGTGATTTGAATAGCGGGCAATATGGATAATGCTAAGACGTTTGCAATTCTGAGACAAAGCAATCAACGTCATGTTTAGACAGTGAGAAGAATGTGGTTTTTGTGAAATCTGTCTGAAAAAATCAGATTACTGATGCTCAACTGGACGTCAATAGACATATTTATCTGGTGGAAGATATGTAGCAAAACCTCTTCCTATTGGCTGTTTATAATATTTCACTTCAGTTACGTAAGCTTTCATAGATAATATGATAATGCAGTAGATTCTCAACATGGGTATTTTAGAAGTCGTTACCCCGACTTGTGGTGCATTCTAGTAACGGAGGTTCGTACTACAATGAAGTCCTCTTTTGTCGACAGGCTGGGGAAATTGGATAGTATTTTGCAGGAAATTTAAATAATTATTTTTTTATGTTTAATAGGGATTTCCTACTCCTGGTAAGTAGTTTTATTCAAAGAAGAGGAAGTTCCAAAAACACATTACAAACCAACATAATTATGGGCTTGTAATAGCATAATATAGCGATACTTGTGCAGGAAATAAGTTTTTACAGAAACGAGAAAATGTTAGAAAAATGAGCCGAATTATATTACCTATTTCCGAGATTTCTGTCTCTGTTACATTATAAGTTAGGTGTTCCATATAAGGCCACCTTAAGCTTTAATGATTTCTTTTTAAATATATTTTGGTTGATGACAAGATTTTTTAAAAATATAGCCTACCTTGTACACTTTTTTTTTGCATTAATGGTATCAGAATCAAAATTTTATGCGTTCATATGAGACAAAATCGCAAAATTAAATCAAGTCACAGGTGGCCTTATTAGAAACTAGGTGTTCCAAATAAGACTATCTCATTTTTTTTGTTGGACACAACAACTACTATCTAGACTAAATGGAAAATGATTCATTTAGACATTACAGATCACCAAAATAAAAAGAATTACAAGTACTTCGGACTGAAATTAAAAACAACCCGGTGAATTGTTCGCACTGAAAATTAGATGAGCCTACTAATACACTTGGACTTCACTTACCAATCATTTTGGTAGGACACGTTTCACAGACCATTCGCCTGTATCATCAACTACATGTCAACAGTCAACCTTCATTGTGGCCACCTCTCTGTTATAGTATGAGGTTCAAGAAAAGTAACGTAACAAAATTGTTAGAATTCAATGAAATGTGCATTATCATAAGGACAATGACAACATATGAGTCTTTAATGACAAAATAATGCTAAAATGTGGCAGATGATTGTCAGTCAGGTAAAAGAAAAGAAATGGATGCAAGGATTCAACTTATTTTGTTATGTTTAAAAATAAAAAATTTCTCAAGAATTCAGTAAATAAAGAATTCTTGCGACTAATTAAAATATTATCGTACTCCTTTTACAAATTCTAAAAAAGTCATTAGATTGAAAATGTGTTAGTGCCACTCTCTGTCGATATTAGAGGAATGTTGGGAAAATATTGGGTACGTTTCCGGGAAGACCTGAGTTTCTGCCATGTGCGAAAACTCGGCTTTTATTCTTGTCATGGATTAATTTTCTACACAACATAATGTAAACCGATACTTACGTTTTTACCAGCATAATTCAATAATTATTTTATTAGAAAGTAAGTATCTACTCTTAAACAATTCAACGGCCCTAAATAGCGTGCTCACTCCCTCGCCCGCTTCGTGAAACATCGGGCATACTCGGCGATGTTCGTCTCTCGTAGTGTAAACTTTCGCGAAGAGTACAAAATTAGGAAAAACCGTTTCTTTATTATATAAAGCCTAAGTGAAATGAATACAACGAACAAATATTCTAATTTTATTTTTACTTACAATTTTCATAGCTCTGATCCAGAAACATTTTTAATAAACTACCAGTGTAAATTTCTTAAAAATCCTGGAGTCAATTAATAATGGCGGGCGAAGCCGGGAGCACCAGCTGAAAAATATTCATGGTTTAACTCTTGAAATATCGCTGAAAATAAAAATCCAAATCCAATTCCTTCCCTTGAAACATTATATAATTTCTGAAAATTACACTGAATTGATCAAATAAAATTCACATCATATTCATCTGTCAACAAACAGTTGAGAAACAATACGTATTATCCACCGCCGTCTCGAGAATTACACACGAGTAATACAGACTAGAAGGCAGTGGTTCACAGTTAGCTTTGGAACTGCATAATCGAATCTGAGATCGTTTTCCCAGGCAGCGCTTTCTAATCGTGGAATACACTCTAAAGACGAAATTTTAGCTGTTTCATTTAATTATTAATTGTTTAGTTTATGAATGATTCGCGTGCAAGTGTTAATAAATATAATGCTTTAATAATTATTATGTTCTTAATTTTTAATTTTTCAATTAATTATCGTGGGCGAAGCCGCGGACACCTGCTAGTACTTCTACATTTTATGTTATGTCGTTAAAATTACGAATTTTACATTAACATAATTATACTAACAATTGTGTTTAATACACAATTAAGTTGTCAGTCTACTCACCAATCGTATTTTCCTCCAGAATTGCTTGTAACTTATAGTTTACTGATTTTGCCCGGTACTGACTCCTCTTAGAGTCTGAGCCTATCCTACTGCCCCAGCAGGATAAGGAAAGGTAACCTAACAATAGTATATTGCGATACAAGTGCCGTAAGTGTTGCTTACGGATCGAGGAAAGAGTTTGAAAAAAAACGAGGCGCTCGCGCCGAGTTTTTTCAATTTCCGAGATCCGTTATGCGCTTACGGCACGAGTATTGCATGCTATTTTTTGCACGATGATTATTTATATCAATTTATTTATATTAATTGAGATATTAGCTGAAAATATTATGTATGTACACTATTGAAGATGGATGTTATGTTTCAGAAAGTGATTTGCATGTGTTAGTTGTTATGCGAACCGAATATTTGTCCTGGGGGGGGCCTTGTCCATAAAGGCTTGTATTATTAGGTGTGGCGTAAGTAAATTCATAACAGCACGGAAACTCTTACCGCACATAGCAACAAGATTGCTATGCGGGAATGTCAACTTGCGATCCACGGCAACAACATTCGTAAGTACCACTAAGTAGTTAAGGAGTGCAAAGAAATGTTAGAATTCAATGAAATGTGGATGAAGTAAGAAGACTGTACTAAAACAAGAGAAAATACAAAATGTATCGCCTTATAGTATAGTTTTTATGTTGTGAGAAGCAATCCTTCGGTATAAGTATAAAAAAGCACTACATACATTTCCAGATAAGGAGGAAGTTTTGCATTAAGCGAAGAGGTTAAACGCGTCGTTTGTATTCATGCCAGTAGCAAACCTCTTTTTCCACCCACCCTCTCACCACAACTCTATCTTTACATGCCACCAAAACCATTCCTTTCCATCTTTTGTCCCGATGTCACTACATGGACCATTCGTTTCCATGACAACAGTTGTTTCCTAACAGGAGGCTTTTGCAGTGGAACGTGTACGGTTTGTAAATAGAACCTTCGCCATTTTCAATTCCACAATATTCCTCCCGTTCATTAGAAAATACTTGTCTAATAGTTAACAATAGATTGTGTGTAACAATAGGTAGCAATTGGACAAAAAGAGTGAATTATCCCCTTTTAAAGCCAACAATAGTGAAAAAGAAGTTACGATTTTCTCTACATCATGAATTCGGGTCACATCTGGGTGGTTCCGTTGACCGGTATCGGCGAACAGTAATCAGTTTAAGGGGGACATACAGCTTTCGGTGAGAAATAGGTGTATTTCATTATGTTTTTTCCTCACCCATGAATTGCTCTAACTAACTCCGTGGCGCGAACATCCCAGGAGGGACAAGGCCTACCACCCGACCGCTGAGTCATCTACCATAGGCAGACGGCAGAGTTGGGTGGCATGTGATGAGCATGCCGACACCCACGGCCGTTAATGGTGGCTTCCATGACCGTTGCCGCTACTTCTCTATCAAGTAGATCCTTAATTTGAATCACGAGGCTGAGTGCACCCCTAAAAGACTTCCCTACCTCAGGAAAATCCTAGGAGGTACCGGGGATCGAACCCGGGCCGACGGATCTGTAGTCAGCGACGCTAACCACGCCGGCGGTCGATGAATTTTTCTACAACCTTGTAATCTGACATACTCTTTATTGACTACTTCTACAATTGCATACTATTTTCAAAATTAATCAAACTGTTACAGTAGTTACAGGTAATTATTGTTTCAAAATGGCAGCCACGTTTCATGCACTGAAATGCCGTTTCCTTGATAACCTGTACCTATTATCTATGATAAGGGCAGAGGAATTGAAAATCGAATGAGAAACTCACACAAACTTTCTTTTAGTATAATATTTTTAAATTTTGCGCTTCAGATAACTAGATGAGTATGACGGAAGTAAGAGGCTATAAACGAGGCATCCCCCTGTTGTTGTGAACAAGATGATGGGTCGGAAGATAGTGGGGGTCAAGGCAAGTGACACTTCAGAACAGGGGGGATTAAGTAGTTTGTTCTGTAGGGGGAAGGATAGAGGATTATCAAGCCGTCCAAAACTGGCTATAAACTGACGATTCACTGATGGCGAAAATGAATTCATTAAGCGAACGTTGTCATCTTTACATCAGTCAAACAACATATTTGCCACTTCATTCGATTTTACAACTTTACGGAATTTGGTGTGTAGCCCCATTCATGCCATAGAGTCCCAGAGGGTTCCAGGAGGTTGATATGGATTTGTTTCCTTTTTAAATACTTCTAAATAAAGCCCAGTTAATATAATAATTTTGATTAATAAAATTATTTACTTATATTGAAATTACACGTCATTTTTATAATAATTTCCACAACAAAACTTATTACGCCTTGCATATATGCATGCATGCATTTGTTACCGGCATTCTGTGAATTCCGGTATTCTATAGAATGCCTAGGTAATGTATAGAATTTCCTGATGGTTTTAGGCGAACTATGAAATATAAGTTTTTTGTGAAATTTTACACACTTTTCCTAGGCATTATACAGAATGACCAGTACCATTTACGCAAAGTGTTAAAAGGGCACAAGATGAGAAGCCTTTATTAATTAATACGCATAATTTTCATATGAGCATCTTAATTACCATTAGGCCTATAGGCAAACTGCTAACGACTGTTTCTGTTCGGCCATAAATAACTTAATTGTTTAAATTTTGAGATTTTAGTTTTGTCAAACAAACAAAAAATCTGCTGACCGCTTCAACCCATTAGCAAGTTCATGTAACTGTTGTCTTCTAGGAGAGATGGCAGCTGATGACGTAGGGTCATGGTTGAACAAAAATACGTTTATATTAAATGTTAGTCCTATAGAATCAGAAGGAGTGCCTAGGCAATGTATAAAATATCAATCATTTCATACTTTGACGTTCGATACATTACCTAGGCATTCTATAGAATGCCGGATTTCACACATTGCCGGTAACACATATATGCACATTTTCCCCTCGACCATACAAACTTAGAAAGTACCATTCTGGCAATTAATAAATAATAGAAATTAATAACAAATATAATAAACTTTTTGTTTGATTTGACAGTGTAAGGTTAATATGGCTAAAGTTCGCGAAAGCTATTTGCGGAAAATGCACTAAGTTACACTAATGACTTCGGAACATTTTTACATGGAAATCTCTGTGGACACTGAACTGGACGTTTCTATTCCCGGATGTACGCTACTCTATTAGTTAGTTGTTCATTAGTCTGCTGAATATCCCACGCGACAATGCAACTACCGTCCAGACTCATTAGGGGGTGTTCCTCTTTCCTCATGATTAATCCCTGCATTATGATTCTCTGCTAAGTACTTGATAAGTGATAAGGGCGCTCTAACTAAGTATCTATTTTTTTCTTTTCAGTGTTTGATAGGTTAAACTAAAGGTTAAATCCTCCAGATTTCATATTAGTGATTTTTTACTAACACTTTTGTAGGCATTTGTAGGCATTAAATCAAGTACTATTAATACAAAAGAAAGCTTTGAGAGTGTTAACAGGTAAAAGTAAGAATGAACATTGTAAGTATCTCGTTTAGAATTCTGACTGTGGTAAATTGATATATAATGGAGATATTGATGTATATGAAAAAAAATGTGACTTTATATAATCGGAGAAATGATGTTCATTTGTATGAAACTAGAAATGCAGAAAAACTAAATACAACAGCCCAAAGAATAGTGAAGACCAAGAAATATTTAAAAATTTTAGGAGTTAAACTTTTTAATCAATTACCAGTGCAGGTAACCAGTTTACCTCTATCTAGTTTTAAAAGTAGGATATATAATTGGTTAATAAACCATCCATTTTATAATTTACAAGAATATCTAGATGAGGATAAAATAGGAATGTACTAAGAATTTTGAACGAATATTTTTATAAATGTGTATGTACATATTAAGGCTAGTTTACATGATGACACTAGTTTTCATGAAAGTGATTTCGTGAAACTAATTACACACATTTTCTTTCCAATGCAACCACACATTTCATGTTCTTTCTGAAGTTCAAGTTATTAAGATCCCATGTAAATGTTTGAAACACGTACGAATACAGGCATTTCACAATTTCCTCACTTCCCCATTTCATTTTACGGAACGCGAAAAGCTAAATAAGCGTAAAATATCAAAATTACTGTTATAGTTTCGTGAAAAGTTGGAATCAGCCGAAACTGCGTAGTGTCGTAACTCATTGTTGCCAGTATATCTAGCGCTTGCGCATTCAAGTAAAAAACAGTTGCGAAACTCAGTTACGAAACCTAATTTCGTCGTGTAAACTAGCCTTTATTTATATCAATTTTATCCATAGTTATATAAGTTCATTTGACATGTCTGATATCAATTAGTATTGATTTTATAGACAAATAATAAACATTAAACGTTAAACATTTTTGATTGAGAAATACACAAAACAGAAACCTTAACCATATCAGGCGGATTTAATGCATAATAACTATGAGGTAATAATGCCATTGACAATTCATCCGTTAAGAAGTTAACTACGTGTTAACGATCCGTTACATCTTGATTACGGAGTGTTTACGACTCTTACGGATAGTTACTTGTAGTCGCAAAATATCTCATTTAACAGAGAGAAAACTGGGGTAGGCGACATTAACTGGTTTCCCCCACCCATGCTTATTAATTTCCAAACTGTCAAACAGCGTTTCCTGCACAGAGGTCGTTTACACACACCGTCTAACAAGTTACCCATAACTGAGGTAATTTCCGGCAACGGTTCTGTATCTCCACATGTGATAATAAAGGTAAGCAAACATTCCCGCAAGATGATATCTCTAATGAGACTCGACCAGAATTCTCTAGTATGAATGTGGCTACGCTTGCCAAGTGATAAGATGCTATGGTGACCTATATAACTAGCCTTAGTCTATATTGTTTCCATATTGCAAGATTAGATCTCCACTGTGTTTTAAGGGGGGGGGGACAAACAGCTTTCGGTGGAATTCATGGGTTATTTTATATATATATATATATATATATACTTATTTGATTAAAATATCATAGCACAGGTAAAAACAAAAATCAACAGAAAATACTATTTCTAATTTATACCCTTAGCAACCAGGGAAGGCGGTTGAGGCCAGGTAGGTTCCTTCACCGCATGCACCCTCACATTTACAAGGGCAGGAGATTTAGTAGTAGTAGTAGTAGTAGTAAGTATTCTGCCTTCCGGCAGGTTTTCAAACTTGGTACGCGAATTTTGTTTTCCAAAACTGTCTATCCTCTGATTCCTCCTTCAGCATCCAATATTTCCGCTTTTCCCTTAAATCGTCCAACAGCTGAATTCTTCTTCTTCCAAGTCTAGTTGTACCCTCCAATCTTCCTTCTACGACATCATGTAATAAGCAGTTCCTTCTGAGAATGTTCCCAACCCAGTTTGCTTTCCTCTGACGAATTGTGTGTATGACTGACTTCTTCTCACCCACTCTACTCAGAACCTCTTCGTTTGTCACCATGTCCATCCACTTCATATTTTCTATCTGTCTCCAGCACCACATTTCAAAACTTTCTAAATATTTCTTCTCTAATTTCCTCAAAGTCCATGTCTCTGATCCATACAAAGCAATACTCCAAATATAACACTTCACCAGGTTTTTACGTAGCTCTAGGTTCAGACTACTAGTTAGCAGAGTTCTCTTCTTCATAAATGCTTTCTTGGCCATGGCAATTCTTCATCTTATCTCCTTGTACCAACCGTAATTTCCTCCCCATGAGTCACCTAGTCTACTTCAATCAATCAATCTTGGATTTTTTTAATATGTCATTTTATCTCAAAATGTTTGTTATATATCAATTCTACACATAATTACAAGAAAAATGACACCAAACAATGTATAATTTACTTTAATAGGAACATAGGACTTGAAAGCAGTTTTCTCGTAACTTTTATTTATGTAGCTTTATGTACTTTTTCTGAATTCGCAATTCCAATAAATTATACATTGTGTGGTGACATTTTTCTTGTAATTACGTGTAGAATTGATATAGATTAGATCTCCACTGTGTTTTAAGGGGGGACACACAGCTTTCGGTGGAATTCATAGGTGAATTCATAGGTGAATTTCATTAGTCTATGTTTTTTTTCCTCAGCAATGAATTGCTCTACAATCTTGCAACCTGATATAATAATAATAATAATAATAATAATAGTAATAATAATAATAATAATGTTTTATTTTGCCTGGCACAGTTAAGGCCATAGGGCCTTATCTTCCAATCAAGCAGGATAAATACAAAATACATTAAAAGGAATCTACCAAAAACAAATAAAATAGATATCATACATAATATAAAATGCTAAAAATAGAATAATAATACAATATTGAACTACCTATATTAAAACATAAGAAAAAAATGCGTCCAATATTATGCCGAGAAAACAAAGTGAATTAAAGAATTATAATATATAATTGGATGTATGTATAATTATAATATTATACTATAATATACACTAAAATTGAAACTTGAAACTAAGAAATTCACAAATAGAAGCAATAAAGGCTAAGTGCTATGAAAATCGTATACAATATAAATTTACCTAGGCTAGATAACGATACTCTTTACTGACTACTTCTAAAATTGCATACTGTTTTCAAAATTAATCAAACTGTTACAGTTTCGGGTAATTATCGTTACCAAGGGCAGCCACGTCTCATGCACTGAAATGCCGTTTGCTTGATAACTTCCACAAATATCATTATTTCCGAGTGATTATTTCTGTGTATTTGTTAATATCATATGAACAACACTATGTACAGGTAGGAGAAAAAAAGCGGACCGACTAAAATATCTAAGTTGCCGATATGAGCCACTGCGCATGCCTAGCGGCATTCACAGGATAGCAGGGAATGTATGAAAATTTGTTCTAGTGTCGACTGTTGACTCAGCCCATTTCGAAACCCGGAATATGGTTTCTAAGAGTATTGTTTCATACCTGAATATATTAATTATTAATATTATTATAAAATACTAACACAAATTATATTATATTCAGCAACAAGAGTTGGTCCGCTTTTTTCCCCCTACCTGTACACTCATTCATTTATCATTAATAGTTTATTTTAAAATGTATATATATATATATATATATATATATTGTTTTAATGAAAAAGAAAATACTTATACTAAAGATATTCCAAAGACTGTAGATGATGTTTGCCAATAGATAGAAAAAATAATCACTCATAAATATTACCATTCGTGGAAATTATCACGGACGGCATTTTAGTGCACGAAACGTGCCATTTTGTAAGAATAATTACCCATAAATGTAACAGTTTGATTAATTTTGAAAATAGTATGCAATTGTAGAAGAAGTCAATAAAGAGTATGTCAGATTGCCATATTGTAGAGCAATTCATTTCTGAGGGAAAATAATAAAATTCACCTATTTCTCACCTGTGAATTTCACCGAA
Source organism: Ectobius pallidus (assembly GCA_964059195.1). Lineage (NCBI taxonomy): Eukaryota > Metazoa > Arthropoda > Insecta > Blattodea > Ectobiidae > Ectobius > Ectobius pallidus. The sequence continues at coordinate 159,325,814 of CAXKWD010000005.1, read as the reverse complement.
ATCTGTGGGTCCCCCCCCCCCCTTAAAGAGAGAGAGGGTTTGAGAATGGGAATGATGTTGCATACTCCCTGATCACAAGTGTGGTGTGCTATTTTTTCCATTTACTTATTAATGGGACCAATTACAATAGACCTTACCGGGGATTCTCGGCCATAAGTCTGTAAACATGTCTCCACGTAAAAGTAGTTTTTAGTACACGCTCTCTAAAACAGCTGCTTATCGGACTGGTAAGGTAACACGCCGGAAAGCTGCACTTTAAAGGACAAGTCCGCTAAATGTAGCATAAAAGTGCATTCAAACTGCATTCAAAATGCAATTTTAGCGGCCTTGTCCTTTAAAGTCGTCATGGCAATCTATAAACAAAACCCAGACGGCATTGACCAGTCACACCAACTTTAACATGGATTTACGCATATAATTGGTCATAAAACAACAAATTTAAGCCAACACGTTTATTTATGATAATCAGAAACTTTACCAGGATTTTTCGCAAAACACGGTAGCCCACTTCATCACATGACAACAAATATAAGCCAACAACTTTTCACATTTTGGTTCACTTGGAAAACATTCCTTACCATGGACGAACAGCATTTAAATGCTGTAATATTTCCCTTTTCATAGCCTATTTCTGCCGTGAAGTTGCTGGTACCAGCTCCAATTCAATGTTTCTGGCTTGGATTGAAATTTCCTCGGTATTATCATTTATATTTTCACAAGCTTTTCAAAAAAAACTAGATGGTATGCAATATCTTTTACAAACAAGGGATTAATATATTATGCATCTACGGTATACTACCACATTTGTTATTGGTACGTACGGTCATTGTTGTTTTATGATCTAGATGGCCATGACAATATAACTTAAAGAAATGACTGATTGCCTTTCATTATAATTAATTACGGTATTTTTGTTTTATTTCATATAATTTATACAACTTTTACTAAAAAATATTGTATGCACCACGTACGCAAAAACTTTAGCGGACTCATCCAGTATTTCAGCCTCGGCTTTCGCCTCGGCCGCTATACTAGATTCGTCCGCTAAAGCGTTATTTTGCGTACTTGATACATAAATAGCTATTTCAGGCTGTAAAATGTCAATTTTTGGAATTTGACGCCATCTATAGGTTTCAATCTTGTTTTATTCTCTAATCACAACAAACATAAAGACGGCATTATCACTCGTAGTAATTTCAGTTTGAAAAGAGGTCTGCAATTTAAAAAACCCATGAATATGTAGCAATGAAAATGTTTTCTTTGCTAATTTTCGTGAATAAAAGCATTAAATGCGGGCAAAACTTTTCACTGCTACTGGTGTATAAATTCATCGCTTCAAAAAATTGTTTAAAAGCAGAGATATAAAATTAATAGATTAATGTTTTAAATGTGATGTGAGGATTTTTATAATCTTGTCATAATTGTCAATTATGGATACCAACTGTCGTATTGAAATTTTTCTTGTAGATCTCAATGTTGGGGCCCACTGATGAATTCACTTCATGATTCCTTATATTAATATATGAATTTAGCTAAGTAAAGGTCAATAGCCATAAGTCCTTAGTTGTTGAACAATATGGATTCAAAGAAAAAAGAACAATTGTTTGGCTACCAATATAAGTATAAAAGTAGAAATAAATTTAATAACCAGTATAATAATAAACCTTTATACTCTCCATGTTCTTTCGTCTACTGAATTCAAAGCTAATGGTGTGAATCGCGTACTTATCACTTGTACAAAATAAGGGAAAATCCAAAAACAGGTGGCACCTTCGGATAGTGGTATCCCGCCCGACCCGCTCAAAATGGTGCAATTTCTTTTATACCACGATCTAGCGAATTCTTCTGTCCTGGTATTATGAAGAAACTCGTGATTGGACGTTGGAGGTGTGACGTCACATCGCTAGATACCGGTGACAGGCTGACAATCCTCGCGGGAGATATAATGAGGTATGTACAAGGCACTTACGAAAGTATACAAGGTCAATGCGTACAAGGCACTTGCGACGATATAGAAGGAGAGTTGGTTATCCTGCTTCGCAGAGAAATAAAATACGTCACACAGTCCGTGCGAATGTGAATATCGAGTGGGCGGAGCTTAAGGATTTAGCCCAAAATAATGTATCATACGTTTAAACATACAACTCATTCGTATCTTAGGGTGTGCTTATTAGATGCGTTTAGGCCGTCCCCATGGCTGAGAGGGTAGACCGCTCTCCTTCTACCGTAGGGATCCGGGATCGAATCTCGGTGGATCCATGTACAATTTGTGGTAGACAAAATGGGGTTGGGGCAAGTTTTCTCGGGGTGCTGCTGTTTTCCCTGCCGTACAACATTCCACCAGAAACTCCATTCATCACACTATGACCATTGGTTGCAATAAAGGGATTATTATTACTTCTGTTTTATATATTCTTATTTGCTTGTGTGTGTACCATCCAGATTTTCCATTAGATACGTTCATCTCTCGCCCCTCTCTGCTCTGGATGGCGCTGACCGCATCATGGCATGACTCATGCACATGATCTAATAAAATCTTATTTCTATTACATTTAGCTCTACTATGTACGACTTTCCCCTCCGTATCTCAATCACAGAAACATTACACAGAGGGATTACTAAAACCAATCTCAGGAAATGTTCCCATGATTTGAAGATAAAATCACGTACAGCAGAAACTGAAAAACGGATACAACCAGAGAGATAATGTTTGAGATTAAGAAATGGTACGACAATTTTCTCATAGTTCTGAAGATATTAGTTGTCGCATTTGAAGTAATTTTACAACCCGGAACACTAAAACCATAACTTTTAATGTGAATAATATTTCACATAACTTGTATCTTCTTTGCTAGGCCTATTGTGCGTAACTTGAATACATGTGACATCAAACGCTGAGCGTTATCTGATCCTAAGAACATGAAACATACTGATTTTCCACTAGCTTGCACAGAACCTATTTAAAAAGCAATGTATTTGCAAACAAATAGGCCTAAATGTTTCTGCAAGTATGGCTTCTGCAGTATAATGGTTGTGTTCACTTTTTAGCAGATCGTATGGGATATCTGTGTACAACATCCAACGCCACCTAATAACAAGATTGTATTAAATTTTGTGAATTAATGTGAATTAATTGAAGATGGCCTTGCTCGGTTGCTATCTTGATTCATTTGTTTACGACTCGCAAAGGTCTTATTTTTCTTTTACGTAGGTGGAGAAATGGGGATCATGAAAGCAGGCATAAGTGGGCAAATATTGAATGATTTGGACGAAACTCAGTATTCGAGAGTTTTATGGACCTGGGAACTTGAATCTGAGGTCTTTTTTTTGCCGGGTGGCGCACTTTAATCGTGAAATGCACCATTAAGCCGGGTTTTTAGCTTTTTAATTATCAATCGTTTTATTTGTTTATGCATGATTTGGGTAAGGTCATGAATATGTGGTACGTTTTAATCGTTTCATTTAGATTCTGTATGGCCATATGTCGAATCATAGTTGAGTGTTAAGTTTAAGGTCAAAATTTCAGTTTAGCATCGAACATAACATAAAAGGTAAATTTATGTCGCATTGAATCCACATTAATCCTCATTAAATCCACATGCATCCACATTAATTCACATGAATCCACTAGATGTACTAGATCGGCAAGGCAGTAGGTTATTATTTAATGTGAATGTATCTATTAGCTTTATAAATTAAAAAAACATTAAAAAAACTAATATAAAAACTGAAATGTAAAATGTTGAAGCTTAAATTTTTCTTATATTTAAAAATAGAGGAAGGATAAAGCTAAACTGGTAAAACGTTGGCTGGGATTCCATGAACGAAGTACAGTGTGTCCGACAGAATCCTTACCAATAAAACCTGAATATTTCTTACAATTAGAATGCCAGAATAACCGGATTTTGTTTTCTTTGTTAGGAAAACTCACCAAGCATTAGTAGATTTCCACATAAGCGCCTCTGGTTGCCCAAACGATACCAAGATGATATTTCATCTCTCCAAAAGTTCTGCAGTATTTGAGGTGTGACATATACACAAATATCCGCCGCCAAAGATCAGCCAAGTCCTTCAACCGACTTTGACCTGCTTTGACCTGCTTTTCCAATCGACCTTTGTGGAAATGTTTGATTAAAATAATCTCTCATGTAAATGGCATAGTGTGGTGGTATTCCACCTAGCTGGAATGTGAATTCTGAATCTTTCTGGTATCTGAGAAACTGCGTAATTTTCCAGCATATCTAAGTACGATGATCATGAGAAGATGAAGAACGCCACGATAACAGAATCCGATGTCAGAGCTCACCACATGTTTAATCTTAGGACTATCTCCCTCATGTGGTTTTTCCTTCCCATTTTCTATATTTGTGTCCATAGGCGTAGCGAGGGGGGGTTTTGGGGGTTTGAACCCCCCCCCCCCCATTGATTAAAAAAAGGAAAATTGTATAATTTTTTTAAGTCTGCCCATAAATTGCTTAATACAAGTATAAAGCGTGGGAAGCTTAAAACTCGTTATTTTGCGTCTTAATTTTTTAAATTTTCCGGGGAAGGACCCCCGGAAGCTTAAAACTTGTTATTTTCCATCTGAATTTTTAAAATTTTCCGTGGGAGAACCCCCGGAAGCTTAAAACTCGTTATTTTGCATCTTGATTTTTTAAATTTTCCGGGGGGGGGGCCCCGGACCCTCCTCTCCTTCCATACTCGCCAGACCCCGCGGATGTTATAACCCCCCCATATGGTCGGCCTGGTTACGCCTATGTTTGTGTCGGTGCGCTTTACAAAAAGTGGCTTCTTCGGGAAATACTACACGATTGTCATCATCAATTACAATTTATTGTTATCATTAGGAGGCGGATTTCTATGACGTGTCATATTTTTCCCCTTCGCATTATTTCAGGTTTCCGACTAATTTAAACCCGATTCCAACCATTCTGGAAATTTAAGCTAGTAAAAATATATTTCATTAAAAATTTATAATGTGGAAGTTTTCTGTCTGGGCAAGAAATTATGAAGGGACGATGGAAGTTTTGTTCGCATTCAAACATACACTTGTGTTGGAATGTGAACGCACTGAACTGTAGGTGACATTCATCTTGGAGTCAGGAGTACTCGACCATGTCGGAGCTTTTGTTGCAACCACCAAGTGTATGTAAACAGTATAAAGTTACACACACTTGATTGCGATAAGGACCTCTGATTCTCTCGCTACATTTGTGTGCTTGTACGAAATCAAAACCAAAGGGATCTGTGTGCGACAGACCAGAAACGCCGGACAAGTCAAGTGAGATTCCCACAATGTGCAATGTACAGCATTGTCGGTGAATTTTCGTTACAACTCTGTACAAAACAATATGTGGTCACCACACAAATGTTGCAATGTGTTACTCAGGTTATCTCTATCAAAGTTTTAATTAAAACTAGCGTTATTCTGAGCAACGTACTGAGCTTTAGTTGCCTGTTTTTGTTCAAATATGATTCTAAAGTCTGACCATTCTAAGAAGGAAACAAAAAAAAAAAAAAAAAAACTGTGCGTGGAACGCCACGCGACAGAAGTGAAACTTGTTTTAATTTTTTGCTTTTTTCAATTTTAGATAATTGGATTTTCAATTTTGGATTGTTGGACTTTTTAATATTGGGTTTTTGAACTTTCTAAATTTTAATTTTTTTAATTTTTAATTTTATATATTTTTTAATTTTGAAATTTTGGATTTTTTAAATTTTAGATCTTTGGATTTTTTCTGATTTTTTAATTTTGGATTTTTTACGTTTAAAATTTAGAGTTTTTTACTTTTAAATTTTGGAGTTTGTATTTTTAAATTTTGGATTTTTTATTCTTTAAATTTTGAATGTTTTAATTTTATGTAATTTTGAATTTTTATTTTTTAAATTTTGGATATTCGGATTTTTTACTTTTGGATTTTTGGACTTTTTAATTCTTTAATTTTCAAATTTACGATTTTTTAATTTTGGATTTTTTAATTTTGGATTTCTTAAATTTTGGACCTTTGAATTTGAAGACTTAACCTACCCAGTCCTGAACCCGGGGAGGGGATCTTTCACTACTGAAAAATCCCCGACCCGGCCGGGTTCGAACCCGGGCCGCCGGAGTGGAAGGCAGGCGTGCTAACAACTCACCCACGGAGCACATTATTGGTATAACGTAAGAGTGATACAGACAAACTGGTTTTTGTTTACTTCGGGTTTCTTTCTTAGCTCATTTCTGGTATAGAATCCTTCCCTTTTCTCTCTTCATGAGCACGATGTCTCTTCTTCCTTTAGGTTTTCTCAGAGCAGTTTAAATATAGGATCTGATCATGTGGTGTCGTGAATTTCTTAATACACCCACGATATAATGCCCCTCTTTACAGTGCCACCTTCGCACTGCGCCAATAAATGCAAGTGAACGGATCTTCTCTCGTATAAAATACATAAGAAACTTCGTTACCGTGCCAATTCATTTAGTGCTAGTTCTTTTAATGTTTGGGGGGGTTTGACTTATAGGCCTACACTTTATTTTTAAAGTTACTACATAAATAATAGTCATATACTATTAGAAGAACTTAAAGACAACATCACAAGAGAAATTAACTCTATCTTGGAAGCTGAACTTATTTGCGTGAAAGAACATTTTCAGTGGCAGTGTTATGTGGATACAAGAAGAGGATATTTCCAACATCTCTTGTGATGAGGTACGTGGTTATTTTCACTGAAATTTTAACTGTAGTCGTGAGAACCTGAATCATTACACCGTTAGCGACTTTATTTGCGTAGTTATTTCACCCGATCACTCGGGAGTTAGAACTGTGGCCGCCGTGACGCAGAAACCCGCATGATTGGCCAACTTATACGTGAAACTCACTGAGAAGAGAAGTTCCATCTGGCGCCTTGAGTCGAACTCTGGGTAGCTCAGTTGGTAGAGTATCGGCATTTAAATCCGAAGGTGCGGGTTTGAATACCGGTGTCAGGCATTTTTTTCCTAAAATATACTCGTGTGATGTTCACAGAAATAATATACCGTGGATTCATGTATACATATCTACGTACATAGAACGGATAGTTTTCGCACTTGAATGACAGGATATCATGTGGAGTACTGAGTAGAGCTTCACGTAATAAGATTGCAATGGTGATACGCAACAAGCTGTGTTAACAGTTATTGTCAAATTACACAAGCACTGGAATGATTCATTGCCATGTAACACATGCTAGGATCATCAAGCTACGAATGTCATGAATACAACAAGCCTCTCCATTTTAACACATGTCACGTGGCACTCATCTTGTCTTGTCATAGACACCATGCTTCAGAGAGGACAGCTTTCCTTGTCGTGATCTTTTATAATCTATAACAGTGTTTCTCAACCCCTGAGTCGCGATCCCCAGTTCGGAAGGAGAGAGCTTCGAATCTTTTCGCCTTGGAAAAAAGAGAAAGAGAAGACAATGAAGTACAAGGCGCGTCCATAAAGTAAGTTTCCCTGGGGCCGTTTACAGAAACAAAACATAATTTCAAGGAAATAATTATTGCAACAGACACAGCCAGTGTTCAGCTATTTTTCAACATATTCGCCACCGGAATTGAAACATTTGTTTTACCATGGCACCAACCTTTGAACACCTGTGTTGTAAAAGTCTACCGCCAGGGATTTGAACCACTATGTGACAAACATCTCCGCCTCTCTGTCATTCTTTGTCATTTCTTTAGGTGTAGGAAAACATGGAAATCACTGGGAGCGAAGTCCGTGCTGTAGGTTGGACGTTTAAACACCTCCTAGCCAGTTCGGTTGGGAGGTGTTTAAACATTCACCCTAAACCCTGGACCTCCATCTTTTCCAACACCTAAAGAAATGACAAAGAATGACAGAGATTGACAGAGAGGCGGAGATATTTGTCATACAGTGGTTCAAATACCTGGCAGTAGACTTCTATGACGCAGGTGTTCAAAAGTTGGTGTCATGGTAAGACAAATGTTTCAATTCCGGTGGCGAATATGTTGAAAAATAGCTGAACTGGTTTAACATCACGGATCACTCCACGCTTTGAGCTTAGGTAAATATGTGTGAAATTTCAAATTCTTAGATGGTGGGAAGAGGGAAGAAAAAGACAATCGAATTCACCACATATCTTAGGCAAAACTAAAGCAGTTGTTCCTTATGGTGTTGAAGTAACAGCCTAAATCAAAATATGTTTTTGCAAAAACAAAAAATGGGCTGGTTTTAACCTCAGTGATCCTAATGGTGACAAATATATTATTATTATTATTATTATATTATTATTATTATTATTATTATTATTTTCCACCCCTCGTGAATCATTCTTTTCTTGAATTTCTAAGAAACATACAGAGCTCAGGCACCCAGAAAACAATATTGGTGGCTTGGAAGGAACCAGGTACCATCCATTGGGCTAAGTTATTGGTTTGCAGTAACAATTCAACCCCTCAAATCTCTATATATATAAAAGGCTTTGTCCTGACTGACTGAATGAATGACTGACTGACTGATTGACTGAATGACAGGAATCAACGTACAGCCTAAACTATAACAGGTAGAGACTTGGAATTTTGACAGTACCTTCGTTTCATAATGTAGGTGCTCACTAAGAAAGGATTTTGAAAAATTCTGATTCTAAATGCCAAAAATTAAATGTTTTTTGAAAATACTTAATTCCTTTTTACATAGAATTATCAATTCCAAATCACAGAATATATTGTTGCCAAATGGTATCAGGTGGGCTTGGAAAAAACAATTGAAATGCACTTTTGACAAATAAGAGAAGTTATCAAAATAATTCATGTTATAAATAAATATTACAGAATAAAATCCACTAAAATAATGGAATCACATAACTTTCTCTACCCTGGACATAGAGAAAACAAAACGAGGGATGGTAATGTGTATATTATTATATTATATCGCAGGTTTTTGGAGAGAAAAGTATGAAAGTGATAATGCTTTATGGTAACATAAGAGTGGGAAATTTCCCGCCTCGATATTACAATTTTATGTTACAGGAATTTCTGTTTCTTCTTATTTAAACCTCTACCAGGCTTGCTGTGCACTGTACAAGCGATGGGATGCAACATTCTAGATCCTCTATGAGCCATAAAAAACTATATCAAGCGTTTTCTGAGGGAATAGTTTGAGTGTAATAAGTCGTTCTTCCTATTTCAAATTATAAATGCCTATATAAGGACCTAGAATTTAAAATTGAAAATCCTTCATAAGCTAATTTCCAATTACAAAATACAAAACCCGGGCGACGCCGGGTCTTTTAAGCTAGTATCGGTATAAAAGAGTGTTTCTAAAATAGTTTCATCGTTAAAGTGAGTTACATTATTAAGATAGGAAATTCGTTGGGACCAAACAAAAATACTGTATTGCTATATGCGCGTTTATCGTTATATCTTCGTTATACATACGTAGGTTTGACTGTATTGCTTTTGAAGTTTCATCCTTTAAAACTTCTTACAAATACAACTGCACAAAAACTGAAAGCAGAGAGGGTAGGAAAAAAGAGTTCAATTTATTTATTTGTTTAAAGGATAAAATAAACAGCTTTGGTAGTTGACATTTTCTACCCCTGTGAACTGCGCAGAAGAAAGTGAAACTAGGCAATCAGAAGAGAAGAATGGCCGACGGAAAGAAGCAAGTAAAATTAAGTTCAACAAAGAAAATACGAAAGAAAGAAATGAGGTAAACAATGGAAAACTTCCAAACATACCCGAATAAAGGCCCGTTTAATTAGTTAATTGCAAGATTTTCTTTGTACAAAAGACAGTTATATCGAAAAGTAGACAACGATGTTTGCCTTCTGATACTACCTTGAATGGAAAGACGTCATTTTCTCAAATTGCTTCAACTTTGCAGAAGAAGAAGAAGACTAATATTTTCTTTGGAGATAGTACATTTATTGCCTTTTCTTTCGTCTTTCTCTGTTCTTTCTTTTTCCGCTTGGTCTCATTCCGAGTTTATTCTCGGAATAAGGCCTTTCCTTATCCTGATTAAATCCATGTCACATAGCTGAAAGGATTTTCAATAATTACGCCCGCCTGTCGTCATCTTGCTGGAGAAGTCGATTCTAAACCTTCTCCTTCTTCTTCTTCTTCTTCTCTCCCACTGCCTCTAACGTCATCTTATATCAAGGCGAATGGACTGTTTCTACGTCATGGCCACCTTCTATGAAGTCAACATTAATATAGACTGATGTTATTAAATGGAGAAAGGAAAAGAGGAAATATCAAAATGGCAAGAGGCAAACCTCTAAAATTGAAATCCACGAAACAAAACTTTTATTATCATTGGATTAAACTTGAAATCAGCTGAATATAGCACGTCAATATTATAACGAATCAACACGCAAACTGTGTATATTAAATGCTAATAGAAACTGACATATAGGAAGATATTTCAGTCTAGTTTTCATGCTTTAAGGCCTCCTGTGTACAAAAATACAATTTTGGAAAACATAGTGGTAGTGTTTATGAGTCCGTGTGTCTGCCTGCGAAAAAGCTATAATTAGAACAATTGAATAAATAATAGTATTATACTTGCATTATTGTCAGTAAATACTGACAGATAATTTACTAAAATGTAAGTAAATACTTCAAGTTTAGCCATATGTGTATGTTTTTTTTTTTGCCTCTGAAAAAGCTATTATAAATAGTATAGGCCTATTGCGATACAAGTGCCGTAAGTCATGCATACGGATCGAGGAAATAGTTTGAAAAAACGAGGCGCTCGCGCCGAGTATTTTCAATTTTCCGAGATCCGTTATGCGCTTACGGCACGAGTATTGCATGCTGTTTTTTGCACGATGATTATTTATAGCAATTTAATTATATTAATTGGGATATTACCTGAAAATATTATGTAAATACATTCTTGAAGATTGATGTTTATTTCAGAAGAGAGAGATTACCTATGAAAAATAGTCCTGTTCAATGAATATCTGCTTGGTTTGAGCGAAAGCCGCCACTGGAAAGGCTACTGATTGTGATATTTACTCTGGTAAAGTGGGTCACTGCAGTGTTGAGAATAAAGCTAACAGCAATAAAAATTAGCATAATGCAGTTGGGTTAATCAGATGCCGAGTAGCCTCGCCTATATAATGGCGCTGTTACACGGACATGTAGTCTGCCTTTCACAGGTTGTTACAACATCTGAACCTCGTCCGGAATTATTACCGGATTACTGGAGGTGACATGTCAAGAGGCAAGAACCCAGAACGTTTAACCTGGTGTAGTCACGTGGGAATTAGAAACTTGAATGGTCGTGTGGTCTACGTACTAAATGTCGAGGAAAAATTGTTACTAATAAGCCCTATGTAAGCTATTCAGTGAAAGATTAATGAATTTCATATTTATTCTTTGAGGGAATGGTAATCGCTAAGGACTATACCCTTAGCACCCAGGGAAGGCGGTTGAGGCCAGGTAGATTCCTTCACCCACAGGCACCCTCACATTTACAAGGGCAGGAGATTTAGGACCAACCGTAATTTTCTCCCCGTGAGTCACCTAGTCTACTTCAATCAATCAATCTTAGATTCTTTTAATGTGTCATTTGATCTTAAAATGTTTGTTATATATCAATTCTACACATAATTACAAGAAAAATGACACCAAACAATGTATAATTTACTTTAATAGGAACATAGGACTTGAAAGCAGTTTTCTCGTAACTTTTATTATGTATTTGTTATAAATGTTCCTGTTAAAGTAAATTATACATTGTTTGGTGTCATTTTTCTTGTAATTATGTGTAGAATTAATATATAACAAACATTTTAAGATGAAATGACATATTAAAAAAATCTAAGATTGATTGATTGAAGTAGACTAGGTGACTCAAGGGGAGGAAATTACGGTTGGTCCTAAATCTCCTGCCCTTGTAAATGTGAGGGTGCCTGTGTGTGAAGGAATCTACCTGGCCTCAACCGCCTTCCCTGGTTGCTAAGGGTATAGTGGGTGGATTTTTTCGCCTTATACCCTCAAAAACGAAATAGATAAAACAAGGAAATTTTTCAGCATATAGCCCCAATTATTTATTAGCGATATAGCAAAAATAGGCCTACTCTGAATTGTAATTCATCTGAGCTGTTTAAAATTTATATCTTTAAAATTCTACTTATATATATATTACTACAAAGATAATGTAAACAGGGTTTAATGATTATGTAAATATGTTTGTTGTAGCAATCTAATTATGTAAATATTGTCCCGGATTGTGACATACGGCACATGAAGGTAGCAAGGTTGTCAGCCCTACGCACCGACCGCCTTTACCCCCGGGAACACTCCTGGTACTAATTTCTGTTAGAGGCTGAGTTGACCCCAGGGCCATAGTGCCACCAGAAGGATTAGGCCAATTGAAAAATCTCAGCGACCTCATCGGAAAACGAACCCGCGACCTTCCGGTTTGTAGCGCAGCGCCTTAACCACTACACCGCACTTTAAACGACAGACGATGTTAATTAAAAGGAGAAAATTATTGCACGCTTCGCATGGAAAATACTCTTTTAGTTAAAAATAATTGCATATGATTATTAAATAGACTCATGCCCGGTGCTTACAAGTGAATTACCCATGGGTAAATTATCCATGGACAAATTAGTTCCATTTAACCTACAATGATATAATGAGCAAGGCCTTGGAGTTGTACAGTTAATTTAATTCAGAAGGCTTTGATTCTCATTGGTTAAATATTACTATTGATCCTATGAAAGGTTAAATTTTATCCAGCCATCCATGAAAGGATAAATTAACCCGAAGATTTACCCTTGGAAAGATCTAGCCCGAGTTTGTAGGAACATTTTTTCTGTCATTTTCATATTTACCCAGAGGACATTTATCTAGAAACTCGCCACAAGTGTATGTGATTGCTATCTTTAAATTATTTGTGTTTGTGTGGTGTTATTCTTGTGTAAATTGTGCAAATTCTGTGCATTGGATAATTTACCCAATTCGCGAGTTTATAGAAACCGGCCATCAGTCTTATATAAATTGAAAATATTAAAACTCATTACTTTTTTTTTAAAAGCTAAATTTTTAGACTTTATCTGTTAAAAACTGTTAAAACTGTTAAAAGATTTTATGACGATATAGTATAATATTTGTATACCACGATATCACAAAACACAATGGAATATATTAAAATAAAGCATAAACATATTATACAGGTAAACATACTGACAAACTATTATAAAGTAAAATAATTGTAGTTTCAGATGTCCTGAAGATGGCGGAAATACACTGAAATACCTAGGCAAATATTAAAATAAAATATTGTTGAGTTGTTGTATTTTTATTTTACTGATCGAGCTCAACGTTCTATAACATGTATTTTAATACGGTTGATTTAGTTGTTGTTCATGTCAAAAAATAATTAAGTGTCGGAGAAAATTACGCAATTAAGTCATTACAATGAACATTCATTCTTCAAAGCCATAACGATCTCTGCTAATGGCTGTATGTCGTGCTTTAGTCAGATTTCATTCTAGGCCCTCCCGTATTGTTTAATCTCGAAATCGTATTATTTTGTTAGGACCTAATTTTTGGCCGATTAAAGAAAGTTATGATGTATCCTTGTAGTAAAAATTAGTTTGAAAAACAAAAATCATCTCCACCTTCTTCATATTATGATACTATTGCCAGACATACTGTTTAAAGAGTACAGTCGGTCAAATAAAAAACGTCGGGCGGTATTTGATTAAGTATCATGAACGAGTATATGCGCATGTACAGGAAGACTTAAGGTTAGGTTCACACACGCCTCTTATCTATCCATGTATTTTCTTGATTATTTAGTCAGTTTTGTTCCAAAACAAACATGTATAGAAGGCTGTGGCTATATGCCTCAAATCCGCCATATTCTTGGTTGCAAATTTTTATAATAATTATAATCAATAGATTCGCGAGGAATATGTTTATTCAAGGAGCATTTTTTAAAGATTTTATTTTATAATACCGGTACTTCTAGTGCAAAATCAATTACTTACGCTCAACTTCTGCAACCAGTCTAGCATCGAAAAACGCGGCCTTCCGCAGATCCACGCTTCCTATGAAAACTTCCGGTCGCATTATAGTAAAGTTCGCACCACTGCACTGAGCTGCTCTTTCATAAAATATGGAACCTTCTCGCTGCTTCAGAGGCCGAAAAATGCAGGTCAATTACAGCCCTAACTACACTTTCTCTCACTTTAGCATTTGTATGTGGCGATGACACAAAGCAAAATGAATTATGACAATACAGAAAGTTGAATATCGTGTGTTGAGCTTTCCGCGTTGTTCATTTTTTCCCCTCGTTGTTCATTTTTTCCCTCCTGTGGCATGGCCTCATATGTTCCGAAAATGACCTGTATTTTATGTTTTTTATAGGAAACTTGTGAACTAATGCGCTAAAACTTTAATTTTAACTGCATACGAGTCCCGACGTTTTTTATTTGACCGACTGTACAAGTACTCTTTTCAGGGATCCTAATTTTGTACTCTTTACTCTTTTTGTTAAACTCTTAAAATGTACTCTATTCTGTCAATTCGTCATTTTTCTCAAACCACTAAGATAATTTTGTTTATGTCGCTTCTTAATTCTAAATTTCCTATTCTCGGCATCTCTTCCTTGTTTTATAAAGTTTACTATTTTTTCTATCGCAACCGTTATGGAATTCAGGTTCAGTTGTTAGAGAACTTCTAAATACAGCATGTGTGGGTCCGTTAAGTGAAATGCCAGTCACAAGAAGAAACAGGGAAAGTAAGCCTTATGAATTCAAAATGTTGATATAGTGTTTATTAAGATTTGTACAGTGATTTTTGTTTCACTTCGGCAGAAGTTATGTCTGTGTAATAATGAATAATAATAATAATAATAATAATAATAATAATAATAATAGTAAAGTTTTCTGTCATGTTTTCTGAATGTAGAATTAACTTTAAAACTTCAACTCAACTATTAAAAAAAGTACTCTTTTTCTTGCTCAGCGATCTGTTAAACCTATTTTATGGTTTCTTTCTGCAAGGACTGATATCGAATAGAGGCAATACTGTTTGTAGAATTTTGTTGTAACACAGGAAGTTTATACTTCTTTCACTTGGTATTAGTTTATACATCCAGGAAATCCCAAGACAAAATAATTTTTTTATAATACCACATATGCCTCATCAGTAATAAGAATACCATGAGCTGTTCCTTCCAGAACGAACAGCTCACTGAGAAACCAAAGAGAAAGAAATTTAGGATCAATCTCTCTCTCTCTCTCTCTTCTCTCTCTCTCTCTCTCTCTCTCTCTCTCTCTCTCTTTAAGTTCATAAAATATATCCAATGCCATTATGATCTTAAACAGAAATTAATATTTCCTATAATAAACTAAAATACAAGTGTAGGAAGCCGAAATAGGAACTATATACACACACACACACACACACACACATGTAATACATGTAGTCTATCCAAAGAATAAGCTTTTAAAATTTACACAGCTGTATTTCTTCCACTGACAACCTTACCACCATCATGCCCGAATGTCTAAAATCTGGGAGCCTCAACTTCCTGGAATCCTCTGGGCCTCCATGGCCTGTATAGGGAACACTTTACTTTACTTTACTTTACTTACTTTACTTTATAATAGGTCTAAACTAAATAATAAGCATAGGAAGTCACAACAGAAACAATTTTAAGAGTGGAAGAAATACAGCTCTGTATATTTTAACAGAATAAGCTATTAAAATATACAGAGATGTATTTCTTCCACTCTCTATAAAAACAATTTTCAATGGGTATTGTCCTAGTATTAAAGAAAATTCTGAAAGATAGTCTAAATGAAAGAAATTTCTGACAGGAAATAAATGATGAAGTACATCATGATTTCAGCTGAAAAATGGAAAGCACTAGGAATATTAAAGACGGACGAGCATTCTTTTTTTTTCCCTTCCCATTTAATTTGGCTGTATTCATGTTTGACATGGGCATGGAGGACTGAATGAAAGGAAAGGGGGTGGTGGAGGGTGGAAGGGATTTGAGTTTGCTCTGTGTGCGTGTAAGAGGTACTTCTAGTCCATCTGAAGCTCCAATTACAAAACTAAGGAGTGGGTAGGGAGAGCCACTTTGAAATCAGTGACGTATTACGCTATGTTGTACTCAGCATAAAGAGTGAGAGACCTGGAAGTCGACTCATTAAAGTCTCTCTTTTTCCATCCCCCCCCCTTATAGTATGAATGTCTCTGCAGTCTTCGAGCCCTTGAGAATATTCGTTAACGAATCGAGTTTCTTTATAATTCAATTTTACACATAAATATTAATTTTGTGGTAAGCAGAAAATCCAGCTTCTCTGTCTCCAAGTTTTACTGAATGCTCAACAAGTTAATTCTTCGGAATGGATAACAGTAGAAGTACGAATACTAATAGCAATAAAATTAATAATATTTTTTGCACGACGTAACTAGTTAGTGGTACTTACGGATATTGTTGCCGTGGATAGTAAGTTGACATTCCCGCACGCAATCTGGTTGCTACGAAAACAAAAGAAATCTCCGTGCGGTAAAAATTACAAAAGTAAGTAAAATCATCATAGTACAAGTCTTTATGGAAGACCGGAACCAAGGCCCTCCAGTTTGTGGCGACTTTAACAGGACAAATATTCGGTCCCCATAACAACCAACATATGCGAATCACTTTCTGAAATATAACATCCATCTTCAATAGTGTATAATAGTATATTGCGATACAAGTGCCGTAAGGCACGTTTACGGGTCGAGGAAACAGATTGAAAACCCGAGGCGCAGCCGAGGGTTTTTAAGTTTTCGAGACCCGTAAATGCCTTTACGGCCCGTGTGTTGCATGCTATTTTTTGCACGATGATTATTTATATCAATTTAATTATATTAATTGTGATATTACCTGAAAATATTATGTAAATACATTCTTGAAAATAGATGTTTATTTCAGAAAGTGATTCGCATGTGTTTGTTGTTATGGGAACCGAATATTTGTCCTGGGGGCTTTGTCCATAAAGACTTGTATTATGAAGTGTATCGTAATGAATTATGACGTGGCGCTTGGACCGTAAGTAATTTAACCTCATCGCAACCGCCCTTAGCAACAAGACTGTGTGGGAATGTCAACTTACGATCCATGTAAACAACTTTCGTAAGTAACACTTACTAGCTAAGGAGTGCAAAAACATAATATTTTAAGCTAATATCTCAATTAATATAAATAAATTGAGATAAATAATCATCTTTCAAAAATAGCATGCAATACTCGTGCCGTAAGCGCATAACGGATCTCGGAAATTGAAAAAACGAGGCGCGCGCCTCGTTTTTTCAAACTCTTTCCACGATCCGTATGCACCGCATACGGCACTTGTATCGCAATATACTATATAATGGAATGTGTTGGTTGTGTAGCTATTTAAATCACAATTTGGATATGTCTTGATAAATGAAATTGAGGAATCAGGAACGGTCAGTAGATCACGGTTCACTCATAGGTCAAAGGCCACTAGTTCAGTTGGGAAAGCTTAAAATAACTACTGAATTCCGCGGTTTGTGGTACTTGAGAATTTGTATAGAAAAGAGTGATGGGAAAACCTCTGTGCAAGTGGACCAGATGACAGAAACATTTGACCTGGAGAGATTTCGTAATATAAACTGTCCACAGAACATATATGCCGTCCTCAGTGACTACTTTCGGTCCAGACGAATAACGCTAAGGGATAACCTTCATTCATTCACAAAGGCCGCATCCAAAGGGTGTCCCCAAGGCTCAGTATTGGGACCCAGGGTCTGGAACCTGGTGTTTGATGAAGCCCTCAGACAACTTGAACAGACTCAAGACGCTGACGTCATAGCCTATGCCGACGACGCAGTAATTATTATCGAAGGTGAGTCCAGAACAGATCTCGAACGCAAAGCTAATAGAGCACTAACAATTCTGGAAACTTGGTCCCACAAAGCAAAGCTAAAGATTTCTAAAACTAAAACAAACTCAATGCTCCTCAAGGGGAAAATAGGAAATCACCCTCCAATCATCAGGATAGGACAAGACCGGATCCCATATGTTCGAGAAACAAAGTATTTGGGTATAACTTTACAAGAAGGTAATAAATTCACCGCTCATATTCAAAGAATCAGTGCTACAGCTAACAACCTATTTCAGGCCCTAGCCAGACTTTCTGGACAGCAGTGGGGATACAAATTCACTAACTATCGTATACTTTACTCTGCTATTTTTGAGGCTATTGTCTCGTATGCTGCAAACGCTTGGGCCACTAAACTTAACACACATCACATCCGTAAACTCAAATCTGCCCAGCGACATTCTCTCTTGCGAATAACTAAAGCCTACTCCACTGTTTCGAATGATGCTCTACCAGTCATAGCTGGTGTTCTTCCTGTTGATCTTCTGCTTGAGGAACGGATAGCCAGGTACAAAGTGCGGAAGCAAATTAATTTTCAATTAGGTGCCCTTCAAATCGGACCAAGGGAATTTGAGAGCTTAGATCGATCACATCTTTATGAACGCATTCACTCACAGTTAATAGATATTTGGCAGCAAAAATGGGTAGTTGCCCAAAATGGTAGAATCACTCGTGACTTTTTCCCAAATATCAGAAATAGACTTAAAATGCCATGGATTAAATTGGACCACTTCGTCACACAGGTATTAACTGGCCACGGCAACTTTGCCGCTAACTTAATCCGTTTCAATCTCACAGACGACGATCTATGCGCTTGTGAGGACAGCGAACCAGGCACTATGTATCATATGCTGTATACTTGTCCTCGATATCGAGAAGCTCGACTACTCCTCCACGAAGCCGCTAGGGCAGAAGAGGAAGCCTGGGCACCGGACCTCACGTTCTGGACGCGTAAAAACACCTTCCCAGCCCTTAAAACCTTTGCAAAAACAGCACTTCTCGAAAAGTCTATAGTAAATTAACACACCAAAGTAGACGGTCATTTGGCCACTGCTCCAGTCCGAACGAGGTTTTTGAGGGGTTTCCCTCGTTCTTAGGCGAATGCCGGACTGGTCAATAATCCCCTCAAACAGATACACGCACTACAAATCTCTAGAATACATAACTACATGTCACAAAAAAGAAACACACTCGGAAATATTGCACATAAGACCTATCCGCACTTAGGTCTATCCTGCGCCAAAGTACAAAGACACAAGTACTCAGCCCAAACACGTCACACCATCAACATCCCCTACGGATGTACATAAGGGCACAATAGGTATACACACATCACATATGGTTACCAAAATTTGGTCTGACCGGAGGTTTAGGCTTAATTGCTTGGCACTCCGGGGGTAAGGGTGGGCACAAAAAAAAAAAAAATGCCGGTGGAAATAGATTATTGAGGTGCTGTACTGGTGGGATTTTCAGAACTATATTTTCAATATTTCAGATGTGTTTATACTCCTTTTATCTACAATGCCCCATCAGGAGTTCGGGATCTGTCTCAATACAGTAGGGTAGGCCGAGGAACTATTTATTTTCTATTATTAGGGTATTTTATGGAGTAAATTTCAACTGACATTAATTTAAATGGATATGATACAGGATGAAATGGTGAGGATGATTCATGGTATGTAAATATCCAATTCAGCATTTGCCTTTACGACTGGGGAAACCATGAAAAAAACCCATGTCAAATTGGCCGGCCACGGCATTTGAACCTGGAACCTCCCGAATGCGAGTCCAAGACGTATCATATCCATTTAAATTAATATAAGTTCAAATTTACTCCTTAAAAATACACCAATAATAGAAACAATTGACAATCAATAGTTCCATGGTCTACTACCCTACTGTAAAGACACACATCCCGAACTCCTGATATGGCCTCGCAGCTAAAAAGAGTATAAATACAGCTGAATTTAAAAAAAAAAGTCTTAAAACTCTCGGCATAACAGGTTTTTGTGGTCCCGGCCATTCACATATTGTTATTCACAGAATATTAAACTGAAAAAATGTAATCATGGACGCGAGGTATCATAGACCGCTACAAAATGAAACTTTTCTAGCACTGATGGGTAAGGACACATATTGTAAACAACCCACATGCGAAGACGATATGCAGACAATAGCAGTGGTTTATCTTTTTATTACGATCATATAGACCCAGCGACCATGGATAAGGATTAAGATGAAACAGAAAAAATGTTAATTCTTTTTCTTTTCTTTATTTTAGTTTTACCTCTCTTTTTTAGGATTTAAGCGACCCAAGTCGCCCGAGCCTTACAGGGCCGCGACCTGTCGGGAGAGGGATCATCTTTGGATCACATACATACCTTTTTGACCAAACAAGGACATGGTGGGCCTCCCAAAATGAGTGATCAGCCCAAAATCTTATAAAAAGATTAAATGTTGATCTACAATTTTCCAGTTTTGAACGTGTAATATTTTGTTTTCTGCAACAGATAGTTTGCTGACGACACACGGAAAATGAGTTACAGTAGTTATACACCACTAAAGTGTGGTTTCAAATATAATTATATAGTTAAAACTGATTAACACGATGAATTCCACAGATATTAATGTAATTGAGCAATGTATTTCCACTGTTAACAGGATTGAA
The DNA here is from genome assembly GCA_964059195.1 of Ectobius pallidus. Classification (NCBI taxonomy): domain Eukaryota; kingdom Metazoa; phylum Arthropoda; class Insecta; order Blattodea; family Ectobiidae; genus Ectobius; species Ectobius pallidus. The sequence goes on along the minus strand of CAXKWD010000005.1, from coordinate 159,305,239 downwards.
ATTGCTATGAATTACAGAACAAATGACTGTGCCGGCGTATAAATAGCAAATCGAACATCAAGTAACAGGTGACTCTGACATTGCATCCCATGGTAACCTACTCACCAATAATATTGTCATGCATCGACCGTTTCCAGTACATATAGCATAATGCACGATAAAATAATGCTTATTTAATATACGAGGGAAGGAGCATGAATGATGACACCTATTTCCCCCTCAAAATAAGGCGATGGTACACGAGACGTTGTATGCCACTTGAGAGTGTGGCATCTCTAGTATATGGACACACCATTTGCTAGCATTGTGATGTAGGTTAGAGGAATAGAGGCGACAGTAATTCAGTTGTGAGAGTTTCACCGTGTAGAATGGATATTTTGTGATTTGCACCAAAAACTCAGTTCTAGTGTCCCTTAATAGGGAGTAATGAATTTTTAAAAACTCAATTTTTATGAAAATGATTATATTTAATAAGCATAAACAAATATTCTTAACTAAAATAATATTTTCCATTGAAAAACAAAAGTTGGTTGAAATCAGACTTCGTTACAATGAATTTTTTAGATAGCTTGTAGGCTATTTTAAGCAGAACTTATAAAAAGTTGCACAATATTTTCGCACATTATAAAATCTTTAATGCCACTTCATTGGTATGAACTTTGGTATCCGTAACAAAGAAAACACTCTGTCAGTTAAAAATATTTGCATGTGATTATTAAATAAGTTAGATTCAGTTTGATAAAAAGTAAAAATGTTAAAACTCATTACGCCTTTTTGAATGTTAAATTTCTGACAGAGGTGTCAAAAATCACAGGGAATAGGCTTACCTATGAGCAAATGCAGTAATTGTACCATCGACATAACAACAACAACCAAGATTACACGAAGAAAACCCGGATAAATTTGACGTCGTAAAGACAAATAACGAATTGGATATTTACTTACCATGACTTTAACAGCAATTTTATCCTGTATCATATTCATTAAAAATTTTAATGAAGTTGAAATTATTTGGGCCTAAGACAGATGATAACTGAGAATGGAAAAAAACTGCATAACGACGAGCTTAATGACCTGTACTCTTCACCGCATATAGTAATGGAGGATGAAATGAACTGGATTTGTTGTGCGCATGGGGTGGAAAGACATATCTCAAAAGTATTGACTGGGAGACCCGAAGGGAAAAGACCACTTGGAAGACCTAGACGTAGGTGGGAGGAAAATATTAGGATAGATTTGGGCCTAAGGGAAGTAGGATTTGAAAGAGATGACTGGATGGAGTTAGCAAAAAATAGGGTTGGATGGCGGGCTCAGGTAAATCGCGGCAATGAACCTTCGGGTACCATAAAATGGATAATATTCATTTAGCTTGCCAAGGAATTGTCTATTCCCATTGCGGAATTAAGTGAGTTGAAATTAACACACGCCATAAACACTTCAACAATAGAAAAATGGAACATCAATAGCTACAAGAACATGGCCTACTGATATACACAACATAACCTAACTCTTGATTATAGCCTCGATGTTCAAACGAGTTTAAATAGAATTTAATCTTCTTTTTTTCTTTATCTTAGTTTTACCTCTCCCTTTTAGGATTTTAAGCGATACAAGCAGCCCGGGCCTTACAGGGCCGCGACCTGTCGGGAGAGGGATTACCTTTGGATCACATACATACTTCTTGACCAGACATGGAGGGACTCCACGGATGAATGATCAGCCCAATGCCGGGGCCACCTCCGAGACAACACGAACAGATAGGACGAGACACACCATCCACATATACACTCACTCCAAACAAGGCGAGGATGGGATGAAGATAATTATGACGGCCAGATGATATCTGGGGACCACATGGGCCTAAAGTTACCCGGCATTTGTCTCATAGGTGAGGAAAAAAAAACAGGAAAAACCTCACCCCGGTAACTTTTCCCGACCAGGAATCGAACCCGGGCCCACAGCGGTGGACATAGAATTTAATTAAATATTAAAATACCTAATATTTATTATTTCACAAATATTAACGGCTATCTAAAAATAGTGTAGGATATTCATGGTAAAATGTTTTTAGTTGGCTCGTTTAATACCTACTCACAAAATAAAATCTCGTTTTACCACTTGTATCATAAATAACTATTTTAGCACTAGTGCGAAAATGTGTAACTTATATTTTTCGTGTGTCTTGTGTTAGAAATTCAATTTTTAATTCAAGCTGTCTTAAAAATTAATTATAGGTTAAATAAACGCTTTCTTAAAATTTCCACAGAGTCTTTCTGTACAATGATCGCTTTGGACGTTTTCACGTAGTTCGGACTTTCTTGTGGTCATGACAAGTCTTCAGGTGCGAAGTTTTATTCACAGAATGAAATAAATTAACGTACAATGCGGACGTTTCTTTGACATATGTCAGACCTTTCACCCCATTATTAAATTACCGAGAGAAACACTAGATGTCTATGACAGTCATTAACATTGGAATGATGTACTCTTCCCTCAGACTTTTTATGTCTAATTTGGTTTTTACTTCCACTCCACTGTCGCACGATTTGACAAACTAGAAATCTCTTGGCTTGAATTAAAATAAAGGGTCAAGCACACCTCATTCTCTCTTCGGTTTCCGTGGAAGAAATATTACTAAAACAAAAGAGGAAGTCTGATTTATTTCACTCATGAATCTGACCGAGCCAGTATAACATTATGTGAAATTTCAGCCGATCGTAAGCGTCTAACGTCAAAATATATAATTTTATTTTTATGACTTTCATTTTGCCGCATCTATGTGTATATCTAGACTGTTAAGAAACTGAAGGCATCAGCAAAAACTCAATCCTTGTGTGAAGACCTTTGACCTGTTAAACACGTTATTGAGGACAATCCTGAAGAATATGTACTGAATTTTACCCAACTTGTCAGTTTCTACGAAAATGCCTCTGGAGCCAATGACGTCGTGAAAGTAGCTGAAAGTTACACTGACAACATACATGAATTAGCTATCACTCTTCGTAAGCTACATCCCCACTAATCAAGTAAGAGCCTTAGGAACAGAACCGCCCGAATTGAGAAAAAATTATTAGCCACTAAACCAGTGGTCTCCCTAGAGAATACTAGCACTACTACTCTAATATGAATTGCGAGCCAACAATACTTCAGTGGAACTTAAATGGATTCTGAACTCAATTTGAATATCTTCAAGTTATTTTAAATTTGAATGACACTAACTTTGTAATGACAACATATTGATTATGTAAAATCTATTGTATTTGTGTTATAGTCGCGATATGACTGTTTAGTTAAAGAGACGTTAATAATAATAAATTAATAATTAATAATAGACTGTTAAGGCTAAAGAGTATAAGTCAAAAAATATTTTTTCCCAAAAGAGATTTTCTTTTCACAGTTTAATTTACTTATCTTATTTTCAATTTTTTTTTTACTTATACTCTTTTGCCTTAACAGTCTAGATCAGCGTTCCTCATCCTACGGTCCGCGGACCACTGGTGGTCTGCGAAGGTGGTGCAGATGGTCCTCAGACATAATTAAAAAATATCATAAAGCAAGTGGAAAGTAATGAAGTAATTTTTTTTCATATATTTTGTTATAATGACCTATACTTAATACCTCAAATATTAAGAATATAGCCCTTCTATTAAAAATGGGATGTAAAATTAGGGGTCCGTACAATTTTTTAGACATTTTAGAGGTCCTCGGGTTCAAAAGGGTTGAGAAACGCTGGTCTAGATATATTTTTATGCAAACTCACAAGGACTGAACACTGAAACATCATGGTTTGTAACTTTGAACCGATCCGAGTTTCCAATGCTACTAATAGTGCGTATCACAAGATAGAGGGCGTTGTGGTAGTTGCTTACATCAAAACCTTATAGGCACACGAACTGGCTTGCACCGAATCGAAATTGTGTTCTTAATCAATGGACATTTATATTATTTCAATTTCCAAACAAGTTATGTTGTGTAAAATAACGTCTTTTCATTCTGCTTAATGGCAGCAAGTGACTATTAATCACCGCACGTTGATGCCTTATGTGTCCAGTAACGAGATGATGTTTTATCAGGCAAAATTGCATCATTGCGATCTGAGGAAGCATTTTATAAGATAAACGATCGTGATTGGTCTATATCCGAGGAATTGCTAAACGTTATTGGTCAGTATCAAACATGCGGCGTATGAGTGGAATAGTCATAGGTAATCCCACGAGAGTTGACGAGTTTAACGTGCAACTCGTCAACTCGAGTTGGATTTATTAAGACTATTCCATGAATAAAATGTAACGGATTATATAAATAATAATTACTTTCGTGCTTTGTTGTATAAAAACAAAACTAACAGTTGTGAGATCACGGCATACTGTGAATCAACCATCCATGAATCGATTCGAGCTTCCGTGGTGTAATCAGTGCTACCAATGGTGAATATAAGACATAGTTAACTTCATCCAGGTAAGCTAACAGCAGAACAGAATAAAAGCACACGAACTGGTTTACACCGAATCGAAATTGTGTTCTTAATCAATGTACATTTCTATTATTTCAATTTCCAAAGAAGTTATGTTGTATAAAATAATCTGATTTCGTGCCGCTTAATGGCAACATCTGACTATTAAACTATTAATCATTGCACACTGATACTCGCGTCTCCAGTAACGAGCAGATGATTTTATCACGCTAAAACACCATCCTCGCGATTCCTACAAGAATATTGCTACCGACACTTTGACCATTTTAATGTTTTGATTCTGATATTGGGGTAAGTGTTCTGATGACAAGTCAATACTGAGGCTTATTATTTTTAGCTATGTATTATATTATACTATGTTTGTACATTATGTATACTATATTATGTATACTATATTATATATGTATTGTACTTATGACATGATCTATTGTATTCAATGAATGCCTAATGGTTGTAATAACATTATTATTATTGGTCTATATCCGTGATTGGTCTATATCCGAAGAATTGCTAAACGTTATTGGTCAGTATAAAACACGCGGCGTTTAAAGTGGAATAGTCTTCATAAACATGCTGCATTGAATTTGAAAACTCCATTACAACCCCGTAAGTTTATTTCAGACCTTTATTTACCTAAGCTGTAAAGTTAAGCTATCATTTTGAACTGGGTTTAACACTTTTGAATGACTGTGGTTGCAGTACATTCAGATTTACAGCATGTTGTAATGGGAAAGATAAAATATCGGACAACAGGAAGTCATATCGGGATGGCAACCACACTACGACGAAAATTTATTGGACAACATCGCACCTGTGACCATTCCACAAGAGTAATGAATTCTCTTCATTCACTCATTGCAGTTCATGGCTGCACGGGAGAGATTCATTATTCTATCAATTTTCTTTAAACACTTGCTTCTCGAGCTCTATTGCCTTAGTAGAGTGGAAATTTACGATTTCTTACTGTGGTGTTTTTTGGTATTGGTTGTGTTATTACTAGACTTCGGACTTTTAGGTTGCTAAAAATTCTGTTTTAGGTACCTAAAATAGGCTCTAAAAATTGGAAAATAGGTTCTAAAAATCGTAAAATAATCTGTTACAAAATCGTTAAGTTGCCAGTTTTCTGAAATATCTCAATAGCAATGCAGAATATTATATTTATTTGTAGTCAACGTTAATCAATAATCATATTAAAACACAGATATAGGCCTATGGTACACAGAATTATATGGGCAATTATATAGACCTATTACTGGGGCCTGTATTACTACCATGACAGTGAAAAATGAAAACCTAATCCCTGCGTCCAGAAGCTACGCATATCATACTAGCATATTCAACCCCTTGTATCCCTCAGTGATTCAGAGAACTACTTTTTTTTTTACTGAATGTAGGAGTCGGGAGAAAAACACTACATTTTCGTGGGAATTGCAAGGAATTTTTCTACTGAAGACTAAACATTTCTCACTATTTAACCATGTCACAACTGTGTCATGTACTGTACATTCCGAACTAAAAAATTAGTACGAATTGAAAATAAATGCTAGAATTTATAACAAAAAATGACTTATTTTTAACTTTAGAGGAAAAACAAGCAAAAGGACAATATCAGGCCCTAACGTTAAAAATATGCTGTTTTAGGTCCTATAAAAGTAGGCCTATCAGTTTTAGGCATAGTCACTTATGAAGCATGCACATACAAGTTTTCGTCCATATATCACTTAAGGATTAAAATAGGTTTTTACCTAAAATCCGAAGTCTAGTTATTACTTCGGCTATATGTAATTGGTATTTCTGCCTTAACTCAGGTCTCTACCCCCATGTGAAATTCCAGTCTCCAGCTCTTTCTATCTTCTGCTGTATCTTTTAACTCTCCACAGCTTCTTTTCTTCCTGAAGTCAAGCCCTCAATGTTTAGCAAAGCGGCTTTGTATTATAGTCATGATTTCCCATTTAAAAAGCATGTGACATTTAATTAGTCGTTACTCCGGTACCGGTCAACCGATTTGGTTCAAAATAAACAGGATTCTTGCCATGGACATTATAAATGCATAGGCTATAACAAGTTTCATGAAAATCCGATAAAGCGTATTTGAGTTACCCACGCTTTTGTGATATATTATCATGTAAAGGTACTAAATTGGACATTATTCTGGTACCGGCCAGCCTATTTGGTCCAATATCAATAGACTTTTTTCCATGAACATTGTAAATGCGTATACCACGTTTCATGAAAATCCGATAAAGCGCATTTGAGATATCGCGCGTACTGACCACATGGACGGACGGACAGACATTTCCCGTCCCGCACAAATCTTATAAAGTACCTTATTGGCACTTAATAAAGCTGAATTAAAGAAAAAGCACACACACTAAAGCTCTAATATTGTAATGCAAATATAAAATATTTTTAAACGATTTTACGTTCTCAAGCTACACTGTTCACAGACAAGCAGACACAAATACTGTACACACTCAAATATGTTTCTGGTAATTTTTTTTTTCTCAGTACATCAAAACATGTATTTATGTTGAAAGCTTGACACCGAATTTTATGGTACATTTTAGTAGTACCGTATTTTACGGACCATAAGACGCACTTTTTTACTTTGAAAACAGAGCCTTAAATGTTGGATGCGTCTAATGGTCCGAAGTACACTACAAAAATTAAAATTATGGTAAATATTGCCAGAATACCATAATTATACACAAGGTGTAGTAAACAATAAGACAGTTACAAATTTTAATACAGAATGTACATCATTGCATTTGTCACAATCGTAAAATGAGGGTAGCTGGAAGACAGGTAGGCTAAATAATGCGAATGTTGAGTTCTTTTATACAAAAGGAGTGTCTTCGCCGGGTGGTTTAAATGAATGCAATGACCTATAAACAGCTTAGTCCCGTTACCCTAGCCGTGTGATGAATTGAGCGTTAGAGGGTGTAAAAGTATTTTCAGTTTTTCATGAGAAATCATTTCAGCTGTTAAAATTTACCCAATGTGACCTGTAAAGAAGAGATTTTCGTACAATGCGATTTTAAGTAAGAAATGATTGACACCAATTGCATTGTGCAAGATTATAATTTGTTTATGTAATGAACAGGGCCCGGATTCTGATGACCTAAAGTTGTTTGAAATATGACCTATAAAATGACCCTAAATTTGAAAGAAAATGACCTAATAATTACAAAAAAATGACCTAAAAACTGATATTTTATTTATAAAAAAATTATTATTGTGCACACAAAGTCATAGACTAGTTTATACATAATTGTAAAAACTGTAAAAAAACTGTAATGTTGTGAATGTTCTTTTCTCGCGGAAATTTATACTGGCACTGAGGCACTGGTCAGTCAAAATTCGGCACATCCTTTTGTGGTCTGCCGGATTATATTGTTGTTTATTGAGGGTAAACAGTAGTTTGCACTCTCAAATCCAAGCAGGTGGCAGACTCTGGTGCTAAGTCAATCTAATAACAATAGTAATATAATACAAAATTTTGGCGTTTCTTTGATTCTCACTTCCGACTGAGACATGTCAACACTTTAACGCCGAATTTTTCCTTCTTGCACTAAACAAATAACACTTCAAAGACAGCACCGCTAGCGACGAAAAACAGTTAATACACTCAATGTAAATACCTGAAAATGAATAAATACGGAAGAAAATGACAAAATAATGACCTAAAATTGAAATAAATGCACTAAAAATATAAAATTGCATAAAATGACAAAAAAATGACCTAATAAGAATGCATTTCTATGATCTAGAGGCCATGATTAGGATTTATCCACAAGTTGGCAATGTCTGTGCAGCATCAATAAAAAGATGACATGTCATCAGAATCCGGGCCCTGGTAATGAAGTATATTATTCCTTTTAAAATGTTTCGTTTAGAATCACATTAAATTTCTTTTCCTTTAAATTTCCATCCTAAAATTAAGGTGCGTCTTATGGTCCGTAAAATACGGTATCTATAGTACGGGCAGATGAAGTAACAAGTACTTGTAGCTTCGTAGTTATCATGTTGATCCAGGATTCCAGACAGAACATGAGTCGATCCTCGGGATCTTTATCTGTTGAACCAGACAGCAGAATTAAATATTCAATAGATTTTGCATAATCCATTAACCTTTTCTTTAAATACTGGCTTATACATCTATAATGCACCAGCAGTAGTTTAGATCTCATCCATAAAATGAGCAAAGAGAGGAGTTAATCTCGTAATGAGTTAGGCAAGAGGGGCGAGAATAAACAACATGTTAGTTTATCCCCTTGGGTTAAGCTTGATTCTGTAGCTGTGATTATTTCAAGCAAAGATTATTATTACTTACATTACATTATTATCATTATTACATATTTAATACAAGTAAAAACAACTAAAACCAAACATTCCCCTATATGAGCAACGCTCGTGTTTAGGGGATATAGTAGATTAATATAAATATAATTACATATCACTGCACAGTATTATACTATACACGAAAAAGTTCTAAATTTATGAGTACATGTAAATACGAATAATTTTTTTTGCATTAACCAGTAGTTAAAAATAGCATATACAACATAAAATAGAATAAATTGGACTTAAACATTGAAAGACCAAAGAAAATTAAAGTGTGTTATTAATATTATCTAATAACTTTTTTTATTTTCCTCTTAAAATGTTTAAGATTGTAATTTACATATTCAGGGTACTCAGCAATAAAATCGTTACACAATTTCAAACCATAGTTTTGACCATGTAATTGCCCCTTGGTCGTCTTACATTTTGATTCAGCGAAACGAAAGATGGCGTTTCTTCTTGTATTTTGACAATGACTGTGGGAAATAAATTTATATCTGTTTTTATGATAATATATTAATAATTCTAACTTATAAAGCTGTTCGATTTTCATAACATTGAATTCAACAAATAATAGTTTTGATGGGTAATCAATAGGTTTATTAAAAAAAAAAATATTCTCTTTTGAAGTAAAATTAATTTTGTACAAATGGTCTTAGAAACGCTATCCCAGCCAATAATTCCGTATTAGATTATAGGACGCTATATTAGACGTACCGGTAATGCCCAAACATTGTATACCTTTTAATACCTCTTCTTGATTGACCATATTGCATAATCATTTATAAAGCATTCTAAACTTTCAATTCCAATTATTAAGTGCCAGTATGGTACTTTATGAGATTGTGTGGGGGAGGAAAAATGTCTGTCCGTCTGTCCGTCCGTCCGTCCGTCCGTGTGTCTGTACGCGCTCTAACTCAAATACGCTTTGTCGAATTTTAATGAAACTTGGTATACACGTTTATAATGTCCATGGGAAGAACCCTATTGATATTGGACCAAATCGGTTCACCGGTACCGGAGTAAAACCCAATTTAGTGTATACTTTAAAGGCACCATAACTCACATACGCTTTATCAGATTTTCATGAAACTTGGAATACCTATTTATAATGTCCATGGGAAGACGTCTGTTGATGCTGGACCAAATCGGTTGGTCGGTACCGGAATAATACCCAATTTAGTGCCTTTTTATGGTATCATATAACAAAAGGCGCGGTAACTCAAATACGCTTTATCGGATTTTCATGAAACTTCGTATACTCATTTATAGCGACCATGGCAATAAGCCTTTTGAATTTGGACTTAATCGGTTGACCAGTACCGAAATAAAGAGTAATTAACAGTCAAATTCATTATAATATTTTGGTTCAATTCGAAGCATTTTGATTGGCTCGCGGCCAACCAATCAGCGGGCGAGTCCCGTTACTAATGTAAATAATGTGGAATTCTGTAACAAGCCTTCAATTCCTCCTGAAACCTTCCTTAGTACAGGAGGGTTAAAAAGAAGGCACCTAATTCAAATGCAAAATGAAATTCTCGGTTCTTGCTTATAGCGTCTTCAATAAATGACAGATTATAAAGCTTCCTTCAGTTGCCATGGACTGTTGCCATCTACATGAAAAACAAATGTTCCCATATGTACGATTATAGATGAAATGCTGTTGTATAATGACTAATTATTTTGCTAAAATTGATTACAATTGAATTGAAGCATTGAATTTTACTTCAGCCTATGTCAGATTAATAATTCCTGACCTCTTAATAAATAAAAACATTAAGCTTTGAGAATATGGGTAGGTTGGTACGCCTGCTTCAACGAGGGCCTCATCCTAATTTATCACTCAGATATCGCGAATATTATAGTACTAATTAATGAAATAATTCAATATTGTAACATAATAAATCTAGCAGGCACGATATATAGCCTAATTTCGAAATACGATGATTTTTCTTTTCTGTGAGCTACGACGAGATAGTATTCTCTGGTATTGGACACTTAATATTCGCAGTGTGGTTTGGTCTTGGGGTAAGGAAATTGACTTGTGGATCAAGAGATGTCACGTTCGAATCCACCCTAAACCCAATTTTTTTTTTATTCTTATAAGTTATGTTAAATTGAGTCTATTCCATTCTTGTGTTCTATTTTTATTTTTCTTTTAAAAAAAACTCGGAATTCATTGTCTTTCATTGACCTACAACATCAATCCTAAAGAATGATAACATTATCCTATAAATGTTATTTCACTAACAGAAACTATCTTTAAAGTTATTGCGTTGCGTTAAAATTGCATAAGCCTATACTCAGAACAAAACTGCATACCGCTACTTGGAACTATCCTCTTCTTATTGGTTTACTGTTCTATTTCATTGTCAATGCATTTTGTAAAATGTTTACATATTTTAAGAATTTATTATATCAGTGTACACCAATATGAATTAAGGTTAAGAATCAAACTTTAGACCTTTGTTCTTCCGTAAGCCCTACATGAATACTGTTATAATTATACCAAATAGAATACAAATATACAATACAAATCCTATATTGTATTTGTATAAACAGAAGGTACATTATTGTGAAATAATTAACGGAGTTATTTGCCACTGAATTTTGTTAAATGTTTACATATTTTAAGAATTTCAAGTTGCAATACATTTAAATTTGACAAATAATACTATTTTTCACATATGTTAAAAAAAATATATATTTTCTGTATATCATAACTGCAATTATAACTGATTTAAAAAGCATACTGGCACTTTGTAATATCAGTTTACCTGATTTTATTAAGTGTCAGAATAGTACTTTATGAGGTTGTGTGGGGGACGGGAAAATGTCTGTCCGTCTGTCCGTGTGTCTGTATGCGCGATAACTCAAATACGCTTTATCTGATATTCATGAAACTTGGTATAAGCATTTATAACGTCCATAGGAAGAAGCCTATTGATTTTGGACCAAACCGGCCCATTGGTACCGGAGTAAAGCCCAATTTAGGGCCTTTTTTATGGTAATATGTAGTAGAGAGAATTTATCAAATGGAAATCAGTTCTCATGACAACATATTGTTTTACAATGTTCACATACGGCTTTGGAAGTTGCAATACATTTTGCTTTGACAAATGACAAAACCCACATATTCCTTCACATATGCTTATGAAACTTTAGACTTTCGTTCTTCCGTAAGCCCTGTTTAATGAATCGATCTGGAGCTTAACTCGGAAATCAAATAAAAAATAAACTTATTTTCTGCAAATCATAATATTGCAATATGTCACTGATTAATATATATCATTCTGGCACTTTGTTACTTCAGTTTACCTGATTTAATATTCTTATACTATCTGCTAACCGTTTCACTGCTATTCACGTATAAATGCATCGCTTAAAAAATTATATAATAGCAGATAAATAAAATTATACTAAAAAGCGGTATGTAGAAAAAATAAGAATATTTGTACACGTCTTAGGAGTCATTTAGAGAAACCAAACTTTTTACAAACAATGTTTCTTATTGAATTCAAATTTATAGCCCACTGATGATTTAATTCTATGATTGCTTATATCAATACATAAATTCGGTTCGTGATATAAAGTAATGTTCTATTGGGTCTGTTGCAATGTTCTATTGCAACAACATTCGCAATGCCGGGTGGATGATTGTATAAAAATGTTTTATTTTTATGAGAACATAAATTATAATGGAACGTAGAAAAATTATTGCAAAGGTTCAGACAAATAACCTTTCTTTTTCAAATCAGCTGTATTTATACTCCTTTTAGCATCTATGCCATATCAGGAGTGCAGATTCTGTGTGTATACCAGTAGGCTATGTAACTATTAATGCTCAACTATTTTCTATTGTTGGTGTATTTTATGGTGTGTGTTACTTTCGACCGATAACAACATGATACATGATGAAATAGCGAGGAACAGTCATGGTAAGAAAATATCGAAGTTGGCATTTGCCTTTATGACTGACGAAACCATGAAACAAACATAATTATGTAAAAATGGCCACCCATGGGATTTGAACCTGGGACCTCCCGAATGCGAGTCCAACGTGATTGTTGTTTTATTACCAACTAAAATAAAGCAAATAAGGAGATTATAATTATTAAAGTGCAAACGGAACGGAAAGAAATCATATTCTGAAAAAATAAATTTTTATACAACACAGACGACCAAGTTGGGTCAACATATAAATCTTATTCACTCAGGTATGTAACCAACATAACAGATAATTATGAGGCAACGAACTATCTGACAATAACAAAAGTTTGTCATTAAGTACAACCGCCATTTTCCCGTCAAAATAAGATAAAATATACCTTGTTGTCTCAACTGACCCTGCCTGGTATTATGGATGTTAAACATCTCAGAAACGAAAAAAGGAAATTGCAGCAAAAAATTGTGCGATGTGGGCATACCATACTTTTTTCACAATTGTGTACCTGACTTTACAAAGGGGCTAACCGCCAAATTTAAAAAAAATATATATATTTTACTATACAATGGTGGTACATGGCATCCTGCTTTGCCCTAAAAAAGCGCTAAGTGAAATTCATAATAGTGTGGTTGCAAAGTTACTCGAGAGAGAGCACCGCAGGTAAGAACCAACACTATTTCTTTACAAGTATTGTTGATTATTTCAGAAACTCAATTTTGGCACTTAGCCCCTTGGTAGTGCTTCGAAAAATATTTGGGCCCAAGAGGGATGACAATGGGGACTGGAGAAAATTGCATAACGATGAGCTTCAGGACCTGTACGCATCACCAGATATAGTAAGGGTAATTAAATCGCGAAGGATGAAATGAGCTGGACATGTTGCACGCATGGGAGAGGAAAGACATATCTCAAAAGTATTGACTGGGAGACCCGAAGGGAAAAGACCACGTGGAAGACCTAGACGTAGGTGGGAGGACAATCTTAGAAGGGATTTATGGGAAGTAGGATTTATGGGGGATGATTGGATGGAGTTAGCACAGAATTGGGTTGAATGGCGGACTCAGGTAAGCGCGGCAATGAACCTTCGGGTTCCATAAAATAGATAATATTCCTTTAGCTTGCTTAGGAATTTTCTATTGCCATTGAGTAAGTAATTAAGTAAGTAAGCCCCTTGGTAAGGACAGATACACAATTTTTCTGTTGTTTGAGGCATTGAAATTGTAGGTCGACTTGAAAAGGGAAAGTGATAATATTAATGGCTAAGCTACAGCAGAAGGTCTGATTCTGAAGTGTGATTTTATGGCTGCGGATACACTTGAAGGCAGACGCAGTTTCGCTTGAAGTAATCAATTCCGCAAGCAATAAAATACAGCGCTATTGCTTTTGTTGTGATTCTGCTTGAGGCTTCCTTCCATTAAATCGCTAACGCAATAGAATATGCATCCAGCTCTTCCATTATTCAACAAGAACGCATAAGGCATGGCGGGTTCGAGGACAGTTTTATTGTAAATCTTTATATTCCTTCTTAATCTTTTTAAACCTGAATGAAATTGAAATATTAGAGTGAAATATGCAATTGTAACTCCATACTACCTCAAAGCAGATAGGATCTCAAATAAAGTCATTTAAAAAACAAAATTTTGGGGGTTATTTTTGGTCGTTGGGGCCCCAAAAAATTTATGTTTTTATTTTGCACTACAATATCTTGGAAATATATACCCTTCATTCTGTAAATTCGTTTTTGCACTCCTTAGCTAGTAAGAGCTACTTACGAAAGTTGTTTACATGGATCGTAAGTTGACATTCCCACACAATCGTGTTGCTAAGGGCGTTGCGATGAGGTTAAATTACTTACGGCCCAAGCGCCACGTCATAATTCATTACGATACACTTCATAATACAAGCCTTTATGGACACGGCCCCCAGGACAAATATTCGGTTCCCATAACAACAAACACATGCGAATCACTTTCTGAAATAAACATCTATTTTCAAGAATGTATTTACATAATATTTTCAGGTAATATCACAATTACTATAATTAAATTGATATAAATAATCATCGTGCAAAAAATAGCATGCAACACACGGGCCGTAAAGGCATTTACGGGTCTCGAAAACTTAAAAACCCGAGGCGCAGCCGAGGGTTTTCAATCTGTTTCCTCGACCCGTAAACGTGCCTTACGGCACTTGTATCGCAATATACTATTTTGCACGACTTAACTAATTAGTGGTACCGTACTTACGGATATTGTTGCCGTGGATCGTAAGTTGACAATCCCACACGCAATCTTGTTGCTATGTGCGGTAAGATTTTCCGTGCTGTTATGAACATTAGCCTACGCCACACCTCATAATACAAGCCTTATGGACAAGGCCCCCCAGCACAAATATTCGGTTCCCATAAACAACAACAAATGCGAATCACTTTCTGAAATAAACATCTATCTTCAAGAATGTATATACATAATATTTTCAGGTAATATCACAATTAATATAATTAAATTGATATAAATAATCATCATGAAAAAAACAGCATGCAATACTCGTGCCGTAAGCGCATAACGGATCTCGGAAATTGAAAAAACTCGGCGCGAGCGCCTCGTTTTTTCAAACTATTTCATCGATTCGTATGCATGCCTTACAGCACTTGTATCGCAATATACTATTCTAAAACTAACATTATTCGTGGAAAAGTGAAGTCAGATTGAAAAATTCAATGCCATAGACGGGATTGGAACCAGGAATTTTCTGCTCTGCGTGCCGCTGCTCTTACCAATTGAGCTACCATGGCAACATGCCGGTACAACATTAAATTCTCCAACTGACTCATATATCCCGGTATACCACCACAGTGGCGACTTACAAACACTTAAGTGCTTTTAATTTTAGCTTTCGTTCGCGAAATATGAGTAAAAAAACTGGCGGAAAACGTTAACTTTTTAGCTATCGAAGCATCAGTTTTCGATAAAGCATTTCAATAGTTGCAAAATCAATTGCAGGTGGCTTTGCTATTTTTACTTCCTCTGCCCGTACCATAGGTAGGCCTACTATAGGTAGAGGAAGTATTGTTTTCGACCCTAAAATTCGAAGTTGAGTTTTTAGACTATATAGGCTACACGTTTCAAGGCCCCCTGAATCCAAAAATACTATTTTTAGAAACATGTCTGTGTGTGTTCTGTGTGTCTGTCTGTGTGGGAGTTTGTGAACAGGCTAGCTCCGAAACGGAGAATCGTATGAAAACAAAATTTCGTATTTGGGTCAGGTACCTTCTGAAGATGTGATTCGAAGATTGGCGACAAATTTCTCTTATTTTTAAGGGGACTTTACATGAAGAAATTTTCTATTTTCGCGATTTTCTCGAAAACGGCTCTAACGATTTTCTTTAAAATTCGCACATGTGTTCCTTTTACTGAGAGCTAAAACTTTTATTTGAAACTTTTTTCGAAAAAATTCTCTGAGGGTAGTTACAAGCCACCCACTGTTCACCCACTGTTTGTAGAAATTTTGTCTTGCATGATGAACAACTGAATACGCGCTCTTTCACGGCCTCTTATTCTATATAAGAATGTGAAGTGAGAAAGATGTATTGTTGGCCAGGTATAGAGTAAAGAAGTATCTGAGGGAAATATTCGATAAATTTCGGAAATTATTCTTTACGGCGGAAAGTTCAATAAACGTCTGCAGTCACTTGTTCTTTTTTTTAAGTTTGTTATATAGCCTGCGCTTTTAGTCGCATCATTGAAATAAGAGGTATTTATAGGGTAATTAGCGTAAAATTGTGTCTTGGGATTCTGTACAAGGATATGTGAATACTGCTAACTTTTATTTGGGCAGAGGAAGTTATGTGACTTTCACATCAGATTTTTTGTCATAACTCGGGAATAAAATAATCGCGATTTTTTCAATATATTGCATGGAATTATGGATCGCTTCGATTTTGTGAGCTCGTCCAGGTAAATTCGTTTGTTTATAATGTCAAGGCATGCAGACATCTGACGTTTTCAACATTGACGGAAGAGGGATAATATGTAACTTATACAAGTCTACCTACTACGACAATATTAATACAAGTTAATACTCTACAATATTTACCTGTTTAAGAGATATTTATTATCGAATACTAAGATTCTCAAAATATTTCAGCTTTTCTCTTGTATATTCTTTACTCAGATAGAGTTGTTTCGTTATGGGCAATAAATTTTGTCAAATGCATGATTTACTTATGCCCGGTTTCTACAAACTTGTGAATTACCTATGGGTAAATTATCCATCGATAAATAAGTCCCATTTCAACCACAATGATATAATGAGCAAGGCCTTGGAGTAGTACAGTTAATTTAATTCAGAAGGAGTTGATTCTCATTGTTTATGATCCTGTGAGAGTTTAAATTTTATCCAGCCATCCATGAAAGGATAAATTAACCCAACGATTTACCCTTGGAAAGATCTAGCCCAAGTTTGTAGGAACATTTCTTCTGTCATTTTCATATTTACTCAGAGGACATTTATCTAGAAACTCGCCACAAGTGTAAGTGATTGCTATCTTTAAATTATTTGTGCTTGTATGGTGTTATTTTGTGTAAATTCTGTCCATTGGGTAATTTACCCATAGGTAATTCGCGAGTTTATAGAAACCGGCCATAAGACAAAGAAAATTTACTCACTCAAAATATCCACCCTCCGCTTGATCACAATTATTATTATTACTATTATTATTATTACTTCATGGTGAAAGCATTGTACATAAAGATCGGCCCCGATGCCTTCCTTTCTAGACACCTGTTAGTGTTATAAAAAATGTATTTTAAAGGAATTAATTTGCCTTTATAATTTATTTTCTTCTGTGCTAGCTTTTAACACGTATATGCGAGAAAGTTTGTACATCCTATTTTGCACCATTTATTTGATTTTGTTT
This sequence comes from Ectobius pallidus, assembly GCA_964059195.1. NCBI lineage: Eukaryota > Metazoa > Arthropoda > Insecta > Blattodea > Ectobiidae > Ectobius > Ectobius pallidus. The sequence goes on along the minus strand of CAXKWD010000005.1, from coordinate 159,287,557 downwards.
CAAGATGGTGGTCGTACTAACGAAAAACATATATTAGATCATTAGGGGGCGGATTTCTATGACATATCATATTTTTCCCCTTCGCATTATTTCAGGTTTCCGTCTAATTTAAACCCGATTCCAAGCATCCTGTTGAAAATGGAACGGCTTTTATTGTACATATAACTGTATATTTAAGAAATTTTCAACTATTGTAGCACATTTAGTATGACTATGCATATTTAGGTTAATTTTTTGGCATATTTGTGTGAATATTAAAGACATTTTGAAGTTTCATATCACATTTTGTAAATTTTTCATGATACTTTTTTGAGAATTTACAGATATTTTAAATAATTAACACTATATTTTAATAAAATGAATTGTAATGAAACTTAAAAAAATAGACACAATGTGTAAGTGGTGAAGTCATAGGCCTATTTCAAATTCTATTGGTTATATTTTAATGGTTTTTAGGTCATAAATGCATGCATATGTCCTATATTTTAGGTCATAGAAATCCGCCCCCTATAGATCATTTAGATTATTTTGGACGCACGGTTTATTGTTAACAGACCTGATAGCTATTAATAGCCTTAGCAAAATGTATTCTTTTGTAGAGCACTGCTGGAAAGATGGGTACGAGGAAAATATATAAGTGATATACGGCCGTCTTGTTAAACAAACAAAGTTTATACAAAACGTGCTCCGTGTTTTCCGTGACTTCCATACACACAGGAATTATCGAGACAGGCACGTTCTCTCAATACCTGAGGCCAATTTGGAGCCGAGTTCGCAAGAAACTTGTGTTCTTCCTATCTACGTGCCAAGAACAACATTTCCCTCATTCAAGATTTCAAGCCGTGATTTGCACCAAACTGAATAAATGAGATAACCCTTTCTAGAGCGATGTGTGCAGCTGCTTGATAAAGCTTTAGAGAGAAAACCGCCAAGATAAGAAATATATAGTCTATAATCATAATAACTATAGGCCTACAGGGTGATTCATTAAGTTTTACCGCCATTAACGGGACAATTTTCTTAAGGGGAAACGGAGGTGATTTTTGATGAAAATAATTGTAATTTATTTTTGTTGTTTTATTTAATCCTCTGGAAATTTTTCTTTAAAAATGATGTTTGATACATTATTGTACTATAATTTTATCCATGAATTTTTTCTGAGAATATCCATTCCATGCAGCATAGATGTTTTAATTCCGAAGCTCGTTTTCTGAAAGTTTATTTTTTCTATATAAAATGTACATTTTATCAGCTTAATCTTGAAAATTTTAGGATTTGTTTATTCAAGTGTCTTCCATACACTCTGAACTCTGGCTTAGCTCAGTTGGTAGAGCATTGGCACGGACAGTCGAAGGTCCTGGGTTCAAATCCCAGTGTCAGAGGAATTTTTCTCCTATAGTATTCTCATGTAATGTCCAACAGTGGCAATAATCTGTAGTTCATGAATGCATATGTACCCAACTGAAAAACTGGATTTTAATTGATTAATGTATGAAATGTTTGCAGGCCGTTAGGTACTTAAAATTATTTATAAAAGAATGTATAACAAAAAATAATATATTACAGTAAATAAGTATATTCCTGAAAAATACTTTTTTTAGTACTGACATATGGCATGTATCTAAAAACTTTGAAAATATCAAATCCAAGGTTTTAGTAGTTTTTTTATAAAAGGTACACTGAATTTGCCATTGTATAGATAGGACATCCCGTTTCCTCTTAATCGTTGCTCCAACAAGTGCGCGGCCTAAAGCGTATTACGTTCTTGTTATTCGTGGCTCCTTCTTATCTGAATGATGTTTAAATCAGATCACGCAAACTCTACATTATCGTCCTAATGACGTGTATCATGGTACTAGCGAATTACTTACTTAGCCATAAGTATCCTGTAATTGTGTATCATGTAATTTTATCAGATCATCTAAATTTCTACAATAAACCTATTTTGTTTCATGCTAGTACAATTAAATGGTTAATATTTTGCCATGGCAGTCTTAGACTTTAAATGAAGAGAATTCCATTTTCTATTTTCTCTAAAACGGTTTTAACGATGATGTTTAAATTTTATACAGGAATTGTATAATGTTAATGATATATACATAGCATATAATTGGGAGTACGCCGTAGCGTAGTGGTTGAGGCGCTGCGCTACAAACCGGAAGGTCGCGGGTTCGATTCCCGATGAGGTCGTTGGAGTTTTTCAATTGGCTCAATCCTTTTGGTGGCACTATGGCTGGGGTCGACTCAGCCTCTAACACAAATGAGTACCAGGAGCAATCCTGGGGGTAAAGGCGGCCGGTAGGTAACCTTACCACCTTCGTGTGCCGAATGTCTAAAATCTGGGAGCCTCAACCTTCTGGAACCCTCTGGGCCTTCATGGCCTGTAGAGGGAACACTTCACTTACTTTTACTTTTACATAGCATCTAACTATATATATAGCTTATATAGTAGTATTATACATAACACTAGGAGCTAAAAGTTTTTTGAAATTTTATTTCTTCTTCAAAATAAATTCTCTGAAGGATAGTTATAATTAGGGGGCGGATTTCTATGACATATCATATTTTTCCCCTTTGCATTATTTCAGGTTTCCAACTAATTTAAACCCGATTCCAAGCATCCTGGTGGATATGGAACGGCTTTTATTGTGCATATAACTGCATATTTAGGAAATTTTCAATTATTGTAGCATATTTAGTTTGAATATGCCTATTTAGGTCATATTTTTGCATATTTTCGTACATATTAAATACATTTTGAAGTTTCATATCATATTTTGTAAATTTTGTATTCTAATGATATTTTTTGAGAATTTACAGATATTTGAAATAACTAATACTATATTTCAATAAAATGTTTTATAATGGAACTTAAAAAAATGTGCACATTGTGTAAGTGGTAAAGTTATATTTTAAATTTTATTGGTGATATTTTAATGTTTTTAGGGCATAAATGCATGCATATATCCTATTTTTTAGGTCATAGAAATGCGCCCCCTAGTTATAATATAAGATACTAATTTAGTAAACAAATCTAACGTTTTTGACCTTGCCTCGCGACTTTGAATGAGGATACACAACTGAATGCGCACAGTACTGTATACAGGAATAGGCCCAGGCCCGACGAGAGGGAGGGGCAGCCGGGGCTGCAGCCCCGGGGCCCGGCAGACCATTTTTTATTTTTGTTATCTTCTAAATATATTCTAAAATAAAATTGGTTAAAAGTGAATAAGCGACTTATTCGGATTTTGAAATCGAAATTTAAAGTTCTTTTACTAACATGCATATGAGGTTTAAATGAAGTTGACATTTTTCATGAACACATTATTATTTTTTTAATTATTACCATCTAGTGTTCGTTCGTTGAATTACAGACTTTTCATTAAAATACTATAAAAATAAAGAATAATTGTACAATTAAAGGGTAAATATCTCAATTGTTTATGCAATTTTTCGAGTGCCGATATAAGGAATAGTTACTTGTTTATTTTCTAAAAAAATCTAGAATAACTGTGTCAAAATAATAACACAATTTTCGGTATTAATATTAGTGTTTTATTAAGGGGAGTAAAATCTTTTGTTTAAAACCTAAAACGGGCTATTCAACTAAATTAAAAACTTAAAATACCTTTTTTTTTTTTTTTTTTTTTTTCAATATCGATAACTTTACTATACAAAAGTATAAAAGCCTAAAAGTCCGGACCTAATATTACCATAAAATAGGCGCTAAATTGGGCTTCACTCTGGCATCAGTCAACCGATTTGATCCAAAATCAATAGGCTTAGGTTGGGTTTCAGTGGTGAATTTAATATTTGAAGGGGGCTCGGGAAAATTTGTTTCTGGGGCCCATGCTTTCTCTCCACGGCCCTGAATAGGCCTACATAAAGGGTAGAGGAAGTTATATGATTAACAACAGATTTGTTTCTGTTATGTAACAATACATATGATGTGGGAAGAATTGGTAATTTTGGATAACAACTGTTTTAGTGAAATCATTACTGAACAAGCCTAATTTATTTATCACAAAATAAACTAGCTTGTTATCCAAAATTAGCGAACTGCACGGAAAACAAATGAAGTAATTACTATTATGTTTGAAAATCTCTCTTTGTTGTAGTTTTTATTTCGTCGGGTAACATTGATATAATACTAGCAGGTGCCCGCGGCTTCGCCCACGATAATTAATTGAAAAATTAAAAATTAAGAGTATAATAATTATTAAAGCATTATATTTATTAACATTTGCACGCGAATCATTCATAAACTAAACCATTAATAATTAATGAAACAGTTAAAATTCCGGCTTTAGAGTACATTCTACGATTAGAAAGCGCCGCCTGGGAAAACGATCTCGGATTCGATTATGCAGTTCCAAAGCTAACTGTGAACACTGATAATACCATTGCCTTCTAGACTGTATTACTCGTGTGTTATCTTCGAGACGGCGGTGGATAATACGTATCGTTTCTCAACTGTTTGTTGACAGATGAATATGATGTGAATTTTATTTGATAAATTCAGTGTAGTTTTCAGAAATTATATAATTTTTCAAGGGAAGGTGTGGTTTGTTTGGATTTTTATTGGCCGCGACACTTCCAGCGTTAAACTATCAATATATTATAGCTGGTGCCGGCGGCTTCGCCCGCCATTATTAATAATTTACTCCAGGATTTTTAAGAAATTTACACCTTACGTACGGTTTTTATGCATTTACATTCATGGAATATTAACTGTAAATTACCATAAATAAATATAACTTGTTTTGATTATAATTTGGATATAGAGAGACGGTGTTTGCTGTTTGCAATTAACCGTAAGTACTAATCAAGTAATTACAAACCTATAATTGGGCCAACAACATAAATGTAGAATAGACACAAATCTGATGAATAAACTACTATTTTCATATAAATTTTTGGGTCTTTTTTTAGTTTTTTGGCCATTTTCTTGTATTTTTGCAGTCACATTATAGCTTATTTTTAGGTCAGCAAAATCCGGGCCTTGCTCATGACTAATTGGAAAAAGAGGACAATAAACAGATCTCACATTCTAAAACCCCTACAATTGAAACTAATAGTATATTGCGATACAAGTGTCGTAAACGGTGCATACGGATTGAGGAAAGAGTTTGAAAAAACGAGGCGCTTGTGCCGAGTTTTTTCAATTTCCGAGATCCGTTATGCGCTTACGGCACGAGTATTGCATGCTATTTTTTGCACGATAATTATTTATATCGATTTAATTATATTAATTGGGATATTAGCTAAAAATATTATGTAGGCTATATACATTATTGAAGATGGATTTTATATTTTAGAAAGTGATTCGCATGTGTTGGTTGTTATGGGGACTTGTCCTGTTAAAGCCGCCACAAACTAGGGGGCCTTGGTTCCGGTTTTCCATAAAGGCTTGTATTATGATGGTTTTACTTACGGCACTTGTGCTTTTTATAATTTCTACAGCACGGAGATTTCTTTTGTTTTCATAGCAACCTGATAGCGTGCGGGACTGTCAAGTTACGATCCACGGCAACAATATTCGTAAGTACCACTAATTAGTTACGTCGTGCAAAAGAAAAAAATTACGATCTTATGGCATCATTCTTGCAATACTCTCGTTTACTAAGTTTTGTGAAGGTGTTGCCTAGAGACCTACATAGGTACAGCAGTTACCTCCAAGTTTACTTTATTTCTGCAAAGCAGGTCATAAAAAAGGGAATTGATGTTGTCATCTGACTTCCAAACAGAACATGAAAAGAAACAAGCAAGCGATACTGAGCGGAGGAAAAGGAAATGTCTCAGTTGTAATAGGCTCTATGCAAACAGTTCAGCTTCATAAACCAGATACAGCACAAGTTTCCAAAGAACATAATATTGCGGTGCTATCTTGCTCTTAGCAATCTCGGATTTCAAATGTTCAAAGTAGTGCTGCTACAGTGCACAGCTTTAAGTATTTCATTCATAACTCTTCTAGGAAGGGGAAAAGTTGGCATATGTATTTGTGCCGGATTTCGTGCGGGTGTATGTGTGAGGCTATGGAAAGAAAGTCGTTTCCTTTTGCATCCCACGTCTTCTATCTAACTGCGTAGGCTACTATAGGCCTACGCCAAAAATATGACGCCGTTGAAACAAACTCAATGGCTCACTTATTTTTGTAATGTTTCAGAGAATATATCATTCCATTCTCAGAAACATAGAAATGTTACAGGAAGAATGTATAACTTACGTATTTTAAAACATGTAGACTTCCCTCTTGCATACGTTCAAGGAAATTTTTAACGTTTTAAGCCTTAAATTCGTAACGCATCTTACAGTAGTTCGTCTTGAATGTGTAATAAATAAATGGTGCAAAAATATGTTGCACAAACTTTCTCGCATATATGCCTTTTTTTTATTTTCTCTACAACTTGACTGTGCTAAGTTTCCATGTATCGCCCAATTTAATGGAGATAGCCTGGAAAAATTGAAAATGGATACGAGTAAACTACCCTCTAAGTCATTTTTGCAGAAAAACGGATATAGCCATTTTATTAGTCATAGATAAGAGTTTCTAATTTTAAATATTTTATTAAAATCGTTAGAGGCAGTTTTTCAAAAATCACAATTTAAAAAAAAAAATTCTTGCCAAGTCCCCTTAATATTTGAGTTACAAATGTCATATTCTGTGCGGTTCGATGAAAAATTTGAAAAAGTCCTTAATTCAAAAAAATGAAGTGCTGTGCTTGTCCACGGACAGACGGACAGACGACATTCCAAAAACACTTTTTTTCGTTTTCTAGGCATCATGAAACATCTATTCCCGGTGTTATATCGATTTCGATTTTTTGTCACGATCACAATACTTTGTCTACCTACTACATATATGCGAGAACGTAAAAAAACATAAAATAAGTTTTAAGAGAAATATACACCGTGTCCGGATTATATCTATTCTTATACAATTCAACGGCCCTAAATAGCGTGCTTGCTCGCCCGCTTCGTGAGACATCGGGTATACTCGGCGATGTTCGTCTCTCACAGTCTAAACTTTCATGACGACTACAAAATTAGGAAGGAAAACCGTTTCTTTATTATATAAGGCCTAAGTGAAACGAACACAATGAACAAATATTCTAATTTTATTTTTACTTACAATTTTCATAGCTCTGAACCACAAACATTTTTAATAATCTACCAGTGTAATTTTCTTAAAAATCCTGGAGTCAATGAATAATGGCGGGCGAAGCCGGGGGCAACAGCTGTAAAATATTGATGGTTTTATCTCTTGAAATATCGCTGATAATGATAATCCAAACAAACCATTCCTTCCCTTGAAACATTATATAATTTCTGAAAATTACACTGAATTGCTCAAATAAAATTCACATCATATTCATGTCAATAAACAGCTGAGAAACAATACGTATTATGTGTTCACAGGTTCTTTGGAACTGCATAATCGATTCTGATATAGTTTTCCCAGGGGGCGCTTTCATGTCGTGGAATGTACTCTAAAGCAGGAATTTTAGCTGTTTCATTAATTATTAATGGCTTAGTTTATGAATGATTCGCGTGCAAGTGTTAATAAATATAATGCTTTAATAATTATTATACTCTTAATTTTTAATTTTTAAAAGAATTATCGTGGCGAAGCCACGGGCACCTCCTAGTGTTTAACATTGCAAACTTTTATAATTTTTGTTATATCAGTTTCTGATTACAAATTCTTTCATATATGATTAGCAGGTCTCTTGCCATTTAAGAAAGTAGCTTGCAAATATGACAACATTGATCTCATGATTAGAATGTCAAAGATGGCTATGTGGACATCATAAAAAAGGTTTTCTGTGTTCTTAGAATTGCTGAAACAAAATCTGCCAAGATGTTGGGCATCTGCCGGGGATGCACATATTAAAATTGTTTAAAAGATGTGTACAGTAAATTACATGCCTTTCTGCATCAGGCAATGTCAGTTTTTAAATTAAATATGGCTTACTTTAAAATATAAATCTCTTAAAATGTTAAAGCCGGATACTCTGTATTTTATTTTTAAATTATGAAAAACGCACAAAAATTAAACCATGGGCCTATTCATTATGTGAACTGTTTTCTTAGCAGTCCGGCAAGGATTTATAATCTGTGAGACAAACTGAGGGTCGTGCATTGGTTAAATTATATTTCCCGGTTTTTTTTCTTGGGTTCTTTCATGGTTTCCCCAGTCATAAAGGCAAATGCCGAATTGGATATTTACATACCATGAATCATCCTCACCATTTAATCTTGTACAATATCCATTTAAATTAATATCAGTTGAAATTTACTTCATAAAAATACACCAATAATAGATACAATGGAATTGACAATCAATAGTTCCATGGCCTATCCTACTGTATAGACACACATCCCGAATTCCTGATATGGCCTCGCAGCTAAAAGGAGTATAAACACAGCTGAATTAAAAAAAGAAAGAAGTTACATCATGCGTAAATTGATTTTGCCAATAGCCGCTAAATATGTAAGAAAAATAATATGTAATAATAATAATAATAATAATAATAATAATAATAATCTATAAAACAAAATGATAATATATACAATTATATGTAAATATAATAATATAATGATTGTATAGAGTTAGCACAGAATAGGGTTGAATGGCGGGATCAGGTAAGCGTGGCAATGAACCTTCGGATTCCACAAAATAGATAATATTCCTTTAGCTTGCTGAGGAATTGTCTATTGCTATTAAGTAAGTAAGTAAGTATAATAATACCATAACGTCTGTTCGGATATGTCACACATACTACTAGACTGATAGAACTGAAATTTTGCATGAAACATTGTTTTTAAACATGAAAAGAACATAGGCCTATAGTAGTTGATTCATCTCGCTATTCACCTAATAACAATCATAACATTCCACATCAGTTAAAATTATCTCAAGCCATGACATAGGATAATACGGTATAATCAGATGCATATCAATCTTACACAGCTTACTGGTAAACCCAATGATCCCATTAACAGAAGGTGGCTATGAACTAATAGTTGAAGGCTTGAAGGGTTTTTGAAAAATCTGCTTTTGCCTGGCAACAAAGATAAGAATTGGAATTATGAGAACTAGATGCGATACATTGACCGCCTGCTTGCTCTCGTAGTTAGGCCTCACTGGTTATGGATCCGCAGACCCGTATCTTCTCGAATATTTCTGAGGTAGAGGAGTCTGAAAAGGGATGCACTCAGCCTCGAAATGCAAACTGAGGAGCTACTTGACTACCTGGAAACCCAGTCCCGCCATCTGCCTATAGGTCAATCCATATCAAATCAACCGATTTAATTTGAAAAGGTTGCTGACAAAAAAAAAAATATTTTGTATTTTTTTATCTAGTCTATGTGTACTAAATTCAGAGAGTTGAAAACAGGTGTTCAGCAATTTTTTAGAAGTTAAGTTTATTTTTGAGCGGCCATTTTGTTTTGGTCCATCAGCCTATTTTGCATTTTACAGAGGTTTGCAATTAAACTTGTTTATATTATTTGTATTTGTAATAATTTTGTATTAATTTGTATTTTCTAATTTGTAATTTGTAGTAATAATAATAAAAAACTTAAAAATAAAAAAATAAAAAAACTATGTAGCTTCGTTGTTTTTGTTAAAGATATTTGGTTCAAACATGTTCAAGAGCGTAAAATGTACAATATTTTCTGTCCAGTATATATAAGCCTACGTAATTGTAAACGAAAAAAGGTTAACGTTTTCAAAATAAAAATCTTCTCTTTTAAAATTAAAAATGTTAACAACTTTAACATAGTTTAACGCAGAGCTCTGTAAAATGCAAAATAGACTGAGGCCCCAATACAAAATGGCGGCTCAAAAAATAAACTGATCATCTAAAAAATTAATGAATACCTGTTTTCAACTCTCTGAATATAGTGCAAACATAGGTGAAAAAATAAAAAACTTTGTCAGCAACCATCATTGGTTGATTTGATATGGATTGACCCCTATACTACGCGTACATAACGCAGCGGTTACATGGTAGGCCTAGTCTCTTCAGAACCATGGAGTTCAGCATTTTTTAATAGTGGAAGATATGTATTCATCACTAAAATCAACAGTGAAAACTTACCAGTAAATAAGTAACACACATTGACTAGAGAAGGTGTACCATCACTGGCTCCGGTCTCTGGATGTGTACAACAGAAGTATATTATTAGCATCTAACAATTAAAATTGTTTTTGCGTTTAGATGTTACATAATGTTCATATTAGCGCTATTTATTCATTAGTATTCGACCTAAGAAACAAAGAATGCCTTATATACCGTTATAATGTTTAAAGAATGTGAATTAAATGGAATGTGGGAAATGCAGAGTCATTTTTGTTAAAGAGGTCTCATTAGATGCTTATAACTAGGGCCCGGATTTGAAGGTTTTAACCTATTTTTTTCCCCAGCTTCCTAATTAGAACTTTTTAACGTACTTTTCCGTTTCATGCCCCTTGCTACCGAATATATTAATCTTACAGAACCTAAAAAGAGCTGAATCGGACTGAAGGGCCTAATAGGGGCTAAGGAGGACTTTTGCTGAAAAAGTAGGGACTAAAGAGGACTTTTCCTGAAAAAAACACGATTTTTAAATAGATTTTCTAATGAATGCAAACGAAAATAAAATCCGTGAATTTGTGCATTTTAAGAAAAGACATGATAAAAATAAATTTATACAACGCACTGAAATTAACAATGTATATGTCGCTTTGTCGCTTGTCTTTGTAACTCGAAAATTGTTCGCCTCGCCGTCGCAGGAAATGAAACTTGAGCCGTCTGCAACTAATCCATTATCGTATCAACTTTAAAATAAGTTGCCGACCAACGACAGAGAAGTGCATTAAAGGAATAAATTCGTGACACTCAAGTCTACTTATTTTTGTAGATCGGGATTGAATTGAGTGGTGTATTGAATAATTGCTTCATTAAAGGGTAAATATCTCAATTGTTTATGCTATTTTTCGAGTGCCGATACAAGGAATAGTTACTTGTTTGTTTTAGAATATCTGTGTCAAAATTATAATACAATTTTTGGTGTTAATATTAGTGTTCATTATGTTTTATTAAGACAGCTAAAATCTTTTGTTTAAAGACTAAAAAGGGCTATTCCACGAAAATAAAAGGCTAAAATACCTTTCATAACAGCCTAAAAATTCGGGCCCTACTTATAACGAATTGAGTGGGCAGAAGGAGACATGATTAAGATCGCGGGGAAGTATGCTTAGGAGAACTGGCAATAGGCTGATGTAGGCATATGCACTACAACGCTAATGACATTTAAACCGTATGTTCAATTATTGACAGTAGCCTACATGCCCAACGGGACTTGGGGCAATTTAAGCTGTTTGCTTCAAATGCGGGCTCCATTAATCTGATTTCAATAATGCAATGCTTAGCTATCAATGTTTCAGTTCAAGTTAGAACCTAAACGCATGGCAGCTCCTTACGAGAAGAGGCTGAATTCAGGAGACAGTGAGCAATGGCTATTGTCGAGCAAACTCACTTACCGTATTCCAAATAATTTTCTCTTTATACCCTCTAAAATTAATCAAAGACAACACACTGTAACCTTAAAGAGCTGCACCTAATTTATTGTGACAGCTTTTTACATAAGGAAACAATAAAATTAAGCACTAGATCTATATAATTATATGATATATGGACTTCAAATATCTTGGAACAGTAATTACAGATACAAATAATATTAAGGCAGAAGTTAAGTGTAGACTCAAATCGGGAAATGCTTGTTTTTATGCAGTTCAGAAACTCTTATCGTCTTTTCTTCTGTCCAGAAACCTAAGAAATTAAGATTTATAAGACTATTATCCTACCGGTTGTACTATATGGATGTGAGACATGGCCACTAACTGAGCTGGAAGAACATAGTCTGAGAGTGTTTGAAAATAGGGTACTTAGAAAAATATTTGGGCCCAAGAGGGATGAAAATTGGGAAACTCCATAACGACGAGCTTCATGACCTGTACTATTCACCGGATACAGTAAGGGTAATTAAATCACGGAGGGTGAAATGGACTGGACATGTTGCACGCATAGGGGAGGAAAAACATATCTCAAAAGTATTGACTGGGAGACCCGAAGGGAAAAGACCACGTGGAAGACCTAGACGTAGGTGGGAGGACAATCTTAGAACGGATTTATGGGAAGTAGGATTTGTGGGGGATGACTGGATGGAGTTAGCATAGAATAGGGTTGAATGGCGGACTCAGGTAAGCGCGGCAATGAACCTTCGGGTTCCATAAAATAGATAATATTCCTTTAGCTTGCTTAGGAATTATCTATTGCCATTGAGTAAGTAAGTAAGTAATATATATGTATATATAGAAAGAGAGAGAGAGAGAGAGAGAGAGAGAGAGAGAGAGAGAGAGAGAGAGAGTGAAAGAGAGAGAGATTGTGTGTTGTGGCTCATTGGGAGGACAATGAACATTTGTTCAAATAATTAAAATCAGTATATGTACGTATTAAAAACAATATGATGAAGTAAGATGAAGGTGATAAGATTGTCAGCCTTACGCACCGGCCGCCTTTACCCCCAGGATTGCTCCTGGTACTCATTTCTGATAGGGGCTGAGTCGACCCCTGGGCCATTGTGCCACCAGAAGGATAGGCCAATTGAAAAACTCCAACGACCTCATCGGGAATCGTACCCGCGACCTTCCTGTTTGTATCGCAGTGACTTAACCATTACGCTACGTAGTACCCTAGAGTTGTTATTACATCTGTAAAAATATTTTCCGAACTGGGGGGGATCGAACCCGAGACTCCCTGCTTCTTACGCAGAATAAAAAAAAAAACTATTAAGAGAAAGAAAGAATGGAAAACAGAGAGAAGAGAAAAAAGCAGAGGAAAAATGAAAGAGGTAGGAGAGAAGATAAAATAGAGAAAACTGAGAAGAAAAAGAAGAATGAGTATGTTGGCTATAACGGTAACACTTCGTCCTTTATGCTTGGAATCCAGTTCTTTAGAAGCAACCATACCAGTAACATAGTGAGTAAAATAAAACAAGGTTTTAACACGTTGGGTGGTGTAAGCTGAGATTTTGTGAGAAATGAAAAGCAATAAACGTTTACAGCACTCAGAGGTCAAGTTATGGACTTCTCTTAAATCCTTGCTCTGCAGCCTTCACTTCCACTTTCAGGTGTTTGTGCAACATATGACCGCGTGTCTTCATATATCACAGTAAAATGTAAAATGCAGCTAACAATTCAAGATTTATCTCTTACTCTCTCCATCCGTACCAAAGAGATCCCTACAGCTGTTATTCGAAATCTATTTTCACTAGTCCGCTGTATACAGAAAATGTATGCATGTATGTTTATGCATGGAAAACCTAAATCAGTTAACAATATATTATGACCAGGGCCCGGATATTTAGGTTTTAATTTTTTAAACATATTAAAATACTTTTATTATAGTTTAGTTTTTTACCATTATCAGATCTTTTATTTTCACTAAACTAAACTCCGTGGCGCGACATCCCCGAAGGGACAAGGCCTACCACCCGACCGCTACGTCATCTACCTATAGGCAGATGGCAGGATTGGGAGGCATGTGGTCAGCATGCTGACACCCGCGGCCTTTAATGATGGTTTCCATGACCGGAGCCGCTACTTCTCTATCAAGTAACTCCTCAGTTTGAATCACGAGGCTGAGTGCACCCCTACCAGACCTCCCTACCTCAGAAAAATCCGAGGAGATACCGGGGATCGAACCCGGGCCGACGGATCCGTAGTCAGCGACGCTAACCACAAGACCACGCCGGCGGTCTTTTATTTTCACTGCAATAAGTACAATAAAAACACTGAAAAATTAATTAATTAATTTTGTATTTACTTTAATTTCCAATGTCGGGTAACTTTAGGCCCTTGTGGTCCCCGGATATCATCTAACCGTCATTATTATCTTCATCCCATCCTCGCCTTGTTTGGGGTGAGTGTGTGTGTGAATGGTGTGTCTCGTCCTATGTGTTCACGTTGTCTCGGGGGTGGCCCCGGCATTGGGCTGATCACTCATCCGGAGAGGCCCTCCAAATCCTTGTCTGGTCAAAATAAATGTATGTGATCCAAAGATAATCCCTCTCCCGACAGGTTGTGGCCCTGTAAGGCCCGGGCGGCTTGGGTCTCTTAAATGTCCCTACAAGGAAGAGGTGAAACTCAGGTAAACAAGATACACTAGAATAAATTCGTTACGGTAAATTAATATTGGCTATTCGATTATAATTGCAACGAAATAATAATAAAAGTAGTATTTCACCGTACTATGAGAGAAGCATTAGCCTTAATTACTAACTGGCCGAAGTACTTCACAAAACATACTTTACGGTATCTAGGTCGCTAACATAACAGAGCTCACGAGGTCTAGATAGGTCTCTAGTGAATCGCTTACGGTGTTATTTTATTAGAAGTAGGTTTGTTAATTTTCCAACAGCATATAAGTTAGCAAATTATAGTACAAGACCGTTCTATTAGTTTCATACTTTTCTAATTTTCTTCCTTAAAAGAGTTTAAAACTACACCTTTCTTCTACTCACCTTCCTGCTTGAAGAAGAAGAAAAAAAACATGTTGATTAACAACTTCGAAAATGTTTAAGGACATTACTCATCTCAAGAAGTTCAGGAATATCTTCTAATAGTTTAGAAGAAAACGAAAGGATTAAGAGTTCGTGAAGAGGTAATATTGACCTTAGAGAATAAAACTTTAAAATCCTCCCTTATTAAGATTAGACTCTGGAAGTTTTATAAGCTTTTAAAGCTATCAGTGACGTATACGTTGACGTGTTATTTACAGCTAAATATCTTTATCTACTATACAGGGTGTTAATGAATAACACCGAAATATTTTACCTGTGTATAGAGAGGGCATAGACAAGCAACTTTTATTAGGAGATTTTTTCGCTATGGATTCAATTTTTTCTGTTACAGCATAAAATCTCCCAGGGTATGGCCACCACTGACTTCTAACATTTGAAAAAATGCAAAACAAAGGAACTTCGTTGTTAACACTGGAGTTATGAATAAAAGAACTAACGCAGTGGAGGCCAGTCATGTGATTAGCCTGTAAATTTTGCAGATTATAGAAGCAGTAAATTATGATATAGCTGTTGATGAATGATTAAGGATCAGGTTTTTATCGTTCACTAAGAAGGCATGAAGTCAACTTAATGAAAATGTTAACCCTATTACGCTTAATTATTGACTTATGAGCACCAAACTGTAATGACTTTAATGCCCTGTAGCATACACATTTTATGTCACGGAGCAAAAATCTCCTAATAAAAGTTACTTGTCTTTGTCCCCTCTATACACAGGTAAAATATTTTGGTGTTATTCATTAACACTCTATATAAAAATCAAACTTCGCTATATCTCATAAACATCCAATGCCACCTATTAACACGGCAGTATTCAATTGTGAGATTAATTGCCATAGCAACCGGAAAAAGTGCACTGAATGCCTTGGACGAAACTCATTATGTGGCTGTTTTTTTTGGCAAGGGAACTCGAATCTGTGTCCTTCGGGGATGCGATACGATGTGATAACGACATTCTTCATTTTTATAACCAATACACATGAAGAGAATTTTCATGCATATAGTATATTGCGATACAAGTGCCGTAAGCGGTGCATACGGATCGAGGAAAGAGTTTAAAAAAACTTGGCACAAGCGCCTCGTTTTTTCAATTTCCGAGATCCGTTATGCGCTTACTGCACGAGTATTGCATGCTATTTTTTGCACGATGATTATTTATATCAATTTAATTATATTAATTGAGATATTAGCTGAAAATATTATGTATAACTTATACATTATTGAAGATAGTTGTTATATTTCAAAAAATGATTCGCATGTGTTGGTTCTTATGGGGACTGAATATTTGTTCTGTTAAAACCGCCACAGCAGGGGAGCCTTGGTTCCGGTCTTCCAAAAAGGCTTGTATTATGATGATGATTTTACTTACGGCACTTGTGCTTTTTGCAATTTTTACCGCACGGAGATTTTTTTTGTTTTCATAGTAACCAGATTGCGTGCGGGAATGTCAAGTTATGATCCACGGCAACAATATTCGTAAGTACCACTAATTAGTTACGTCGTGCAAAAAAAATATTATACTAACAAGAGGCAAACGTTATTTGGGCAGAGGAAGTTTTATGAGTTTCGCATAACATTCTTCAGACAGTTTTAACCGGTGAAAAAATACTATCGTAGTAAAAACACCCATAGATCAGGGCAGACAGACTCTAATACTATCCATACTGATGTCAATACATAAAATTGGCAGGAAGTGTTTATAGACAAGTGATGTGGTAACTGAGTAAAGACGAGTTGGGGTGGCGGGTCAGTGACTGACCCAGACTTGGCAGATCAATATGTGAGTGCTGTCAGCAGTCAGTGGTCTGCCCGGTTAATCGCATTGATAAGGTGACAGTTTGTCCCTCCCTCACTCTCACATTGATTTTTTTCTTCTATCTGACATTTGTTGGACTTAATCTCATTCGGTGACCATTTAATCGCTTGTCGTTCTAGTGATTTAGTTTCTGCTGAAATTTTTACTTTTCAAACTAAAAACATCCATTTCTGAAGTATCGGAAATCTTACGTGAAACACATAACTTCCTCTACCCAAATGAAAGGTTTGACTCATCTATAATAATAAGAGGAAGTGTTTATCTGATTTTCTGTACGCGATGCCCAGCAAAATCTACTGAACACAGAGAACTGAAATTTTAAACATAGCTGTATTGAAGGGTGGCAAAATGCACCTCGAAGCCGGATTTTTCATTTTCTCTTTCGTTCTCGAGTTATGAGTTAAAAACTGGCAGAAAACGTAACTTTTTTGCGCTTTCGAAGCATCCGTTTTCGGTTATACATTTGAATAGTCAAATCAATAGCAGGTGGTTTTGCCTTCTATTTTTTAAATCATAACTTACAAATAAAAGCAACGCGATTCTTTCAGTATATCGCATGGAATTATCGATTGCTTCGATTCTGTGAGCTCACCCTGGTCGATTCGTTTATTTATATTGTCAAATGCAATAGAGACGCTTTATAATCATGGAATGCACTTCAAAGCCGAATTTTTAGATGCTTCATTATAATTATTAATCATTTAGTTAATGAAAGATTCGTGTGTAAGTTCCATTAAATATAATGTTTTAATTATTTTGCTCTAAAATTGTCTTTATCTTCGAATTATAGTGGGGGAAGCAGCAGGCAGAGTATATTATAATAGCCTACATAATGTAGCATTGAAATATATAACACATGTTATAGAATTTGTGTAGGAAGTTCAAACAAAATCGTAGAGCCTCTTTCGAGATAATCAAAAAAAATTACAGTACCTTAATATAAAGTACCTAATTGTAAAAATGAATTGCATCTCCATGGATACACAAAACAAATAAAATCTGATTAACGCATTCACGTAACTTTTTCTACCCTTAGTATGGGAAATATATAGCATTGATTCCTTTTCTTCAAAATTCAAACCATCTAGAATTATATCCTTAACGGTTAATTAGGTCTACGAAGTGAACTCAAAGATTACATTTTCTCTTCCTCACTTTTTATCTCTTGTCTCTCATATCTCAAGAAAATTTGGTAATGAATTTTTAAAACAAATGATAGTGAAACCTTGCGAAGGAGTAAGGAAATTTACTGTCTATTGTTTATGGAATCGTTTCTGAAGGGGGTTCATAGGCTTAATAGGAAGTCACTCCCTTTGAGAAGGGGTTGTGAACTCACAACAGGTAGCACAAACTGGCAAATCCAAGCTATTCATTAGATTCCCACTGCCAACGTTCCTTGGCACTCACTTGCAACCATTGTCTTGAAATGTATTGTGATAAAGCAATGAGGGGAGTCAGCTTGAACGCTATAAGATTTAATTTCATAGATTGGCGAGGTAAACAGAAAATACCTTCTGGTTGAATATATACAAGGGTAATCAAAAAGTTTTAAAAATCCTCATATTCCGGAATTTATCTTCCTTTCTGTAAAAAAAAAAAAAAAAAACTTCATAATTGAAACTTACTTACTTACTTACTTACTTACTCAATGGCAATAGACAATTCCTCGGCAAACAAAAGGAATATTATATATTTTATGGGACCCGAAGGTTCATTGCCACGCTTACCTGTGCCCGCCATTCAACCCTTTTCTGTGCTAAGTCTATCCAATCATCCCTTGAAAATCCTACTTCCCTTAAATTTATCCTAACTTTGTCCTCCCACCTACGTCTAGGTCTTCCACATGGTCCTTTCCCTTCGGGTCTCCCAGTCAATACTTTAGATATGTCTTTCCTACCTCATGCGCGCAACATGTCCAGCCCATTTCATCCTCCGTGATTTAATTACCCTTACTAAATCTGGTGACGAGTACAGGTTATGAAGTTCGTCATTGTGCAGGTTTCTCCATTCCCCATTTTCATTTCTCTTAGGCCCAAAAAATTTCCTAAGCACTCTGTTTTCGAACACTCTCAGATTATGTTCTTCCCGAAGAGTAAGCGACCATGTCTCACATCCATATAGTACAATCGGAAGGATAATTCTTCATAATTGAAACACTGGAGGTAAATAACATTGTATGCTATATAATTGTACTATTTCTTGATCGAATAGGTCATTCGTTAGACAGACATACCATTTATTCGCTACGTTAAATTGAGAGTTGTTTCACACAGAAATTATTCATGACATAATTTTACACAGTTATTATTTAAACTTATTAACAGATAGAGAAAATTCATTAATTTAACACTATTATACCTTTTATGCATAAAAATGTCGACCTATGGGCTGGATGATGCATCTGTCACCTCCGAACGAAAGATGGTTAGGACTTGTTTTCTATCAAACAGTGTTTACTTACTTTCAGAATGTGTTTTCGAGCCAGGATAAATACGCTTTTCTACGATAGTGCTTTTCGTAATTTTCCATTATTGCTATCTTGGTGGAAACTTGGCAGAATAAATATATAAATGGAAAATCCTGTAAACTGATGTAACAAAGTGCCAGAATGCGTTTGTTTAATCAGTGATAATTGAAATTATGATGTACAGAACATAAGTTGTTTTTGTTATCGATTTTCGAGTTAAACTCAAGATCGATTCATTAATCATGGCTTACGGGAGAACAAAGGTCTAATTTGATAAGCATATGTGAAGGAATATGTGGGTAGTGGTATTTTTCAAAGCTAACTGTATTACAACTTCCAAAGTATATGAACAAAGTAAATGAACAAAATATATGAACACCGTAAAACAATAAGTATGTTGCCATGAGAAGTGATTTGCATTTGATAAATTCTTTCTAATTATTACCATAAAATAGGCACTAAATTGGGCATTACTCCGGCACCGGTCAACCAATTTGGTCCAAAATCAATAGGATTCTTCCCATGGACGTTATAAAAGGGTATACCAAGTTTCATGAAAACCCGATAAAGCGCGTTCGAGTTATCGCGCGTACAGACACACGGATAGACAGGCAGACGGACAGACATTTTCCCGTCCCCCACACATTCTTATAAAGTACTATTCTGGCCCTTAATAAACAATAAATATCATGTAGTAACCTGCCATGTACCGCCGAATGGTACACCTGTCATAGTATGAAAACTCCTTGTTTATAGATCCCAGCATAATTACATGACATATATAGCTGTAAATCTCGGGTTACACCGGCTGGCATTTCCTTGTTATTCGGTATAATTTACACGGAATAGTCGACATAACAGTGGCTTGTCGATTGGGTGCGACTGTCTTAATTGGACGCGGAGTGTGACGCCATTACACAGCAGGATAATGGGTCGGACGGACGAGGTCAGGTGATTGTTTTGATGGACGGAAACTCTGAATACTAGCCAATACTCTCATCCCGTCCTGCTGACGTCCCAGTATTCCAATGCACCCTCAATTATCAGTCTAATTACTATACAGCGTACGTGTTCAAATAAGTAGGATAATGTTCCTAAGGATATGTATGGCTAATATAACTTATAGAGGACCATGAAAGTGGTTTTATTAAGTGCCAGTATGGTACTTTATGAGATTGTGTGGTGGACGAAAAAATGTCTGTCCGTCTGTCTGTCCGTCTGTCCGTCTGTCTGTCTGTCCGTCTGTCCGTGTGTCTGTACGCACCATAACTCAAATACGCTTTTTCGGATTTTCATGAAACTTTGAAAACACATTTATAATGTCCATGGGAAGAACCCTATTGATATTGAACCAAATCGGTTCACCGGTACCGGAGTAATGCCCAATTTAGTGCCTATTTTAATAGATTAAGGCGCCTTTCTAATAGAAAGGCGCCATCACTCAAATACGCTGTATCGGATTCCCATGAAACTTGGTATACCCATTTATGACGTCCATGAGAAGTGTCCTATTCAATTTGAACCTAATCTGTTGACCGGTACCGGAGTAAAACCCAATTTAGTGTCTACTTTAAAGGCGCAATAACTCAAATAGGCTTTATCGGATATTTATGAAACTTCGTATACGAATTTATAATATCCATGGGAAGATGTTTATTGATATTGGACCAAATCGGTTGGCCAGTACCGGAATAATGCCCAATTTAATGTTTTTATGTTAATATATAAGATGTCGCGATAACTCAAATATGCTTTATTGGATTTTCCTGAAATTTTGTATACCCATTTATAATGTACGTGGAAAGACGTCTACTGATATTGGACCAAATCGGTAGACCGGTACCGGAGTAAAACCCAATTTAGTGTATATTTTAAAGACGCGGTAACTCAAATACGCTTTACCGGATTTTTATGAAACTTGGTATACACATTTATAATGTCCATGGGAAGACGTCTATTCATAATGGATAAAATCGGTTGACCTGTTTCGGAGTAATGCTCAATTTAGTGCCTATTTTATGGTAATATAAGTATTCGAAAGAATTTATAAAAAAAAATGAAAATCAGTTATCTTGACAACATAGCCTATTGTTTTACTGTTTTACTTATAAGGCCTTGGAAATTAAAATACAGGTAGCTATGACAAAAAACATATTGATTTACATGCGCTTATCCAACTAGACCGTTAAAATGACCCAGGTGGCCGAGATGGTAGACCTTTCTTCTTCCGTAAGCCCTGCTTAATGAATAAATCTGGTGCTTAACTTGGAAATCAATTTAAAAAAAAAACAACATATTCTTCATATCATAATTGCAGTCATAACTAATTAAACAAAAACATACTGGCACTTTGTTACATCAGTTTACCTGATTTTATTTTTAGGGAAAATTCGTTTTCAAATTTTACTACTTCGGTGTTATTATTAATTTTGAAGTATTATTTTAAAATTATGTATATATATACACATAATTTTAAAATAATACTTCCAAATGAATAATAACACCGAAGTAGTAAAGTTTGAAAACGAATTTTCCCTAAAAATAAAACCACTTTCATGGTCCTCTATAAGTTATATTAGCCATACAGATCCGTAGGAACATATATATATATATATAACCAATGATCATGATGACAATATATTTATATATATATATATACATAATTTTAAAATAATACTTCCAAATTAATAATAACACCGAAATAGTAAAATTTTAAAACGAATTTTCCCTAAAAATAAAACCACTTTCATGGTCCTCTATAAGTTATATATATATATGTCTGTGTGTGTATGTGTAATTGATTATACTACCATAAAATAGGCACTAAATTGGGCATTACTCCGGTACCGGTTAACCAATTTGGTCCAATATCAATATCCTTCTTCCCATGGATGTTATAAATGCGTTTCATGAAAATCCGATGAAGCGTATTTGAATTATCCCGCGTACAGATACACAGATAGACAGACGGATAGGCCTACATTTTCCCGTCTCCCACACAATCTCATAAAAAACTATTCTGGCACTTAAAAATAGTACAGTAGAGCCTCGATTATCCGAAGTAATGTGGACCGAGGGTACCTCGGATAAGCGAAAACTCGGATAACAAGGACTCTGTCAAAAATTGAGAGGGAAACGTTTGGTAAACTGGTGAAATGAATGAAAACGTGGTCGAAGATGTGAAAAAAGGCTTCTACTCTATTATCAAATGAAAAACTAACGTAAAAATAAAATTAAAATACAAATACAAAATAGTAAAAAGACATACGGTTTAACTCATCTATCGCAAACCGAACTTCCGAACTTTTTTACTACCTCGGTTAACCCGGAACTCGGTTAGTCGGGGCTCGGATAACCGAGGCTCTACTGTAATAATGCTGTATATTATATGCTATATTATGCCTAGAACGTTCGTATTTTAATTTTCACACACAAAGAACATTTAAAATTTATCAAATCATTCAATACAATATGCAAATTTCACTGCCGGTAATATTAGAACACAAACATTCGCTCATGTAATAAATATTAAACCCTTTTATCAAAAGGATGCAATCATTCGAATATTACTGAAATTGAAACCCTCTAATAAATCCAATGCCTACTGTTTTGTACACGCTTTAGGTCTATTCGGAATTTGCAGGCTTTGAAGCAGATTCCAATGATTATTTCGTTCAGTTAAATATTTATACTATTTACTAAACTGCACAACACCGCAAACAAACTGTGTTTTAACCATAAAACTCTCTACAATTCAGTTGAACATAGTGAAAAAGTATTCCTAGCAAACATTTATATAGGCTACATAGTTGTGAATATATAACATATATGTATATATATAACCAATGATGATGATGATGATAATAATAATAATAATAATAATAATAATAATGCATTTTATATGCTATGTTATTTCTAGAACGTCATTATTTTATGAGAATATTATAGGAGAAAAATTCCTCTGACAGTGGGATTTGAACCCATGACCTTTGGCTATCCGTGCCACTGCTCTACCAACTGAGCTAAGAAAGAGTTCACTTCACAGCACCAGATGGAACCTCTCTCCTATGATTGATTGCCCTTAATGTTCTACCTCACAGACAGAGAAGTTATGACATATGCAGTACTGTGAGACACACTAATTATATATATATATATATATATATATATATATATATGTATTCATCTATATATATATATATATATATATATATATATATATATATATATATATATATATGTATATATATGTATTACTGTACAATAACAATGCAAGCGGATCTGCGAAACGTGGACAACACTGGATCTACACCCAATCACAGACATCCTTATTATTCTGACTACAGGTTTCAGGTTATAGGCCTATCGCCTATTTAACTCAATTAGACTACCCGCATAACAAAGACTCCTGGTAAACGGCACGGTTTCCGAGTTAAGGCTCCAGATCCATTCATTAAGCAGGGCTTATGGAAGAACAAATGTCTATTTTGATAAGCATATGTGAAGGAATATGTGTGTAGTGTTATTTATCAATGCTAACTGTATTGAAAATTGCAAAGCCATAATTTCGTGGCTTGGTTCTAAAAGGGCCAATGTCAATTTCTTGCAAAAATGAGATTGATGCATTATTGAGCTCGGCTAGTCTTTATCTTTCGTATACTAAAAGTGCCAATGTCTGACGCTATTAATACACATAATACAGAAACCTTAGAGGACAATGTCGGAAGTTCTCAGCAAAAAAATATAACTTCTATAAAGTCTTCAAAGTCAGTTATCTCAAAAGCAAGTTTCAGAACATTTGCCCTTTTAGAACCAAGCCACACTGTGGAACAATATGTTGCCATGATAACTGATTTGCATTTGATAAATTCTTTCTAATATATTACCATAAAATAGGCACTAAATTGGGCTTTACACCAGCATCAGTCAACCTATTTGATCCAAAATCAACATGCTTCTTCTCATGGACGTTGTAAATGCGTACACCAAGTATCATGAAAATCCGATAAGGCGTATGTGAGTTATCGCGCATACAGACACACGGATAAACGTACATAGTCTAATCCCGTCCCCCACACAATCTCATATCGTACCATTACCACACTTATGCCCGGTTTCTACAAACTAGTGAATTACCTATGGGTAAATTATCCATGGACAAATTAGTTCCATTTAACCTACAATGATATAATGAGCAAGGCTTTGGAGTTGTACAGTTAATTTAATTCAGAATGCTTTGATTCTCATTGTTTAAATATTACTATTAATCCTATGAAAGGTTAAATTTTATCCAGCCATCCATGAAAGGATAAATTAACCCTTGGAAAGATCTAGCCCAAGTTTGTAAGAACATTTTTTCTGTCATTTTCATATTTACCCAGAGGACATTTATCTAGAAACTCGCCACAAGTGTATGTGATTGCTATCTTTAAATTATTTGTGTTGGTGTGGTGTCATTTTTGTGTAAATTCTGTCCATTGGATAATTTACCCATAGGTAATTCGCGAGTTTATAGAAGCCGGCCATTAATAAATCTAAATTGTTTGATTGATCTTTTGATATGGAAAATAAAATTTCCTTTTCTTGGTCCATTTTTGCACTATTCTCACAGGCTCCCCATTAAGGATTAACTTCAACGGCTAAAATTCAATCGAGTGCTTTTCCTCACAGCTGAGAATAGCGATCGTCCTTAAAGGATTCAATATAGAGATAGATAGGTAATCGTACCTCCAAAACAGATTGCTTTAAATTTACCCCCAACATGGGAATTGTAACTGGAAGGAAAGTTTTGGGTATGGCATTATAGTACACTAAATTGCGTGCGGAGGTGTTATTTAATAGAAGATTTAGTGGCCAGCGCAGTAATATCTTGCCCCGGTTAAAAGTTGCAGTACGCTGGATGAAGTTAGCTTCCCATGCCCCAACACAAGGAAAGTTCCCAGCGAACAATTCATCTTCCCTCATTGTGCACCTAACGCTTTGCCCTCAAGCTACAATTAAATCCTGCGAGCAACTTCTACTCCTCCCCTGCATTTCTTTTCACTTGTAAGTTTGTATCCGAATTTAAATAGGAATACTTTGATACCCTTAGAGGAATACCAGCCCTTAATTACACACAATATCACCCTGAAATTATAATGAAGGAATAAAATTAATTATTGCAGGAAACTCTGATGCATATTAATCTACTGAAAAAAAGGCACACATGCTAACCACGTGTTAGTAATTTCTTATCTACAATTCAGAATAGAGAAAACAGCTAGTTGTCTTGCAGGAAAGTATGTTCTTATAAAAAAACTTATGAAACACATCACTTCCGCTGCCTAAATACAAGTTAGCCTGTTAATACAATATACAGGATATTAATGAATAACACCGAAATATTTTACCTGCGTGTAGAGGGGACAAAGACAAGCAATTTTTATTAGGAGATTTTTTCTCTATGACATGTGCATGTTACAGGACATTAAAGGCATTACAATTTATTGCTCATAAGTCAATAATGCAGCGAAATAGTGTTAAAATCTTCATTCATTTGACTTCATACCTTCATAGTGATGGACAGACAAAAACCTGATTCTTAATCATTCATTAGCAGCTATATAATAATTTAGTGTTTCTATAATCTGCAATATTTACAGACTAACCAATCACATGACTGGCCGCCACTGCATTAGTTTTTTTTTAATACATAACTCCAGTGTTAACAACGAAGTTCATTTGTTTTTCATTTTTTCAAATGTTAGAAGTCAGTTCTGGCCATGCTCTAGAAGATTTTTTGCTGTATCAGGAAAAATTGAATCCAGAGAGCAAAAATCTACTAATAAAAATTGCTTGCCTATACACAGGTAAAATATTTCGGTGTTATTCATTAACACCCTGTATTATGCATGACATTCTCTTCATTTAGGCTGTAAAGATGAAGAAAATGTAGTTACCTCATCGCGCATCTGATAAATGCACTCAGTAACTTTCTTTTCACTTAAGCATGACCAATATACCTTTCTCACTTCATATTCTGATATCAAGAGGACTTATTGCAATGACCGCGTAATTAGAGAATTTCCGTGAAAACATATTTCGCATAAAAGTTTTAGAATCCTAGACACCAGGATCTAATAAAACAGATTTATTAAGTGCCAGTATGGTACTTTATGCTGTATTGGATTTTCCTGAAACTTTGTATACCCATTTATAACGTACATGGGAAGACGTCTATTGATATTGGATAAAATCGGTTGACCTGTTTCGGAGTAATGCTCAATTTAGTACCTATTTTATGGTAATATACGTATTCGAAATAATTTATGAAATGCACATCAGTTATCATGACAACATAGCCTATTGTTTTACTGTGATCTTATAAGGCTTTGGCAATTAGAATACAATTAGCTATGACAAATAACACTATTGCTTTACATGCGCTTATGCAACTAGACCGCTAAACTGACCAAGGTGGCCGAGATGGTAACGTCTTGGCTTCACATTCTGGAGTTCCATGGTTCAAATCTCGAAACCGGTCAATTTGACGTTATTTTTGTATTCTGCATATCATAACTGCAATCATAACTGATTAAACAAAAACATACTGGCACTTTGTTACATCAGTTTATCTGATTTCATTTCATTTTTATTTTATTTTCAAGTCATAAAGTACGTAATTTCTTAATAATAGTTGCGGTTGTGATCTCGGATGTAACATGCCCTGCTTCAAATAAAAATATCAACCTTCTCTTTATTCTGAGGTGGTGAAAGTGTTAAATAGCGGATTCTTTAGTGGCTGTAAAAAGAGGCTCTTCGTACAAATATTTATCTTCATAAAACCCGAGACCTTATCATGTTTACTTTTTGCCACCATAAATGAATCCGGCAGTAAAAATAAGACAAGAGTGAATTCTGATCGCGTTCCTTCTCATTCCAGCCAACTTTTTCTTTTCCCCGTTTATTACTCTGCTGAAGAGTTAGGAGTGACTTTTAATCTCTCACATTCTCCCGGTTATTGGATTTAGTTGAGATGATGATACCTTAAATATTACACTGTAATATTACGCCAAAGGAACTTCTACAATGTTTGTCACATTATTCAACTTTTGAGGAAAAACAAAAATTAAAACTTCTCTCGGGTTTTCGGATATTTCTTCGCAATCATGCCATGTGATCCTGCTTCGAAGCAATATTTTACTAAAGACGTCGCATTTTTTAAAACTACTGTATTTTCGATAAAATGTTACTTTTAATTTCGAAAGCTTCCTTTAGTAAATAGTATATTGCGACACAAGGGCGGAAAGGCACGTTTACGGGTCGAGGAAACAGATTGAAAACCCGAGGCGCAGCCGAGGGTTTTTAAGTTTTCGAGACCCGTAAATGCCTTTACGGTCCGTGTGTTGCATGCTATTTTTTGCACGACGGTTACTTATATCAATTTAATTATATTAATTGTGATATTACCTGAAAATATTATGTAAATACAGACTTGAAGAATGGTGTTTATTTCAGAAAGGGATTCGCATTTGTTATTGTTTATGGCAACCGAATATTTATAAAGCGGGGAGGCCTTGGTCATTTCTGCTCGCAAATAAGCATTTGCGGGCGGTAAAGTAACTTTCCGCCCGTCGCCCCTAGCAACAATTCACTTTCCGCCCGTCGCCCCTAGCAACAAGATTGCGTGTGGTAATGTCAAGTTACGAGCCATGTAAACAACTGTCGTAAGAAACACTTACTAGCTAAGGAGTGCAAAAAAGTATATGACATGACAAAGCCTACCAGATAAAATATAATGGCAAGTGAACTAACTAACTTATTTACTTACTTACTCACTCGATGGTACTAGGCAATTTATTCTTAAAAAAGCTAAAGAAGTATTATCTAATTTATGGAACCCGAAGGTTCATTTCCGCGTTTACACGAGCCGGCCATTCAACCCTATTCTGTGTTAACTTCATTCAATCTTCCTTCGCAAATCCTACTTCCCTTAAATATATTCTTCGGGTCTAGCAGTCAATACTTTTTAGGAATGTCTTTCCTCCCCCATTATGCCGTTTTCTTCAGTCCCCATTTTCCACTCTCTTAGGCCCAAATATTTTCCTAATATTTGGGCCCAAAAGAGATGAAAATTGAGACTGGAGAAAACTGCATAACGACGAGCTTCATGACCTGTACTCTTCACAGGTTACAGTAAGGGTAATTATGTCGCGGAGGATGAAATGGGCTGGACATGTTGCGCGCATGAGGGAGGAAAGACATATCTCAAAAGTAATGAACGGGAGACCCGAAGGGAAAAGACCACTTGGAAGACCTAGACGTAGGTGGGAGGACAATATTAGGATAGATTTAAGGGAATTAGGATTTGCGAGGGATGGTTGGATGGAGTTAGCGCAGAATTGGGTTGAATGGCGGGCTCAGGTAGGCGCGGCAGTAAATCTTCGGGTTCCATAAAATATGTAGATGATATTCCTTTAGCTGGCTGAGGAATTGCCTATTGCCATTGAGTAAGTAAGTAGTTATAGACATTAATAATGGTGTATTTCATTTGTTACAGGTAAGTAGGACCACACCCACATCTAAGTCACCTATGTGTTGGAAACGGGCTAAGCAGAAATCATATGGATCAGGACCGCATCTGGAAGGGTAAATAATCTCAGTCATTCTAGATAAAACTAGTTTTATGAATGGCAGGGACGCAGACATCTACTAAATGATAGATTTCATTTCATTGAATAAATTCAGTTATGGCCCTGTAAGGCCCGGGCGGCTTAAGATGTTTTGACAAAAATGAAAGAATGTGCCCATTGTTGAAGTGAGGAATTTGTTGTAAATTCGTTCTGTGAATACAGTAAACACCGCTTAATGTAATCGTGTAATGTTATCCCTCTTTTTATGAAGTCCCCTAAAGACTAATACTGATACATGAAAAAATGCTGTTCATTGTGATCAAAGATTCTATTTATGTTTTCACATTTTCGTTTTTGCGACTTCATTTCCAAGTACTGTACGTCATTCAAAATTTCGTTTTTAAGAGTTTCGGTTAATATTATCAGATTAGCTGCGTCCAGAAGTGATCACAATAAGCGGCGAGCACTGTATACAGTTACTCCACTTATTTCTTCACATATGCTTATCAAACTTTCTCAAGAAGCCGTGGTCTAAAACTTAATAGTTGCTGAAATATGGCCTATTAACTCCAATTGGCACTTTGTTATATCGTTTGCCTGACTTTATTATATACATATTAACGCATCCAAGCAGAAACAACATCCACAAGGCAGAGTAATGAAGCTATAGATAGTTACATTTATAATACAAATGTCCCATTTCGATGTTAATGCTGCTTTTTATAGTTTTTAGTTCATTACTGCATTTGTACTCGACATAAACGAGTATCTAATTTTTAATTCAATCAACTGTTATTTCAATTGCTACTGCACAACGAGCCAATTAAACTCTCCTGATTACAAACGAGAGATAAAATAAGTGGAAATCAAGAGAGAAAATACATTGAACATTTAATGGAATTTCCTATTCCGCTACTGGAAATGATAAGTACAGTCAACCCTCGATATAATGCCCCTCTTTACAGTGCCACCCCCGCACTGTGCCAATAAATTCAAGTGAACGGATCTTCTCCCATATAAAATACATAAGAAACCTCGTTACTGTGCCAATTCATTTAGTGCCAATGAATATAAGACAAGATTTTTTACAAAATATACCTTGCAGTGATATTTTTCAGTTGCAGAATTCTTTCTAAACTTGCGTGAATGTTAGGAAGATTATTTAAGAAACATAATTTACTGTTTTTCCAACAAGTGAATGTTCCCCTGCCACTAACTGTAAATGTAGTGCGGTGGAATGAGGAAACTATGTTAAGAAGCCGGACAGACAGCCTGCATGACAGTGGAGCAGGTAGAAAAATATTCCATACTTTAATTTTTCTACTCCAGTGTCCATTCAGCTATTAAACACTACAGCAGAGTTCCTCGTAAGATTATTAAAATGAAGAGAGTTGTTACACTTCAAGAGAAACGACAAGTTTTTTAATACAGTGAAAGGTTTCAAAATTTTAGCCAGCAGACTAGTGAATCACAATTTTCATTATTGTGGGGAAAGCTGTTAATTGGAGATGCATAGGAAATATTGTATTATGGCATTTTTATTTTAAAAATTATTTTTCGTTTTAGTGCTACCCACGGTTTGTGCCACTAAATGTTAGAGAACGGGTGGTGCCATTATATCCAGGGTTGACTATACTCAACAGTTTGTACCTATATTACAAGGTAGGTCATTATTTGTAGAATTGTGTCAGTATATCTCTATTAGAAATGGTGGGCAAGATACAAAACTCTGGATATCAACATTGACTATCCGTCCAGTTCAATACACTATGAATCACACGAATAATTTTTAATAATGCATACCGATGGATCTACGAGATTGGAATTAAGGTGATATTAAACTAGACTAGAACAAATAAATAAAAATAAATCGTCAACATGAAAAGACAAAGCGCAATCGGAAGTACGTAAAGATAGTCTCTCTATCTCAAATCCTATGTTGGGGCGAAGGGCCTCCGAGTGGAGGTTTCTTTACCTATGTGAATTTTGTTACGCTTATTTTCTCAGAGAGGGAAGAGGGACAGGTGGTAAGCCCATCGCCCCTTAACCCCCCCTCCGGAAACTAAGGTATTACTTGGACGTGAAAGGGCCGACGAATTTTGTCCAGAGGCTCTAATTTAGGCTTGGAGTTAATTTACGTGCCGTAAATCTACGATACGGGACCCCAGCTTAAAGTCCCTCCCGGAGGAATCCGTGCCCAGGATTTTTACGTCCTGAAAAACCCATCGACTGCGGCCGGGTTTGATCCCGCGATCTATTGATATAGATGCGGGCACGCTACCTCTAGACTACCGCAGCCGACTACGTAAAATAATAAAAAATAAGAAATAAGAAATAAAGTTAATAGACACAAAGCGAATTTACGTGACTTTTTTTCCTGACATTTTCATTATTGAATGTATGTTATTGAATTTTATGAAAATTTTCAGTTTACTGAAGTGAAAAGACAATCAGAAATGATACTAAAATCAAGCAAACTGATGTAACCAAGTGCCAGAATGCATTTGTTTATTCAGTGATCATTGTTGTAATCGATTTCCGAGTTAAACTCCAGATCGGGAAAATGTCTGTCCCTCTGTTTGTTTGTCTGTCTGTCCGTCCGTGTGTCTGCACGCGCAATAACTTAAATACGCTTTATCGGTTTTTCATGAAACTTGGTATACGCATTTAAAACGTCCATGGGAAGATGCCTACCGGAGTAGTGCCCAATTTAGTGCCTGTTTTATGGTATTATATTAGAAAGAATTTATCAAATGCAAATCAGTTCTCATGGCAGCATATTGTTTTACAGTGTTCATATACGGCTTTGGAAGTTGCAATACAGGTAAGTTTGACAAATAACACTCTCCATACATTCCTTCACAAATGCTTATCAATCTTCAGACATTTGTTTCTCCGTAAGCCCTGCTTAATGAATCGGTGTGGAGGTTAATTCGGAAATCGATTACAAAAATAACTTATTTTATGCATATTATAATTGCAATCATCACTGATTAAAGAAAACCATTCTGGCACATGCTTACATCAGTTTACTTGATTTTATTTTTCCCATCTTGGTTGCCGAGTAATCCGAACTGCCGGGATATCGAGTGCCGAGTCTATTAATTTTCAATCCAAAGCATTACATCACCAAACTAGCATGTAAATGCATCTTAATTAATAACATTATTCTCGTCACACATGGTAGTGCATGCCCGTTTAACACCACTATTTTATACTTTGTAAGTTTATTTATAACTGCCTCTTACGTAATGTTCCATAGGGCACAGTAGGCCACGAACCGTATACAAATTAGTAGCAATAAAAGGGGTGACTTAATGTCTGAATACTCGGAATGTAGGGAGGGAATATTAAAATGGCGAAGATGCTAAGATGACAGTCAAATAACTATACATTCGAGGTTATACTCAGAGGTTACCTAAAGACTGAGCTAATGAATTTATGTTCTGATAGCACTGTTCTGTACCTTGTTATAATTACTCCAATAAGTTTGCGTATATAGTAATACGAAATGATTCCATGAATATTACTATTCTAGGATATAGATAGAAATCAAAACTGGCAGAATGATTTAATATTGATGCGACATTGCTGTAAACGCTGATCAGCAGTTCTAGGATTTCTATGTAAATACATATTTGTTTTTTTAGCCTACAAACATTCCTAGGATTGCTGATCAGCATTATATACTTTTACAGAGTTATTCTATCCTACGTTTTGATCAATGATTCTGTTCTGGAAGTGGATTGAAAAAGCCGGGCATCTTCCAAACGATAAAAAATTAAGCTTATATAGAGTAATATTATGGTTGAAAATTTTGACTCTTGCCGTAATTTAGGTGTCAACTACAAAGCTGTTTAACAACGAAGCTAATTCATTACACTAAAATAAAAGAACTACCACATTCATCAAATTACTTCTTTATTTTAAGGTGTACAATGTTGATAGAAACTTTACAAAAATTTGCAAACTGTTTGGTTAAAGGCCTTAGTTGTTGGAACCATACATGAAAACTGAAGATTTTTCTCAATATCATTTTTCTTAAATTCTTATAACCACTCCATCCCGCTCTATCCTGAGCTGCTTTCACCTTCGCTGCTCTATCATGAGCTGCTATCTCCTCCGCTGCCCTATTATGAGCTGCTATCTCCTCAGCTGCTCTATCATGAGCTGCTATCTCCTCCGCTGCTGTACGATGAGGTGTTATCACCTCCGCTGCTCTATCATGAGCTGCTATCTCCTCAGCTGCCCTATTATGAGCTGCTATCTCCTCCGCTGCTCTATCATGAGCTGCTATCTCCTCCGCTGCTCTATCATGAGCTGCTATCTCCTCCGCTGCTGAAAGATGAGCTGTTATCACCTCCGCTGCTCTAGCATGAGCTGCTATCTCCTCCGCTGCCCTATTATGAGCTGCTATCTCCTCCGCTGCTCTATCATGAGCTGCTATCTCCTCCGCTGCTCTATTATGAGCTGCTATCTCCTCCGCTTCTGTAAGATGAGCTGTTATCACCTCCGCTGCTCTATCATGAGCTGCTATCTCCTCCGCTGCTCTATCATGAGCTGCTATCTCCTCCGCTTCTGTAAGATGAGCTGTTATCACCTCCGCTGCTCTATCATGAGCTGCTATCTCCTCCGCTGCTCTATCATGAGCTGCTATCTCCTCCGCTTCTGTAAGATGAGCTGTTATCACCTCCGCTGCTCTATCATGAGCTGCTATCTCCTCCGCTGCCCTATTATGAGCTGCTATCTCCTTTGCTGCTCTATTATGAGCTGCTATCTCCTCCGCTGCTGTATCATGAGCTGCTATCTCCTCCGCTGCTCTATCATGAGCTGCTATCTCCTCCGCTGCCCTATTATGAGCTACTATCTCCTCCGCTTCTGTAAGATGAGCTGTTATCACCTCCGCTGCTCTATCATGAGCTGCTATCTCCTCCGCTGCCCTATTATGAGCTGCTATCTCCTCCGCTGCTGTATCATGAGCTGCTATCTCCTCCGCTGCTCTATTATGAGCTGCTATCTCCTCCGCTTCTGTAAGATGAGCTTTTATCACCTCCGCTGCTGTAAGATGAGCTGTTATCACCTCCGCTGCTCTATCATGAGCTGCTATCTCCTCCGCTGCCCTATTATGAGCTGCTATCTCCTCCGCTTCTGTAAGATGAGCTGTTATCACCTCCGCTGCTCTATCATGAGCTGCTATCTCCTCCGCTGCCCTATTATGAGCTGCTATCTCCTCCGCTGCTCTATCATGAGCTGCTATCTCCTCCGCTGCTCTATTATGAGCTGCTATCTCCACCGCTTCTGTAAGATGAGCTGTTATCACCTCCGCTGCTCTATCATGAGCTGCTATCTCCTCCGCTGCTCTATCATGAGCTGCTATCTCCTCCGCTTCTGTAAGATGAGCTGTTATCACCTCCGCTGCTCTATCATGATCTGCTATCTCCTCCGCTGCTCTATCATGAGCTGCTATCTCCTCCGCTGCTCTATCATGAGCTGCTATCTCCTCCGCTGCTCTATCATGAGCTGCTATCTCCTCCGCTGCCCTATTATGAGCTGCTATCTCCTCCGCTGCTGTATCATGAGCTGCTATCTCCTCCGCTTCTGTAAGATGAGCTGTTATCACCTCCGCTGCTCTATCATGAACTGCTATCTCGTCCGCTGCTATATCATGAGCTGCTATCTTCTCCGCTTCTGTAAGATGAGCTGTTATCACCTCCGCTGCTCTATCATGAGCTGCTATCTCCTCCGCTGCTCTATCATGAGCTGCTATCTCCTCCGCTTCTGTAAGATGAGCTGTTATCACCTCCGCTGCTCTATCATGAGCTGCGATCTCCTCCGCTGCCCTATTATGAGCTGCTATCTCCTTTGCTGCTCTATTATGAGCTGCTATCTCCTCCGCTGCCGTATCATGAGCTGCTATCTCCTCCGCTGCTCTATCATGAGCTGCTATCTCCTCCGCTTCTGTAAGATGAGCTGTTATCACCTCCGCTGCTCTACCATGAGCTGCTATCTCCTCCGCTGCTGTAAGATGAGCTGTTATCACACCGCTGCTGTAAGATGAGCTGTTATCACCTCCGCTGCTCTATCATGAGCTGCTATCTCCTCCGCTGCCCTATTATGAGCTGCTATCTCCTCCGCTTCTGTAAGATGAGCTGTTATCACCTCCGCTGCTCTATCATGAGCTGCTATCTCCTCCGCTGCCCTATTATGAGCTGCTATCTCCTCCGCTGCTGTATCGTGAGCTGCTATCTCCTCCGCTGCTGTATCATGAGCTGCTATCTCCTCCGCTTCTGTAAGATGAGCTGTTATCACCTCCGCTGCTCTATCATGAGCTGCTATCTCCTCCGCTGCTCTATTATGAGCTGCTATCTCCTCCGCTGCTGTAAGATGAGCTGTTATCACACCGCTGCTGTAAGATGAGCTGTTATCACCTCCGCTGATCTATCATGAGCTGCTATCTCCTCCGCTGCCCTATTATGAGCTGCTATCTCCTCCGCTTCTGTAAGATGAGCTGTTATCACCTCCGCTGCTCTATCATCAGCTGCTATCTCCTCCGCTGCCCTATTATGAGCTGCTATCTCCTCCGCTGCTGTATCGTGAGCTGCTATCTCCTCCGCTGCTGTATCATGAGCTGCTATCTCCTCCGCTTCTGTAAGATGAGCTGTTATCACCTCCGCTGCTCTATCATGAGCTGCTATCTCCTCCGCTTCTGTAAGTTGAGCTGTTATCACCTCCGCTGCTCTATCATGAGCTGCTATCACCTCCGCTGCCCTATTATGAGCTACTATCTCCTCCGCTGCTGTACCATGAGCTGCTATCTCCTCCGCTGCTGTATCATGAGCTGCTATCTCCTCCGCTGCTCTATTATGAGCTGCTATCTCCTCCGCTTCTGTAAGATGAGCTGTTATCACCTCCGCTGCTCTATCATGAGCTGCTAGCTCCTCCGCTGCCCTATTATGAGCTGCTATCTCCTCCGCTTCTGTAAGATGAGCTGTTATCACTTCCGCTGCTCTATCATGAGCTGCTATCTCCTCCGCTGCCCTATTATGAGCTGCTATCTCCTCCGCTGCTGTATCATGAGCTGCTATCTCCTCCGCTGCTGTATCATGAGCTGCTATCTCCTCCGCTTCTGTAAGTTGAGCTGTTATCACCTCCGCTGCTCTATCATGAGCTGCTATCTCCTCCGCTGCCCTATTATGAGCTGCTATCTCCTCCGCTGCTGTACCATGAGCTGCTATCTCCTCCGCTGCTGTATCATGAGCTGCTATCTCCTCCGCTGCTCTATTATGAGCTGCTATCTCCTCCGCTGCTCTATTATGAGCTGCTATCTCCTCCGCTGCTCTATCATGACCTGCTATCTCCTCCGCTGCTCTATCATGAGCTGCTATCTCCTCCGCTTCTGTAAGATGAGCTGTTATCACCTCCGCTGCTCTATCATGAGCTGCTATCTCCTCCGCTGCCCTATTATGAGCTGCTATCTCCTCCGCTGCTCTATCATGAACTGCTATCTTCTCCACTGCTCTATCATGAGCTGCTATCTCCTCCGCTGCTGTATCATGAGCTGAAATTTGGGTTATGTAAAACAATTATATTATGAGTAGTGCTCTGTAGATGCGAAACTGGATTCGTTTTTCGACAATTCAGAACAAAAGCTCAGAATATTCGAGAACTAGGTAGACCTACAGAGAAAATTTTTCAGACAATACCGAGATAAATGAAAAGGGAATGAAGGACACATTTAGTGATGAAATTCAACTTCTATATAACCTAACACCTAATAATCATGTAGACATGGTTGGGCAGAACTCGTTGCTCGAAGAACACAGTTTCGTGCAAGTTTTTGAGGACCTAGACACAGAGGGGAGAATTACCTAATATATTCAAAAGACCCGCCCCAGGGAGATCGGAAAGAGACAAGTTTCTTAAGCAGAAGAAACTAGGACGATGAATATTTTTTTGTTGAAAGTTTGTTATTGTTCTACCGAAGGAATAAGCTGTAAAAATCTACATCCCATGTTTTTGGCTAAAGCTATGCTTTGCCTACTCGATACATAAATAGCAATTAACCTCTTCTTAGAATTCTTGAATGTCTGTGAAAGGGCCTATATAATATTTATAATTGAGTAATATGGTATCATATTTGTCAATATTAGCAAATAATGTGCTAGCAATAAATCTGTGATATGTGACTTAGTTTTAGGTGAGTGAAATTGATGGTGGAATATGTCGTTGAGATTAACCCGAATAAACAGTTCTAAAATGTATTAAAACGAACTCTTCTTAAAGTACTCATGTCAAGTATTGAGAATTCTCTCCAGGGTATTGACTTGCAGAAATATATACTTCCTTAGTTTAAATCAATGATAACTGAAGATATAAAGATATCTTCAATATGAAGGAAAGTCAATTTACCTTGGTTATGTTGCGCGCCTAAATAAAATCAATGCATATACACTTACCTTGAACCCTCATATATTGCATAGCCAATTGCGTAAATCCAAATTTGTGCCTGCATGTAGAGGTTTCTGTAGTATCTCTTTATATATAAAAGGCTTTGTCCTGACTGACTGAATGAATGACTGACTGACTGATTGACTGAATGACAAGAATCAACGTACAGCCTAAACTATAACAGGTAGAGACTTGGAATTTTGACAGTACCTTCGTTTCATAATGTAGATGCTCACTAAGAAAGGATTTTGAAAAATTCTGATTTTAAATGCCAAAAATTAAATGTTTTTGAAAATACTTAATCCCTTTTTACATATAATTATCAATTCCAAATCACAGAATATATTGTTGCCAAATGGTATCAGATGGGCTTGGAAAAAACAAATGAAATGCACTTTTGACAAATAAGAGAAGTTATCAAAATAATTCATGTTATAAATAAATATTACAGAATGAAATCCACTAAAATAATGGAATCACATAACTTTCTCTACCCTGGACATAGAGAAAACAAAACGAGGTATGGTAATGTGTATATTATTATATTATATCGCAGGTTTTTGGAGAGAAAAGTATGAAAGTGATAATGCTTTCTGTTTAATTTTATCTCCAAAACGGTTTTATGGTAACATAAGAGTGGGAAATTTCCCGCCTCGATATTACAATTTTATGTTACAGGAATTTCTGTTTCTTCTTATTTAAACCTCTACCAGGCTTGCTGTGCACTGTACAAGCGATGGGATGCAACATTCTAGATCCTCTATGAGCCATAAAAAACTATATCAAGCGTTTTCTGAGGGAATAGTTTGAGTGTAATAAGTCGTTCATCCTATTTCAAATTATAAATGCCTATATAAGGACCTAGAATTTAAAATTGAAAATCCTTCATAAGCTAATTTCCAATTACAAAATACAAAACCCGGGCGACGCCGGGTCTTTTAAGCTAGTCATTAATATAAGTCGTGAACAAAGTTTCAAATGTTTTTTACTTACCTTGTTATGGTATAGTGCTTCAAAAATAAGTTCTAAAACGATTAAGTTACTTATGCATAAAAAATAACACAAATAAAAACAATTAACAACATTTAATGATAAAGAAATTATTCTTCTATCTTATAAGAATTTCTAGTAAAGCAGTTAATTTCATCACTGTCATTCCGTGAACACTAGCCTCGATAAGAAAAAATATTTTGGTAATCCTTGATCGCTGGAAAGCGTTCTCCACTCCATCCCATAATATGTTGGGAGCCATGCACCAGAAAATTCTTGCTGCACAAGTGCATACTACGTGGCAGGACGGCTGGAAGTTCCCAATATCGCTGCACGGCACGCAATAAAATTTGTATTTCACAAATATTAACGTCTGTCTAAAACATATTGTATGTTACACATGGTAAAATGGTTTTAGTTTGCTCGTAGGATTGCTACACACGCTTTTACGGGCTCGTTTCGCGAACATAGAAAATCTCGTTTTCGCCACTTGTTTCATAAATAACTACTGTTAACTCATTTTTTCATTATCTCTAACCCTAATATACCTTCGGGCGAAATAGGGTTTAATACAATTTTGGATATTCAATAAAAATACGGTACATGGTCTAATCTAATTTCATTAAAGCTAATTATTTGCTGATCACCATATAGACCGCCATCAAGTTTCAGCCCTTGCCTGCACCACGTGACCCAACGATTCCCTCCCCTCTGAGCAGTCGATTCTGTGAACACACATTATTTCATTGCGCCATTTTAGGTTAATTTTGTGTGAACTTCTTAGCGATTTTATTTATATTTACAATACTCCAAGAAACAGATGTAATAACATGGATTCTCCAAACATTCTCATAGTCTCAAACGCAGATATCTTTGTGCTCAGACTCTGATTTTCAATATATTTGTATGCAAGGATGTTATAAACCGAACAAGGCTTCCTTTGTTGAACTTATTCCTTCTGGATTGCATCAGTTTACAAATAAGTGAGTCGCCTTTGGTACAGTCAGTATCGTGCTGGCTTTCTGTGCGCAAGATTGAGAGTTCGATCCCGGACCAGGTCTACTACATTTATGTATGCAGGTTGATGTTATCTTTGTTCGCTCGTATCAACATTTTCTCTACGCTAAGGACCTGATCAAACTCTTCCGCGGCCGGCGGGTTATACGAGGAACTCTGTGTACCTCTGCTGTAGACTATCAATAAATGACTTATACCTACAGTATCTACAGTACAACATGAGACGCGCTGCTAGGCCTATAACTTCATAAAAAACGTTGTGCTAAAATTACATAAGCACTAATTCCATTAGGCAACATTCCAAAATACGGTTTGAAATAACGTTATAGGCTATAAAGCCAGAAGTTCTTAAACCATTATCTCCTACATGGATATAATGGGCTCTTTAATATTAAATGAAGCAATAATATTTATTAAAATTATACGCTTTATCTTCTAATTTGGGTATTTCACGCAAGAAATACGCTTCCAAGATTACAAATAACCTACTCATGCCGAAGTTATAAAAGAAACCAGGACAAAAACCACAGGCTATAAATACCTGAATTCTAAGCCTAGTGAGTGTGGTTTCGGAAGTTGAAGTCTTCGGAGATTCCATTTTATATGCTTTTGAGAAACAGAAATGTTTCTCAAATCACGACTAATTTTGATCCACGCCGAAAATGAAGAACGATCTCTTAGCAACAAAATTCTTTGATGGCGTACAAGAATTTAGTAATATCTTGGCAACATGTACATAACTTATTTTTAAAAATGTATTTCTCTATGTGGGAAAAAATTACTAAGTGCTATTGACCGGCTTGAATCTGGAAATAACAGTTGGTTCGGTATGTTGTGAACAATTCTCTGGCAGAATATCAATATTCAGATTCCTGGGATGACAATGAAAAATAAATGCTATGTATGAACGAAAAATAAATTTCCAATGTTTTCTC
Organism: Ectobius pallidus; assembly: GCA_964059195.1. NCBI lineage: Eukaryota > Metazoa > Arthropoda > Insecta > Blattodea > Ectobiidae > Ectobius > Ectobius pallidus. The sequence continues at coordinate 159,247,642 of CAXKWD010000005.1, read as the reverse complement.
TACGTATCTTCATGACCTAAGTGGTTTGACAGAAATATCCCATACTTAATGACCATTTCATTAAGAGTTAATTATTCGCAACAACATCCAAAAGTTTAAGCACATTTAATTTGGAATTATTTAATAAATCCATTTGTTAAATCAATTACAATTGCAATAATGATATGCAGAAAATATGTTTTTTTTTCTTTAATCAGATTAAAATCGACTAGCGTCAGCAGAACTACAGACAAATGATGTCTTGACAATCGCGCACTCACATAAAAATAAAACATAAAAAAATGTAAAATCGGCCGGCACCGGGATTTGACCCAGGGACCTCCAAAATACTAGTTCAAGACGTTATCATTCGGCCAACTCAGTCAGCTTAACTGTTTAGTTTGATAACCATATGTGAAAGAATAATGTTATTTGTCAAATCTAAATGTATTGCAACTTGAAATTCTTAATATATGTCAACATTCACAAAATTCAGTGACAAATAAAATCAGGTAAACTGATGTAATAAAGTGCCAGTATGTTTTTGTTTAATCAGTTATGACTGCAATTATGATATGCAGAATATGTTTTTTTTTTTTAAATTGATTTCCAAGTTAAGCTCCAGATTTATTCATTAAGCAGGGCTTACGGAAGAACAAAGGTCTAGTTTTTTTTAATCAGATTAAAATCTTCCAGTATCAGCTGAACTGTACAGATTTGTGATATCTTGACAAACGCACACTCACATAAAAATACAATGAAAGTCAAATTGGCCGGTTTCGGGATTTCAACCATGGACTTCAGAATGTGAGGCCAAGACGTTACCATCTCGGCCACCTGGGTCAGTTTAACGGTCTAGTTGGATAAGCGCATGTAAAGCAATAGTGTTTTTGGTCATAGCTAACTGTATTTTAATTTTCAAAGCCTTATAAGATCACAGTAAAACAATAGGCTATGTTGTCAAGATAACTGATTCGCATTTTTTTTATAAATTCTTTCGAATACGTATATTACCATAAAATAGGCACTAATTTGGGCATTACTCCGAAACAGGTCAACCGATTTTATCCCATATCAATAGTCGTCTTCCTATGGACATTATAAATGTGTATACCAAGTTTCATAAAAATCCGGTAAAGCGTATTTGAGTTACCGCGTCTTTAAAATAGACACTAAATTGGGTTTTACTCCGGTACCGGTGTACCGATTTTGTCCAATCAGTAGACGTCTTCCCATGTACATTATAAATGGGTATACAAAGTTTCAGGAAAATTCAATAAAGCATATTGGAGTTATCGCGACTTCTCATATATCAACAAAAAAGGCACTAAATTGGGCATTATTCCGGTACTGGCCAACCGATTTGGTCGAATATCAATAGACGTCTTCCCATGGACATTATAAATGCGTATATGAAGTTTCAAAAAGTCCGATAAAGCGCATTTGAGTTATTGCGCCTTTAAAATAGACACCAAATTTGGTTTTACTCCGGTACCGGACAACAGATTAGGTTCAAATTCAATAGGGAACTTTTCATGGATGTCATAAATTCGTATACCAAGTTTCATGGAAATCCGATATAGCGTACTTGAGTTATGGTGCCTTTCTATTAGAGAAGCGCCATAATCTATAAAAATAGGCACTAAATTGGGCATTACTTCGGTACCGGTGAACCGATTTGGTTCAATATCAATAGGGTTCCTCCCATGGACATTATAAATGCGTATACGAAGTTTCATGCAAATCCGAAAAAGCGTATTTGATTATGGTGCGTACAGACGCACGGACGGACAGACGGACAGACAGACAGACGGACAGACATTTTTTCGTCCCCCACACAATCTCATAAAGTACCATACTGGCACTTAATAACAACAACAATACCAGACTTAATACAAAATTTAACTAGCACATTCTTGAAAGGAAGGGGGGAAAACTAGGCACAAAAAAAGCGGGTTCCGTAAATAAGATAAATAGCATACATAAAAAAGCACATCTAATGTAATTTGAAACACATAACTTCCTTTGGCGAAATAAAATTTTGCCTCTTAGTACAATAACTTGATGTATGGCATTATCTGCATATAAATTCGTCGTTGCCATGGTGATGGGGAAGCTCTGTCCTCCCAGGACTTTCTTCAGCTTCCGAAAAAGATTAAAGTCACTCGGTACGGGAACGAGTTTTTGAAATCCATCGTGACAGGGGATTAAACGTGGATTCGTTACTATAATCCAGAATCATAAGAACAATCCAAACAATGGATGCACACAAATTTCCCGAACAAACCCCAGATCATCCTCTTTCCTATCAAGGTTTTCGATACTGTTATACTGTTAGGAATAGGAGAATATAAGACGTGTATGACAGGCAGTGTGCAAAGTAACCAGAATCCTCCTCTGCAATGTTTTGCCATACAAACTGCCAAGTTTATTAATAACATAAAAAAAACTAAGCGAGACATCTTGACAAATTATTCATGAAAATTTATATTCTCTAATTTTTTAAAAAGCCTGACACGTTCTTCTATGCAATCCGTTTTGAAGATAACAACAAAGAGACATGGGAGTAGGTTTAGAAATGTAACAACAAGCGATGGAACATTTCCATCCAGCCAGTTTACAATGCCACGACATTTTCATCTGAGAACGTCACACTTGCTACATTTTCTCCTCTCTCGTAGAAAGATTTTTCTTTCTATGCCTCGCGGGCGAACATTCGATTCTAAGTAACCCATATTTTTTCATAAACCCGCAACATTCTCTCCTTTCTTATGAATGCTTTCCATTCCGTTCTATACAGTTAAGAGCATGTACCAGCAGCTGGTGAAATTTTTCTATTGCCTGAATTTAAAAATAAATACTGTTTTAAAAGTAATTCAACATATACACGTAGGCCTATAGGCCTATACTGTTTCGGATTCAATAATGACGAAAAAATAATATCAAGCATTGCATTGCATTTTGTTTACCTTTGGAGAAATTATACAGTCGTGTCCCATTTATGTTGTGCACCTCAAATAACTTTTTTGTTTGACCATATTCCAACTGCCCTAAAGGTATCATAATTGTATCCATTACGACCCAGATTTTCATTATAATACAGGTGTGTATCGATTATTATCGAATACGAAACGGTTTTGAAATTTTCAGAGCAGGAAATGAAACTGGGTAATAAACAACCCGTATTTAAAATAATAACAATTCTATTAAAATAATAACAATTCTATTCATGTTCATTTTAATATTATACTAAACTTAATTCATTTCGTGTTGTAGAAATCGCTTGATTTCAAGAAAACAGATAAAAATATACAAAATTATATATAATCAATAAAGTGAAATGTTTTTAATGGTGTTTTTAATTACTAGATCACTTTTATGTGGCCAACAACTATGATATATCTCTCATTAAATTAATGATAGGTTTATAGTATTGTGTAAACAAGTACATTTTATAAAACAAAGTTAATAATATTTGGCTTATGTAAATGACTATTTTATTCTTTTTATGTAACATTGTAAAAGAATAGTCTTGCACAGGATATGGTAATAAATTCTTGTGTAAAATCTGATATTCATTGTACTTTCAAAGTGAACCCCGCCGGCGTGGTCTTGTGGTTAGCATCGCTGACTACAGATCCGTCGGCCCGGGTTCGATTCCCGGTACCTCCTCGGATTTTTCTGAGGTAGGGAGGTCTGGTAGGGGTGCACTCAGCCTCGTGATTCCAAATTGAGGAGCTACTTGATAGAGAAGTAGCGGCTCCGGTCAAGAAAACCACCATTAACGGCCGTGGGTGTCGGCATGCTGACCACATGCCCCCCAATTCTGCCATCTGCCTACGGGAGATGACGCAGCGGTCGGGTGGTAGGCCAAGTCCCACCAGGGATGTAGCGCCACGGAGTTTAGCTTAGTTCAAAGTGATCCCAAATTTTATGAAATGATATGATATCCTATATGATATGGGATTATTTTTTAGGATGGATGAATGCACCTCGAAGAAAGAGTTTTAATTTTAGCTTTCGTTCGCGAATTATGAGTGAAAAAGGGCAGAAAACGTGATTTTTTCGCTATCCAAGCATCATTTCATTCGTCAAATCAGTTGCAGGTGACTTTGCCATATTTTGTCATAATTTGGAAATAAAAGAATCGCTTCATTTTGTATGACCACCCTGGTCGGTTCATTTGTTTTTAATGTAAAGGCATGCAGACATCTGAAATGTTCAACCTAGATGGAAGAGGAAAATGAATATACGCCTAAATGGGCAAACATCGTTCGATTTGGAAGAAACTCACTATGCAGGGGTTTTCTGGGCCAGGGAACTCGTATGTCAGGTTGTTGTTCCCATGCTGCGCTTTCTATTCGTTGAATTTACTTCAGAGCCAGATTTTTAGCTGTTTCATTAATTATTAACGTTTCCCGTGAAAGTGATAATAAATATGTTTTAATTATTTTTCTATTAATTTTTAATCTTCCAATTAATTATCTTGGGGGAACTCGCGGGGAACCGCTGGTTGTTAATAAAATTTCAAACGATAATTTAGATTTATGAAGTAGCCTATATTAGAATTGACATGTTGATAAATTAATGAAATATTCATATTATTTGTAGGTTTATACGAACTTCGTTATTTTCATCACAACGATTTAGTGAATTATGAAGATTAAAACGCATATAACAGTGAATTAATAATTGTGAATAGTGAATTAAATATTAATAAGATCATAAATAAATAAGTACACTATTACGGAGACTAAACAAATAGTGTTTAACATATCAGTAAAAAAAAGTAAAGTGAAGTGTTCCCTATTACAGTCCATGGAGGCCCAGAGGGTTCCAAGAGGTTGAGGCTCCCGGCACATGAAGGTGGTAAGGTTGTACTCATTTCTGTTAGAGGCTGAGTCGACCCCAGGGCCATGGTGTTACCAGAAGGATTAGGCCAATTGAAAAATTCCAATGACCTCATCGGGGATCGAACCCGCGACCTTCCGGTTTGTAGCGCAGGGCCTCAACCACTACTCTACGGCGTACCCCCTTAACATATCAGTAATGTGTAAAATTAATTCATTATACATTCATGCAAATCTTTTTCCCAGCAAATATGAATAGACTTGTTAACAGTTCCATGCAAGAAGATGGCCCAGAGATGCTTTCTCTCATTTTCATAGCAAGATTTCTTTTAAATTTGTGAATAAAAAATCCCCCCCGGAACGGTTGTTTTAACTTTTAAGTTCATAACGCATCCTATGCCTTAAATTTTTGAGACAATTATTGAAATAAAATTGAAAGAAAATTTTAAATGTCATGTAAAATTAGAGAATTAGGTCCAAGCAGGCCCCATTTCAGGTACTTTGCACAATGGACAATGCTTTGTACAACCGCCCTTTTTATTTTTTACTTTTACCCCCAACCTACCCACCCCATAATTATTGTTTTAGTTTTGAGCTTAAGTTTTACCCAAGTGTCAACCAATGAATGGTATTGCGAAAGCATTTTATTCTTGCGAGTAATCCAATCACTACGTAGGCCACACAACAAAAAGTAAAAATATTTTTCTAAAACAAAAGTTGTCACGTTTTCGTAAAAGAAAGTGCGATTGCTATTGTGATTTCACTTAGAAAAATTGCCTAAAAAGTAAAAAAAAACAAAAAAAAACAAAAACAAAAAAACAAAAAAAAAAAAACAAAAAAAAAAAAAACAGTTGTAATATGTGCCGTATTTTACGGGCATAAGACGCTCCGGACCATAAGACGCACCTTAATTTTAGGATGGAAGTTTAACGGAAAATAAATTTAATGTGATTCTAGACGAAATGTTTTAAAGGGAATAATATACTTCATTACATAAGCAAATTATAACCTTGTGCAATGGAATCTGTGTAAATCATTTCTAACTTAAAACATGCATTGTACGAAAATCTCTTCTGTGCAAGTGGCATCGCATAAATTTTAACAACTGAACTGGTTTCTCATGGAAGACTGAACATACTTTTACACCCTCTAACCCTCAATTCAGCATACGTCAGTGTAACGGGACTAGGCTGTTTAGAGGTCATTGTAGTCATTTAAACCACCCGGCAAAGACAACTCCTTTTATATAAAAGTACTCAACATTCCTTTTTTCTGTGCCAAAATTTGTACATATCTTATGTTTACAACACCTTCTTTATAACTATGGGATTCCGGCAATATTTACCATAATTTAAATTTGTTATTGTACTTTGGACCATTAGACGCACCCAACATTCAAGGCTCTGTTTTCAAGGTATCAAAGTGCGTCTTATGGTCCGAAAAATACGGTAATATAATCAATATTTGAAATAAAAAAATTAATATATTTGAAAAAAATTAAAAACATGCTAAATCATAATTAATTATGTTCATAAAAGACGTGTACATGTATAGGCTATACGAATCAATATCTTATGGCCAAAGAAAAATATTTTATCACGTTATTTCTACTTTACAATGATAAACTAACAGTTTTCCATTGTTACAAGTTCAGTTAATTTAAATTCTCTTAGCTAAAATTTCCTTTTATAAAAAAATCACCCTAAAAATATTGCCACCCTTTCTTTGTTTGCTGCCCTGGCCAAATGTTCAGTCTGTCCATTTATAAATCAGGGCCTGGGTACAACAAATAACTACTGTATGAGCCTTATCATTGTGTAAACTGTTTTCTTTGCAGTCCGGCGTGGGGTTGTATATTGTGTGATAGTCGAATCTCTCGCATTTAAGGCTTAAAACAATAGATTTTAAATGATTAAATGATTCGTATCTTGATCTTCTGTTTTATATTTTGAAAGTGGCACATACAAGCTTAATGCTCTAAAATAATTCAAGGCAAACTACGAAGATTCCACCATGTTAGAGTACGTTAACTTAATAATGGTGGATATTATATTTCATGTTAATGACGTATAAGTTGCTTCAAAGTAGGGACATACTCATTTACATAATTTAGCATGCCATGAAAAGCAGTATCGACTTGGAAATAGTCGAGATTGTGAGCAATTAGTTGATAGTTACCTAGGAGACGGCCGCGTAAGAGGTGTTATAGTCAGCTATTACCACAACAGCGTTACGAGCGACACAACCTTATATCTCATTACCTTCCCCAGTCATAAGGCTTGAGACAGAGTCTACAGTTACTAAAATGCAGTAGTAAACAGAGTTACAAGCTCCGACAGATGCTCTTTGTAGTTCATATAAACTTGCAGTATGCCGGGAAAGTTATCCTAACTTTATAACTACATTACGTGTTAATATTTTCACCACACGTATCCTATTATTTTGTTTAAAATGGCATTAACATATTAACAGACAGGAACTTGGTCGAATAGCAGATTTGGTGAACGAATCTATTGTTTTCTTTGGTGTCCTGTTGGGTCTCTTTTTTCCAGGAATTCCCAAACATGTGCCAATCCCTTTCACCACTATGTGTTTAATTAATATACGGGAAACAGTTCTCTTAGAAACTCCAGTTGCACAAGCAGTTCTTCATAATACGTTCGCTTCAACGCATCAAATAATTAAGTAATCGCGCACAATGTGCATTATCTTAACCTAAGACTGAACCTACCAAGTCCTGAACCCGGGGAGGGGATCTTTCACTACTGAAAAATCCCCCACCCGGCCGGGAATCGAACCCGGGCCGCCGGAGTGGAAGGCAGGCGTGCTACCGTTCAACACATCAAACATTTCTTGAAAGAACTTGTGAACACTGCACACCTTCCAAGCTGTTCACTGTTCTCCTTGTTTACCAGCAACAGCAAGTATTACTATTAGCCTTCGGACTTTTAGGCGCCTAAAATGGAATCTGAGTCGGCCGCGGTGGTCTAGAGGTAGCGTGCCTCTAGATCCGCAGGGCGCGGGATCAAACCCGGCCGCGGTCGATGGATTTTTCAAGACGTAAAAATCCTGGGCACGGAGTCCTCCGGGAGGGACTTTAAGCTGGGGGTCCCGTGTCGTAGATTTACGGCACGTAAAAGAACTCAAAGCCTAAATTAGAGCCTCTGGACAAAATTTCTCGGCCCTTTCACGTCCAAGAAATACTTAGTTTCCAGAGGGGGGTTGCGAGGCGATGGGCTTACCACCTGTCCCTCTACCCTCTCTCGGAAAATAAGCATATCAAAATTAGTATAGGTAATGAAACCTCCATTGGAGGCCCCTTCGCCCCACCTGGGGATCATAGGGTACCAGATACAGATACAGAAAATGAAATCTGAGTGATTATGAAATAGGTTTAAAATTAGAAAATAGGCTCCAATAAAAGAAATCGTGAATTCCATTTAAGTAGCCAATTTTCTTAAATATCCCTCTTATAATGCACAAAAGAAGACAAACTTCAACAAGTAATAGCCCTACAAACAATATTAATTTATTTCTTCCAAATTTTGTACAATATTTGACTAATACTTTTTTAAATAGATTTTCTAGTGAAAAGCATTGTATTCCGCTCTAAAGTCAATATAGGCCGCTTTAGGACCAATAAAAACATCAGTTCCAGGCATTTTCATCTATGAAGTGCATAATTATAGCCTACACAAGTTTGTGTGTTTACATACTTTTAGGATTAAAATAGGATTTATATGAAATCCGAAGTTTAATTATTATAATTAACAGCACAAATAACGCGAGTACATTACATATTATATTACATACATCATCATCATGGGTTTTTTATGTGTTTACATCTTCCGTATTCTCAATTTCCAAGCCCCTCTATCCTACCATAGATCCTCAGGAATATTATATACATACTTTCTTCTATGTATAAATAAGAAATATAAATTAAATAAAATATAAATTTGGAAAAATAAATTACTCCACTGCAGCAAAGATCATTTCACTGCCGCGCTTAGATGAGCCGGCCATTCAACCCTGTTCAGTGCTAACTCTATCCAACTATCTCTCCCAAATCCTACTTCCCTTACATCTATCCTAATATTGTCCTCCCACGAACGTCTAGGTCGTCCAAGTGGTCTATCGCTAAAATATATTAAGCTATTAATTAATTTTATTTATTTATTCCACCTGCGAAAAATTTCATCCTAAAAATTTTGCCTCCCTTTCTATGTTTGCCGCCCTGGCCAAATGCCCAGTCTGTCCATTATTAAGAAAGGGCCTGGGTACAAGAAATAACTATGAGCCTAATCATTGTGTAAACTGTTTTCTATGCAGTCCGGCATGGGGTTATATATTGTATGATAAGTCGAGTCTCTCCCATTTAAGGGTTAAAATTAAGTTGGTTTTAAATACAGGATGTCCGGGAAAGACCTGACGAAAAAGAAATAATTATATATCTAAAACTATTGCATTTATTGACGTGATGTTTTCACGGTTACAAAGAGAAACACGATGAGTTTTATTAAGCCTCTATGTGAGCATCATTTATGGCCCGATACTCAATTTCGTGCCACACACGCGAAAGCATCTTCGGTGTGACTAGTGCTATTGCATCGTAGATTCGGCCACGCAAATCTGCATTATCGGTCACAGGCGTGCGATACACTTTGTCTTTCACAAAATCCCAGAGAAAGAAATCCAGTGGGGTCATGTCAGGAGACCTTGGTGGCCATGGTGTAGGTCCTTCTCTAGCATGGACTGTGGATTTTGGCATTTGCAGTTGTCTTGCCGCCTTACAAATGGATTTCCTCAGGCTCCTTACAAAAGCAGCCAGTACACTTTCAATGTCATTGTCGTTTATACGCGATTTCTTTGCCTTTCCCCGCTGTGACTCAACATTACCTATCTCCAGAAATTGCTTGTGCCAATGAAGGATGCTGTTTCGGGCGGGAGGATTTCGGCCGTTGTCTGTTTGGAAACGACGTTGTAGCCTAGGCACAACTTGCATTCCCAGTTCTCAGAATAAGACTGACTACACACGCTGCGCAGAAAAAGCTTTTTTTCGTTTCTCCTCGTGCAACAACAATGTGCATGCTCATGCGCATTACGTGATGCTACAAAACAAAACTTTTTGAGTTTGTCTTTCTAACTGTGAAAATACTGAGGTAGTAACTGTAATAGTTTCTGATATATAATTATTTCTTTTTCGTCAGGTCTTTCCCGGACACGGTGTACTATTTTAGGGTGCAGAAGCGAAATAATTAGTGAAAGACATTGGTAACATCTTGCAGAGCGTTACGCACGATCCACGCACCACAGATTATCTTCGGCAGCGTATAGGTATACAACGCTGCAATACTGCGAGCATTATGGGGACAATTCACAATTCTTGTTCTTTAGAGGAACTATTTCATTTTTAAAGTTTTTTATTCCTGTTAAACAGGTTGACTGTTTCATAATTATATGTAACATTCTTTATTTTGTAAATTGATAAGTTAATCTTTTTAGGTAGATTTTCGAAGAAAAATCTACCTATTGCAATGGATACCACTTTATGATTTTCGAAAAATTCTTTCATATCTTTACGTTTCATGCTCCCCTAAGTACGAAACCACCGCCCGTTCAAAAAAAAATTTTGTGATATTTATATATATATTTATATATATATATATATATTTATATATATATATATATCTTTACACGATAGCGGCCGTAATTTTGAAGATATTTGAACCAAATTTTATTATGTTATTTCTAGGCCCAATAGTTCGGACAAGTTCGTTAATGGGCAAAATTGGCCCAAGGGGGTGGTCGGGGGAGGGGGTTGAAATTTTAAAACATTTATATCTCGGCCCCTATGAAGTATAGAGGGAAACTTTGTTTGAATAAATTAGAGTACTCCCTATGGAGTTCACAGCGACACCAACAATTCGGGGGTTCGAGTGAGGGTGGGGGTGGGGGTGGGGGTGGGGGATGAAAATTCGAAACTTTTGAAACCACGTCTTGTGGGGTATCGTTGAAAAGCTCTTGATGAGTACTCTACAAATCAATAAATAGTTTCTTGATAGGTCTCATATGACGCGAGATTTTAATGTTTGAAAATAATAACACTTAAAAGAATTATTATAATATCATAATTTTGTCTTGTTTAGCGGCTTTGCTAATTTTATTCATTGCTGATCTTGTGCACGGCCTCCCAGAATATTATATCCTATTCTTGTTGTCAAAACAAATGATTGTAGGCTCTTCCTCTTTACTGCAGGTTTACCATGCCAAGGCTAAAGAAAAAGAGTGCTATGCAGCGACAATAAATTAAACCAAAAGCACTTCGAAATCTACCTCCGCCTGTAGGCCTGCCTAAAGGGATTTTTTATATTACACAGTACAATCATTACTGGTGCCCGAATGAACAAAATCTCGTGCTCGGGCACAGTTCAGCACAGTAGCAGAAAATATAACGAATATTAGAATTACAAACAAATTTTTTTTTAATAAGTCACTCTACGTACAATGCATACCCATACACGCAAGACCCGTGTTTTATAGTATGTCATCAAAAGGAATGTAGCACCATTAAGTTAAATTTAATAATGAAGTGTAGTACATTTTAAAAAACTTTTGATACAACACTGTGTACTGTGTGGAAAATTACTGATGTTTATTAGTTCAGAAAATTTATTTCCCACAGTAAAATCCTTAGGGAACTGCGAAGACTTAGTAGACAGATCACTTGCACGCTATCCTGTCATCTACCGGTGAAAAAGGAAGACGGATAGAAACATTTCTATTCCTTCGTGAGGTGTTTCATGAAACCCCAAGTTTTCCCTCATTTCTTAGACCTAACTAAGTCTACGAAGGAATTGCTTGAAACTCCTCACTATGTACTATTTTAAAAATCTCATGTGATACCCTTATATTTGTTACAGCATACCGCTCAGGAGCTCTGTGTAATTTCATATCGGCATTAATAAAAAGCCAACTCCTTAGGCCTTTATTGACGGCTTTCATGACCGTAGCCACTACTAGAAGAACTATAAATAAAAATAAATAAATATGCACTCATGAACCACAGATTATTGTCTCTGTTGGACATTACATGATAATATTATAGGAGAAAAATTCCTCCGACACTATGATTTGAACCCAGGATATTTGTCTATCCATGGCACTGCACTACCCACTCAGCTAAATCAGTGTTCATTTCTTAGCGCCAGATGGAACCTCTCTCCTGTGAAATGTCCAACAGAGACAATAATCTGTTGTTCATGAATGCATATACTGTATATCCATCTTGAATGTTAACTGTACAATAACAGTGGGAGCCTGGTCACAAAAATCACTACTTAGTGTGACTCACAGTACTGCATATGACATAACTTTTCTGTCAGTGAGGTAGACCATTACAGTCATAGGAAAGAGGTTCCATCTGGCGCTATGAAGTGAACGCTGGCTTAGTTCAACACGGATAGCCAAAGGTCCTGAGTTCAAATCTCACTGTCGGACGAATTTTTCTCCTGTAATATTCTTATAGCCTATAAATAAAAAAGCAGACGATGTTTATCAATAATAATTATTGATTAATAAGCTTTTCTAGTTTATTGCTAGTAAACAGACCAGATAAACGCCCTGGGATATTTTCAGCTAATTAGGTTATATAGAAAAGAAATGAAAATACCTGAAACATTAGTTACAGCGAAAAAAGGTTTGAAAATAATGAAGCTCGCGTAATAAAAGCAAAAGACTCGGTGTTTCTATGCTTAACCCGATCCTATAATAAAGAGGCTCATTACTTTTACATCCCAGCGTGGAGAGGAAGGTATGCAATGACAAATGATAGCGATTATTATTATTTTGCCATGCAAGGCCTGCGTGGTAATGAAGTCGAGTACGTCACGTGATCTGACACTACTCTAATTGCTTATTTACACATCACCTCGCTACGCTGCATTTCCATTAATTTGTTTTTTTCCCGAACTTTTCCCCCCTTTGTTGCTTGCGATCAATGCGTTCAACAAAATAGTGTTTGCGCTACCATTCTGTTGTATACGCCCTTCTATTATCAAGATATAACAAGATTAGTAGCCTACTATTGGCGCGTTTTAAAAATCCACTCAATATTTAAAAGAAGAATGGATTTTATTCCTTCGCGTATACAATAATGTACACTATATCGATTCAATTAAGTACGGAGCGTGTTTTTAAAGTAAGTAGGTCTACCGATATTTTTTTAATAGCAGAGCATTATTTTCCAAATATTTTTTTTATCATTCATTACAAGACTTCGGACTTTAGGTCGCTAAAAATGCTGATTTAGGTACCTAAAATAGGCTCTAAAAATTGGAAAATAGGTTCTTAAATTCGTAAAATAGTCTCTTATAGAATAGTTAAGTTGCCAATTTTCTGAAATATCTCAATTGCAATGCAGAATATTATATTTATTGGTCACCATTAATCAATAATCATGATAAAAACACAGATATAGGCCTATGGTACACAGAATTATATAGACTATTTATATTACTAGGGCCTGTATTACTACCATAACAGTGAAAACCTAATCCCTGCGCCCAGAAGCTACCCACGCTAGCATATTCAACCCCTTGCATCCCTCAGTAATTCAGAGAACTAAGTTACTTTTTTTTCTTTCTTTCTTTTTTTTAACTGGATGTGGGAGTCGGGAGAAAAACACTACATTTTCTTGGGAATTCCAAGGAATTTATCTACTGAAGACGAAACATTCCTTACTATTTAGCCACGTCCAAATGTGTCATGTACTGGACATTCCGAGCTAAAAATTTCGTACGAACTGAAAGTAAATGCTAGAATTTATATTAAAAAAAAAATTATTTTGAACTTTAGAGGAAAAACAAGCAAAAAGGCAATATTAGGCTCTAACGTAAAAATAGTCTGTTTTAGGTCCTATAAAAGTATCAGTTTTAGACATAGTCACTTATGAAACATGCATATACAAATTTTCGTCCATGTATCACTTAAGGATTAAAATAGCTTTTTACCTAAAGTCCGAAGTCTGTTCATTACCTTACACCTTATACTACTTCTCCACGCAGTCATCGACGTTACTCATGCTCTTGTCGTAACGAAAACTAGTTTTTGTATGCCTTCGTCAAAGAATGATGCCGCCTGTGATGAAAGTCAAGCCTGCACTTCTTGTTTCACAACATCATCATCGTTGAAATGTTTAAAATTACTAGAATACAATTTCATATTATCCATCCATTGTCTAACAATTTCGTCTACGTTTTAAAAAGCAGTGGCAACAAACTGCAGTATTGTCGTACATCTGTGTGCTTTTATAAATATTTATGATTGCTTCAATTAAGTGGAGTCTGTCTGTCTGTCTGTCAGTCTGGAGCCCTATAGCCCCTACGTTGGGGCGTAGGGGCCACCAAGTGGAGGTTTCTATTACCTATATGAATTTTGTTACGCTTATTTTGCAAGAGAGGGCAGAGGGACATCGACTCTCAACCCCCCTCAGGAAACTAAGGTATTACTTGGATGTGAAAGGGCCGAGAAATTTCGTCCAGAGGCTCTAATTTAGGCTTGGAGTTCTTTTACGTGCCGTAAATCTACGACACGGGACCCCCAGCTTAAAGTCCCTACCGGAAGACTCCGTGCCCAGGATTTTTACGTCCTGAAAACCCCATTGACCGCGGTCGGGTTTGATCCCGCGGCCGATTATTAAGTGGAGTAGAATGCCTTTTTTTGTTCATAATATTCTACAGTTTATATCAGTTTTTTACTTCCTCTGCCCGTACCATAGGTACTATAGGTAGAGGAAGTATTGTTTTCGACCCTAAAATTCGAAGTTGAGTTTTTAGCATATGTACACGTTTCAAGGCCCCCTGAATCCAAAAATACTATTTTTGGAAACATGTCTGTGTGTGTGTCTGTGTGTGTGTCTGTCTGTCTGTGTGGAAGTTTGTGAACAGGCTAGCTCCGAAACGGAGAATCGTATGAAAACAAAATTTCGTATTTGGGTCAGGTACCTTCTGAAGATGTGATTCGAACATTGGCGACAAATTTCTCTTATTTTTAAGGGGACTTTACATGAAGAAATTTTCGTATTTCGCGATTTTCTAGAAAACGGCTAACGATTTTCTTTAAATTTTGCGCATAGATTGCTTGTACCAAGAGCTAAAACTTTTATTTGAAACATTTTTTCGAACAAATTCTCTGAAGGGTAGTTATAAGCAACCCACTGTGAATACGTGCTTTTTGCAATACGGCTTCTTGTAAATCGTACGGAAACAAAATTTTGTATTTTGGTTAGGTACCTTCTGAGGCTGTGAAGATTGGCTACAACCTTTTCTTATATTTAAGGGGACTTTACATGAAGAATCTTTTGTTTTTTGCTATTTTCTCATAAACGGCTCTAAAAATGTCCTTTAAATTTTGTACATGGATTGCTTATACCATTTCAAAAACATTCTCTGAAGGGTGGTTGTAACCTACCAACTTGCCTGGTGAACAACTGAATACGCGGACATTTAAGGCATTTTATTCTATATAAGCACGTGAAGAGAGAAAAATATACTGTTGGCCCTGCTTACAGTAAAGAAATGTCTGAGGGGAATATTTGATAAATTTCGGAAATTATTCTTAACAGCAGAAAGTTCAAAAAACGTTTGCAGTCACTTGTTCTTTTCCCCATAGCCTGCGTTTTTAGTCGCAACATTCAAAGAAGGGGCTGTAAGATAAAAAAGCATAATTAGCGTAAATGCTGCAAACTTTTATTTGGGCAGAGGAAGTTATGTGACTTTCACATCAGATTTTTTAGTATTAAAATCTGACAACCCTATTCTAAGTTAACTCTGTCTATAATAGGTCTGGGACTTGTAAACTGACGAGACGAATGTGGCGACAAAGATTTGTTGCCCTTTCTTAAAACTTTTATCTACTTGGGCAGTGCTTTCCAATCGTATGGGCCGGAACATACCTCATTAACCCCAAACTTCACAAAACCGGACTCTCTCCCCGGCTTCCTCCCGGATTTCCGAAGTTTTACTGTTCTTTCAAAAGAAGTCTGTCGCCGTAACCCCCTAAGTCATCTCGGGAGTTACAAGTTACTTCAGACTGTTTTCATCTCCTATGTGAAAATATAGGCTAAGGTATGAGTCACCACAAAACAAATTTTCATCTAAATAAAATAATGTGATCTACGTTGCTTTAGCTAAGAATGTTTAATTTAAACAATCAACTGAGGTAAAGTAAGTTGATGTTAAAGATAATTTTGCTAAGACACTAGATCATAGAAGATCGATTTTCGAGTTAATCCTTCAACCCATTCGAACTAATGTATGTTTGAACATGTAAACAAAATATACCCAGATAAACCATTTATTCAGAAACTTCACTCGTGACTAGTTCCCAAAATCTCCAATATATTTACTATTTTAAAATAAGATACCCATACACAACAAATCTCATAACATAAAATTTACTTAGACCATTCAAACGCCAACCCCGTCAATTCACAATCCAATGCACAGCGCGCCTGCTGCAAGCGACTAGACTACCCGCACAACAATTTTGTAGAATTTGTTGTGCAAGTAGTCTAGTCGCATTCAGCAGGCGCTCTGTGCGTAAACCAATCCACAATATCAAAAGTTTCAAACAACGAATTTTCAATGGTGCAATAAAACATTTTAGCCTACGTCATTAGGTTGAAACTTCCATATTTTTATATCCATTTCTTTCTTATCAAAAATAACACTTTGCCTGATTTTTAAAGCTTGTTCCTTTTTTGCATATTTATTTTTTATTTTTCACGTTGCTAAGAATTTCTTAACAATCAACATTTCTCCCGCATTTTCATTTGAACAGCAAAGTGGACACATTCCTTTCTTATATTCTTTCTTGAATTTCTCCACGTCCGGATACCTAATCTCTACCATGCTAAACCTATCCTCTCTAGTTTATCATTATTATTATTATTATTGTAAAAATAACTTTCTAACTTTCTATTTGTTTTTATTTATCTGTAAAATAACCCTGTAACAGCATATATAATTACATAATATATCGTCATTAAAATAACAAATTATCAGTTCTCTATTGACGACGGGGATGTACTGCAAGTTACGTCTATGACAGTCACCGGTGTGCCGGAATTATGTTTCGCAGGAGTTCTTTTATATGTCTGTAAATCTAGTGCCATGGGTCCGTCACATTTATGCACACATAAATGCCATCGACCTGGGCCGGATCGAATCCTATGCCTTGGGCACAGAAAGCCGCGCTGGCTTGATAGCACTGACGGGAAATACATGAATAATGTTATTGTAGTAAAGTATTGTGGTATTTTAACATAGTACCCTATATAAAATTTCATTTTTTGCCCAAAGGATGTTATTCACCGACAACGACGGTTTACATTGTACATTTACATTTTAGAACAACCTGCAATCAGCTGTTAGTAAGTGTTCGTAATTATCATATTTAGCGATAGATGGCAGCAGATGGCGGGTAGGTAGAAGCTTTTTTGCCGTTTTAACCTGAAACCAACGGACTTAAAAATACGAAATGAATTCAATTTTTATAATTAAAATTAATACGAACAGAACTGATTTTATTTTAAACTATAAATTCGTTCGCTGCTCTCAATGTTATAATACAAATATGTAGTTTATTGGATGTAATTAATAATTGGATGTAACTGATATGAAGGCCTTGCGGGCCACATGCTCTCCACAGTCTGAAATTTTGAAATTGTAGACTATAATATATAAAACAGAGGATGATAAATAGTCCAAGATAATGTTCGGGATTAGTTTGACTTCAGTACAAAGTTTCAACAAATCCTAGGGATTTGCGTAAATCTCCTCTCTCTTCTTTGTGTTTCCGTATACGATAATGGGTCAAAACACCTATTATACAAAGGTTTATTTTCAGATGAACACTGAAAATGTATTGAAGCAATTTCGTAAGACTGGAGTCTGTTATTCTTGATTAAATTGTGTCACTGTTCATTTCCATTTTATGTATTCTATCAAGAAGTGCATTTTTTCTTATAATTTATCACACAAGTTAGCACATATTAAAGACTGTTTTGACAATGAGTAAGACCTTCACTCTTGTAACTTATATTAATGTTGCGTAAAAAACATTGGCCGATCACACTCACAAAAAGCGGGACATTTGAGTGTCCCCAATAAAACTTTCAGGACAGCGGGACATTTTAGGGAAAAATAGGACTGTCCCGTGAAAAAGGGGATGGATGGACATCTGGGTCCAACCCTATCTCTTTAGCATTACTGTTAACGTTAAAAATGTGTCTCTAGGTACAAGGATTATAATTAGATATATAAGCATTCATGAAGCACAGATTATTGTCTCTGTTGGAACATTTTCTCCTATAATATTCTCATGAGTATAATTAGGCCTGAAATTCTTCACATATAAGAATACGTCATTTAATTATCTTACCTTAAAACACGTAATTCATGATAACAACATATAAGTAAAATAACGGCCATCTTATCTGTGTAAACAGGTTGACGAACACGACAAACCTCGTGGGAGATATAATATGGAACATTTTCGAAACTCGTGAATTCGGTATGCCCTACAAAACTAATATCACTGTTCACAACCTAGCCAACCTAACCTAACCTAACCTAACTGCCACTAAAATAGAATCTACCTGCAAAGATGGACAGTTGGTCATCCTGCTTCGCTCAGAACCATAATATGGCTGGCGTGTTTTATGCGTAATAATAATTAATTGATTGAAACGGGTAAAAATAAAAGATCAAGTTCTAAAATCTACTAATTTCACCCATTAATAATTTTCTTGAGCAAAAGTAAATAGTCTACATTTAATGAAGTATCCAGTTCCAGGAAGGAATATTGCAATGCTAAGGAGACAATGCTCTACCCTGGACACCCTATGCTATAAACACAACGCACTGTTCTGAAAAGGCGAGAGGCAATTCACGCGTTTAAGGGACTATGGAAGTCTTTATGAGACACATAAACTGCTGCAAGAAGTAACTCTTTTACGAAGCTTGGAAAAAGAAAAAGTGTTTGCTTGACAGGTCAGATAATACAAGACAATTAGCGTCCTCAGAACATCCTGCAAAGATGTCAAACAAGTGTAACACTCATATCCTGTCACCTGACTGACCTTTCAATAGAGATTCTGTCTCATGTGGGCTGTTGCTAGAGAACAGTCCACGTGAACAAACGAGAGTAGAAACTCAAGCAGGAAATCCGGCCGAGTATTCGGTATTATTCATAATAAATGCGAGGAAAGCGTTTACATAAAGGATAGATGGAGTGATGTAATATTAAAGAGCACCACTACAATTCGGATGTGTTTTCATGTTTAAGGGGGTGGGGGCAAAAAGCTTTCAATGCTGAAAAATAGGTGACGTTTCCCCCCCCCCCTCAGCATTGAATTGCTCTGTAGCCTTGTAATCTGGCATGATCTATATTGACTAGTTCTACAATTGCATACTATTTTCAAAATTAATTTAACTATTACAGTTATGGGTAATTATCATTACAAAATGGCAGCAAAATTTTGTGCACTGAAGTGCCGTTTCCCTGATAATTTTCAAGAATACCAATGTTTCTGAATGATTCTTTTTCCTATCTATTTGTAAATATCATACGAATAACAATCTAGAATATTTGGATTATCTGTAGTATACGTATTTTAAAAAAAATAATCTTCACTTGTTAATATTTTGCAAATTTTTACACCAGAATTTTTTAAAAATAAACTAATAAAGTTACATCAATGATTCTAGCTAGTGTTGTTCACTAACATCAAATATATGTGCATGAAAAATTTCACTGCAAATATGCTTTATTGGATTTTCATGAAACTTGCTACACGTATTTATAACATCTATGGGAACAAGCCTATTCATATTGAACCAATTCGGTTGACCGGTACCGGAGTAATTCCCAATTTAGTGCCTATTTTATGGTAATATATTAGAAAGAATTCAGGCTACCAAATGCAGATCAGTTCTCATGGCAACATCCTGTTTTACAGTGTTCATATACGGCTTTGGAAGTTTAGCTTTGACAAATAACACTACTCACATATTCCTTCACATATGCTTATTAAACTAGGCCTTTGTTTTTCCGTAAGTCTTTATACACATGGCTTATGCGCAGAGGTTATTGATTTTCTGAGGCTACCAACATAAGGAATGGAGTCTACAATGCTTTTCAACCAACAAGTGTGACTTTTTTGCGACCTCAGTGAAAAATTTAACGGTTAAAAATGCGTAAAGACTTTTGAGATTTTTAACTTTTACCAAACTGAGTCTGTTTAATAATTATATACACATTCTTAAATAAAAGAGTATTTCCCAAGTCACTGAAACCAAAGTTAATTACAATTTTGTCACTAGTGCAAAAATGTGAATATTTTACTTCATATTTCTTGTGTTAAGAAGTTCTAATGTTATTCAAGCTAACTAAAAAATCCCTTTAGGCAGGCCTACAGGCTGAGGTAGATTTCGAAGTGCTTTTGGTTTAATTTATTGTCGCTACGTAGCACTCTACTTCTTTAGCCTTGGCATGACAAACCCGCAATAATTACTGCAAAAAAGAGGAAATAGCACTTTTTCAAACATTCAAATCTCGCCTTATATGAGAACTATCAAGAAACTAGTTATTGATTTGTAGAGTACTCATCAAGAGCTTTTCAACAATACCCCACAAGACGTAGTTTCAAAAATTTCGAATTTCCATCCCCTACCCCAACTCGTACCCCCAAAACCCCCGAATCGTTGGTGTCACTGTGAACTCCATAGGGAGTACTCTAATTTATTCAAACAAAGTTTCCCTCTGTACTTCACAGGGACGGAGATATAAAGTTTTCAAAATTTCAACCCCTTCCCCCGCTCCCCTAGGGCCAATTTTGCTCATTAACGAACTTGTCCGAACTATTTGGCCTAGAAATAACATAATAAAATTTGGTTCAAATATCTTCAAAATTACGGCCGCTAGCGTGTAAAGATATATATATATACTGTATATATATAAAGGGCGATGGTTTTGTACTTAGGGAAACATGAAACGTAAAGATATGAAAGAATTTTTAAAAAATCATGACATGGCATCGATTGAAATAGGTAGATTTTTCTTAGAAATCTACCTAAAAATCATGAAGAAAGTAATGTAGCAATACTATATTATTAAGAATGGAACCCTTATTTCGTACTCTATCCAGTCATCTGTTTTTTAATATCTTTGATTGGAAAACATAGCTCTAACAAATCGCTACAGGGCCTAATTGACAATATGCCTCCAGCGAATCGTTGTTATAAACCAATTATTCATATTCACAGAAATTGTTTGGAGTTTTTAAATTTTATTCCAATTAATTTAATGAAGCGCAGATTCACGGTAAACCAGCATCTGCTATACAGCTGTATGTTTTATTTAAATAATTTATTTAACAGAAAAATAACTATTGCATGATATATACATATATATCTTAACAATTTTTACATAAATTGGATGAATGACATAATTTTATTCATAATTATATCGTTTATCTGTAAAATATAAATAACTAGTTTAAAAGGCCCGGCGTCGCCCGGGTTTTGTATTTTGTAATTCGAAATTAACTTATGAAAGACTTTCGATTTTCAAATTCTTGGTCCTTATGTAGGTATTTAGAATTTGAACTGAGGAAGAACGACTTATCACATTCAAAATATTCCCTCAAAAAACGCTTGATATAGCTTTTTATGGCTCATAGAGGATGTCGAATCTTGCCTTCCGTTGCTTCTACACACCATGCCTGGGAGGGGTTGAAATATGAAGAAACAAATTTTGATTACATAAGATTGTATTGTTTTTATGGAAATTTTTATTTCTCACTCTCATGTTACCATACATACGCGGACCGTAGCTTAATTTTAAGCAAACAAATACTAATTACACCTACAATAACAATATTTACAATTTAGTAACAAAGAAACAGTTCGGGTCTCACATTAAATTCAAGAATGTTACTGTGCTTTGTGTTATTTATTAACAATGCAAAGTGGAAGACAAAATACAAAACAAATAGATAACGTTAGTTAATCCCAACAGTTATTGTAATATATATCATATATTTGCCTTACGTATCATGTTATTAATAAATCAAGAAATAAATGCGGCCTTCTAGTCTTTCACCATAAAGAAAATGGACCTTTTGTTAAAATAAAAATGTTGAAGACCACTGTTCTAGACTATTGTTATAAAAATTATCACTTACTTAGTCCACAAATTTCTTTAATCTTTTCACTGGTATTAATGTATAAATTTGTAACTTAAAAAACTTTATAAAAGCAGGAATATACAATTTTTAGAGTAATGTTATAAGCAACATGACGTGATAATTTTTATCCTTGTGCTGTTATTGTAATCCATTGAAACGAAGTATTCTGCTGAAATTATCTCCATTGATTTGAAACTAAGATCCCACTGACGATTTCATTTGACGATTGCTTATATTGACATTGAGAAAGAAACTTACTGTATAATTTGTGTAGTGGTCGTGATTTAGTCCCATGTATTGGAACAAGGCCTATGTTTCATTGCAGCAGTCTTTGAACATAATATAAGAAATTTACGTTACAATCTCATCGACACTGACGACAATATAAAAACTGTTTCTCGGAGAATACCGGCCAAGACATGGATCATGGGTTGAGGAAGCACGCGGATTTTCAATAATAAATTTCCCCAAATTAACTTAATTACGAGGTGGCAGTCCTGCCAACATTGTGTTTAGAAACAAGATTTGAACAAACTTGTAGTTTGTGAGGGGAAAGCCACATTACGGCTTGACAGGGGTTCTTCTTCTCCCCCGCTTGTGGTTTAGGGCGTTTGCAACTGCAGTATTTTACCTGATGCTCCCTAAACTTCCCACGTGTCTCCTCTAACCTGGGGGTACGACCTTATTTGGCAAACTGACTCCAGTTCGGTAGCTTTCGTTCTAAAATTTCTTTACATGATATCATGGCCACGTTTTTATAAGGGTAGGTCGAAAACATCCCCATCCGCTAAAGCAATCTGATCTTAGTGAGTATTCCACTCATTCGCCGCGTGTTTGATATTGATCAATAACGTTATGCAATTCCTCGGATATAGACCAATCACGATCTTTATCTTATAAAATGCTTGCTATTAACATGAGGATGGGATTTTATGTTTGTTTTAGCCTCTCTTCTCTATGTCAGGAAACATGTAAACAACTTCACAACTCATTCTCAAATCCATAGTTATCTCACACGTGGAAATTCTAATTTATATATCCGTAAATGTAAGTATACCCTTACTCAGAAAAGTTTTGAACATACATCGCTTAAACTATTTAACACAATTCCGTCTCAAATTAAAACCTTTCTTTCCTGACATTTAGGAGAACGGTTTTAACAGCACTGAGATCTAACCCTCTGTATTCTGTCGATGAGTTTTATAATCTGAGTATCTTTTAATATCTTATGACTTATGACGGTGCTACACATATTTTATATGTCTCGGCCAAACTATAGTATCTATCTATCTATCCGATAAAATCGTCAGCTTGTTACTGGACACGTAAGCATCAATGTGCCATTAAGCAACAAGAGAACATATTATTTTATACAACATAACAAGTTTGGAAATGAAAATAATATAAATGTAAATTGATCAAAAACCCAATTTCGAAGAAATTCCTGGCCGATAAACGCTTTGAGTCAGATGCAGAAGTGAAAACAGCAATCCGCAGATGGATATACTCCAACCGAACGGACTTTTATGAACAGGATATTTTGAAACTGGTATCACGATGGAAGAAATGTGTTGAGAAACTTGGCGACTATACAGGGTGTTAATGAATAACACCGAAATATTTTACCTGTATATGGAGGGGAGATAGACAAGCAACTTTTATTAGGAGGTTTTTGCTCTATGACGTAAAATGTGTGTGCTACAGGGCATTAAAGTCATTACAATTTGGTGCTCATAAGTCAATAATTATGCGAAATAGGGTTAAACTTATCATTACATTGACTTCGTGCCTTCCTAATGATCCATAAACACCTGATTTTTAATCATTCATCCACAGCTATTACATAATTTAGAGTTTTCATAATCTGCAAAATTTACAGACTAATCACATGACTGGCCGTCACTGCATTATTCTTCTTTTATTCATAACTACTGACTACAGTGTTAACAACGAAGTTCCTTTGTTTTGCATTTTTCCCTAATGTTAGAAGTCAGTGGCGGCCATGCCCTGGGATATTTTATGCTGTAACAGGAAAAATTGAATAAATAGAGCAAAAATCTCCTAATAAAAGTTGCTTATTTATGTCTATACGCAGGTAAAATATTTCGGTGTTATTCATTAACACTCTGTATAGAAAAATAGACAAAAGATGTCCCTTCTTGTGTGCATTTGTTTGTAATTGTACCTATTAAACTTTTAGTAAAAAAAAAAAAAAAATCTTGCGTTACTTTACGATCCACCCTCGTAGATTGAGTTTTACGAAATTGAATCTGCCAAGGGAGTGTATAATGTATTGTTTCAACTCTACAAGCCTCTAGTATGAAATTAATATCATTCCATTTCGAGTGAATATTTGAACGCTGGACTGTCTTGCACAGCTGTTACTCATATTTGCCTGTGACAGCTTGGCTGTCAAGAAAACAGGTCGTTGCTAAGGTTACGGAATGCTTAGTGACCTTCAACATCTTTTTCCTTTTCATACATATTTCAAGCTTCGGGACTTGAAACAATGACAAGCCGGTCATCAAGGAAACATTCTACTATAAAGTCTCTCGTACCTTGTAGTTTAGTTCACTCTCTTTATAGACCGTAACTTCCATCTTTAAAGGGAATAGCAAACCCTTAGCTTACCAATGCAATGTTAATATGGCGAAATAATTGCATATTATTCCCTTTATTGGCAATAATGGAAACCCATAACTTCCACTTCCAACTAAAAGTTTTGGTTCATAATATAATAATAATAATAATAATAATAATAATAATAATAATAATAATAATAATCGTCTGTTTGAGCATACAGCCATAAGACTTGTCACTATATCTAAGATTAAATATAAATCATACATTATCCACATTTACTTCATCAATACTGTGAGGGCATAATTGAATTAAAATCTTTCTGATACGTCTTTTAAAAACTTTCAGGTCATTAATGACTCTAATACTAACAGGCAGATCGTTGTACATCTTCAAACCATACACCATGATGGATTTGTTAAAACTGTTTAAATTATGTTGAGGAATGCTAATAACATGTATAATATAATAATTGGCTCATAATACGGGGTGTTAATGAATAACACCGAAATATTTTACCTGTATATAGAGAGGACATAAACAAGTGACTTTTAATAGGAGATTTTTGCTCTATGACGTAAAATGTGTATGTTACAAGAGCATTAAAGTCATTACTACTTAGTGCTCATAAGTCAATAATGAAGAGAAATAGGGTTAAAATTTTCATTTTGACTTCTTGTCTTCTTAGTGATCGACAAAAACCTGATTCTTAATCATTCATCAACAACTATATAATTTAGTGTTTCCATAAACTGCAAAATTCAATTCAATGATAATTTTAACCCGATTTAGTTTAATTATTGACTTATGAGCACCAAATTGTAGTGACATTAACGCCCTGTAGCATGCCCTTAGGCCATAGAGCAAAAATCTCCTAATAAATGTTGCTTGTCCATGTCCCCTGTAATACACAGGTAAAATATTCCTGTATTTTTCATTAACACTCTGTATAAAGTATGATATGAATTACTTAACTTCCCACGTAAGTGGTAAATTCATTTGGTCGCCCCTATATAGGAAGTTAGGGGAAGTAAGAACATAGTTTGATATTGAGCAGGGAAGTATCGATATAGAGAAAGTTTGATATTGAGCAGGGAAGTATCGATATAGAGAAAGTTTGATGCCTACATATTTCGTGGTATAAATTACACAACTCATTCTAGGAAGTAACGACCAAAGCCGCCTGTTTTTATTAAAACACCTAATTAGTTCCCATGTAACGGTTGCTGTATATAAATCCAAAAAGCTGTGACGAAGAAGAAGAAGACTAATTTATTGCTCTAATAAATCACCATTACAACCTGCCGGCTCTATTGCTCTTAATTAAGGTGAAGCAGTGAGGGAGGTTTTAAAATGGCAGCCTGGCCCGCCAGTGTAACTTTAAGACAAGTCCCTGTACCTCAAGAGCTCTTCAAGCTGAATTTCTAATGCACAGACTCCTCCCGAACTACTCTTAGTGATCCTCAACTGCACTTTCACGTTAAACTTAATATGAGCCGTTAAAACACAAGTGGAGTGCTACACACTTCCAAGGAAATCTCGCTCACTATATGTTCTACCTTCCCATCAACCATTAAGTCACGGCTTTGAAATGCCAAAGCCCCCTATCCTACGCTATAACATCGTTATTAAGTGCGAATCGCCTTACTTAGATGGGTTCAGAATATGGCTGTTACTGACAAGGGAAGATCGCGTAGAAAGATTTTTACTTCCTCTGCCCGTACCATAGGTACTATAGGTAGAGGAAGTATTGTTTTCGACCCTAAAATTCGAAGTTGAGTTTTTATCATATATACACGTTTCAAGGCCCCATGTCTGTGTGTGTGTCTGTCTGTGTGGAAGTTTGTGAACAGGCTAGCTCAGAAACGGAGAATCGTATGAAAACAAAATTTCATATTTGGGTCAGGTACCTTCTGAGGATGTGATTCGAAGATTGGCGACAAATTTCCCTTATTTTTAAGGGGACTTTACATGAAGAAATTTTCGTTTTTCGCAATTTTCTCGAAAACGGCTCTAACGATTTTCTTTAAATTTTGCGCATGGATTGCTTGTACCAAGAGCTAAACCTTTTATTTGAAACATTTTTTCGAACAAATTCTCTGAAGGGTAGTTATAAGCAACCCACTGTGAATACGTGCTTTTTGCAATACGGCTTCTTGTAAATCGTACGAAAACAAAATTTTGTATTTGGCTTAGGTACCTTCTGAGGCTGTGAAGATTGGAGACAACCTTCTCTTATATTTAAGGGGACTTTACATGAAGAATATTTTGTTTTTTGCTATTTTCTCATAAACAGCTCAAACAATTTCCTTTAAATTTTGTACATGGATTGCTTATACCATTTCAAAAACATTCTCTGAAGGGTGGTTGTAACCTACCAACTTGCCTGGTGAACAACTCAATACGCGGACATTTAAGGCATTTTATTCTATATAAGCACGTGAAGTGAGCAAAATGTAGGCGTACTGTTGGCCCTGCTTACAGTAAAGACATATCTGATGGCAATATTTGATAAATTTCGGAAATTATTCTTAACAGCGGAAAGTTCAATAAACGTTTGCAGTCACTTGTTTTTTTTCCCCATAGCCTGCGTTTTTAGTCGCAACATTCAAAGAAGGGGCTATAAGATATTTATAGCATAACTAGCGTAAATGCTGCAAACTTTTATTTGGGCAGAGGAAGATATGTGACTTTCACATCAGATTTTTTATGTGTAAGTTCTTTCTCTCCGTGTAGGTACTATAGGTAAACCGGCCAGAGTTTTCATTTACCAAAGTACGAAGATACATAGCCTATAATTGTTACAACATGTTAATCCTTACCTACAACTACTTTTTTATTATTATTATTTTTAATTATTAATTACCAATTATACCGTCTTACTGTCGCTTTCAATTTTTTTACCCCAAATTCTCTTAATTATAATCAGGAATTTCCCCATTTTCTTTAGTAAAACCTCGTTTTTTGTTGTACATAATTTCTTATATGCTATGCTACTGTTCATTCTTAAACATTTCCTGTCAATGTACATTTTTCTCAGTTCTTCTGTTTCCGTGCACTCTAATAAGATGTGCTTTGCGTTTTCTTCCTTCCTGCAGAGTGGACACATTCCACTAGGTGTAATCCTTCTTAAGTTTCTTAACCTCCATATACCCAATCTTAACAAGCCAAACCAGTTCTTTCTTTGCTGTCACATGTAAATACATATGGTTCTAGCCCCCAATCTGTTTTTCAGGGCGTCCTTTTTGCTGGTTTGGAGATCCCATAATTAAAACTAAAACTGCATTTTGTCACATTTATAAAAATACGATAAAATCCACAAAGCTCACAAAAGCACTATCACCGAATTGTCTTCTGTGGTCTCCTCGCCGCGTACCGCGTCTATTTTATTTCATACAGTGGAAGTAATTATTTTTATATGCTGATACCTAAGGTAGTCAACTGTGTCAACTCGTTTTTGCCCAAACTCGCATAATAGAAGTGAAAATTTAAGCTTCTCTTTCACATTAGAGTCATTTAGTTTAGAGATTTATGTGTTGGACGCCCATGGTCTATAATAATAAAAGGGGAAATGGTTGTAATCGCGTAGGAATACAGTCAACCCTCGATATAATGCCACCAACCGTTCTATAACAATTAGTGGCACAAAGCGAGGGTGGCACTATAACGAAATTAATTTTTTTAAATGAAAATGGCATAATGAAGTGCTGTATCAATTTCCTATTTTATTATAGTATTATAAAGAAAAATTATAATAAGGAAAAAATTAAGTACAAGGCAAATAGAATACGTTAGCACAAAATAAAATATTGTACTCTAACTCAATATATTGCAGTATATGTCTAGTGCTACAGTACACAAAGGGGTTAAAAATCATGTGGGTCCATGTAAGTGATTAACTATAACTGAGTAACTTTAGTGTAGTGAAGTGAAAGTTTGGAATGTCTCAGAGTTTGAAAGGTACTTTCTACCTGCTCCACCCTCAAGCAGGCTGTCTGTCCGACTTTTTAACATAGCTTCCTAATTCCACCGCACTAAATTTACACTTACTTCTTGGAAATACAGTAGGCATACAGTATGTTTCCTAAATAATCTACCTAACATTCTCGCCAGTTTTAAAAGAATTCTGCAACTGAAAAAAAATCACTGCAAGCTATATTTCGTTTAAAAAAAATCTTGTCTTATATTCACTGGCACTAAATGAATTGGCACAGTAACGAGGTTTCTTATGTATTTTATACGGGAGAAGATCCGTTCACTTGCATTTATTGGCGCAGTGCGAGGGTGGCTCTGTAAAGAGGGGCATTATATCGAGGGTTGACTGTATTTTGAATTCGCAAGGTGATATATTCCCTGATGGTATATATGAGAGTGAACGTCTGAAAAGGTTGTATTTAAGCATTGATGGACTTACCTAGACAGCTGTATCCATTCTGATGGAGCACGTATCCATCTTTGCAGTCGCACTCAAACATCCCATCATGCAGCTCGTAACACAGCTGTTCACAGGGACTGCCGTGCCCACAGCGACCTGCAACATTCACACAACGCATTATGTCAAACATGTGCACCATGTGTGCCTTAGGCATGACCAACAACGTTGTTTTCCTGCGAGCTATCGTCTAAACTGCTCGCAATGCTTAGAGGCAAACGGATGGAGTAAGTGCGAAAATGTCAGCGAATGATACGGCTCATACCATCTCAAACTACAAATTAATAAGCGATTTAACAGTGCCAGCTTTGCTGATTGGCTATTACCCACATGCCTTTAAGTACTGCACAGTTTAATGAGGAAGTAGAAATAACTTAGAGGTAAATAATTAGAACAGGCAGGTAGATTAGGAGAAATAGAGAAGTTGGAATCAGATGGAACTCTCTCAGAGAAGTATAAGTTATGTATAACTTATATTAGGGATGGGCCGATACCAGATTTTCTCGATACTCGATACCGATACATGATTTTTTCCCTCGATACTCGATACTTCGATACTCGATACTTTCTACATTTCAAGTTTCAATAAATAAGTATATTAAAAATTAAAAGTTGAGAGAACTTTGTAATACCAACGAAATTAATTAAGTGTGCATATTTAATTAGACAAAATTTAATATCGTCAGTAGCCTATAATTATTTTAAAGTCTACATTAAAACTAAAATTAGTTTTTTAAACAGTCCCCTTACAAGTTTTTGTTAAAAATGCTAGCATTCTCACTTGATTGCAGAATTGCAGAATTACCAAAGTATCGAAAAAGTACCGAGCTACTTTTCTGAGGTACCGCTAGATGCCGATACCATGCAAGTATTGATGCATCGAAAGTATCGAGGACCCATCCCTAGTATATATACATATATTTGTATATATACACACAAACACATACTCATATAATATGCGCAATATACGTATAAAATAGCTGAAGAATTCTAAAACTTATGAAATAAATTTCTTGAAATTGTACATCAGCACACATTTTTTTTTCACTGAATATATACGAAACCAATGTATAATATAATGTAAAGGACAAAAATTCCTCTGAGACTGGGATATGAACACAATGACCTTTGGTTATCCGTGCCACTGCGCAACCAACTGAGCTAATCCAGAGTTCACTTCACAACGCCAGATGGAACCTCTCTCCTATGACTGATTGCCCTTAATGGTCTACCTCATTGACAGACAAGTTATGTCATATGCAGTACTGTGAGGCACACTAATTAGTGATTTTTGTGACAGGACTTCCACTGTTATTGTAAGTAACATTCAAGATGGACATAATATTCTCGTGTAATGTCCAACAGAGACATCTGTGGTTCGTGAACGCATATACATCCATAATGTAGAGGTTTATGTAATATAAATGATTTATTTCATATCCAAAATTTAAAAAATAAAAAATCCAAAATTAAATTACAAAAATACAAAATTTAAAAAATCCAAAATTTCAAAATCGAAAATCCAAAATTAAAAAAAAAAACTAAAAATTCAAAATAAAAAAAAATCGAAAATCCAATATTAAGAAATCTAAAAAATATAAAATTCAAAGATCCAAAATTTTAAAAGTCCAAAATTCAACAGTTAAAAAATTAAAAGATCAAAAATTTAAAAAATAAAAAATCCAAAATTTAAAAAGTCCAAAAACACAACATTAAAAAAGTCCAACAATCCAAAATTGAAAAAATCCAATAATCCAAAATTGAAAAAATCCAAAAATTAAAACAAGTTTCATTTTTGTCGCATGGCGTTCCACGCACACTTTTCTTTATTATAGCAATATTAAATACAATATGGTATAATATTTAAATAAGAGGTTGTGCACAAAAAGATAATATTACCAACCCTCTAATGTAATGGAAGTTTTTAAATGAACATTGGTTTATTTGAGTGCATGTGCACCGATATGGTAGGCCAAGTCCCTCCAGGGATGTAGCGCCACGGAGTTTATGTGCACTGATATGAGAAAGGTTAAAATCGCGCTTTTACAATAGCAACGGATTGAAACAAAAGTTATAGACAGAAACAAAATCCTCTCGGGACAGTATGATCCCCAAGCGTGAAAAGACACACTCCTGAAAGTGTATTTAGCAACACGGTGGTGCCATCTCATTAAAGTGACGCCGGTGAGCGGAGCAAAACATTAATGACACACATTCCTTAAGAGGTACAAAACATCTTGAGGTCCCTGATTAAAAGCAAAGCTGTTTACGCGCTCACTGCATTAGGTAATGAACCAGGGATCCAAACTTCGCTCACAAGCTTGAGCCTTCTACCCACAATCTTCATTCCATTTCATTATACAAACAAGTTTCTTCAAGAAGAACCCCAGTGTCCTATTTTTCATGAGGAAAAGTTTTAACAGGTAAGATGCTCCCTCCTTATAATTATATCCTCGTACAAATAAAATTAAAAAGGAGTTAACTCGATTAGGCCTCATGTGGTTATGTTACAACATGCACAGGAAGGGGAAAAAAAAGCGCACCGACTAAAATATCTAAGTTGCCGATATGAGTCACTGCGCATGCCTAGCGGCATTCACAGGATAGCAGGGAATGTAGCCTATTGAAATGTGTTCTGCAGCCGATAAATTACTTGAATTGAGAAATAATTTCACGTAATTTGCATTTCTTGTGAAAACAAACGTTTCCGTTACATCTCTTACATTTATTTACGTATCACAAGGCTCTGAAATCAGCTACAAGAGTCGGTCCGCTCCCCCCTCCCCTACCTGTACACTCGACTGCAGGAAAGCTTCTGGTTTCTTTGTGTTTTTCTTTATTTTCAGTTGGCATTAAATCTCCTTATCATTTGTGTACCATACTAACTCTGGGTGAGCCATTCTCTTATTGGTCTGAGTTCCGACACATATGTTAGCCTATGAACAACGCTCAGGCCTAGATGAGCGGGGAAAAGGAATAGTTGTAAGGCATGGGTCACAACGAATGCCAGGACCAGCCCCTGGAGGAGTTCGACTCGTATTGGTTTGATGGCAAAAGTCTGGCTGTCAAGTAATAACTTATGAGCACAGGTCGGTGTCAGGTTCTAGAGCAAAGATTTGGGGGGAATAAGACACACATGAAGGGTTGGATGAAATTGGTGGAAAAATTGTTAATTGTTCATGGAATTGAATGCTTAAATTTTCAGCGGTTATGCTGTCGGCATACTGACTATATGAAAAATTCTGCCGTTCATCAATAAAGTCTCAAGACAGGATGAAAGATGACACGACATTCGGGCTGTAGGTCCTGTTCCTTTAAGGATATTGCGGTCGGAATCACAGGAAGACGTAGCCATGAACTTTCATGTACAAACTGCGCCTTAAAGTTTAAATCAGTAGCTTTAAAAAATTTTAATTTACCAGTGCACGAAGCTACTGTATATTCAACATTTCCTTATATACACAACACTCAATTTGCAAGTCAAATTAATACGATAGATTGTAAACGTATCTTATAAATCACAGAACTAACGTTTCTGCAGAAGTTCGATAAAGTTCTATTTGTTTTATTTTCTTTGATAAATCACATTTTAATGTAAATTTCAACCTAGGGTCATACGGTTGTATATCTTGCATCTGTACACGAGAGTTACTTCCAGGAACAAAATAAATAAAATCAGGTAAACTGATGTAACAAAGTACCAGTATGTTTTTGTTTAATCAGTTATGAATGCAATTATGATATGCAGAATACAAAAAAAAAAAGTCTAATTCGCCGGTTTCGGGATTTAAACCATGGAACTCCAGAATGTGAGGCCAAGACGTTACCATCTCAGCCACTTGGGTCAGTTTGACGGTCTAGTTGGATAAGCGCATGTAAAGCAATAGTGTTATTTGTCATAGCTAACTGTATTTTAATTGCCAAAGCCTTATAAGATGACAGTAAAACAATTGACTATGTTGTCATGATAACTCATTTGCATTTCATAAATTCTTTCGAATACGTATATTACCATAAAATAGGCACTAAATTGAGCATTACTCCAAAACAGGTCAATCCATTTTATCCAGTGTCAATAGACGTCTTCCCATGGACATTATAAATGTGTATACCAAGTTTCATAAAAATCCGATAAAGCGTATTTGAGTTATTGCGCCTTTAAAATATACACTACAATGGATTTTACTCCGGTACCGGACAACAGATTAGGTTCAAATTCAATAGGTACTTCTCATGGACGTCATAAATGGGTATACCAAGTTTCATGGAAATCCGACAAAGCGTATTTGAGTTATGGCGCCTTAATCTATTAAAATAGGCACTCAATTGGGTATTACTCCGGTACCGGTGAACCGATTTGGTTCAATATCAATAGGGTTCTTCCGATGGACATTATAAATGTGTTTACCAAGTTTCATGAAAATCCGAAAAAGCGTATTTGAGTTATGGCGCGTACAGACACACGGACGGACGGACGGACATTTTTCGGTCCCACACACAATCTCATAAAGTACCATACTGGCACTTAATAACTGTGTGGATTGAATGAAAAACGCTAGGCCCTCTTTTAACAGGGTTACCGCGATAATGCGGGCCAGGCAAGAACTTTTAAAATATATTTACTTTTGTATGTAATTTGTGACTAAATTCAACTAATTTGTATTCAGAATGACCTCCAAAACGAGAAAATCACTGCTCTTTCAGATTCAATTGTGTTATAAGTGCCAAAATAGTATTTTCTGAGATTGTGTGGTGGACGAGAAAATGTTTGTCCGTCTGTCTGTCAGTGTGTCTCCACGCACGATAAATCAAATACAATTTATCGGATTTCCATGAAACTTGGTATAAACATTTATTAATTTTATGGGAAGAAGCCTACTGATTTTGGACCAAATCGGTTGACCGGTACCGGAGTAATGCCCAATTAGTGCCTATTTTATGGTAATATATTAGAAAGAATTTATCAAATGTAAATCCGTTCTCATGGCAGCATATTGTTTTAAAGTATTTATATACGGCTTTGGAAGTTGCAATACAGGTAGCTTTGACAAATAATACTACCCACGTATTCCTTCACATATGCTTATCATACTTTTGACCTTTGTTCTTCCATATGCCCTCTTTAATGAAGCGATCTGGAGCTTAACTCGGAAATCTATTTAAAAAATAACATAATTGCAATTATCACAGATTAAACAAAAGCATCCTGGCACTTTGCTACATCAGTTTACCTGCTTTTACTACTAGGTATTAATACCACTGCTTACCCAACAAAACTTTAGCCGTACATCGTTTTTACTGACCCTTACGTTTTTCCTGAGTCTGAGAACGACTCCTGTCTGCATCTAACTCAATGCGAACCAGTTTACTTGTTTATTTTCTCAGTTTTCTATCAGTATTGAATTTAGCCAATGTTTTTATGCATTTGCCACATTTTAGGAAGATTTCGAAGAAAAATATACCTATTGTAATCGATACCATGTCATGACTTTCGAAAAATTCTTTCATGTCTTTACGTTTCATGCCTCCCTATGTACGAAACCACCGCCAGTTCAAAAGAAAGAAAAAAAAAAATATATATATATATATATATCTTTATCTTTACACGCTAGCAGCCGTAATTTTGAAGATATTTGAACCAAATTTTATTATGTTATTTCTAGGCCCAATAGTTCGGAAAAGTTCTTTAATGAGCAAAATTGGCCCAAGGGGGTGGTCGGGGGAGGAGGTTGAAATTTTAAAACATTTATATCTCGGCCCCTATGAAGTATAGAGGGAAACTTTGTTTGAATAAGTTGGAGTACTCCCTATGGAGTTCACAGTGACACCACCGATTCGGGAGATTTTGGGGTACGAGTGGGGGTGGTTGGTGGGGGGGATGGAAATTAGAAATTTTTGAAACCACGTCTTGTGGGGTATTGTTGAAAAGCTCTTGATGAGTCTCTACAAATCAATAACTAGTTTCGCGGTAGTTCTCATATAAGGCGAGATTTGAATGTTTGAAAAAGTGCTCTTTCCTGTTTTTTGCAGTTATTATTGGGGGTTTGATGCCAAGGCTAAATAAGTAGAGTGTTGCTCAGCGACAGTAAATTAAACCAAAATAACTTCGAAATCTACCTCAGCCTGTAGGCCTGCCTAAAGGGATTTTTTATAAAAGCCAGAGCTTGTTTTTGCTAGAGATTGAGGCAGATCATGCCCGTCAGCAGAGATTAAAGTAAATGTTGGATATTGCTCTACGCACTGGAGAGACACCTGTAATGTGTTATTATTTATATGTTTTATTACTTTTATTTCCTCTGCCCTTATAGGTAGAGGAAGTATTGTATTCTACCCCGAAATTCTAAATTGAGTTTTTAACATAAATACAAAAATGGAATGAAACAAATAGTCTTAAAAAGTTAAAAAAGTACAGAAAATGCTTTGCATATAAATAAATTTAACAGTGGAATATGCTGAGAGATCAGAACTCTGATCATAGAGTTATAGAAGCGGGGACGAAAATTAATGCTATGTTTTAATCCTGCCGATGTAAGACATTTGGGTTCTGATAGTAGTAAATTGGTATTTCATCTAGTTTTGTAAACATGATCACTGGAAGAGTATTTAGAAGAGTATTTGGAGTATTATGGAGTAAATTCCAATTGATATAAATTTAAATGGATACGATACAAGATGAAATGGTGTATTGAAAGACATGACAACCTTGGTACAAATACTTCTTCGAAATAGAAGACACATGTTTGGCTATTCACTATACAAATAGTATAGTATTTAATTAAGAATGCCAAATAAAAGTCAGCGGTCCTAGTAAGAGAATATTCCAAGAACCAACGTGTGTGTCACAAGTTTTGTAATGTCTCTGACGAAAAGTACAGTTAGTTAGTTAGTTAGTTTATTTTCTTACACAGTACAGTGTTTTTCATTATCCTATACCTATAAGTTTACATATACTTATAAACTACATTTTTTTTAAGTTTAACACATATCCATTTACAAATTAATCATTTACATACAAATATTCAATACATGTACAATAATATGAATATTACATTATTTTTAACATAATACATTTTACTTGTGTTTCATTAGCACTATATTATACATTTTAATGTTATTTCTAACTCTATTTTTACATTACTTGGAAAATGAATTATACAAATTGAATGATAAATTCAAGAATACAGTATATACACACTTACAAAGAATAAAGATAACTTATATTATAAAAACAGTTTGATAAAAGAAAGGATTTGAGCATTTTCTTAAATGATTTCCGTTTTTTGTGATGTGATATGAGAGGGGAGTGAATTAAATACTTTAAAACATAAGTAGTATGGAGAAGATTCGAAAAGATGGGTAGAGTGTTTCGTCAATGCTAAGTTGGACTTAAATAAAAGTCAGCGTTCCTAGTAAGAGAATATTCCAAAAATCAACATTTATGTCACAAGTTTTGTATGTCTCTGAGGAAAAGTATAGTCGGACTTGAGGAGAAAAATGTTGGACGTTGTAGAGTTGATGTTTGCTACGGATGACAGGCAGACCGATGTTTCATGCTGTTACTGAAACTAAACGAGACTCGTGTTAATTTCCTCCACCGACTCATGAAATGAAGAGAGACTGTTTGTAATTACTGGCCCTCTTCTCTGCGCGCTGGTATTCAACGCTATCCATCACCGCACCGTCACTGTGCTTAATTAAGGAACTAAAATTTACATTCGACAAGTAGAATCAGAACCGCTAAATTACAAATTATATGTATATTATACAAACTGTTTTAATATAAGTTAGTATATTGCGATACTAGTGCAGTAAGCGCTGGATACGGATCGAGGAAAGAGATCCAGTATTGCATGCTATTTTTTGCACGATGAATATTTATATCAATTTGTTTATATTAATTGAGATATTAGCTGAGAATATTATGTATATACACTACTGAAGATGGATGATATATTTCAGAAAGTGATTCGCATGTGTTGGTGGCTATGGGGACTGAATATATTTTGTCCTGTTAAAGTCGCCATAAACTAGGGGGCCTTGGTTCCGGTCTTCCATAAAGGCTTGTATTATGATGGTTTCTTTTGTTTTCATAGCAACCAGATTGCGTGCGGGAATGTCAAGTTACAATCCAGGGCAACAATATTCGTAAGTACCACTAATTAGTTACGTCGTGCAAAAAAAAATCATTATAAGCATAAAAAGTAACGTAAATGCATTCTATAACGTTAACTTATTTATATTAAGAATAATTAATCTCAAAATAACAATTAAAATTTCTTAATGGAACTATATATTCATAAAATATATGTTCTATGTTAAAATTGTAAAACATACAGTTTTTGAAGGTTTGGTTGCATTTTAATATTTCAAAGACATTTTAATTGTTAATTTTATGGAACCCGGAGGTTCATTGCCACCTTACCTGAGCCCGCCATTCAACCCTATTCTGTGCTAACTCCCTCCAACAATTCCTTGCAAATCCTACTTCCCTTAAATCTATCCTACTATTGTCCTCCCATCTACATCCAGCTCTTCCAAGTGGTTTCTTCCCTTCGGATCTCGCAGTCAATATTTTTTAGACACTTTTTCCTCCCCCATGTGCGCAACATGTCCAGCCCATTTCATCCTCCGTGTTTTAATTAGGCCTATCCTTACTGTATCAAGTGACGAGTACAGGTTATGAAATACGTCGTTATGGAGTTTTCTGCAGTCCTCATTTTCATCACTCGTAGGCCCATTATAGAACTGCGCAACAAAAAATAAATTCAAGTCCTTTTATTCCTAATCTAGTGGACATCATTTTCTAGTTGAAAATATGTTTATGATTCTTTGAAAATGGATAGGTCTATGACATACACGATTAAAGTAAAACAAGTAAAGTGTTCCCTATACAGCCCAAGGAGACCCCGAGGGTTCCAGGAGGTTGAGGCTCCCAGATTTTTAGACATTCGGTACATGAAGGTGGTAAGGTTGTCAGCCTTATGCACCGGCCGCCTTTGCCCACAGGAATGCTTCTGGTACTCATTTCTGATAGAGGCTGAGTCGACATCAGGGCCATAGTGCCACCAGAAAGATTAGGCCAATTGAAAAACTCCGACGACCTCATTGGGGATCGAACCCGCAACCTTCCGGTTTGTAGCGCAACGCCTAACTACTACGCTACGGCGTACCCCACACGATTAAAGAGTAACTTACTTCCAAATTAAATTCAGGTTATGTAAAATTTAATATATATATATAGACCGCCGGCGTGGTCTTGTGGTTAGCGTCGGCCAGGGTTCGATCCCCGGTATCTCCTCGATTTTTCTGAGGTAGGGAGGCCTGGCAGGGGTGCACTCAGGCTCGTGATTCAAATTGAGGAGCTACTTGACAGAGAAGTAGCGGCTCCGGTCATGAAAACCACCATTAACGGCCGTGGGTTTCGGCATACATGCCCCCAATCTGCCTTTTGTAGATGACGCAGCGGTTTGTGGTAGGCCAAGTCCCTCCAGGAATGTAGCGCCACGAACTTTAGTTTTTTTAGTTTAGTTTATATATATACAAAATATTTCACCAACATTTTTAAAGGAAACAGTTTTATAAGAAACGTTTGATAATTTAATGACGTAAGAAGTTCATGGAAAATACTGTACTGTGTAATGAAAATAAAACTAACAGCGTGTATACAGCTACACCAGAAAGTAACGCTGCAAATTTAAATGCTCTAACGGGGTCAGCAAGTCTAGCATTTCTATATTTTGCCGCTACATGGTTCACTGTACTCTAAGTTTACCGCATATCACATAGCCTGATGTGTGTTTACATTAAATGCCATCGGTGTGGGCTGGAATCGACACTGTTCCCTCCAGGCTGTTTCTACAGGAGTTAAATCAAACATCTGGTTTACTGAAAGAGAGAAACAAGCTTACGTACAAACCCACCTCAGAAATGAATAACAATGAGAAAAAAATATAATACCATCATTCAAATTAAAACAATGAGGTCAATCGTATAAAACATTCATGGTCGATTGAGTAGGTACAAAATAAATATAGCTGCGAGTACTTGAAGCCAAGTGTATTGATCCGTGAGCCAACATGCGGCCTGCCGAAATAAAAACGTCAGCTCACATCACTGATTTAGTAATTAAAGTATACTGCATTGACTCCCAAGAGCACTCATTGTTTGAATTTGCCATTGCTAAAATAATCATTAAAGCTGTTTTTTACATGAGCTCTGGCATTATACTGTCACAATAAAACAAAATTTGTTGGAGATCAGTCTAACGAAACTATGAGAAATCTGCAGCCATTTTACGCTAATTGATGCTGCTAAGGTACCCTCATGTCAGCATTAAACGTGTTTAGATTATCCTGCGAAAAAAGTGCACAACCGATTTCTTAGATACGAGTATAAACTTATGTTCTTCTCCCACATTAACACTTTTAAAATCAAAATATTTCAATACAAAATTCGATTTATTTTCCTGGACAAATCAATTCTATAATATGAAATTGCGTAGGAATAGTAAAAGAATAAATAATAAAAGGATCAAAATTAGAAAGGTAAACGGGAGGAAAGAAAGAAAAGGAAGGAGGAAGAATTAAAAATGAAAGAAAGAAAGAAAGAAAGAAAACGAATTAAGACAAAACGGACTGCTGAACTGCTTGCAGAGTTAACAATATCGCCTTGCACTCCTGACTAGACTACCCGCACATCATTCCTCGTAATTGCTGGCATAGCTTTGTTCCTTATTAGTAGAGTTTACAAATTATATACGAATTGCACGCTTGTTATTCAAATTGGACCGTTTTTATTTTGCATATAACGTCATATTTTGGCCATATTTATAATTTAACATCATAATTCAGTTATAAATTCGGTAAAGGAGCACAATTATACATGTACTACATGGTCGAGTTGAATTTGAAATTTAGTTCATTAATTTAATGTATGTGCCACTTAACTGGTAATGTAAAGGTTAAAATAATGCAACTTTTCACATTTTATAGGGAAACAGCAAACAGGAGAAAATTCTTTAAAAATAGTTCACTACAAGTAAAACTGTAAATCACCAAAGTTGTTAAAAAGTGATTATTCGGTTGATATAAGAATTTAGTGTGTTTAAACGTTTTAAATTGGAACATTCATTTTGTGAAAATACGTTATTTTATTAGGTAATAGTTAGGATTTTTGTGTCATATTCAGTCATTTTAAGGTCATATTTTTAGTCATATTTTCCACTTTTTAAGGTCATAAACATCCGAACCCTACTTAATAGCAAGTAAAAAACATACAGTTTTGGGTGAAATTCATAGGAGAGAAATAGGTGATATTCATTTTTTTCTCACCAATCAATCGTTCTGTAACCTTGTAATCTGGCACGTTATTTATATAGACTACTTCTACAATTGCACACTATTTACAGAATTAATTATACTGTTACAGTTATGGGTAATTATCGTTACAAAATGGCAGCCACGTTTCGTGCACTAAAAT
This sequence comes from Ectobius pallidus, assembly GCA_964059195.1. Lineage (NCBI taxonomy): Eukaryota > Metazoa > Arthropoda > Insecta > Blattodea > Ectobiidae > Ectobius > Ectobius pallidus. The sequence continues at coordinate 159,207,072 of CAXKWD010000005.1, read as the reverse complement.
GCCGTTTCCATGATAATTTCCACAAATGACAATATTTTTGAGTGATTCTTTTCTCTATCTAATTGTATACACCACATGAACATCATCATCTACAATCTTTGCAATATCTACAGTAGGGCCTATAAGTATTTTTAAAGAATCATTTTGTTTTCTTTTTCATATATAGGCCTATATATATAAAATAAACTATTAATGTTAGATGAATGATTTTAGATAGCGTTATTCATATGGTATTAACAAGTACACAGAAAAATAGTCACTCAGAAATATTGATACTGTGGAAGTTGGCAAGGAAACGGCATTTCAGTGAGTGAAACGTGGGTGCCATTTTGTAATGAAAATTACCCGTAACTGTGAGAGTATGACTAGTTTTGAAAATAGTATGCAATTGTAGAAGTTGTCAATAAAGCGTGTGTCAGATTTCAAGGTTGCAGAGCAATTCATTGCTGAAGGGGGAAAAAATTAATTTCACCTATTTCTCACCTATGAATTTCACTGAAAGTAATAATTTTCTAGAAGTCATAATATTTATTGGGTGAAGTAAATCACATTAGTATACAAAAAAAATTATCTTTAACATATAAAAGGTAAAGCGATCCCTGTATGGGCCATGGAGACCCGTAGGGTTTCCAGAAGGTTAAGGCACCCAGATTGTGACATACGGCACATGAAGGTGGAAAGGGTGTCAGCCCTACGCACCGGCCGTTATTTTACCTTCAGGAACATAGGCGTAACCAGGCCGACCATACGGGGGGTTATAACATCCGCGGGGTCTGGGGGTATGGAATACCTCCCAGGGAGAGGGGGGCCCGGGGGTTCTTCCCCTGGAAAATTTAAAAAATTAAGATGCAAAATAACGAGTTTTAAGCTTCCGGGGTCCTCCCCCGGAAAATTTTAAAAATTAAGACGCAAAATAACGAGTTTTTAGCTTCCCACGCTTTATACTTGTATTAAGTAATTTATGGGCAGACTTAAAAAAATTATACAATTTTCCATTTTTAAATCAATGGGGGGGGGGGGTTCAAACCCCCAAAAACCCCCCCTCGGTACGCCTATGTTCAGGAATACTCCTGGTACTCATTTCTGTTACAGGCTGAGTCGACCCAGGACCATAGTGCCAACAGAAGGATTAGGACAATTGAAAAAAAAAATGACCTCATCGGGAATCGAACCCGCTGTGCCTTAACCACTGCACTACGGCGTACCCTATCTTTAACACATAGGTGATAAAAATAATCTTGTTTAGATAGGATAGCATAAAGTTTCGATGACAGATGTGGGATGGATTGTGATCTTTCTGACTAAGTTTCTGGGGGAACTTCTGCAGCTCGTCATGTGATCACATGCGGTTGCTGAAGTGTCAAAGGATATCTGCAACCACGGCCACCCCGATTCCTAGCAAGTGACTTGTTAATACAAACACATGCGCTGATTAAACGCGTCTCTCGTGCTACCTTGATCTGAGGTTTGTCTCTGTTGATAAATATCACGGCCACCTATACACCTCTTCCCGTGCTTATACCGCTTCCAAAGTTGCGTCTGCTAATCGTCATAAGATCACGAGAATTATTCTAAATTCAAAACTTGTTAAAGTCAAAATTTGATGAATTTTCTTTAAAGAAATACATAAAACTGTTCTTTTTTTTGACAGTCAAAGGAAAAAGAAGCGCTTTTAACGAACGATGATATTAATTATAAGGAGAAAACTATACAATTGAGTGGTATAAAATTATAACACTCCAGGGCAACCAACGTTGTCTTCACATGGAAAATACTCTTTTACTTAAAAATGTTTGCATACTAGCAGGTGCCCGCGGCTTTGCCGACGATAATTATTTCGAAGTTATAATGAATCAGCTAAAAATCCGGCTTTGGAGTGCATTCCACGATTAGAAAGCGACTCTTGAAAAAAAAAAAAAAAAAAGACCTCAGTTTCGAATTCCCTGGCCCAGAAAACCCCTGCATAGTGAGTTCCGTTCAAATACTTCTAATGCATTATCCCTCTTCCGTTTATCTATAGTGTGTTAAACATTTCAGATGTCTGCATGCCTTGACTTTATAAACAAACTAATCGACCAGAGTGAGCTCACAGAATCGATAATTCCATGCGATATATTGAAAAAATCGCGATGCTTTTATTTTCAAGTTATGACAAAAAAAAAAAGCAAAGCCCCTTGCAATTGATTTGACAATTAAAATGAATTACTGAAAACTGATGTTTTGACACCGCAAAAAATTCATATTTTCTAAAAGTTTTCACTCATAGCTCGCGAACGAAAGCGAAAATTAAAAATCCGGCTTCGAGGTGCATTCGACTACCCTTCAGACCATCTATGTTTAAAATTTCAGATCTCTGCATGCAGTAGACAACAACCAAATTGATTATCTGTGACGAATGTATTTTATTAATAAGATCTCTCTTTATCCCGGTATTGAAATAATTAAAACACAATATATTCACTAAGCAATGCATTTTATAAATTAATACATCAAATTCGAGACATAGTCATAACCAGGGCCCGGATTCTAATGACATGTCGTCTTTTTGTTGATGTTGCATAGACATTGCCAACTTGTAGATAAATCCTAATCATGGCCTCTAGATTATAGAAATACATTTTTACCAGGTTATTTTTTGTCATTTTATGCAATTTTATATTTTTAGGGCATTTATTTCAATTTTAGGTCATTATTTTGTTATTTTCGTGCCATTTTCTTCCTTATTTAGTCATTTTCATGTATTTACATTGAGTGTATTAACTTTTTTTCGTCGTTAGCGGTGCTGTCTTTGAAGTGTATTTTGTTTAATGCAAGAAGGAAAAATTCGGCGTTAAAGTGTTGACATGTCTCAGTCGGAAATGAGAATAAAAGAAATGCCAAAATTTTGAATTATATTACAATTGTTATTAGATTGACTTGGCACCAGAGTCTGCCACATGCTTGGATTTGAGAGTGCAAACTACTGTTTACCCTCAATAAACTATAATATAATCCGGCAGACCACAAAAGGAAATGCCGAAGTTTGACTCGCCAGTGTCTCAGTGCCAGTATAAATTTCCGTGGGAAAAGAACAATCATAACATTACAGTTATTTACAGTTTTTACAATTATGTACAAACTAGTCTTTAACTTTGTGTGTACAATAATTTTATAAACAAAATATAAATTTTTAGGTCATTTTTTATAATTATTAAGTCATTTTCTTTAAAATTCAGGGTAATTTAAAGGTCATTTTTCAAACAATTTTAGGTCATCAGAAACCGGACCCTGATTGTTACAAATGCAACCCGTGAAGTTATGGCCGATTTCATATTCACTGTGACGTCACAACTGAAATCAGGTGACGTTAATTTAAAAAACTGTTAAAAAAGCGTCCTTACAATTAGAATAAAAGCCATTCTGATTTCGCTAAATGACCAATGGAGAACTTGTGTGAGGGAAAAATGAATAATGGATGATCATGATGCCACCTGAGTGAGCAGAGCTTGCAGAATCGATAAACTGACCTACTGACATTAAAGCAATAAGTCTGCACCAACGCTTTTTCTGTTAAACCCAGAATACAATAGAGGGCTCCAAAATGTCATACACATAGAATCAATAATGAAACAAGTTCAAAACAGATGAGGAACGCGATGATATTGAAGGAAAACAAAATAGTACCTACTCCAACTAATACAAGAACAACTTTTTGAAATACTGGAGCAATAGCTGCTTCTGGTGGAATATTCAAGTGTATTCAGAAAGATGAGAAGCTAGCGTAAGTAATGAAATAGTACAACAAAGGAGGTCACCAGAAGTAAAAGAAAAACAATAGTTTCTTTTTGAGATACAGAAGTATTAACAGAAATAAAACCAGAAAATACACGAATTCTTTGGAATATAAAATAGAATGTCTGTTCAAGGCAGCACAAAATAGAATCTTTCCAGACGGTGAACAAAAACAGTGTGTGGAAATAAATAACTTTTTAGCACACGCTCTGCAAAACAGCTGCTTGTTGGACTGTTAACACGCCGAAAAGTAGCACTTTACCAGCCCAGGCCGGTAAAGTCGTCATGGCAACTGAAAAATCCAGATGGCAATAACCAGTCATACCAACTGTAACAGGGTTTGAAACAAAATATTTGACCATAACACAACAAATATAAGGCAACACTGTTTTTTTTACGTTAATAAGAAATTTTACCAGGATTTTTTTGTTGTTTATTAAACACTTAATAATATAACAACAAATTCAGGCCTAAGATAAAATAGCTTTATTATTCTTAAGTAACCCGCATTGCCTTCTTCCCTACATCTGCATTTCTAATTGATTCATAGCATAGGATTCAGGCAGCTGGGAGAATATGGGGTCAACAAATGGCTGACTATGCCTTTTGTAATAAATAATTATACGGTATTTTTATTTAATTTCATATAATTTACGGAGCTTTCAATAAATAATATTGTATGTACTCAACCAGTATTTCGTCTATATATAAATATAATATGTCCACCACTGTGGCGTGGCAAAGGGGATGCGTTAGCTCCTCTCGCGCAGCGGGCCCGGGTTGGAATCCTGGTCGGGACAAGTTACCTAGGTGGGGGTTTTCCTCACCTGTAAGACAAATTTCGGGTAACTTTAGGCGCCTGTGGTCACCATATACCATTATCATCTTCATCCCATCCTCGCCTTGTTTGGAGTGAGTTTGTGAGTGAATGGTGTGTCTCGTCCTATGTGTTCGTGTTGTCTCGGAGGTGGCCCCGGTATTGGGCTGATCACTCATCCGGGGAGGCCCTCCCTGTCCTTGTTTGGTCAAAAAGTATGTACGTGATCCATAGATAATCCCTCTCCCGACAGGTCGCGGCCCTGTAAGGCCCGGGTGGCTTGGGTAGCTTATAACCTAAAAGGGAGAGGTAAAACTACGACAAAGACAGAAAGAAATATAATATACTAGATTCGTCCGCTAAAGCACTATTTTGCGTACTTGACATATAAATAGCTATTACTGTACCTTGTCCTGTACTTTTGTCCGCCGGCGTGGTCTTGTGGTTAGCGTCGCTGACTACAGATCCGTCGGCCCGGGTTCGATTCCCAGGTACCTACTTGGATTTTCTGAGTTAGGGAGGGGTAGGGGTGCACTCAGCCTCGTGATTCAAAATTGAGGAGCTACTTGATAGAGAAGTAGCTGCTCCGGTCAAGAAAACCACCATTAACGGCCGTGGGTGTCGGCATGCTGACCACATGCCCCCCAATCCTGCCATCTGCCTATGGGAGATGACGCAGCGGTCGGGTGGTAGGCCAAGTCCCTCCAGGGATGTAGAGCCACGGAGTTTAGTTTTAGTTTAGTTTAGTCCTGTACTTTTACATGAAAATTAAAATGTTTCTTACAACTTCTTTCCGAACATTTTATTACAAATGAAGAGTCCACTGCAAAAGGGGGGAATGTCACTTTTTTTTCGTTTTGCGTAAAATGAATTTTAAACTTTAAAACCATACCACACTATATTAAACAAAAAGAAGTGGTTCATTTTTTTTCACATAACTGAACACACATTTCTTTATTGATTCTTAACAAAATGAAGCACTTCATACTCCGTCTTCATTATCAAAATAATTTCTTTGTTAACTGATGTACGAAAATAAATTACAAAAAGGGGGAATGTCAGGTAACTGAACTAATACAGTATGTTCATTTGTCAGGCTTCTTCCTATGAGATAGTGCATTGTAATATTCTCTTGCTTCTGGACTACAGAACTACTTTAGTTGTTGCAAATCACTGAACTTTTCCCATGAAATTTGTAATAAATCTGAAACAGAGATACTGTAAGTAATGTTATCACTGCTTATGAGCTGTTCATGGAATCACTAAAATTTAAGTGCAGTAAAGTGATAAAGCTTATGAGGCAGCACAAACTCTCCACTCTGTAGTTGAATATTCTTCTCTTGTGTCAGTGGGCTGTTAATGGGAACCATGACTGAAGTTTCCCATAGTCCATTCCATGAAGATCTGTGCTTCACCAGACGAGGATACTTATGGTTCAGTAATAGGTCTTGTTGCTATCGGACAGGTCTTGCTGAACATCGGAGTCAAGTACAATGTCCAGTTCCTTAGCATATAGCTTGATCTACATGTACGACATGGTAAGGAGATGGCTTCATGCGAGCACTCTCAAATACTGCTATTCAGTGTTCTGGCAATTCAGCTGGATATCTTTGGTTAATGAGTGCCATGTTATTAATTACTATATTATGACAAAGAAAAAGTCGGCATTAATCATTGAAGCCACAACAAAAAATGGTCACTTACTGCAGTGATACCAACATTAATAATAATGTTGCCTAATGCAATGCAGCAAACACATGACATTCCCCTTTCTTGCTCTGTTTTCCTATGACATTCCCCCTTCTTGTGTAGGAGTCAAAACTTTAAACTTCTGTCTGTGAGACACTATCATCTTTTTTGTAATGCATTTAAGGCTATGTTATTCTACTCCATTTGGTCTATCATAATACACATTTATCTCAGTTTTCACAAAATTTTGACATTCCCCCCTTTTGCAGTGGACTCTTCAAATGTAAGACAAACTACTGTATGGCATAGGTTACATTATGAATTTAAGGGTTAAAGAAATATTATAGTGTATTTTACTCCTGATATAATGTTTGGAATATTCTTCAGTACAATGTTGAATTTCATAAAGGCTATAAAACATACAGATCTATATGTAATCGAAATAGCTAACATGTATCCTGGATTTTCAATAACCCAGTAAAACTCACAGCAATAAAAATGGTAATATTGTAAAAGTCCAATAGAATCTTGTATGTGAGTTTCCGCAGTAAAAATCTGTGTTATGTTATGTGAGCTGCAATAAAAATTATAATTCCCCGAGGATTTTTCCACTACATCACAGCAACATTAAACTCTGCATACTCTAAACTGCACCCTATTTTCCTCATTACGCCCAGGGCCCTGTTTCATAGAACTTGCGAATAATATTAGTTAATGGGAGATGGTAGTTATCAGTATCAAAAAATCGATTTTTCTTTCTTAGGCTCATGTAATAGAGCATAGTTTTTCGAACATTTTGGTATATAGGTCTTATATGTTGCATTATTATTAAGCCAAGCAGGGCGACCTGGAGCTTTCTAAAATGGATAAAATACCATAAGGCACGTCATTTTCTTTTCGCTCTCCTGTAAAATGACATTTTTTGTACTTCAGGTACCATTCTCTGAAAAGCTATTCATGCTAAAATAATGAAACTTTCAGGAATTCATTATAGACGGATGACAAATCTCCCTTAGCAGAATTATGGGAAAAGTCTTGACTATACAGAATTTTCAACTATTTTTATTTTTAAAAAAGTATTTTCTTAGTCGTGAAGTTTTCTTGCAGTTTTCATGTAGTAATATTGTACATATTAGACTGATTGTGCTAGGGTAAATAGTAGTACCTATTGTTAGTAAGTTCCCAAAGTTTCACAAAAATCTAATTTACAGAAATTGAATAAAGCGTACCTATGTCAAGGGAAGTAACTGTAAGACAAAATTATCACCTATGTGTTAAAAAATTCTTTCCTACCAAACAGCGAGTTATAGAACAACCATTCTCTGCTTATTTTAAACGGCAGAGTGCACTTGCAAATAATAAAAAAATTCAACTAAATCTGACTCTTAACACCTGAGTTATGGCTTCTTCAACATACGCTATATTTTCTATCATTTTGCTTGCGGTAACTACCATCTCCCATTAATAATATTAGAACTTATAATATTATTAAATTAGTTATCAAAATCTTGTTTCATAGAGATAAGAACACTACTCATAAAATCTCTTCACTAATATTATTAGTTCATTAGTCAGCTGACCGATTGGTAGGTTATGTATGGATTGCTGTTGTGTTTTTCCCTTCTTAGTCTTTTTGTAAATACTAGTTCAAAGCTGCACGGCCTAAATATATCTTCATAAATTAACAAATAATAACTAGCTCTAAGAAATTAATAAATCTGCCAGGCACTTATTCAAGAAAGCAGTAGGCTTATATAATAAAATCTAACCTAAAATCCTATAAACTTGTTATGAGTTAGCCTATGACAAAAATCTCTTGATAGTGCATGTAAGCTTTTTCTAAATTCATAATTAAATCAGAGTGAATCATTTCCCTCAAATTTAAGATCACGAAATCTGAATTGCATGGGTCTGAGAATAACTTACTGGTCCAAATACACTTATAGAAAAACACCTAATATTATTAGTAAATTTTATTAGTTTTGGAGTATATGAAACAGTTTATTATTAATATTAGCAATATTTACTAATAATTCAGAGTCATGAACTTATAACTAATATTATTAGAAAACATTCTTATGAAACAATAGACTAATAATAATAACTAAAATTATTATGTATTTGCTAATAATATGAGTGTAAAAGTTTTATGAAACAGAGCCAGGGGCACATCCAATGATTTTTTATTAAATTTTATATTTTCAACACACTGAAATGTATTTGTCGTTTTTGCAGTGAGTTCAAAATTGGCTTTTTTTCCCTTTGAATTTAACATTCTGTATAATGCTTATATGGGTGATTCTTCAAATACGGGAAAATTTGCGTTCCGGAGTGATATTTCCCTTCAAATTCAACTTAAAAAAAAAATTAAAATAAAAGTTTGTTTCTACTACTCCCATACTACAACTATCAGTTTGAAATGTCACTAACTTTAAATTCTGATATTCCAAAATCGAATTTAATTCAATGGAATGTCATCCACATGCCCTGTCCCAAACCTCGGTTTTGTATATGCTAATGCATTTTTCCACAAAACAAAATGTTATTTCCTTTTCAACTTTTTTCCTGTCAATGAGTATGAATGGATGAAGAATATTAACCCCTAAAAAATAAAATGAAATAAAATTGTCACCCCACCTAATGAACATAAAGAATGTCCCAAGGGTTTTTGGTCATCCACATGGCTGAATAGAATGGCATTTTTTCTGCAGAAATGAGAAATTTGTAAAACTGGCAACAGTGTTAGAAAGCCAACAGGGCAGCTTGTGGTTGAATTGTAAGGTTGAATTTTGCTTGCTTACTAACAGTTTGGGATTAACAAAGGACTTTGTATCATTTTCAAGGAAAACGTTTTTATTCCCCGTCATTAACATGGCTTCTAGAAAGTAGGCAGAAAGTGAATATTAATTAATTTTGATTATGCACTATGATAAACCTTCCAATTCAAAGTACCTGACTGAAGTTGAGCCTACAGAGGTTTAGAAATGGCTTGCTGAGACCACTTAAACTCCTTTTTTGTCATCCACATGCCTGATTTTTGTGTCATCCCCATGTCTCATGAAGGGGTATGTGGATGACTCTCAAGTCATGTAGATGATAAATGTAGGATACTATTGTGTTTGCGGTGTCTGTGATCTGTACTTAAGATCTTAAAACTGATTAAATGAATTTCTGCTTGAGTCCCCCCCTCCCCCAAAACCATAAAAACACAGTCTCGTTAAAATTACATTAATTCCGGAGTATGCACACAAATTTGCAAATTTGATGCAAAATCAACTGAAGTATGCTGAGACAAATATGAAATCACATAAAGAAAAACAGATTGTTGCCAAAGTTAGTCATTAATGTGGCCTTCTGCCATCCACATGTACACGGATGTCATCCACATGGCTTTAAAAAAATTAAGAAATTAAAATAAATAAAAATATAAACATTTAAGCTCTGGTGGTGTCATATTATAATCAAGTAACCCCTGAAGTATTTTTGTGATTTTTTTTAGATTCTTTAAACAAAGTAAAAAATTTTGATTTTACACACTCCAAATTTTCCCGTATTTGAAGAATCACCCATATGCATACTTGTCCTATTTGCAAGGCAATAATGTATGTTTTCAGTCAGTTCATTAAAACAATTGTCGGCCGCGGTGGCCAAGAGGTAAGCGTGCCCGCCTTTAGATCCGAAGGTGTAGGTTCAAACCCGGCCGTAGATTTACGGCACATAAAAGAACTCCAAGCCTAAATTAGAGCATCTGGACAAAATTTCTCGACCCTTTCACGTCCAAATAATACCTTCGTTTCCGGGGGGCTGTCCACCTGTCCCTCTGCCTTCTCTCGGAGAATAAGCGTAACAAAATTCGCGTAGGTAATAGAAACCTGCAATTGGAGGCCGTACGCTAGGGGAAAAAGGAAACCAGAGAGATTAAAAATTGCGATACTACCGATATATCCCACATAAATTACTTGGGGTCTTTATCACCCCACTGGTACTCAATGTAACAGAGATATCTGGTAGTAAGAAGGTTCAAGAGAAATACTATTACGTGGACCACATAAATCTGTGACATAAAGAACTAGAGTATCACGCTTTATTTACGCGTGATATACGTAATTGCCTCGCGAACGAGCTATCTGGTTGTGCGCTGTTGCAATTCTTTGAAACCTTATAACTTAATTATCGAAAAAACCATAAACGTAATAAAAAACACAAAGTAAGTTGTGATATGTGATATGAACTCCTTCCCCTTTCATTTGCGAAGTTATACCCCTTACAGTATATGCATACAGTGTATGCCAGGGCCCAGGGCCGTGGAGAGAAAGTAAGGGCCCCAGGGATAATTTTCCCGGGCCCCCTTCAAATATTAAATTCACCACTGAAACCCAACCTCGCCCTTTATAATGTATGCAACAAAAAGATTATGCAATGATATTACATAATTATTAAGTGCCAGAATGGTACCGGTACTTTTGAGATTGTATGGTAGACGGGAAAATATCTGTCTGTCTGTCTGTCTGTCTGTCCGTGTGTCTGTAAGCGCGGTAACTCAAATATGCTTTACCGGATTTTCATAAAACTTGGTATATGTATCAAAATTAATCTTTTGAAAATTATTATTTTAAGCACCGAACGTTAGTGAGGCCTACCGTAGAGTCCAAAAGAATTTCTGCTTCTACTTTTCAAAAATAGCAATTTTTCTTCAAGAATAATCCGTTTCAGATTAACTGATTAATTCCGTGTCACCGTTCGTTAAAGGACAGGGCAATGGAGTTAAAATAAACACACAAAACATAACGTAAGCTGCTTATTGACTTATAGCCAATTTTATTTTAGAGTAAATTTAGAAGATAAAAAATAAAACCTGGTCTGCCGGACCCCCTTTTGGGAGCCGGGCCCCGGGGCTGCAGCCCCGGCTGCCCCTCCCTCTCGTCGGGCCTCTCAGGGCCCACAATGAACCCTCTCAGATCCATCATTGGTGGGCTAGAACAGTGCTAAGACGCTAAATCGACTTAACAAATACAGCTTTAGTGGCACGGTGTTTTAACAACTACTCAGACGAATCCAACCGCTAAAACTGGTCCAGTCGCATGACAGCGGAAGGGCACAAAGATCATTCCCTGTTTACCACAATAATTAATTGGTGAACACCAATATCCCCGGACTACCGTCTCCGCCAAAATCTCCAATAAATAAACCTTTTCGCGGCTACTGACTTATAAATTCGTTACTTAAAAAAACGTACGAAAACGGAAATATAAGATTAGCAGAATAATACCATATGCAGAATGTGAACAATTTTATTCTTTCATTATGTTTGATATTGGAGGAAACCCGATATGTTGCTGAAATTTTCCTCAGTCATTTCAAATTTAGTGCCCGGTGGTGTTTTCACTTGAAGATTATTTATATATTTATATATAAACTTAGCCATCAAAAGTCTGAAAAAGTAAATTGGGATCATTTGACCCTACGTTTCTCTCCATTCGAAATTTTAATATAAATAGTGAAATGTAAAAACTATTTCAATCTTATTCAAGATACAAATAAGAATGAAATTGTAAAATTCAAATATCAAATATTATTATACGAGGTGCGAACATAAAGTAAGTTTTCCTGGGGCTGTTTACAGTTAAACAAAACACAATTTCAAGAAAATAATTATTGCAACAGAGACAGCTAGTGTTCAGCTAATTTTCAACACATTCGCCACCTGGATTGAAACATTTGTCTTACTATTGCACCAACTTTTGAGTACCTGTGTCGTAGAAGTGAGCCGCCTGGGATTTGAACCACCGTGTGACAACCACTTTCGCCTATTTGTCATTCTATGTCATTTCGTGAGGTGTAGGAAAAGATGAAAATCACTGGGAGCGAAGTCCGGGCTGTAGGGTGGATGTTTAAACACATCCCAGCCGAACTTCTCCAGCAGTATCAATTATGATTATATTTTATATCTGAATAGTAAAACATAAAAAGTTAATGGCTCTGGTATAATGATGACGCACATGTGCGGAAAGGAGTTCAGTAAGTTAGATTACCGGAAACTGGGTGCAGTATATTCAGGTTTCAAGAATGATAACATGCAGGGGAAGTGGATGGAAAAAACCAAAGTCGAGAAGCAGACTTTTCCTACGACTATTCCAACCATACGCCGCGTGTTTGATATTGACCAATAACGTTTAGCAATTCCTCGGATATAGACCAATCATGACCGTTCCTTCCTCGTATCGCAAGGATGAAATTTATCTGATAAAACGTCAGCTCGTTACTGGACACGTAAGGCATCAACGTGCGGTGATTAATACGTCACATTCTGCCATGAGCAGTATGAAAACACATAAATTTATACAACATAATTTGTTTGGAAATTTAAATAATAGAAACGTACATTGATTAAAAACACAATTTCGATTCGGTGCAAGCCAGTTCGTGTGTTTTTATTCTGTTCTGCTATTAGCTTACCTGAATTAAGTTAACTATGTCTTATATGCACAATTGGTAGCACTGGTCACACCATGAACAAGGTAACTCGAATCGTAGCACTGGTCAACAACAAGGACATATAACTCAAATCGATTCATGGATGGTTGATTCATAGTATGCCGTGAACTCGCAGCTGTTAGTTTGGTTTTTCTTATATAACAAAGCACGAAAGTAATTATTATTTGTATAATCCGTTAAATTTTTATTCGTGGAATAGTCTTAATAAATCCAACCCGAGTTGACGAGTTTCATAAGATAAATTTGCTCGTTCTGCTCAGTCACAAATCTATCGATAAACTCGTCACTCTCGATAGTCTCTTCATCCCTCAACAATGTTTCTATTTTTCCTCATGCATATACAGTGGCGTACTAAGGGGGGTGCGAATGGGGCGGCCGCACCGGGCGCCGTAAAGAAGGGGGCGCCAAAATTGAAAAAAGTATTTTTTTAATATAACAAAAAATAATTTTGTCAGGCAAAATGTCAGGTTTTATTGGTCAAATTTTCTTTATTATTTTGTTAAATACTGCAGTAATATTATTTAGAAATGAAATAAACGTTTTGTTTTAAACTACAATATTTATAGACAATACGAAATAGGTCGTGGGCGTCGAGCACACAGGAAAAGTTTACGGTGTAATTTAGCAATTTTAGAGTATCAATTGAACGTGGTGTGGCTGCTACTATAGACTTCAACTCTATTATAAATAAGTTTGCATCCATCAAGGCTAGGAAGGCATATTTTAAAGATGTTTTTATGACTCTGAAACTTCTTTTTTTTTTCTCTCTCAAACAAACTAAACTTATAATACTTACAGTTTTATTTCATTCATATTTTTCTCTTTATAATGTGTTAAAGTAACATACTACTTATTAAAAATAAATAATTGTGAACATTAAACTGTGTTTAAATTAAACTCATTGAACCTTGAACCTTTTAGTGTTGGGGGCGACTACCATCTAATTAGCCCAGGGCGCCAAGTAGCCTTGGTACGCCACTGTGCATATATGATTAGTTTATCCTTTAACGTCACATCAACGCACTTTTATGCAAACAATTTCTCTCATCTAGGCCTATGTGAGAAAAGGCACTTTTGCATGTAGGAAATAAAACTATCCGAAATAAGATCTGTGATAATAATTCAGGATTGGGAGTTCTTATAGGAAGTAGTTCCAATTACAACAAGTAGAAGTTGTAATAAGACCATTCTGTTGTAATAACTTCCCAAGTAATGCAAGCTTAATCCGATTAACCAGTACTTTTACATCGGCTCCGATTTTTGTAACGCGAGAGAACAGACCAAACAAAGAGAATTCAAAGCAAGAGGGATGATAAATCACGCTATTTCCTTTGAATGCGTAGCTTATGGCTACGTGAACATAAAATAAACCCTTGGTAATTCGGAATAAAGGGCTGAAGTAAGTAGTACGGATTAAAACACAGGGCACTTTCCGCATAACAAAATACGAAAGTTTCTAGGCATATGGAAATTGCAACAGTAGGCTGAGACTAAAACAACAGAAGTGCGTTTATACATAAAAGATAATTGCATTTGTTTACTAGCCTCTAGCTCTTACCGCATGTTTATTTCGTGGTTGGTTTGTTTGTTCTGTTTGTTGATTCCTTGAAATAGTGTATTCATTTGTTACAAAAATACGCCATCGTTTAAATGTAGATTTTACAATTATCGTAGGTAATGAATGCCATTGGTGATTTGGAAATTGTTGATAAATTCAAGACGGATGAAGTTGCAAGAAGATTCCAAGTCAGGAGTAGAATTTATAAGGACTATTTAATGAATAATTATTGAAATATTTTAAAATTGAATTATTTGAACAGCATTTTAGATTGAGACATTACTATTGAAAGATATTCATGCCATATAATGTGAACTTTTTTTTTTTTTACAGAACACGATCCTATACCGGGTGGAAACCCAGTACTTAATACACATATATTTATTCAAAAAATGTTTGCAGAAATATTGAAAATACGAGGGCCATACACAAAGTAAGTTACCCTAGGGCCGTTTACAGAAACAAAACAAAATTTCATGGAAATATTTATTGCAACAGATTTAGCAAGTGTTCAGCTGTTTTTCAACATATTCACCACCGGAATTGAGACTTTTTCATACCGTGACACCAACTTAAGAATACATGTGACGTAGAACTCTGCCACCTGGAATTTGAACCACTGTGTGACAACCATCTCCGCCTCTCTGTCATTCTCTGTCATTTATTGAGGTGTAGGAAAATATGGAAATCACTGGGAGCAAGGTCCGGGCTGTAGGGTGGATGTTGAAACACCTCCCAGCCGAACTTTTGCAGGAGACTTGCAGGGAGATGTTGAAGTGTTTATATTTCAATGGTAAGTTTACTGAACTATTGAATACATTTCCGTGATATTTATAATGTTCATTCCTGAACAGACATAGCCTTAATTTACTATATTTAAGGAATAGGCGTACCGCGCTTTGCGTGAAGACATGCGAAATGAATGTGCATATCCCCAATGCAGTCTTCTCTTTGTGGGAAACTGAAGCTTAGGAATCGGTTTGCATATGCTTAGGGTAGAGATTCTCATGCGAGTGTATTATGCCAGATTTTTAACACATACATCATCCTAACAGGGAAAAAGTTGGGTTTAACATTCTGTTTACATTTTGCTGCACACGTATAATTCATGAAATCATTAAATCACAAACAGCGCTTTTTTTTTTATTTGAAGAGAAGTATCAGATTAAACAACAGAGGGTGTGGGGGGGGGGGGAGGGTTATCGAGTGTGCATGCCACATTCATCATAGGGAAAGGCCATCATTTCACATTGAATGCAGACGGGTCCTACACTTAACAGCCAGTAATGAGTTTGTCATATTGACGATTACATGTGTCACGGCTTATTGGATAATTGTGGCGGCTGACTGCCTGCGAGCCAAACTATACAATGAACACATCCGTGGAATTAGACTGGCATTTGTAACCCCCCCCCCCTCCCCACAATCCCAAACTTCCTTTGATTTTATTGTCCAGAATTCCAGATGCGGGGTTATCGTGTTCCACCATATCCGACCTTTATGAAACCTTTGAAGTCCATTGTTTTATAATAAACTGTGTATATATCTGTGTGGCTGTAGTAGTTCTGTTGCTGCTCACAAAGAGTGGATAGCATTACTAATGCAGTAGCGACATTTTCATTCGAATTTCCACAACCCAGAATCTAACAGTGATACCAAATTAGGATTTATATAACTGCATAACCAACTACTGAATATTTTATTTCTCACAAGGGAATCTCACAAACCTCCCCTCCGATATTAACTACACAAGAGCAAGTCAATAAATATCCGCATATAATTTCTATAATTTAATGATTTTAACAACAACAGAGACCTAACAAGTACGTTTGTCAACAATATTTTTTCCCCCCGGTTGTACTATATGGATGTGAGACATGGTCGCTTACTCTTCGCGAAGAACATGATCTAAGAGTGTTCGAAAATAGGGGGCTTAGGAAAATATTTGAGCCTAGGAGAGATGAAAATGGGGACTGGAGAAAACTGAATAACGACGAGCTTCATAACCTGTACTCGTCACCGGATATAGTAAGGGTAATTAAATCACGGAGGATGGAATGGGATGGACATGTTGCTCGCATGAGGGAGGAAAGACATATCTAAAAATATTGACTGGGAGACCCGACGGGAAAAGACCACTTGGAAAAGACCTAGACGTAGGCGAGAGAACAATATTAGGATAGATTTAGGGGAAGTAGGATTTGATAGGGACGGTTGGATGGAGTTAGCACAGAATAGGGTTGAATGGCGGGCTCAGGTAAGCGCGACAATGAACACTCGGTTTCTATAAAATAGATAATATTCCTTTAGCTTGCTTAGGAATTGTCTATTGCCTTTGAAAGAGTTACCGTACCATAATGGAAACCTGAAGTTTCTGCATCCAGTGCGAGTAACCTAGTCTACCTGCATTTTTTTTTTACTTCTTTTCAACTCACTACGTCATTATATAAAATCCTCTAAGTGTTCTTTTTTATTGCAGACATTGTATAAATGACATCTTCCAGATGAATTTCAATCTTACCTGTGTCGTTACTTCTTTTTTATTTATTAATATCAAATACAATATTAGAGTGTAGTTGTTAATATTAACTTACTATTTAATTAATCCAGTTTGAGTCTTTTTAAGATATTCTAATGAACAAATCTACGAGTCTTTTTTTTAATAATCTTGTTTCTTTAGAAAGTATGAGATTTCAAGTGTTTGTATACGTCTAATTGTAGACGTTTATTAAAAAATTAAAAAGATAATACAGTCACAATATCAAAATTTCATCTGACAGGTAGATAGAATGGTCATTACTCCGGAAGCAGTCAACCTATTTGGTCCAAAAGTAATAGAGTTCTTTCCATGGACGTTATAAAACTGTATACCAAGTCTTGAGAAAATCCGATCAAGCTATTTGAGTTATCGCGCGTACAGACACACGGACAGACATTTTCCCGTCCCCCACACGATCTCAGAAAATACCATTCTGGCACTTAATAAAGAAAACAAGGGCGTCTGTATATTCACGTTCGCTTGGCATAGGTAATTGGTTAATCCGACTGTTCTACCATCATTGAAGTTTATGTTCTTACTTCACCAACGTTTTTGTTCTTAATTTTATTAACATTCTTCTCAACACTACTTCTTCTTCTTCTTCTCTCTCTCTCTCTCTCTCTCTCTCTCTCTCTCTCTCTCTTTCAACGTCCTTTTCGACTTTTTGATCGTGATTGATGTATTTCGGCGATGCTCTTCTTACTCAGTTTGCTATGGCAACCGAGCAAAGCCACTTCAATTAATTTAACAAGTGAATATCGGTCTACTTGTAAACAACAGCTAAAATATTACCATTAGATACGAATGGTGTATATTTTAGATGAGGAAACAGCAGAAGGCCTATTGTAAGAGGGTTGGAAGTTTAATAGTGGCACCAAATCTATAACATCAAGGTGAATTACAGTAAGTTCAAATCGCTTTTTTCGGATGTTGGTTGGATATCCAGCATACTTCAGAGCAAATATGAGTTTTCTATCGCCTTCACCAGGGTTGGAAAAAACATGGTTTTTAAAAGAACAAAAAAAAAAAGTTTTTTTTTATTAAAACATTTTTTTTGTTTAAAACGTTTTTTATGTGAACAACAATTTTGGTTGTTTTAACGTGTTTTTTTAAAAGGTTTTTTATGTTTACAACAATGTTGTTTGTTTAAAAAAAAGTTTAAATTGTTAATTTTGTTTAAAACAACCATTTTAATGTATAGGGCCTATTATATAGACTACGGTACAAGTATAAAGTTTTATAAGGAAGTTTCTTTCCTTATAATTTAGATGTACCTGATGAAGGCCTAGTGGTTTGGGTCGAAACGTCGTAATATTAATAAAAAAAGATATGTATTGTGAATTTAATATTGTTTTGTGTATAAGTTTTATTGTGCATACAATGGAAAAGGACTACCTGCAATTTTATATATATATATATATATATGTAAAACGTATTAAACAAACTTAAAAAAGCACAAGCACTTGTTTTAAACATGTTTTAAACACTTGTTTTAAACGTTTTGTTTCAAACATTCCAACCCTGGCCTTCACAGTAACCAGAAGAAATGGAGCTGGCCCTAACAATCGGTCTAAAATTAGTTTGGATCTGACAGAAAGCTAATGATTAAAAATAATTCAGTAGCTTAAAATTATTCTTGATTCATAATGATATTCAATAATATAATGAACTGTTTCAAGATTGGTTAAACAATTTTAGTCATTATGATGAATGATTGAGTGTAATGCATGATTGAACATCCGCCGGAAGGAAGTGAAGGACAAGTGACAGGCTTTGACCCATCTTTCTCCTTTTTGGTATGGAATTATTGTGAATCAAATATAATTTTAAGGTATTGATTATTTTTTTAATCATTGGCTTTCTGTCAGATCCAAAATTCAATTTAAACCGGTTGATAGAGCCAGCACCATTTCTTCTGGTTACGGTGAAGGCATTCGTAGTGTTAGAAGGCTCCTATTTGCTCTGAAGTATGCTGGATATCCAACCAACATCCAACTTAAGCGATTTGAACTTCCTGTAATTCACTTTGAATTTAAAGATGTGTTGCCACTATTAAACGTCCAGCCCTCGTAGAATATCCTTTAAAAATGTTGATCTCTACGCAGGGCCGGATTTAAGAGTATGCCGCCTATAGGCTAAAGTCCATTTGCCGCCCCTTCTATAGTTCATATTTGCTTAATACATTTGTTTTATACAACAAAAGGATAGAGTTCATTGGTGTTTTTATCTTTTTTAAACATAAAAGTTCATTTAGTTTAGATAAAACTACAATTTTAATGATTTACATAATAAATTATATAATCAAATTAGTTATCTACTTTTATTTATTTTTATTTTTTATTTTTTTACTTATTTCGTTATCTACTACCTTCATTACCTTTCATTGCTAAGAAATTTAAAATACAAGATTACGTGTTGTGAATTTGTATTATGTTATAGTTTTAGAAAGTAGGCTATGTAGAAGGACTAAAACATATTTTAGGTAGATTTTCGAAGAAAATTCTACCTATTGCAATGGATACCACTTTATGATTTTCGAAAAATTCTTTCATATCTTTACGTTTCATGCTCCCCTAAGTACGAAACCACCGCCCGTTCAAAAAAAAATTTTGTGATATTTATATATATATATATTTATATATATATATATATTTATATATATATATATTTATATATATTTATATATATATATATTTATATATATATATCTTTACACGATAGCGGCCGTAATTTTGAAGATATTTGAACCAAATTTTATTATGTTATTTCTAGGCCCAATAGTTCGGACAAGTTCGTTAATGGGCAAAATTGGCCCAAGGGGGTGGTCGGGGGAGGGGGTTGAAATTTTTAAAAATGTATATCTCGGCCCCTATGAAGTATAGAGGGAAACTTTGTTTGAATAAATTAGAGTACTCCCTATGGAGTTCACAGTGACACCAACGATTCGGGGGTTCGAGTGAGGGTGGGGGTGGAGGTGGGGGTGGGGGATGAAAATTCGAAACTTTTGAAACCACGTCTTGTGGGGTATCGTTGAAAAGCTCTTGATGAGTACTCTACAAATCAATAAATAGTTTCTTGATAGCTCTCAAATTACGCGAGATTTTAATGTTTGAAAATAATAACACTTAAAAGAATTATTATAATATCATAATTTTGTCTTGTTTAGCGGCTTTGCTAATTTTATTCATTGCTGATCTTGCGCACGGCCTCCCAGAATATTATATCCTATTCTTGTTGTCAAAACAAATGATTGTAGGCTCTTCCTCTTTACCGAATTCAGTTCTTATTACTGCAGGTTTACCATGCCAAGGCTAAAGAAGACTATGCTACTACTAAAGAAGGCTATGCAGCGACAATAAATTAAACCAAAAGCACTTCGAAATCTACCTCCGCCTGTAGGCCTGCCTAAAGGGATTTTTTTTAGTACACGCTCTCTAAAACAGCTGCTTATCGGACTGGTAACACACCGAAAAGCTGCACTTTAAAGGACAAGGCCGCTAAAACTGCATAAAAGTGCATTCAAACTGCATTCAAAATGCAATTTTAGCGGCCTTGTCCTTTAAAGTCGTCATGGCAATCTATAAACAAAACCCAGACGGCTTTGACCAGTCACACCAACTTTAACATGGATTTATGCATATAATTGATTATAAAACAACAAATTTAAGCCAAAACGTTTCTTTATGATAATCAGAAACTTTACCAGGATTTTTCGCAAAACACGGTAGCCCACTTCATCACATGACAACAAATATAAGCCAACAACTTTTCACATCTTCGTTCACATAGCTTACATGGATGCACCAGCATTTAATTGCAATATATTCCCTATTCCTTCTGCCGTGATGTTGCTGGCACCAGCTCCAATTCAATGTTTTTGACTTGGAGTGAAATTTCCTCGGGATTATAATTCATATTTTCACAAGCTTTTCATAAATACTACTTCGTATTTATTATTGTTTACAAATCAGCGACTCAAATAACTCATCTATAGCCTACCTCATTTCGTTTTGGTACGTACGGTTCATTGTTGTCTTGCGTTTGAGAGGGCCTTGAGAATATGGTTGACTGTCTTTCATTATAATTAATTATATACGGTATTTTTGTTTCATTTCATATAATTTATAGAGCTATCACTAAAAAATATTGTATGCACCACGTACGCAAAAACTTTTAGCGGACTCATCCAGTATTTCAGCCTCGGCTTTCGCCTCGGCTGCTATACGAGATTCGTCCGCTAAAGCGTTATTTTGCGTACTTGATACATAAATAGCTATTTAAGTTAAATGTAATCTTAAATTCCTACGGAAAATATTATTAACGTCTGAAATTTTAACTTTTGAATAAATTGCCAAACTGCCGCCCCTGAAAATTTGCCGCTCTAGGCTGAAGCCTACTTAGCCTATTTAGAAATACGGCCCTGTCTCTACCATAGGCGTACCGAGGGGGGGTTTGGGGGTTTGATTAATCCCATTGATTAAAAAAAGGAAAATTATATAATTTTTTTAAGTCTGCCCATAAATTACTTAATACAGGTATAAAGCTTGGGAAGCTTAAAACTCGTTATTTTGCGTCTTAATTGTTTAAATTTTCCGGGGGCGGACCCCCGGAAGCTTAAAACTCATTATTTTGCATCTTAATTTTTAAAATTTTCCGGGGGAGCACCCCCGGAAGCTTAAAACTCCTTATTTTGCATCTTTATTTTTAAAATTTTCCGGGGAGGACCCCCCTCTCCCTGGGGGGTTTTCCATACCCCTCAGACCCCGCGGATGTTATAACCCCCCCCATATGGTCGGCCTGGTTACGCCTATGGTCTCTACGCTATTTGAATTTTATCAGAAAATTAAAAGTCTTCTAGGCACAAAAACGAAGAAAATAGAGTGTTCATAGTTGTTCCATGTGAAGAGAGAATGGTTCTCTACTTAGGACTCTAGCGAGACATAACACTGTATCATAGCGAACACTCAGGTTTCCGATCTGATAAGCTGTAGTGGCTAGACGTATGTTAACGATCCTTCTCAGCTGGAGGACCTGGTTATTAAGGCCCTCCTCTTCTAAACATTAGATAAAAATGTGTAAATTAAAACGCGTTTCATGGTAATTAACACTTAGGTAACAAGAGAAGAGCTGCTTGGTCGCTTCCTTTTGGAACATTTCCAGGTTTCCTACAGCTTCTAAGCGGGTCGTTCTACTTGAAGAGAATCATCGTAGTTCTAAGAACTTCTAACATATACAGAAGTGCCAATTTTCAGTACTGAAACATACGTCTAAAACTCATATGCAGTACGCTACTTAAATAATTTCACTACTTCATGTCGAGGAATCACAGTTAAAGTGAACCAAGCCCTGTTTTTGCCCATTTTAATCGGCACAGTAAATTGGGAATATCGCAATTTCTTGGCATCCCCCCCGGCGGGATTTTTTTTTTTAAGCTCCGGGACAGCCTCACTTTCTGACAGCCTCAGCGACAGCAAACGATCTGAGTGAGAATATTATAGGAGAAAAAAAAATCATCTGACAGTGGGATTTGAACCCAGGGCATTTGGTTATCAGTGCCACTGCTCTACAAATTGAGCTAAACCGGAGTTCACTTCGCAGCGCCCGATGGAACCTCTCTCCTATGACTTTTTCTCCTATAATATTCTCATGTAATGTCCAACAGAGACAATAATCTGTGGTTCACTAATGCATCTTGAATGTTAACTGTACAATAACAGTGGGAGCCCGGTCACAAAAATCACTACTTCGTGTGCCACACAGTACTGCATATGACATAACTTGTCTGTCACTGAGGTAGACCATTAAGGCCAATCGGTCATAGCAGAGAGGTTCCATCTGGCACTGTGAAATGAAATATGGCTTAGCTCAGTTGGTAGAGCAGTGGCACGAGGACCAAAGGTCCTGGGTTCAAATACCAGTGTCAGAGGAATTTTTCTCCTATAATGTTCTCATGTAACAGAAGCAATAATCTGTGGTTCATGAATGCATAATATGCATCGATCTGACTGAGATTTCACTTCGCCAAATGAATACCTGATCAGGGACATGTCCCCCGCGACAAAAGATAGTTGGCCGTACGTTATATTATTATTATTATTAATTATTTATTTATACTGGCGCAGTTAAGGCCATAAGGCCTTTTCTTCCACTGCACCAGTAAAACTATACATATCGTAAATAATACATACTACAAACAATACAAGAATTGATAAATTATAAATTAAAACTAAGCATGCTACAGACAGTAAAATTACAAGGATTTATTTACAAGTTTGATAAACTAAACTAAAATAAAATTAATGACTAATAAAATGGATATTCAACTTATGTCTAAATTGTGGTACATTTCGACAGTCTCTGATATGACAAGGCAACGAATTCCAAAAGCGAGGAATTGATACACTAGATGAAGAATAGAATGATGTTTGGTTATGCGTTCGTGAGGTCGAAAGGAGATTAAAACGAGAGTGTAAGTAAGAAGGAGAGGAAGATAATATATTATAAAGAAAGATAAGAGAATGGGTCTTTCTTCGTTGTTTGAGGCGCATCCATGACAAGGTGTGAAAAGATAGCGTCACCTGGTCAAATCGTCTGATATTACAGATAAATCTAACACAAGCGTTATGAGCACGCTGAAGTCTGTCAGTAAGGCTGGTGTTTAAGTTGGTCAACAGAATATCGCAGTAATCGAAATGAGGCATCACTAGCGCTTGGACTAGACGTTTCTTTAGTTCACTAGGGAGGAAGTCGTTCACAGTTTTTAGAGAATGGAGTAATGAATATACCTTTTTACAGACGTGTGATACATGAGTGTTCCAATTTAGATCTGAACCCATAAAGACGCCAAGATTTGTTACATGTATCAGAAAGGTAATTATCTTTCAGAAGTGAATTTATATTTCATTATAAGCATTCAATAACGAATACCACTAGTGGGTTATGAGATTGCAATTAACTTCAAAAATTTTAATAAAGTAGCTGGTTTCCGTTGGTAGCCTATCCATTTAGGCTAAATTTTAGGCTAAATTTTACTTAAGAAAGAAATCGGTGAGCTCACCTCCTGGTCGATTTGTTTGTTTATAATGTGAAGACACTCAAACATCTGAAATTTTCAACTTAGAAGGAAGAGCGATAACTAATGTAGGCCTAAATCGGCAAACATTGATCAATTTGGACGGAACTCACTATAAAGGGGTTTTCTGGACATGGAAACTCGAATCTGAGGTCGTTTTTCCCATCTAATCGTGGAATGTACTCCTTAGCCGGATTTTTAACTATTTCGTTATAATTATTACTATAGCCTATAGTTTTAAAGTTTTAATTATTTTGCTCTTAATTTTTTAATTAATTTTCGTAGGCTAAACCGCGGTCACCTGCACACAGAATACTGTTTCTGTTGAACATTAAACGAAAATAATTTAGCAAAACAAAAAGTCCACTAATTCGAGACTCGAATTCGTGACTTTCGGCTTTTCCGTGTCTGTGTCAGACAGTCTTCCTCTCTTAAGAAGGGACATAAAGCTTTCGATGATGAAAAATAGGTGAAGTTCATTTTTTTTCTTTCTCAGCAATGAATTGTTCTGTAGCCTTGTAATATGGCATGCTCTATATTGACTAGTTCTACAATTGCATACTATTTTCAGAATTAATTTAACTATTACAGTTATGGGTAATTATCATTACAAAATGGCAGCCAAATTTTGTGAACTTAAGTGCCGTTTCTGTGGTAATTTTCATAAATACCAATTTGTAAGTGACTTTTTCTATCTATTTGTAAATATCATATGAACAATATATTCTAGAATCTTTGGATTATCTACAGTATAAATATTAAAACAATTAATTCATCACTTGATTTTTTTTATAAATGTTTTGGTCAGAAATATTAAAAAAAATAAATCATTAAAGTTACATCAATGGTTCTAAATAGTGTTGTTTACTAATATCAAATATACTTGCATGCAAAATTTCACTGCAACAAATTAATAAATGTTTGTGTTATGAGGGAAACGGCACTTCAGTGCACAACATTTGGCTGCCAGTTTGTAATCATAACTACCCATAACTGTAAAAGTTAAATTAATTCTGAAAATATTATGCAATTTTAGAACTAGTCAATATAGAGCATGCCAGATTACAAGGCTACAGAGTAATTCATTGCTGAGAAAAAAAAATGAACTTCACCTACTTTTCTGCATCGAAAGCTGTATGTCCCCCCTTAAAATATTCTCAATAATCCTGTCTTACACTAATAGCTATTAGCATTAAAGTCGTGTAACTGATCTTAGGTCTGTCGTGACTTGGAACTATCTGAATAAACATTTACTCAGAGCTACTGGAGCAGGGAATTGCGGATAATGGCACACCAGAGTATAGCTACAGTCGCATCGAAGCGCTGCTCTCAGCCGGAGCAAATTGCTCATTATATTAATACCAATTCGCAAGCTACTGCTAA
This sequence comes from Ectobius pallidus, assembly GCA_964059195.1. Taxonomy (NCBI): domain Eukaryota; kingdom Metazoa; phylum Arthropoda; class Insecta; order Blattodea; family Ectobiidae; genus Ectobius; species Ectobius pallidus. The sequence goes on along the minus strand of CAXKWD010000005.1, from coordinate 159,181,748 downwards.
TACCGCCCTCATCTCGTAAATAAACGTTAGTACTATTAAAACGCTCGTTAAGATGAAAATATTCACATTAATTAAAACTGTGCGGATTTTCTACAGCAGTTCAAACTTCCATACAACATTTCTACACAATGGAAAATTCCTTCATTACCTGCACAGAATTGAAGAAAAAACAGTATCATCGCAGTTCCCATGCTCTGAAGACATCAAACAGTCACTTATATTGTACTCAACTGCAAACTACAAGATATAAATAGGCCATCGTATATGAGAGACTCGAACATAGTTCCACGAAAACTAAACTATACCAAGGTGCACCCCAATTTATGGTAGTACATAATTAATAGGGCAAGGCATTTAATGGCCATAAAATAGTGAAAAAATGAAAAATAAAAAATGCATTTATGACCTAAAAATAGTGAAAAAATGACCCGAAATCTTAAAATAATGACCTATAAATTTACCATTACTTACTTATAATTAGTTTTTCCTTAAGTAATGAATTGCTAAATACAGTTTATGACGATGCTTTATATATGAATTTACAATATAAAACACACTTATTTTGTTACTAAAGAAATCAGTAAATTTATAAATACTACAGTACTTGGACACCCTTAGCGAAAAATAAATTCTTTCTGAACTGGCATGCCCATCAAATTGCCCCTAGTAAATGAGTGCCATTTAAAAAGAAAGAAAAAATATTTATTGCTAAAATGCCGAAAATTACCTAAAATGCTGAAAATGACCTAAAAATGCCGAACATGACCTAAAAATTGCCAAAAAATTACCTATCTCTTGAAAAATGACGAAATATGCAAAATAATGCAAAAACAAATTGCCCTTATTTAATTAATTATTTAATTATGTACATTTATATACATTGGAGCTATCTTTTAACCTTCATATAAAAAAGATGCAAAATCATCAAATGCCTTGCCCTAATAATTAATAATAATTCCTTTATTGCAACCAATGATCATAGTATGGTGAATGGAGCTCTGGTGGAATGATATATGGCAGAGGAAATAGGAGCACCCCGAGAGAACCTCCCCCGACCACAAAATTCTACATGAATCCACCGAGATTCAATTCCGGTGCAACCACTCAGCCATGGGGGCGGCCTATAATAGTAGGCTACATAATTTCAAAACCTATCGATAACAGGAAAAAACTGAAACAGTGAATGTTAGTAAAACAGAGGAAGGCATGCAGGCGACATTTACAAGGGTTATAGAGGAACAGCACAAATCTGCTCCTACACATATCGATCAATACAGTAAGCAAACTTGTGCAATTAATTGTTGGCCGACTGAATTAACTCAGCACAAATAACTACAGCTCTGCTGCCACCTCCTTTTCCCTCCTAATCGCCTTAACTTCCAAGTCGTAAATTACTGGGCAACTTATCAAGTGGCATAAGCCTATAGCTAGCATCCCACCGACAACAAATATAACGATGAAATAATAATAATAATAATTATTATTATTATAATAATAATAATAATAATAATAATAATAATAATAATAATAATAATAATAATAAATAATAATAACAATAAAATCACAAACAAACAACATGTAACAAAGTGTCACAATGTTTTGTTTAATCAGTGATAATTGCAATTATGATATACAGAAAATAAGTTATTTTTTTAATCGATTTCCCAGTTAATCGATCCATTAAGCAGGGTTTGCGGAAGAGCAAAGGTCTAGTTAGATAAGTATATTTGGAAGAATTTGTTGGTAATGTTATTTGTCAAAGCTACCAGTATTGCAACTTCCAAAGCCGTATATCAATACTGTAAAGCAATATGTTGCCACGAGAACTGATTTGCATTTAATAAATTCTTTCTGATATATTACCATAAAATAGGCACTAAATTGGACTCTACGGCGGTATCGGTCAACCGATTTGGTCCAATATCAATAGGCTTCTTCCCATGGACGTTATACATGCGTATAGCAAGTTTCATGAAAATCCGATGAAGCGTAGTTGAGTTATCGCGCTTACAGACACACAGACGGGTGTACAGACGGACATACATTTTTCCTGCTCGCCAAGCAAACTTGGAAAGTACCATTCTGGCAATTAATAATATTAGTAATAATAATATAAAATTTTATAAATATCAATAAACAATAATGGTATCGAGAAAAAGGGAAGGATACTTCTAACGTGGAACTTGAATGGAGTACCCATACTATACAACAATTTTAACGTAATCTCTCACACATATCATTGCCCATCTTTTGACCTGGGAAGTCAAAACGAATAGTCCAAGCAATTATTTATTGAGTTAAAATGTAGGCCTATGAAAAATTCGACAACATCTCTTAATCTCTTTAATTTGAAGGTAGTATATAAATTTTTGAATGGCACAAACATATTTCACTCGTCAATCTAGAACCTAAATATTGCAAATCATAACAAGTATCCTATATTTTGAGAAAGTTTGTGCAACATATTTTGCACCAATTGTTTCTCAAATTATTAAATGCCAGAATGATACTTTATGAGATTGTGTGGGGGACGGGAAAACGTCTGTCCGTCTGTCTGTCTGTCTGTGTTACCGTGTGCCTGTACGCGCGATAACTCAAATACGCTTTATTGGATTTTCATGAAACTTGCTTTACGCATTTATAACTTCTATGGGAAGAAGCCTATTGATATTGGACCAAATCGGTTGTCCAGTACCAGAGAAATTCCCAATTTAGTGCCTGTTTTTTGGTAATATATTATACAGAATTTATCAAATGCAAATTAGTTCTCATGAAAACATATTGTTTTACAATGTTCATATACGGCTTTGGAAGTTGAAATACAGTTAGCTTTGACAAATAACACTACCCACATATTCCTTCACATATACTTATCAAACAAGACCTTTGTGCTTCCGTAAGCCCTGCTTAATGAATCGATTTGGAGCTTAACTCGGAAATCGATAACAAAACTAACTTATTTTCTGCATATCATGATTGCAATTTTCACTGAAAAAACAAAAGGATTCTGACACTTTGTTACATCAGTTTGCATGGTTTTATTTATCTTACAGCGAATGTTTGCATTGAGTGTAGCCATTTAATCTGTATAAATTTAACTTCGGTTCAAACCAATATCAAAATCCGATTAGGTGTAGGAAAGACTGTAAGACAAATTCAGGAATTATCAGTAAAGACAAAATGCTTCACTTGACTGCAGTAGAAAGTATTACATTGTATTTTTCATCAAGCTCCAGTGAGGCAAGAAGTAAACAAAATCTCCACCAGGGCTCGGGGGGAAATAAATTTTAGTAATTCCACGTAGCAGATTGTGTCTGGTGGAGTCTGCTGGCTTAGTCTGGCAACTCTTTCTTCTAGACACCACCAGATCGATTCTAAGCATGGTTGGAATTCTAAATTTCCACTCCTGGGATTACCTATTGTCTTTACAGAGATTATTTTGCTCCAGTCTTTTACACTGAGTTGTCAAGAGTCCACAATACAAATTAGGATCAACTGTAACATTAGAAACTAGATTATGCCTGAGATCAATGAAGTCCGACCCTCGGTATAATTCTAGAGTGATAGGGGAAAAAGCGAATAAGTCAAAATACCAGAGTTTCAGGAAAGACAAAAAACAATTGATTTCCACAGCATTGTTTCAATATTTAGACCAGCCCACCCAGATATTTTTACATAGCATAAGATACTGTGTAAAAATACGTAGTGGACTGAACTAAATATTGTAACAGTCCTGTAGAAATAAATTGTATTTTGTCTCTCCTAAAACTTTGGTATTTTGACTTAATCGCTTTTTCCCTATCACTCTAGAACTGTCCTCTTACTTCAAAGTAAACTTTAATCGTCGAGAACTTCTTAGATTGTTAGAAATTTTAAAACAAATATTAAAATACATAAAATTATTCCAATAAAAAGAAACTACATTATACTGTTCTAACCTATGACGATTTTTTATAAAAATACATTTTTGTTCAACAACTGAACCGAAACAGAGAACTCATAACCAACTAAATTTTATTAAGTGTTAGAATGCTGTTGTCTGAGATTGTGTGGTGGTCGGGAAAATATCTGTCCATCTGTCTGTCTGCCCGTGTGTCTGTATGCTTTATCATATTTTCATGAAACTTAGTATACGCATTTAAAACGTCCATGAGAAGAAGCCTATTGATATTGGACCGAATCGGTTGACCGGTATCGGAGTAATACCCAATTTAGTATATATTTTATGGTAATATATTATATGCAAATCATGGCAACATTTTTCTTTATATTGTTAGTGTATTTTATGGAGTAAATTTCAACTGATATTAAATACAGGATGAAGTGATGATGATCATTCATGGTATGTAAATATCCATGTTCATACACGGGATGGAAGTTGCAATACAGTTAGCTTTGGCAAATAACACTACCCACATATTTCTTCACATATGCTTATGAAACTTCAGACCTTTGTTCTTCCGTAAGTTCTACTTAATGAATCGATCTGGAGCTTAACTCATAAATCGATTACAAAAATAAGGATCTAACAAATTCTCTTTTTTTTTTTGTATCGCATTAAGCATTTCATCACTCTACATTATGTTTAGTTACATCCTCTCTATCATGTCAGAAAATCAGGTAGAAACCTGTATAGGCCTATATTATAGGCGATTCAAAATAAAAACTCACCAGTATTTAAGTAATTTTCTTACACATGAACCAAATTTACCACGCATCGAGTTGATATGCGTTGATACGAACACTTTTCTTGGGCTTTTCATCTTTCATTTTCTGTATGCACTAGAAGTTTCCTTTAATATCGAAGGAAAAAACTCTCAGCGTTTATTGCACTTTATAATGAATATGTAAAGAAGTTAATTTGGAAACAATGAAAATCTACTAAATAATCCGTAGGGAAACGTATGCAGAGCGGAGTGCATTCGTAATTTCGCTCCCTGTGCACGCTGTTTCCAAAGCAGTTCCGTAATAATTTATGTTAAAGTGCACATCCAACTGTTGCAGGCATTTAATTCCAGTGACATTTACGATTTCATGTGCTTAATTTCAAGCACCATGCAATGCACAGTTGTGCGAGTGCTTACTTACACAATACTATTTTTCACTCTCTGATTTTTTTGCCATTTTATATGATACTAGCAGGTGCCCGCGGCTTCACCCGCGATTATTTTTTCAACTGCGAGGTGTTCTGTTTGAATTACTTATTTAACAGAAAAATAATTAAAACATTATATTTATGAACACTGACATCGTTATTACATAAATGTTTCGTCCTATTTGGTCTCCTATTACATGCTTACGTACCTGTAAGAGAATTCCAAGCCTAAATTAGAGCCTCTGGGCAAAATTTGTCGGGCCTTTCACGTGCAAGTAATATCTTAGTTTCCGGAGGGGGTTGCGAGGCGATGGGCTTACCGCCTATCCCTCTACCTCTTCGGAAAATAAGCGTAACAATATTAGTATAGGTAATGACACCTCCACCTGGCTGGGGGGAAGCGGAGCCAACCGTAAATAAACCGCAAGAAGAAGAAGAAGAAGAAGAAGAAGAAGAAGAAATTTCATTTAGGTGTATATCATAAAAAATATTTCATTAACTTTTCATTGATTTTCTGGAAAAAACCTTGACCTCTCAACCGGGATTCAATTTGTGGCTCAGCTTGGAACCGTTCAGAAACATATATACGTTCATTTATAAATCTTATTTTTAGATTGAAGAGACTGCAAAAATGCAGAAAACTCGATATCGAATTGACTACAGTAAAATACTACCTTCCACACAGTACCTATGGCATGTGTAGAAATTGGTGGTCAAGAGCATGGGTGGGTGGAGTTAAAGGGAGACGATTTCGCTGAAATATTGCACATCAGGAAAAGCATATTTTTTATTTGTTTGATATTGGGATTTTCTCGTGGTCGTATTAAAAAGTTGTGCTTTGGTCTTCCCGCCTTATGCTATTCAATTTTTCTTAGGGGACGGTGGGCAAGCACCAGAGTCTGCCATCGCTTGTTTCGTTTTCTCGCCGCTGATAAATGTGTTGGGGAGGGTAAAAGTAGATTGATGTGTGGGTGGAGTACCAGCAGGCGTAGCCCAGTCCTATACAGCGCCGAAATTATTTACACAAAAGTGGTTAAAGCTGAGATGAAGGAAATAGAGTAGCTCACGGTAGATGTCATTCCCTTGTTCAATATCAGGTGTATGTGGCGACTAGTTGCATGTGTAAGCGCAATCAGAGTTGGCTTGGTCTATTGAGTAAAGTATTACTACGAGGGAAATTTGTAAACGTTCATGTTCCTTATCCTTTACAGGGTGAGATAAAATTAAAATTAAAACTAAGGACAGTATTCTACTCTACAAGTTTTTGAAGTGAAACTTCTTTAGCCGCGGTAGGAGTAAATCGAGAGAAATTAGTGGGGTGTGACGGAACGGAACGGACTGCACAGAAAACAATAAACTCAATGATTCGGCTTATCCAAAATTTAAAAAATCAAAAAATCCAAAATTAAAAAATCCAAAATCCAAAATTTAAAAATAAAAAAATCCAAATTTAAAAAATCCAAAAATCCAAATTAAAAAGTAGAAAAATCTAAAATAAAAAAAAAACTAAAAATAAAAAATAAAAAAATCCAAAATCCAAAATCCAAAATTTAAAAGTCCAAAATTAAAAAATCCAAAATCTAAAATTAAAAAAAAATCCAAATTTAAAAATTCCAAAAATCCAAATTAAAAAGTAGAAAAATCTAAAATAAAAAAATCCAAAATCCAAAATTTAAAAGTCCAAAATTAAAAAATCCAAAATTCCAAAATTAAAAAATAAAAAATTTAAAAAATCCAAAAATAAAAAATTATAAAATTCCAAAAACCCAGTGTAAATAAGTCCAACAATCCAAAATTGAAAAATCCAATAATCCAAAATTTAAAAAATCCACTAATTAAAACAAGTTTCACTTCTGTCGCATGGCGTTCCACCCACACTTTTTTTGTTTTTTAAGGAAAAGAAACAATCCACAGCAATCCAAGTTTACATACATGCGCTACTGATACTTTCTTTAAGCAAAATCAATGAAAATGACTGCAAAACTAAGCTAGTAAAGTTAAAGAACTTAAATTAGGGCAAAACCGGGTGACGCGCCGCACCGGGATAGATGCCGCACCCCCTCTAACTCGAACATTTGACGCTAGGTACCGCTAATTGTCGTGATAACATCTCCAGTTCCCTCCCTAGAGTAACTGGATCACGTGTCTTCATTGTTTGCGGTGTTTATGTCATTGTTATAGCGGTATTTATCAGGTAAGTGCACTAGTTTCACTGCGAAACTTTTTTGGACTCATTACTTTATTCTTTCCTGATCTGTACTTGTTCCATTTTTCTGCGTGTACTACTTTTAATAGACTATTTAGAGGTTGTAAAGATATTGTGAGTGAAGTTCGCCATAACAACAATAACAATAAGCTCTACAGATGAGTGCGGCACGTGTCCCTGAGTTTTGGGTCACATGCCGCATAGCTTTCAAGGGTGACACGCCGCACAATGTCTTGCAGTATAATTACCCCCAAAATTATTTTTTCTGCTCTTTTCAGCAATAAGTATGCCAACAAGGTATAGGGAAAGGGAGGGAGCTAAACATCGTGACCTATGAAGTGACAGTGACCTACAAGAAGCTGTTCGGCGAATTAAGGCAGGGGAAATTTCCATTCGGGAAGCCGAACGTTGCTATAATATGCCAAAGAGGACTATTCGTAGGCGCACGGACACAGGAAATTGGGAAAACCCTCACTGGGGCCTGAAGGAATATTTGGTACTGAAAATGAAACAAGGCGAGTCGCCAATATTCAGAGATTGTGTAGATAGGTTCTCTTTTGTTCAGTACGTACCTTTGAAGTAAATTTAAACTAATAGCCTATTGTGAATGCGGCATGTCTCCCATGCGTGCGGCATAGCACCCTGTAACGCGGCATCTCTCCCGCTTTGCCTTTCAATTTAGTAATTGTATTTACACGTTTAATTATTATTTTATAAATATTTCCTTTGCTGAAATATAGGCAGGGAAGATCATAGCTTGGAATCTCAAAAAGAGTTTTCAAAATATTCAATCCTATTTTGAGGTAGACGAATTTCAAGAAAAGTGCGGCGCGTCACCCTATCTTGCCCTACTAAAAACTATTGTATGCACTTTGTAAATCTATGCAAAAACTTTATCGGACGCATCCAGTATACTAGATTCGTCCGATAAACCCTTATTTTGCGTGCTACATAAATAGCTTTATGTAATTAACAAAGTTGTTGACTATTAAACACTTTAGGCCTCACTTTTCCTTACATTTTTGCAGGACGTACGTTTCATGGGCTTTGCCCACATTTTCATCTGCTTGTCAACTGTCTATTTTCTGCTTGGAGAACACTGGTGCCTTCTGGTTTTGGTTTAACAAACTTTTTGGTCAAGTTTTCTTCTAGCGGTATTACCGGTATTACTGCTAGAAGAAAACTTGATCAAAAAGTTTGTTAAACCAAAACCAGAAGGCGCCAGTGTTCTCCAAGCAGAAAATAGACAGTTGACAAGCAGTTGAAAATGTGGGCAAAGCCCATGAAACGTACGTCCTGCAAAAATGTAAGGAAAAGTGAGGCCTAAAGTGTTTAATAGTCAACAACTTTGTTAATTACATAACTTTGTTGCTTCACTGTATTAAGTTCCATTATCTCTTGAGTCCTCATAAACATAAATAGCTATTTCCACTGTTTGTGACCAATAACTTTATTTATTTCTTGATGCTGCATAGTTTTGCACTCAAATGTACGCTGAATTGTTTTATCAGGTTCGTGTTCAGTAAATCTATTTAACAAAAAACAAAGAGGAAAAACCTTGTTCTTGTATGAGCTGCTGATACTATGTTTGCCGCGGGTGAACCCTGGGTACAAGTTGTTATAACAGAACCCCTACCTGTCGAGCATGCAAAGCTATACAAGCGAACGAATCCATTATATCGTCTTTGAGGTAAATCAGCTGTTGTGTGCTGTTAGGCTGGATTAATGTGCGGAAATGTGGAAAATTTAATGATGACGCATCAATTCTCAATATAAATATTAACATTTAAGTCATCCTTTGGGCATGGAAAAAATTGTAATCCCATCTAGAACTAGACATTCCAAATAGAAATAAATTCGGATTATCAGAGCAAAATATGTAAGCCTATTTATCTTACCCCACAGGCTTTTTGTAAACAAGGGTGGATCGAAAAGTAACTCACAATAATTTTTTTTACAAATGTTTAATAGGTACAATTACAAACAAATGCACACATGAAGGGAAATCTTTTGTCTATTTTTCTATATAGTCGCCCAGTTTCCCAACACATTTCTCCCATCGTGATACTAGTTTCAATATACTCTGTTCATAGAAATCCGTTCGGTTGGAGTATAGCCTTCTGCGGACTGCTGGTTTCACTTCTGCATCTGAAGCAAAGCATTTACCGGCCGGGAATTTCTTCATGGGACCAAACAAATGGAAGTCCGACTATCTGGACTGTATGGAGAATGCTGGAGCACCTCCCAACCAAATTTGTTCATTTTCTCTCGAATATGGGGGGCGAGCACTGTCGTGAAGAACTTTGACACCATCAGCATGAATGTTTGGTCCCATGAAGAAATTCCTGGCCAGTAAACGCTTTGAGTCAGATGCAGAAGTGAAAACAGCAGTCCGCAGATGGCTATACTCCAACCGAACGGACTTCTATGAACAGGTTATTTTGAAACTGGTATCACGATGGGAGAAATATGTTGAGAAACTTGGCGACTATATATAAAAATAGACAAAAGATGTCCCTTCATGTGTGCATTTATTTGTAATTGTACCTACTATACTTTTTCTAAAAAAAATAATGTGCGTTACTTTTTGATCCACCCTTGTATATTATAGTCTAGACTTACTCTGAAACATCATAAGTCAATCATTATTTCATAAGAGAATTGTATATTTGTTACCAGCCATTGTTACATTCTATGAAATCTGGTCACAAAGTATATACATTGTTTAACATTTATTTACTTTCTACAAAATTAACCAATACAATGACAATACTGTGGCTTGGTTCTTAAAGGGCCAATGTCATAAAACTTGCTTTGAGGAGCCTTTATAGAAGTAAACTTTTTTGCTGAGAACTTCCGACATTGGCCTCTAAGGTTTATGTATTATGTCTATTAATAGCAACAGACATTGGTACTTATAATATACGAAAGATAAGGACTAGCGAGCTCAACAATGCATAAATCTTATTTTTGCAAGAAATTGACATTGGCCCTTTTAGAACCAAGCTACAGATTATAGTTAATGAACCGAGCGTGGCATTACCTATGAAAAACTTTGTTTCATCAGTTTACTACCTGATTTATTACTATTATCACTTGAGTCATACCATTACTGTCAGCTTTTGCCTTTCTCACGTGGGACTTTTTCATGATATAAATTTGTGTACTTCTTGACCTTAAGATGAGTTAAGTTGACATTACGTGAACTTAATTTGTAAAACATAAAGAAACGTAATACTAAAACGGTCCCCGTGCAGGGACGTAGCCAGGCCCCCCGAAATGAAGACAAAATATTATAAAAATACAATTCAACACAGTACATTTTTAAGTTTCAAAATTAGATTGTTAATTTTAAAAATTATACTGTGTACAGAACAACCAAAAATATTAGTTATTAATTAAGTCCATACCCTTAGTTATTTTTAAAATACGGTACATTTATTTTACCAAATTAAAATGTCGTTTTAATTGTATAAACTTAGCTTAAAACATTTTCTTTTTTACTACTCGTATTTTGTGTAAGACACTATTTTAAATCAGTGAATATTTTTTAAAACGTACAAGTTACCCTTGTCCGCCGGCGTGGTCTTGTGGTTAGCGTCGCTAACTACAGATCCGTCGGCCCGGGTTCGATTCCTGGTACCTCCTCGGATTTTTCTGAGGTAGGGAGGTCTGGTAGGGGTGCACTCAGCCTCGTGATTCAAAATTGAGGAGCAACTTGATAGAGAAGTAGCGGCTCCGGTCAAGAAAACCACCAATAACGGCCGTGGGTGTCGGCATGCTGACCACATGCCCCCCAATCCTGCCATCTGCCTACGGGAGATGACGCAGCGGTCGGGTGGTAGGCCAAGTCCCTCCAGGGATGTAGCGCCACGGAGTTTAGTTTAGTTTTTACAAGTTACCCTTATTTATGCTCTGTTTCTATAAACTCGCGAAACATTTACGGCCTTCGGGCACTCTCCCTCTTTTTCGTCGTTAACGAAGCTTCTTTTTCCAGAATTATTGAAATGTCACCGAAGAAAATAAAGAGTGTTGGTCATATAAAACCTGCAGCTGCAAAACTGAAGGCTTTATAAGGGCCTAAAGTTTTAAAATCGGAAGTACCGGTACTTCATAAGATTGCTTCAAAGACAATACAATTACTTAAGCTAACCCTACATTTGGCGATCATAATTTCTCACATAATATATCAACCCATGCCGGACTGCATAGAAAACAGTGAACACAATGATTAGGCCCAAGGTTATTTCTTGCTACAGAATAGTTTTACATGGATTTTAATTTTTTCCTTCACTTTCTTTTTGTCATTTAAAAAATGCAAGACATACGACTGTATCCTGTAGGATACATTATCAATTTAAAGGTTAATAAAACACTTTAGGCTTTGGCCTATACATTATGTAATTTAATATTAAGAGCCTTGAATAAGGGCATAATATTTTCTTTAACGAAATGTCAACAGTGCTATTCCTCGTGTTTTGAAGGCTAAGTGTGCAAAATTTCATCGAGTCCTGAATAAAAATGTATATTTGTATAAAACACAAAAACACACAACTCTTCTTTCCACCTTAGCCTATTCACGGCCAGTGTGAAAGAATTATCATTCCACTGTGACCCACTATGAAGCCCGAGTCTTAAAGTTCTTACAGGTACAGTATATATATTATAAAGCTGAAACGTAATGAAAGACCAATTATAATTTACAACAGACTGATAATAACTAATAAGTATATGTATATATATATATATATCTGTTATATATAAGTACTGTTAGTCTATATATAATATATGATATATAATCCATATATAGACTAACAGTACATATTAGTTATCAGTTGTAAAATAAAATTGGTCTTTCAAATTTCATTTGAATGCCTATTTTTTCAAAAGGTGTGGTTTATGTTTTAAAACATTTTTTTATTTTAACTAAAAAGAATGCAATGTTGAAAAGAAATTTGACAGCTTAATTTCTTAAAAAACAAATCGGGGATCCATGCTGGACCAAAATCCTGGCTATGTCCCTGACACCGTGTACAAGCTCTTGCTCTTTCGCGGTTTCAGGACCAACTTACGTATCAATTATGTATCACATAGAAATAATATGAACTAATTATAATTCTTTTTCGGTTATTTTCAGGGCTGTTTGGTGTAATCGACATCCAATTCTACAAAAATGAAGATAGAAAGGTAAGAACAATGCAATTTTCCTTGTTACACTCATTGTTGTTTCACTCTGAAATGTTGTTATTGTTGTGAATTCAATGTTTACGTGCACTTTGTTTAATCCCCCACTTTTCTTTGAATTAACAAAAGTAAATACAATGCTTTGTAGTGTTCTTAATTTACTATCGGAGGCTCATTTAGGCAGATCAATGTTACATTTTATTTCAATATAGCTAAAAATAGCCAAGGCGTCTACCATAAATGAACTGGTCCACTTGTACTCCTTGACTGAAGAAATGGACTTGAAAATAACATTTAATCATTGATGGATGGATAGATGGCATATATCGAAAATGAGGCAATAGCAATTTGCCTTGGATGTGGCCTGATTTGAAACTAACTGCAATTATTGGCAAGCTATTTAAATGGTATGAGGTTTAAACATGAATAAGCTCTTAAATGTACAGGTAGGGGCAAAATAGCGGACCGACTCTTGTAGCTGATTCCAGAGCCTTCTGATATGTAAATAAATGTAAGAGATCTAACGGAAACGTTTGTTTTCCCAATCAATGCAAATTACGTGAAATAAGTCAACAGTCGAAACTAGAACAGATTTCTTTACATTCCCTGCTATCCTGTGAATGCCGCTATGCATGCGCAGTGGCTCATATCGGCAACTTAGATATTTTAGTCAGTCCGCTGTTTTCCCCCTACCTGTACTGTACATAGGACATAATGAAAATCACTCCAACAAACTTAACTTAATTTTAAAAATCCCTTTAGGCAGGCCTAGAGGCTGAGGTAGATTTCGAAGCGCTTTTGGTTTAATTTATAGTCGCTGCGCAGCACTCTCCTTCTTTAGCCTTGGCACGGCAAACCCGCAATAATAAGGACTGAATTCGGCAAAGAGCAAAAGTCTACAATCATTTGTTTTGAAAACAAGAATAGGATATAATATTCTGGGAGGCCGTGCGCAAGATCAGCAATGAATAAAATTAGCAAAGCCGCTAAACAAGACAAAATTATGATATTATAATAATTCTTTTAAGTGTTATTATTTTCAAACATTAAAATCTCGCGTCATATGAGAGCTATCAAGAAACTATTTATTGATTTGTAGAGTACTCATCAAGAGCTTTTCAACGATACCCACAAGACGTGGTTTCAAAAGTTTCGAATTTTCATCCCCCACCCCACCCCCACCCCCACCCTCACTCGAACCCCCGAATCGTTGGTGTCACTGTGAACTCCATAGGGAGTACTCTAATTTATTCAAACAAAGTTTCCCTCTATACTTCATAGGGGCCGAGATATACATTTTTTTAAAATTTCAACCCCCGACCACCCCCTTGGGCCAAATTTACTCATTAACGAACTTGTCCAAACTATTGGGCCTAGAAATGACATACTAAAATTTGGTTCATATATCTTCAAAATTACGGCCGCTAGCATGTAAAGATATATATATATATATAAATATCACAATTTTTTTTTTTTGAACGGGCAGTGGTTTCGTACTTAGGGGAGCATGAAACGTAAAGATATGAAAGAATTTTTCGAAAATCATGACATGGTATCCATTGCAATAGGTAGATTTTTCTTCGAAATCTACCTAAATAAAAATGGATATGGTGATTTTTGATTACCGGTATATTATATGGACGTTAAAAAAACTTTGTGGAACCAAATGTAAACCAGTTTTCAGACAATTTGAATTAAAAGTAGAACATCTAACAAAAGAGACCTGAAATAAAATTTTCACGTTAGAACACTAGAACTGTGATATCGTTATGCCACTAAACGTTTGCCAACTTTGGTATCCTGCACATTGAAAATAGTATTTAGGTTGAAAATATATGCATATGCTTACTTAATACAGTGATTTTGATAAAAAGAAATTAAAACATAACGTCCTTTTAACTGAGAATATTATAGGAGAAAAATTCCTCCGACACTGGGACTTGAACCCAGGACCTTTGGCTATTCGCGCCAATGCTCTACCAACTGAGCTAAGCCGGAGTTCAGTTCACAGCGCCGGATGGAACCTCTCTCCTATGACTGATTGCCCTAATGGTCTACCTCACAGACAGACAATTTATGTCGTATGCAGTACTGTGAGGCAAAAATCACTAATTAGTGTGCCTCACAGTACTGCATACGACATAACGTGTCTGTCTGTGAGGTAGACCATTAGGGCAATCAGTCATAGGAGAGAGGTTCCATCTTGCGCTGTGAATTGAACTCCGGCTTAGCTCAGTTGGTAGAGCATTGGCGCGAATAGCCAAAGGTCCTGGGTTCAAGTCCCACTGTCGGAGGAATTTTTCTCCTATAATATTCTCATGTAATGTCCAACAGAGACAATAATTTGTGGTTCATGATAGCTTATATATCTGTCTTTTTAACTGTTAAATATTTCACGGTGATCGCAAAAATCACAGGAAATGGGTCTAGGCCTATCTATCAGCAATTGTAGTATTGCCATCAATGTAACTACAACCAAGAATACACAAAGAAAACACACCTATCGATCTGGTTTCGATTTTTTCATGGTTTGCCTCGTCGTAAAGGCAAATGCGGAATTGGATATTTACTTACCATGACTTATAACCGGTATTTCATTCTGCACCATGTTAATTAAAAATGTAATATCAGCTGAAATTCATTTACACCATAATCACATCAGGGGTACGCAGTAGTGGTTGAGGCACTGCGCTACGAACCGGAACGTCGCGGGTTCGATTCCCGATGAGGTCGGTATGATTTTTCCATTTGCCTAATCCTTCTGGTGCACTATGGCGCTGGGGTCGACTCAACCTCTAACATTAGTAGTATTCCTTGGGGTAAAAAGCGGCCGGTACGTATGGCTGACAATCTTACCACCTTCCTGTGCCGACGTCTCAATCTGGAAGCCTCAACCTCCCGGAAACCCTAAGGGTCTCCATCGCCCATGCAGGGGTCCCTTTACCTTTTTTTTTACCTAAAATCACATCAACAATACAAAAAAGTGTAACATCTTTAGTTTCATGTTATACGCATAACCTAACTCTTGATTATAACCTCGATGTTCAAAGGAGTAGAAATACAGCTGAATAAAATATTAAAATATCTAATATTTATTATTATTATTATTGTTATTATTTCACAAATATTAACGGCTGTGTAAAAATAGTTAATTATAACATGGTAAAATTGTTTTATTTTGCTCTTAGGATTGCTTCACTTGCCCTTTCGCGAACATAACTACTCGCAAAATAAAATCCCTCTTCTACCACTTGTATCATACATAACTATCATGCAAGACTCTGCTATAGATGCTCTTGTGTTTGTTCAGAGAAATTTTAGCATTATTTATGCATACTGATTATCTTAGCTTAGTGACTATTATTTCAGGGGAGGGTTTGCGAAGGAAGTATAAACACAACGAATCCGTATTGTCAATAATGGGTACAAATATTAGCATATCTAGAACAGGGGTTGACTGTTGACATGGAAGAAACCAGCCTGAGCAGACTCTGCAAGTTGTAATGCTCAAGATTACGTTCTTCTTTCTTGTCAACTCGCTTCAAAGTGTAGTTTTTCTTCCACCTCTGTGGTTCTTAAGGTGACACCTACAGTGAATAATGGTTTCTGTCTTTTTTGTCCCTTCGTCTAGTTCCTTACAGAAGTCAAAGATTTAATCTTCTTTAGATCCAATATAAACAGTGTTCATATGGTAACATGGACCATAATACGGTAACATCCAAAATAAAGTGACTAATTTCTACAAAACCTATTCTGAATTTAATTCATAACAATTTCTTATGTAGTGCCAGTTCTTTATTTCATTTGTATGTTCCGTCTCTACAAATTTAACAGAACAAGTAAAATTATGATTTAGCTTAATATATGCCTTGTATATGTTACGGTCAATCTGATTATTCAGGGCAGTTTTCATAATGCTTGGTGATTATAAATAATGACCGATAAAATCGGGAAATTTAATAATTTTACCACAATCTAGGATAATTTCTTACACTGCCCGGTCAATATTAATACTGCTACAATTTACTCTGGTCACTTTAATAAACTGACAGCAATTTGGCAACGTGCGTCTGGTGTGATTCTCCCTAACCTAACCTAACCTAACCTAACCTAACCTAACCTAACCAATGTAACTCGAAATGTCACCAAAGTGGAAGCTGCTCTAATAAATAAAAACTCTTGGATTTGACATTTTGTGTGTAAATGTATATGTTTTTTTTTGTTAGGCGTACGTATTTTTCATACTTATTTACTTTAATATAATATCCTCTTATTTTTGCATGTAGAGAAATATGAATAACAATTCTCTCAAATTAGCCATTCAATTTCCAGCGTTATTCATAATGCCCGGGCAATGTGCTAATTTCTATATAATTTATCATTTTGTCATATCCCATTGGGCACTTTTTAAACTGCCCGGACATTATAAATAATGCCCAATTATTTACATTGGCCATATCATATATACATACTAGCATGTGCCCGCGGCTTCGCCCGCGATAATTATTTCAAGAATAAAAAATAAAAAAATTAGATCATAATAGTTAAATCATATTTATTAACACCTAAATCACGTGAATTACATAACACGATTAGATAGCGTCGCCTGGTAAAAGCGATCTCAGATTCGAGTTCCTTGGCCCAGAAAACCCCTGTATAGCGAGTTTCGTTCAAATCGAACGATGTTTGACCATATTTAGGGTTGATTAGGCCTATCCTTCTTCCGTGTAGGTTGAAAATGTCATATGTCTGTGGGCCTTGACACTCTAAACAAATGAATCGACCAGCGTGGGCTTACAACATTCAAGCGATCGCGGTGCTTTTATTTCCACGGTATGACAAAAATAGCCAAAGCCAACTGCAATTGATTTGACATTGAAATGTATTACTGAAATCCGATGCTTCGACAGCGCTAAAATCACGTTTTCTGCCAGTTTTTCACTCATAACTCGCGAACGAAAGCTAAAATTAAAAATTCGGCTTCGAGGTGCATTTGCCCACCTTTCAGTCCATCTATCTTTAAAATTTCAGATCTCTGCGTTCAGTAGATTTCGATGGTCATCGCGGACAGACAGACAAACACGTCCTTTTATTATTATAAGATAGCATGTGCCCGCGGCTTCGCCCACGATAATTATTTAAAAAATTTAAAATTAAGATCATAATAGTTAAATCATTATATTTATTAACACCTAAATCACGTGGACTACATACCATGATTATGTAGCGTCGCCTGGTAAAAGCGACCTCAGATTCGAGTTCCTTGGCCCAGAAAACCCCTGCATAGTGAGTTTCGTCCAAATCGAACAATGTTTGACCATATTTAGGGTTGATTATCCTTCTTCCGTGTAGGTTTAAATTGTCATATGTCTATGGGCCTTGACACTCTAAACAAATGAATCGTCTAGGATGGACTAACAAAATCAAGCGATCGCGTTGCTTTTATTTCCAAGGTATGAGGTATGATGACAAAAATAGCCAAAGCCATCTGTAAGTGATTTGATATTGAAATTTATTACTGAAAACTTATGTTTTGAAAACGCACGAAAACTAAAATTAAAATTCCGGCTTGGAGGTGCATTTTCCGACCCTTCAGCACACCTATGTTTAAAATTTCAGATCTCTGCGTTCAGTAGATTTCGCTGGACATCGAGGAGAATTCCTTTTATTAATATAGATAATATGAATTTTATTATAATGATACCTTCTATAATTTGTCAAACATCCATTTAATTTAATCCAAGCCCACCTGATACCACTGGTAACAATACGTTCTGTGAATTTGTTTTGATAATTCTATGTAAAAAGGGATTAAGTATTTTCAAAAACATTTAATTTTTGGCATTTAGAATCAGAATTTTTCAAAATCCTTTCTTAGTGAGCACCTACATTATGAAGCGAAGGTACTGTCAAAATTCCAAGTCTCTACCTGTTATAGTTTAGGCTGTACGTTGATTCCTGTCATTCAGTCAGTCATTCATTCAGTCAGGACAAAGCCTTTTATATATATAGAGATACTAGCTTAAAAGACCCGGCGTCGCCCGGGTTTTGTGTTTTGTAATTCAAAATTAACTTATGAAGGACTTCCGACTTTAGGTCAACTGTAATTGGTCCTTATATACGTATTGAAAATTTGAAATGAAGAAGAACGACCTATCTCACTAAACTATTCCCGCTGAAAACGCTTGAAATAGCTTTTTATGGCTCATACAGGATGTAGAATTTTGTATCCCATCGCTTCTACACACCAAGCCTGGTAGGGGTTAAAATAAGAAGAAATAGAAATTCCGGTATAATAAATTGTATTGTCTTTGCGGAATATTTTATTTCTCACTCTCATGATACCATACAACCGTTTCGGGGATGATATTAAAAAGTAAATCAATTTCACTTTTATACTTCCCTCCCCAAAAACCTGCGATATAATAATATAGATTTCATCTTCAATATTTAATTACAGCAATGCATTATATCAATAGTTTCGTCAAAGTCCCATTTCAATTATTTCCAAACATACCTGATACCTATGCCAACAATACACTGTTGTCATGTGAACTATGATTTGAGTTTCACAATTCTGGGTAAAAAGGGATTAAGTATTCTCAAAAACATTTGATTTTTGGCATTTAAAATCAAAATATTTCAAAATCCTTTCTTAGTGAGCACCTACATCATGAAACGAAGGTACTGTCAAATTTCCATTTCTCTACCAGTTATAGTTTACGCTCTACGTTGATTCCTGTCAGTCAGGACAAAGCCTTTTATATATATATAGAGATTATATATAATCATTATATATATATTTTTTTTTTAATTCAGCTACCTCTATACTCCTTTTAGCTGCGAGGTCATATCAGGAGTTCGGGATGTGTGTCTATACAGTACGGTAGGCCATGGAACTATTGATTGCCAATTATTTCCAGTATGGATGCATTTTTATGGAGTAAAATCATGACATGGTACCGATCCCAATAGGTGGATTTTTCTTCGAAATCTACCTAAAATACAAGCAGGATATTCAGATTGTTGCATTGACAACTATAAAATTATAAATTTTCCATCGTGATACTCTAAAAGCTTAGTGGTTACTAGTTCGCTACTATGGCGTAGGGGATGCGTTCGCTCCCCTCACGCAGCGGACCCGGTTTCGATTCCTGGTCTGGACAATTTTCCTAAGTGAGGTTTTCTTCGGGGTTTTTCTTCACCTGTGAGAAGAATAACGGTAAAATCTAAGTCATTATGCTACCTAGATATCATCTGATCATCCTCGCCTTGTTCAGAACGAGTGTGTTCATGTTGTCTCAGCAATGAATTGACCTCTCTTCCATGTCCTTGTCGGGTCAGAAAGGTATGTATGACTGAACCTAAGACCCCAAAATGCCTTCCAGGTAAGAGAGATCCTCCTTAAGAAGAATATAGTGGTCACTAAATATAGTAAGGTCGGCTGCGGAGGTCTTGAGGTAGCGTGCCTGCCTCTAGTTTCGAAGGTCGCGGGATCAAACCCGCTCGCAGTGAATGGGTTTTTCATGACGTAAAAATCCTGGGCACGGATTCCTCCGGGAGGGACTTTAAGCTGGAGGACCCGTGTCGTAGATTTACGGCACGTAAAAGAACTCCAAGCCTAAATTAGAGCCTCTGGACAAAATTTCTCGGCCCTTTCATGTCCAAGTAATAACATAGTCTCCGGAGGGGGTTTAAGGGGCAATGGGCTTACCACCTGTCCCTCTGCCCTCTCTAGGAAAATAAGCGTAACAAAATTCAAATAGGGAAACAGAAACCTCCACTTGGAGGCCCTTCGCCCCAGCATGAGGGCATAGGTTGAGAGAGAGAGAGAGAGAGAGAGAGAGAGGGAGAGAGAGAGAGAAATATAGTAAGGGAGAGGAAGAGAAAAGTGAAACATCTTATGTAATTGATATACATTGTAAGCATGGGCGTACGGTGAAATTTTGTTCGGGAGGGGTTCAATGTAAATTCGTCTCAGCTCCATGTTCTTACGCACATTGGAAATGATTACTTTTTTAAATTACTAAACAGTTGTATTGTGATAATTAACACACTGTAACAAATTAATATGCAGCTCAGTCTTTGAAACTTTTTTTCTTGAGATTTCTATCCATTTCTCGTCTAAGCTAGAGTCTACAATTAAAAACTTTCTTTTGAAAAATTATCATAATATACTGTGAAGTGTATAGCCTATGGCACGTTTTTAAAGTTATCTGTGATTCCACCGGTGGAAAAGCCCGATTAATGCCGATTACTTCATGATAATTTTGTGATGAGCTCGTGATTCCTGATGACTTTACAAACAGGTTGATGGATTTTGACCGGAGTTTTCGAGTTGTCGTTTGACAGATTCCAAAGGGATTTTTGTTTACTAGTAATACATTACTGTCATTAAGCTGAAAAAACTATTAACACCATGAGGTTTTGAAATTTGAATCTTAAATAATGCTTTGATATGTACAAAATTGTAAAATATGTAACAACCGAAGCAGAGGTTTTTTTTTTAAATTTCGTTCCATGATTTATAATCTTCAAAATATTGCAGATATTTCGGGAGGGGTTTCAACCCCCCTGAACCCCCCTTTAACGTATGCCCATGATTGTAAGGGATTTGTACGATAGTTTATGTTGGTAGATTGTTTTCTAAAAAGTGGTAGGGATTAAACCTACCTATATACGTACGTGCAAAATGAAAAAAATTATCATGCAGCTACTAGAAATAACACCGTTAAGAGCGGAACGCAATAAGAGCAAAACCAACTTCCTCTGCTTCGCAATATCCTCTTAAACGGGAATAGAGCTTTGCCACCCAAGTGCAGTAAATACGGAATAGAGTATTACAACTGTTGATACACTAAGTGTTTGTAGCAGTGATGTGCATTGCTATTTAAAAAAAATCAAAGTACAGCAGACGAACAATATTGGAGACATTATTCAACAGCATAAACACATCAATAAGGTGTAATGGTGAAAAAGTATGTTTTAAAACACATCTGAGAAAATATATTGACTCAAGAGTCAATAAAATCAGGTAAACTGATGTAACAAAGTGCCAGAATGCTTTTGTCTAATCAGTGATAATTGCAATTATGATATGGAGAATATTAGTTATTTTTATAATCGATTTCCGAGTTAAGCTCCAGATCGATTCATTAAGCAGAGCTTACGGAAGAACAAAGGTCTAGTTTGATAAGCATATGTGAAGGAATATTATGTGGTTAGTGTTATTTGACAAAGCTACCTGTATTGCAACTTCCCAAGTCGCATATGAACACTGTAAAACAATATATTGTCATGAGAACTGATCTGTATTTGATAAATTTCTTGTAATATATTACCATTAAATATGCACTAAATTGGGCTTTACTCCGGTACCGCTCAACCGATTTGGTCCAATAGCAATAGGCTTCTTCCCATGGACGATATAAATGCGTATACCAAGTTTCATGGAATGCGATTAAGCTTATTTCAGTTATCGCGTGTACAGACACACGGACAGACATTTTTCCGTCCACCACACAATCTCATAAAGTACCTTTCTGGCACTTGATAATCATATTTTATTACTAGCAGATCCCCGCGGCTTCGCCCACAATAATTAATTGAAAGATTACAAACTAAGAGAAATATAATTTAAACATTATATTTTATTAACACTTGCACGGGAAACATTCATAACGCTAAACTAAAGATTAATAATTACTCAAATAGCTTAAAATCCGGCTTTGAAGTGAATTCTAGATTAGAAAACGCAGCATGGAAAAAACCTCAAATTTCTGGCCCAGAAAACCCCTGCATAGTAAGTTTTGTCGAAATCGAACAATATTTACCCATTTAGGCCTATATTTATTATCCCTCTTCCGTGGAGGTTGAAAATTTCATAGCATGCCTTGCTATTATAAACAAATGAATCGACCAGCGTGGGCTTACAAAATTAAAGTGATCACGAAGCTTTTATTTCCAAGGTATGACAAAAATAGGCAAACCACCAACAATTAATTTGGCAATTGAAATTTCTTACTGAAAACTGATTCGAAAGCGCAAAAAATGCACGTTTTCTGCCCGTTTTTCACTCATAACTTCCGAAACAAAGCAAAAATAAAAATTCCGGCTTCGTGGTGCATTCGCCCACCCTTCAGTCCATCTACGTTTAAAATTTCAGATCTCTACGTTCAGTAGGTAGATTACGCTGGACATCGCGCACAGACAGACAGACAGAAAGACAAACACTTCCTTTTATTATTACAGACTAGCAAAATACCAAACCCGGGCGACGCCGGGCCTTCTATGCTAGTGATTAATGAAATAATAATTAACTATCAGTTTCATTTCTCTGTACAGTATTTGGTTACGTATCCTAAAAGGCAATAGTGTTATGACAATGTTACTTGTACATTATTTCGCTAGGTTCCTTTCATGAGCTTTTTAGACATATTGTTCAGCAGATAATTTATAATTTTGAAACATGAAAAATGGTACAATTATCCTTACATAGTGTATTAATTTACACAATATAACATTAGATTATACTCAAATGTTTCAACACGTAACTATATTATTAACTATGTAAGATAACACAATATTGCAAAGGAATGAAAACTGATGTACGTAAACAGTGTCATGACTAGACTTCGGACTTTTAGGTCGCTAAAAATGCTGTTTTAGGTACCTAAAATAGGCTCTAAAAATTGGAAAATAGGTTTTAAAAATCGTAAAATAGTCTCTTATAAAATCGTTAAGTTTCAAACTTTTCTGAAATATCTCAATTGCAATGCAGAATATTATATTTATTGAAGTCATCATTAATCAATAATCAGGATAAAACACAGATATAGGCCTATGGTACACAGAATTATATAGATCTATGTATTACTATCATAATAGTGAAAACCTAATCCCTGCGCCCAGAAGCTACTCACGCCAGCATGGGTTCGTATTCCACCCCCCTGCATGTGGGATTCGGGGGAAAAACACTACCGTACATTTTCTTGGGAATTCCAAGGAATTTTTCTATTGAAGACGAAACATTCCTTACTATTTAACCACGTCACAAATGTGTCATGTACTGCACACTCCGAGCTAAAAATTTAGTAACTGAAAATAAATGCTAGAATTTATAACAAAAAAAAATAATTTATTTTCAACTTTAGAAGAAAAACAAGCAAAAAGGCAATATTGGGCTCTAACGTAAAAATAGGCTGTTTTAGGTCCTATAAAAGTATCAGTTTTAGGCATAGTCACTTATGAAACATGTATATTCAAGTTTTCGTCCATATGTCACTTAAGGATTAAAATAGGTTTTGACCTAAAATCCGAAGTCTAGTCGTGACAGCAGAAACGATCATGCATAGAACATGACGAAACACTTGATAGGGAATCCAATAGTTGGATAGATGTCCTTGTAAATACAAAAGTAACAAATAAAAAAATAAAAATAATAATAATAAGTTATTAATAAAAATCTGATGTGATACACTTACATAACTTTCTCTAGCCCGAAACATATGTAATACAATCTTATCACTTCAAATAATTCTGATACTTTATAAAGACTCCTATTGCAGGGAGCGTATTTAAGGGGAGATGGTAGTTACCGCTAGCAAAATTATAGAAAATATAGCGTATTTCCAGAAGCCATAACTCAGGTGTTAACAGTCAGATTTAGTCGAATTTTTTTATGCTTTGCAAGTGCACTCTGTAGTTTAAAATAAGCAGAAAATGGTTGTTCTAGAACTCGCTGTTTGGTAGGAAATAATTTTTTAACACATAGTTGATAATTTTGTTTTACAGTTACTTCCCTTGACATAGGTACGCTTTATTCAATTTCTTTAGCTTAGATTTTTGTAAAACTTTGGGAACTTACTAACAATAGGTATTACTATTTACCCTACCACAATTAGTCTAATATTTACATTATTTCTGCATGAAAACTGCATGAAAACTTCACGACTAAAAAAAATACTTTTTTAAAAATAAAAATAGTTGAAAATTCTGTATAGTCAAGACTTTTCCCATAATTCTGCTAAGGGAAATTTGTCATCCATCTATAATGAATTCCCGAAAGTATCATTATTTTAGCATGAATAGCTTTTCAGAAAATACTACCCGAAGTACAAAAAATGTAATTTTACAGGAGAGCGAAAAGAAAATGACGTGCCTTATGGTATTTTATCCATTTTAGAAAGCTCCAGGTCGCTCTGCTTGGCTTAATAATAACGCAACATATAAGACCTATATATAAAAATGTTCACAAAACTATGCTCTATAACATGCGCCTAAGAAAAAATCGATTGTTTTACACTGATAACTACCATCTCCCCTTAAAAGCCTGGATTTTTACAAAATGGACTGAAATTGATATGAATGAGTTAAGATACCTTCGCTAATTAAATGGAAGTTACCAATTACTGTCAAGTAACAAAGGACCTGAATGTTTAGAGTCTGTATTAAATATTCATAGGCACTTCCCATTGTGAGTTACATATGTGTATGTTTGCTTAGTGTCCGTCGCTATAATTAGTTACGCTTTACAAATATCAAGTGAACAGTGTGGGTGTATGTGTGTAAACAAACAATGCAAGGGACACGTGGAAACAATGATCAAATAATTATGAACATACATGAAGTACAGTGGACTAAATAGTCAAGGTACATAAAACGATTGATATATATTTGGTCTGATCCTGATGCATAGGATCCTTGAAAGTACTATGGATATAGTATATTGCGATACAAGTGCCGTAAGGCACGATTACGGATCGAGGAAATAGTTTGAAAACACGAGGCGCTTGCGCCGAGTGTTTTCAATTTTCCGAGATCCGTAATGCGCTTACGGCGGATGTATTGCATGCTATTTTTTGCACGATGATTATTTATATCAATTTAATTATATTAATTGTGATATTACCTGAAAATATTATGTATATACATTCTTGAAGACAGATGTTTATTTCAGAAAGTGATTCGCATGTGTTTGTTGTTATGGGAACCGAATATTTGTCCTGGGGGCTTTGTCCATAAAGACTTGTATTATGAAGTGTATCGTAATGAATTATGACGTAGCGCAAGTACCGTAAGTAATTTAACCGCATCGCAACGCCCTTAGCAACAAGATTGTGTGGGAATGTCAACTTACGATCCACGGCAACAACGTTCGTAAGTACCACTAATTAGTTAAGGAGTGCAAAAAATAGTTGAAAGAAGGAATTACTACAACAGTCCTTTGAAAATAATTAATTCAGCTGTTTCAGCTGTATTTATACTCCTTTTAGCTACGAGGCCATGCCAAGAGTTCGGGATCTGTGTCTATACTGTAGGGTCGGCCATGGAACTATTGCCTGTCAGTTATTTTCTATTGTTAGTGTATTTTATGGAGTAAATTTCAACTGATGTTAATTTAAATGGATATGATACAGGATGACATGATGAAGATGATTCATGGTATGTAAATATGCATTTCGGCATTTGCCTTTACGACTGGGGAAACCATGAAAAAACCCATGTCAAATTGGCCGGCTACGGGATTTGAACCTGGGACCTCCAGAATAATTCATTGTGATGAAACTCATAATGTAATTTCTTTGAGTTATTTCTGGTCTGAAGTTCTTTTGTAGGTGGTAAAAATAGTATAGGCTAATATAGATTATAAAAGGAATAGTGTTATACCAAAAACAAATATATTAATAATGATAATTATAATAATAATTTAACCTGGGAGAGTTAAGGCCTTAAGGTCTTCTTCTGATACATTCAACCAGAAATAAAATTATTTAGGAGTACAAACATAAAAAATATACATTTTTTTTATAAATTACATCAAGTTAAAAGATAAATGCAATTAAGAAAGAAATAGATACAATGTAAATAACATTGTCACAAACAGAAAATAACATACAATGTAGCCAAATAGTAAAACAATCGTAATATTAAAAAGTATTTCGGAGTATTTCTGTCTTCTACCAATACTTTGGACTTACGTTTTGTCCTTTGCATAGTGTAACTACAGAAGATACCAAACAGGTACAAATCAAAACTGTTAAAATCCATTATTCAGATTCAATTTCCTTTTCTACCCAATTTTCGGACATCGTCATTTAAAAATTTTCATTCTAACACGTAGTAAATCTTGCTTAAACAACCCAAGTTAAATGTTCTAGGAGTTAGTACAGTTTCCTACCTTTATTTCGGTATGTTTGTCATTTTTTGCACGACGTAACTAATTAGTGGTACTTACGAATATTGTTGCCGTGGATCGTAACTTGACATTCCCACACGCAATCTGGTTGCTATGAAAACAAAAGAAATCTCCGTGCGGTAAAAATTACAAAAAAGCACAAGTGCCGTAAGTAAAATCATCATAATACAAGCCTTTATTGAAAACCGGAACCAAGGCCCCCTAGTTTGTGGCGACTTTAACAGGACATTATTCGGTTCCCATAACAACCATCATATGCGAATCACTTTCTGAAATAAACATCTATCTTCAATAATGTATATACATAATATTTTCAGCTAATATCTCAATTAATATAAATAAATTGATATAAATAATTATCGTGCAAAAAATAGCATGCAATACTCGTGCCGTAAGCGCATAACGGATCTCGGAAATTGAAAAAACTCGGCGCAAGCGTCTCGTTTTTTCAAACTCTTTCCTCGATCCGTATGCACCGCATACGAAACTAGTATCGCAATATACTATTACAGTACTACTTTCAATCCTAAACATCTGAAGCGTTTATTGGAAATACTTACATAAAATAGTTTAGAGTGGTATTAATCTGTAAATGTAATTAAACATACCTCACATATTGGCGGTTTTGTCTGCCTTTGTTAAATATTGGCATTTAGAATACAATGGAATAAAGGGCTTTCTGTCACACAGAACAGTGCTGCCACCTGTAATCATTAAATTCATAAAGTCGCCACGGCATCCCATGCACAGTTTGTAGTCAAATGACATTTTTACTATGATCTCTAATAAATAAAATAATAACGTAAGTCTTTTGAAATAGCCTTACTTATTTACTTACTTACTCAATGGCAATAGACAATTCCTAAGCAAGCTAAAGGAATATTATCTATTTTATGGAACCCGGAGGTTCATAGCCGCGCTTAACTGAGCCCGAATTTCAACCCTATTCTGTGCAAATTCTATGCAATCATCCCTCGAAAATCCTATTTCCCTTAAATATATCCTAATATTATCCTCCCACCTACGTCTAGGTCTTCCAAGTGGTCCTTTTCCATGGGTCTCTCAGTCAATATTTTTTAGATATATCTTTCCTTCTCCATGCGTGCAACATGTCCAGCCCATTTCATCCTCCGTGATTTAGTTTCTCTTCCGGTGACGAGTACAGGTGATGAAATATGCTACTAAAGTAAAATTTGGTTTGCGGATGATGAAGTTTGAAAGAAAAATACAGATTGCCCAATGCATTTAAAGCTACACTCTAGATGAGCAAACATCTATATCGGGGCTGATATTTCTAGAGCAGTGATGGGCAAAGTACGACCTGCGGGCCATATGTGGCTCTCAGACAGATTCAATGTGGCCCGCGGCAGGAAAGAAGGAGAAAAATTAATTTCTTACTCGATTGCTTTTCGTTTTATTGCATGACTCCAGATAAATTTTACAGAATTTCACGACTTTTAGCATTGAACAAGCCTTGGATACTTTCATTATTCCATTTACTGCAGACTGCAAACAGTAAACTTTTTGAGTCAACAGAAACATAAGTGATTATTCAAAGCTAGAGGACAGAGTTTCTGCTGGTGATTTAAGTTTGTATAGAAGATTGTAATTTTATTTTAATTGTATTTCTTTATATATATATATATGTATTTTTTTTTTCGCAAGCAATGCTCCAATTAAAGCATCATATTATTTTCGAAGCCGTATATAGAATTTTTTTTTCAAAAAAGTGACACTCAACTGTTGTTTCTTAATGTCTCAGAACTTGAATTCTACAAGTCCTTACCGAAATGAAGTTTCCAAATTTTGATTTATCCTGCCCAGAAGGCTATTGCCATGTTTGCATATTTATATGTCCGTGAGCAAATATATTTTTCTTCTTTGAACTTTCGAAAATGTTGTGTCAGAAACTGACTTTCAGACTTTTGAAATCTCTCCTGAGGGTCATGAAGTGAAATCTGGCTTAGCTGGCTTGGCACGGATAGCCAAAGGTCCTGGGTTCAAATCCCAGTGTCAGAGGAATTTTTTCCTATATTATGCTCATGTAAAATCCAACAGAGACAATAATCTGTGGTTCATGAATGCATACATCCATCTTTATTGAAAGCCTGTCACTAACAATACCATCTTGTAAGCAAGTGGAGTGGGAACGAGAGGAAGCAAGAATGCTGAACCACTCTAATAACCGGATTCTGATGACCTAAAATTATTTGAAAAATGACGAACAAAATGAACCTAAATTTTAAAGAAAATGACTTAATAATTACAAAGAATGACCTAAAACTGATAATTTATTTATAAAAATTATTATCGTACACGCAAATTCATACATCATTGTGAAAACTGTAAATGCATTAAGGATGTTGTAGGTCTAAAAACTTTGTTCTTTGTTCTTCATTGGAACATCTGAGAAGAAAAAAAAGAAAATTGTTTTTAAAGAAGATCCTACAAAAATGTTGCATTATTTTAACCTAGTAAAGGTAAAGGTAAAGTGATCCCTATACAGGCCACGGAGGCCCAGAGGGTTCCAGGAGGTTGAGGCTCCCAGATTTTGGACATTCGGCACGTGAAGGTGGTAAGGTTGTCAGCCTTACTCAAAGGCCGCCTTTACCCCCAGGAGTGCTCCTGGTACTCATTTCTGTTAGAGGCTGAGTCAACCCCAGGGCCATAGTGCCACCAGAAGGATTAGGCCAATTGAAAAACTCCAACGTACTCATCGGGAATCGAACCTGCGACCTTCCGGTTTGTAGCGAAGCGCCTCAACCACTACGCTACGGCGTACCCCCATTTTAACCTAGTAATTTATTTAAATATAAGAATATACTCAATGTAAATGCATGAAAATGACAAAATAAGGTATCAAATGGCAAGAAAATGATTAAATAATGACGTAAAATTGAAATAAATGCCCTAAAAATATAAACTGGCAAAAAATGAACAAAAAGAGTGCGTGGAACGCCACGCAACAGAAGTAAAACTTTATTTTTTATTTTTTTATTTTTTCAATTTTTGATTATTCGATTTTTCAATTTTGCATTATTGGACTTTTTAATATTGGGTTTATGGACTTTTTAAATTTTGGATTTTGGACTTTTTAATTTTGGATCTTTGAATTTTTAATTTTTGATTTTTTTAAATTTTCGATCTTTGAATTGTTTATTTTTTGATTTTTTAAATTTTTTATTTTTTATTTTTAAATTTCTTATTTTATTATTGGATTTTTGGATGTTATAATTTTTAATTTAGTTTTTTTTTAATTTTGGAAATTTGTATTTTTTAATTTTGGATTTGCGCGGTAATGAGCCTCCGGGTTCCATAAAATAGATAATATACCTTTAGATTGCTTAGGAATTGTCTATTGCCATTGAGGAAGTAAGGTCTGAAAAAATTCCTTTGATTACTCCTAATCATTGAGTTGATTGTTTTCTGTGCAGTCCGCACCGAAACAAGTAAGAGTGTGACTGATTTCGTGACTGATTGTGACTGATTTCGTGACGGTTTTAGTGTGACTGATTTTCCAGATTTACCCTCTACCGCCACTAAAGAAGTTTTACTTAAAAAATAACCTTATGAAAATGCATTTATATAATCTAGAGGCCATGATTAGGATTTAGCTACAAGTTGGATATGTCTATGCAGCATCAGTAAAAAGATGACATGTCATCAGAATCCGGGCCCTGCTAATAACAATTCCAGATTAAATATAAGGATAAGCTCGGATACGAAATTGTAGCGTTAACACGCCGAGAAGGAGCTCTCCAACGATGGCCTTATGGAGGCCTGGCGGTTACCATGACAACCAGGTAAGTTGCGCGCGCATATGCCGATGACCTGCATCCATAATTACAAACTCCTCCACTCAATACGAATGAATATACACTTCACTCCTAGTAATACTACAGCAGAAACCCCCCCCCCCCCCACACACACACACTCCGGCTTTGAAGTTCATTAAAGGTTGCTAAAATATTACTTGCTTCGTACTGCCTCCCTCAATTTTAGTTATTCCAGGGATAAAAATAAATCCCTTAACCCTAGACTGTTCCCGGGTCAACTCGTCACCCTACACTACTATGTTTTCTTTTTGCACAGTTGGCATTCATGCACTTAAAGCTTCCCCCATCCTTCTATTCTTCCAACAATGACTTCTCTTTACATCAGTCAGTGGAAGAGTGGATTTCATTACATGTGTGTCCTGCTATGAGATTACTGCGGTTACCAAATACCCCAATAAGCAGTAGTGCATGTTAAATCTCTACCATGTATTTCTGTAAATAATGAATTATTTCAAGCTTACATTCTCGCTGGTTTAGATGAAACCCCCAGTGAGGTTCTTAGGGAAAGATTTTCGTCTGAACTGACACCGTATCGGAAATAAGAGTCGGCCGCCTTTGTGATTTGAACCTGGGACCTCCCAAATGCGAGTTGAAAACGTTATCATTTGAATCACCTCGCTCGGTTTACGGAAATTACTTCTATCGGTAGCATGTCTAAAGATTTCTCAAAGTGTATTGCAACTTCCAAAGCCCTATGTGAACACTGTAGGTAATATTGTTGTCTGTCGTTGCCATGGAGACCGAGTCCTATTTCGGGGGTTTTCAGGGCTAAAAATAAAAAAAAATAACTTTTTTTGAATTTTCCTGTGGTTTACAGCCTAAAAGATGTGTACCAAATTTCAAGTTTCTAGCTCATCTGGAAGCGAGCAAACATTAATGTCAGTGAGTGAGCCCTTTTTCGGGGGTTTTTAGGGCTAAAAATTAAAAAATATATATACTTTTTGTAATTGTTCTATGGTTTACAACCTAAAAGCTATATGTGTACCAAATTTCAAGTTTCTAGCTCATCTGGAAGTGGGAAAACATTAATGTCAGTGAGTGAGCCCTTTTTCGGAGGGTTTTTAGGACAAAAATACTTTTTGGAATTTTCCTACAGTTTACAGCCAAAAAGCTATATGTGTACCAAATTTCAAGTTTCTAGCTCATCTGAATGTGGGCAAACATTAATGTCAGTGAGTGAACCCTTTTTCCGGGGTTTTTATGGATAAAAATAAAATAAAAAACACTTTTTGGAATTTTCCTATGGTTTACAGCCTAAAGGTATATGTGTACCAAATTTCAAGTATCTAGCTCATCTGGAAGTGGGAAAACATTAATGTCAGCGAGTGAGTCTTTTTTCGGAGGTTTTTAGGGCTAAATTTAAAAAAAATACTTTTTGGAATCTTCCAGTGGTTTACAGCTTAAAAGCTATATGTTTACCAAATTTCAAGTTTCTAGCTCATCTGGAAGTGGGCAAACATTAATGTCAGTGCGTGAGACCTTTTTCGGGGGTTTTTAGGGATAAGGATTAAAAAAATACTTTTTGGAATTTTTATATGGTTTACAGCCTAGAAGCTATATGTGTACCAAATTTCAAGTTTCTAGCTCATTTGGAAGTGGGCAAAACATTAATGTCAGCGAGTGAGAGAGTCAGTCAGCCATGTGGCTTTATATTATAGGGATGTGCCTAATTTATACGACAGTGACAATACAGAATGTCTTAAAGGTCATCACTGAAGGCAGGAATAAAATATTTCAAAATCTGAGAAGTTTCTTGCTTATGAATATGCTACTGGAATTGTTAAGATATCAATCGAAAGCGAAGTGAAATAGCACAATGCCTTTACATCTTTAAAAAAATATATTCTAATCGCTAAGTTATTTAAACACAAATGAATAAGGGGTGAGTAAATGAACGAGAAGATATCAATCCTGAACACAGTTACTCGTAATAAATAACACATCTTGAGAATAAATTGTCTGCTGCATGACGTCATCGAAAGTAAGTTGGAGGGAACCCCTGGTTTTGGAAGAAGAACAAGAATTCAACTGCTACGTATATAACATTGCTTCATACGGATCGGAAACATGTATATTAAGAAAAATGGAAAGTTTTGAAGTGTGATGCTAGAGAAGAAAAGATAAAATAAAATGGATGGACAAAGTGACGAATAAATAAGTCGTGAGAAGATCGAACGAGAAGAGATCAATTCTGAACACAGTATTTGTAGTAAATAAAATAGGATAAGCCACACCTTGAGTAGGAATTTTTTGCTACACACCTTTATCGTAAGACAGTTGAAGATAACTCATAGTCTTGGAGGAAGAATAAATAATTAAGCTGCTACGCGAATTAACTTCCTTACTGACTCAATGGCAACAAAAAAAATCCTAAGCAAGCTAAAGGAATATTATCTATTTGATGGAACCCGGAGGTTCACTGCCGCACTTACCTGAGCCCGCCATTCAACCTTATTTTGGACTATATCCATCCAACCGTCCCTCGCAAATCCTACTTTTCTTAAATCCATTCTAATGTTGCCCTCCCACCTACGTCTAGGTTTTCCACGTAGTCTTTTCCCTTCGGGTCTCCCAGTCAATACTTTTGAGCTATGTCTTTTCTCCCCCATGCG
The DNA here is from genome assembly GCA_964059195.1 of Ectobius pallidus. Classification (NCBI taxonomy): domain Eukaryota; kingdom Metazoa; phylum Arthropoda; class Insecta; order Blattodea; family Ectobiidae; genus Ectobius; species Ectobius pallidus. The sequence continues at coordinate 159,148,618 of CAXKWD010000005.1, read as the reverse complement.
CGCAATATGTCCAGCCCATTTCATCCTCCGAGATTTAATTACCTTTACTATATTCGGTGACGAGTACAGGTTATGAAGCTCATCGTTATGCAGTTTTCTCTCTCTTAGGCCCGAATATTTTCCTAAGCACCCTGTTTTCGAACACTATCAGACTATGTTCTTTTCGAAGAGTAAGCGATCATGTCTCACATCCATATAATACAACCGGCAGGGTAGGCCTAATTGTCTTATAAATTTTTATTTGAAGACTTCTGGATAGAATACGAGAAGATAAAGTGTTTCTGAACCGCGTAAAAGCAGGCATTTCCTTATTTGAGTCTTCACTTAACTTCTACCTTAATATTATTTGAAATTATTGCTCCCAGATATTTGAAATTATCCACTTGTTCGAACGATTTGCCGGCTATTTTAATAATTTGTAGCGCATTATTTTGAAATTTCATGACCATATACTTAGTTTCTTCCTGTGCTAATTTCCAATCCAATATTCTTGCAGGTATCGAAAAGACTTTCTGAATTTCTCTCGATTATGTTTACGTCATCGCCCAACAGAAAAACAATGCAAATTAAAGGATAAAAAATATACTTGTTATTGAAAGAGGAAACCTAGGATAAGAGAAGGAAAGAAGTTGCAGTTAATATTAGGCTTTGGATATTGATCATTCAGACTACTTTCTTTCACGCCATTGAAGTGAACTGGAAGTTCGACATCACAGGAAAACGATCGTTTCCTTGTTTGTGGAACACCCAGTGCCGAGGAAGCGAAAACAACGCATGCGTGCTATTGCATATTAATGAAGACAAACAGCATGCGAAAAGTAGAGTGCGTACTACTCTGATAATGTTATCTTATGTAAAATGCATATTACAAAGGTTTAAACAGATTTTAGTGCTTAGGAAGGCTACACCCTTCCACACGAAGCGTATTTCATTACATGATCTTATTAAAGCGAAAGCTATAAGCCTACATAAGGGAGCTTTCAGTAAAGAACTGCTTTCAGCATTGTGAATCGTAATGAAAAACTAATCTAGTTCTGTATTAGAACAACGATTATGCACATACCGTATTTACTCGAATCGACTTAGAAATTCCTAAATAATTTTACTTTATTCCCACAAAGAACAAAATATTAAATACACGTAACAAGCCAAATGGTTTGTTCCTTTGAAACCGCCTGGGTATGTAATGAAAAACTCTACTGTACAAGTAGAGAAAATAAACATATTGTATAACAGCCCTAAATAAATCCCTCAATAATTTTTAAGTAATCTAAGCCACGTCAGTAAATCAGTATTAAGAGTTGAAATACAATATGCTATTAATATTGCAAATGGAGAGCCATTTTCTCAAAGCTGTTCGCATGAACTCGACTATATGCAGGGAAGCGCCTTGTAGGAAGCAGCGAACACTTCTCTGACACCGGTGTATTGCGTGCAGTATCCAGACTACACAAAGGCGCTGGTCCATAAACCTGTATGGGGAGGTTTCCAACTAGGATTCCAATATTATTAGGAACGTTGTGATGGTCCCCTACTTCTCTCTCTTGCGTAGGTCATGGAGGGTCTTACGTCCACTAGAGGTTAAGGATTCCTGAGTTTTAGACAATCGTCCAAGAAATATCATAACTAATGATAGCGCTATGCTCCACCCTGAAATTCTGTACCCACTTTTCAGCTTTTATATTCGTCCTGAATATTATTTTTAAAAGTATGTGTGTATTAATAAATTTCATTTTCCAATGAGGGTCAGACTTGTAAGTTTAGTAAAAATTGTCCACCTTACACCCTCTACATTGAGGGTATAAGGTGGACAATTTTTACTAAACTTATATGTGTTAACAGATATGTAAGCATTCATGAGCCACAGATTATTGTCGCTGTTGGACACTACATGAGAATATTATAGGAGAAAAATTCCTCCGGCACTGGGATTTGAACCCGCTGTCTTGAATGTTAACTGTACAATAACAGTGGGAGCCCGGTCACAAAAATCACTACTTAGTGTGCCTCACAGTACTGCATATGACATAACTTGTCTGTCTGTGAGGTAGACCATTAGGGCATTCAGTCATAGGAGAGAAGTTCCATCTGGCACTGTGAATCGAGCTCCGGCTTAGCTCAGTTGGTAGAGCATTGGCGCGAATAGCCAAAGGTCCTGGGTTCAAATCCCAGTGCCGGAGGAATTTTTCTCCTATAATATTCTCTTATATGTGTGAAGTTTCAGTGTGTGTGAAAAACAGCATAAATCAAGGACAAAAATCTTTTATAACGAATTTTATTATTGAGTTAGGCATTTGCAGATGTGACACGCCGCGACTTTTTGTTTATATATATATGTATACTGTATATATATAAATATACTGTGTATATATATATATAACCGGCAATGTGTGAAATCCAACATTCTATATATATATATATATATATATATAACCGGCAATGTGTGAAATCCAACATTCTATAGAATGCCTAAAATCGAACGTCAAAGTATGAAATGATTGATATTTTATACATTGCCTAGGCATTGTGTACTTTGCCGAATTGTCTGCCGGCAAAGTATATAATACGCTAATCCCGCCATTTTTTTCCCGCCACCACTGTTTAATCATAAAAACAATGATGATGAGTGATAATTGATTGATAATTCATTGAACTCAGGTCGAAAGGATAAAATAGACTAAACGCATAAAGAGGAACTAATTTGTCGATGGAGTAGAATTGAAGATAAATTTGTATAACAGTTTAAAAAAAAAATGCAAACAACCAAATACCCTGAACTGAAATTATTAACAAAATCACTTTGTACGAAATAATTTATATTTTATGTCACAAATATTTAGTGTAGAATAACTCATATCTATGAAATGTATTTATGGCCGGTTGCAGAAAACCGCGTCTTGATCGCCAATCAGTTGATCTATGATTAGTTTGATTGTCAATCATTTCAAGTGTTCAGTTGCAGAATGGCTAATCGTCGATCAGGTCACTACGGTCAACTGATTCTCGATTTGACGGAAAAACATATGTGGCAACAACGCTAAACCAGGTCGCAGTGCACCATTCAGTTGTTTCAGCGGCCATTTTCCCTGTGTTGCTTATATACGTATTGACATTCTGTGCTTTAATTATTTTACTTTCCTTGCGTATATGTAAAAAAGAATGATATCAAGGGGCCCAAATTTCAGCGGGAATGAGAAAGCATTGTTGCTGAATATTTAAGAAGGTTACACGAGCATCAATGAAAATAAAAGACCGATGCAGTTAGGGCAAAGCAGAAAGAGAATGCCTGGCAAGACATTGCTTCAGATTTCAGTAGATGCAGTCCAGAAAGGCCTAGAACCTAAGAAGTATATGCCTAGAGAGATTTGGATAATATGCAGAGTCGTTATGCACAACTGAAATTATGATGGAAAAGTAGGCTATTGTGGTTTTTATCTTTACTTACGTATTGCATACCATGTTTAGGTAAGGAGTCATTGCTTACAGTGCTGTGTGTAACTTATTCCCCTTGCACATGAATTCTGTATGATTCGCGTGTATAACACGGTCTTTTGGCGAAAGGAATATTATATACCGTAGGCGTATTTTTCTAATCAATTAAGCATAAGCATTGACCTCTAACCCCACATATAAACAAATTTCATAGGCCTATCTCTGTTTACAAACACATTACCAGCAAAGTTGATTGGAGAATCATTATTTGACCAGCAAAATATGGGTGATCAATTCTGACCAGAGATCTGATTGCCCATTAACACTGATTGTTGTTTCTGCAACCCGATTGTAACTGATCGCCGATCTAACTCTGGTCAAACTCCCATCAATCTCTGATCAAAATTGATTTGCTTTTCTGCAACTGGCCATTAGACATTTTTGAAATAGGAGAATTAAATAGTCTGCTAAATTTGCTATGCGAGATTCGTTATCATCATATTCTGATAAAATACTTTTTGTAAGAAAGAAACATTTTCTGAAATCATCATTCTATATTGAAATAAACTCCGTGGTGCTACATCCCTGGAGGGACTTGGCCTACCACCCGGCCGCTGCGTCATCTCCCGTAGGCAGATGGCAGGATTGGGGGGCATGTGGTCAGCCGTCACGGCCGTTAATGGTGGTTTTCTCGACCGGAGCCGCTACTTCTCTATCAAGTAGCTCCTCAATTTGAATCACGAGGCTGAGTGCACCCCTACCAGACTCCCTACCTCAGAAAAATCTGAGGAGGTACCGGGAATCGAACCCGGGCCATCGGATCTGTAGTCAGCGACACTAACCACAAGGCCACGCCGGCGGACATATTGAAATACAGTGTAATGAAAAATTACAACTGTGATTATGTAACCTAGTAGGACTTCTTTGTACGAATAAGACAGGCTGCTGAGAAAATTAGGTTACAATATCATGGGTAGGTGAGTGCTTACTGTAACAATTACTTCAATCTCAGTTCTGCCATCATTGTTTTCCGGTAAGAATATCATGTGTTTTATTTCATAGTTTTGTTCTTTCAGTTTCAAATGCGTATTAATTAATAAAGGCTTTTCATCTTGTTCCCCTTTTAACGTTTTTCCTAAACGGTACTGGTCATTCTGTATAATGCCTAGGAATTGTATAGAATGCCTAGGAAAATTATGTAACATTTTCACAAAAAACTTATATTTCATAGTTTGCCTAAAACCATCAGGCATTCTATACATTACCTAGGCATTCTATAGAATACCGGGATTTCATAAATTGCCGGTAACATACTCGTATATGTTCCGAGTTGGAATCCTAATGCCTCCCAATACAGGTTTATGGACCAGCGCCTTTGTGTAGCCTGGATACTGCACGCAGTACATTGGTGTCGGAGAAGTGTACGCTACTTCCTATAAGGCGCTTCATTGTGTATATTCAAGTTTACGCGAACAGCTTTGAGAAAATGGCTCTCCAAATATTGTAATTTTAATAGCATATTGTATATGAATGTATCTATATATGTATATATACAGTATATATAAGCTATAGATATAAGTTATAGGCTATATAGTCTAAGCTTTAAGCGACTTTCTTTTACTCTTATATATATGTACGTATATATGTAAGCTATACATATATAAGCTAAAGGAATATTACCTATTTAATGGAACCCGGAGGTTCATTGCCGCGCTTACCTGAGCCCGCCCTTTAACCCTATTCTGTGCTAACTCCATCCAACCATCTCTCGCAAATCTTACTTCTTTTAGATCGATCTTAATATTGTCCTCCCACCAACGTCTAGCTCTTCCAACTGTTCTCTTCCCTTCGGGTCTCCTCACTCATGCGCGCAACATGTCCAGCCCATTTCATCCTCCGTTATATATATATTTTCATACAAGTTATGAAGCAGTTTTCTCCAGTAACCATTTTCATATCTTTAGGGCCCAAATATTTTCCTATGCACCCTCTTTTCGAACACCTTCAGGTTACTTTCTTCCCGAAGAGTAAGCAAACAGGTCTCATATCCATATAATACCACCGGGAGGATAATTGTATTGCAATTTTTAATTTTTAGATTTTTTGGAGAGAAGGCGAGAAGATAAACGTTTCTGAACTGCATAAAAACAAGCATTTTCTGAACTCAGTCGACTCTTAACCTTTTCCTTAATATTACCTTTATCTGTGACTATTGCTCCCAGATGTTTGAATTTCTCCACTTGGTCGAACGTTTTACCGGCTACTCTAACATTTTTTCAGCTCATTATTTTGACGTTGCATGACCATATAATTAGTTGTGTCTGCATTAATTTCCAATCTGACCTTCTTGCAGCATTTTCTTTATTTAATTATTATATGTATTTTACGAAAAAGAATCTACCCATTGGGATCGGTACCATGTCATGACTTTCGAAATATTCTTTCATATCTTTATGTTCCATGCCTCCCTAAGTATTAAACCACCTCTCGTTCAATACTGTATATATATATATATATATATATATATATATATATACACACACGCACACACACACATAAATCTTTACACGCTAGCGGCCGTAATTTTGAAGATATTTGAACCAAATTTGATTATGTTATTTCTAGGCCCAATAGTTCCGACAAGTTCGTTAATGAGCAAAATTGGCCTAAGGGGGGGTCGGGGGAAGGGGTTGAAATTTTGAAAAATTTATATCTCGGCCCCTATGAAGTATAGAGGAAAACTTTGTTTGAATAAATTAGAGTACTCCCTATGGAGTTCACAGTGACACCAACGATTCGGGAGTTTTGGGGGTACGAGTGGGGGTGGGGCGATGGAAATTCCAAATTTTTGAAACCCCGTCTTGTGGGGTATCGTTGAAAAACTCTTGATGAGTACTCTACAGATCATTAACTAGTTTATTGATACCTCTCATATAAGGAGAAATTTGAATGTTTGAAAAACAACAACACTTAAAAATATACCTCAGCCTGAAGGCCTAGGCCCCGTTACAGTGTTCTTTTCTCTTTTTTGCAGTTATTATTGTGGGTTTGTCATGCCAAGGCTAAAGAAGAAGAGTGCTGCGCAGCGACAATAAATTAAACCAAAAGCACTTCGAAGTCTACCTCAGCCTGTAGACCTGCTCTAAAGGGATTTAAATTTTAATTTTGTACGACTACTCATTCAATAAGACGTATACTTGTGATCTATCGTGGGATTACCAGATGATAATTGCTTTATTAAGACTTCAAACTCTAATTTATTTGAAACGCTTTTATAATATCTGAAGTGTAGTTATAAGCTACCTGGAAAACAGGGTGAATTTGAGACAATATCAGGAAACTGAATGTGCATCGCAGTAATACAGCCACTTATTCTATATGGGAATGTGAAGCGAAGAGTACGCAAAACCCATGCTTAGAATAAAGAATGCCACGTCAGTATTAAAATTTAATTTCCGTACTACACCTAATTGACCTAGCCTATACTAAGACATCGTTACCCATGTTTAACGGATCGTGAATGTAGGCCTACATACTGCTCTTTTATATGGTGCTTATGAAGTCTTTAGTATACCTAATCTAGCCTATTATTTGTTGAGTAAATTCATCGGCTGAAACTGTACCTACAATATCGGATCCCAACAATAAATTCATCCCCAATGTTTTCTATTCAAAAGACTAGGCTTTTCTTCAAGCAATAAAATCATGTGATTATTCTTCTTTTTCATTACTAAATTATACTAAATTGTGACAAAAATTTTATATATCAGATATTAAACATCTGTTATCAGTTAATGCTCAAACTTTGAGTGTTTTTTCTTCTTTCTTAACCGGTTTTCTCTCCACTTATATATAAATAACCTATAGTCATTAATTTCTTCCGGGGGTTTTCCTCACCTGTTAGACAAATATCGGGTAACTTTAGGCCCTTGGGGTCCCCGGATAACATCTGGCCATCATTAACCATCTTCATCCCATCCTCGCCTTGTTCGGAGTGAGAGTGTGTGTGTGAATGGTGCGTCTCGTAACATAGGTGGCCCCGGCATTGGGCTGATCAATCATCCGGGGAGGCCCTCCATGTCATTGTTTGGTCAAAAAAGTATGTTTGTGTTTGATCCATAGTTCATTCCTCTCCCGACAGGTCGCGGCCCGGTAATACCCGGGCGGCGCCGGCCGCATAAAGGTCCCTACAAGGGAGAGGTAAAACTACGAAAGAGAGTGAGAGAGAGAGAGAGAGAGAGAGAGAGAGAGAGAGAGAGAGAACAAGATATGAACTGCAAGTCTTAAAAGGTGTTTTATTTATGTAGTAATTGATGTCTTAATCTTGTCTGCAATCTTGATGAAGTAGTGAATGTTGTCATAGCCGCAGTAACATAAAGGTCAGAGGTCAATTACTCCCTGGTCCACACATTCATGCGTCACTAGTGAAAGTAGTTTGGCAGTCAAGCTCTGCATTCCCCCTGGTCCAATATCTGGGTGGCATACCTCATCCTACTTGCTATGTTTATCTCCCTCCTTCCGGTGAATAGGCTACAACGCTTCAAATTTAACCAGCACTGATAAATATACGAGGGAGAATCAAATAAAAACACCAATTAATTTTTGTTTCCACTATTTTACTGCAGGAAGAATGCTTTCTTGCACATTATTTTTCTACATATTCCCCTCTCAGTTCAATGCACTTGCGCCATCGGATAGGAAGTACTTCGATACCGCGTGAGAAAAAAATATTTTGGTTGACGCTGTAGCCACTCGTGCACCGCTATTTATGTTAAAATATAATTGAAGCAATGCTTGTCACACATTATCAAACACTCTTGATTATGAAGCTTCATATATGTGTAACGGGCCCAGACTAGTTTTAAGGTAAGGGTCTAAGATTGCTTTTATCAATATTTGGAGAGGTGCTACATAATACATTTCAAGTTTTCAAATTAAAAAATACTGGAATGTTCCTTTATATTTTTGTGAAGACCTTTCGGGTGAATATACCCATATGAACGGTTTTGCCTGCTTTTCAGAGTCCTATAAGAATTTGATTTGTAATTTCTAGAATTTGTAGTACTCACAAATGTGCAATTTCTAAAATAATGAACAGTTGTACTTACAGAAGATGAGTCTACTTTGTACTCGTCTTCCATACCTGAAAAACAAGGAAGTAAAGATAAGTTATCAATCAAACTACATATTGCTACTGTATTTAAGCAACAGGCTAACAAATCAGTAACAGCAAAGGTATTAGAAAAATACTAGATTTTCTTTGTAACAGTAATTATACTAAGGTTAGCTGGACCCACGCTTTGGCCCTCGTTCCCCCAAAATATAAGTAACTATATAGAGTGTTAAAGAATAACACCGAAATAATATACCTGTATATAGAGTGAACATAGGCAAGCAACTTTTATTAGGAGATTTTTGCTGTATGGATTCAATTTTTCCTGTTACAGCATAAAATCTCCCAGGGCATGGCCACTACTGATTTCTAACATTAAAAAAATGCAAAACAAAGGAACGTCATTATTAACACTGGAGTTATGAATAAGAAAACTAATGCAGTGGCGGCCAGTAATGTGATTAGTCAGAAAATTTTGCAGATGAAGGAAACACTAAATTATGATATAGTTGTTGATGAATGATTAAGAATCAGTTTGTTGTCGATCACTATGAAGGCACGAAGTCAATTTAATGATTATTTTAACCCTATTTCGATTCATTATTGACTAATGAGCACCAAATTGTAATGTATTTAATGCCCTGTAGCATACACATTTTACGTCATAGAGCAAAAATCTCCTAATAAAATTTGCTTGTCTATATCCACTCTATACACAGGTAAAATATTTCGGTGTTATTCATTAACACACTATACACATTAGAACCTTATAAGTTGTACAGGGAGTTCCTAAATGGAATATCTGTCATATGCTTGGTTTTCAACGCATTTCTTCTTCTTTCGTTTCACCCTCTTTGGGGTACGTTGAACCAGTCATTTCTTTGTGTGTTGTTCCTTCCTAAGTGCCCAGTATTTCTTTATTCTTTGTGATCTTCTCTTCCTCTCTTCTTCAGAGATAATAGGTTTGGACTTCAGTGACGACCTGTCTTGGAACCTTGTATTTTCGTCTTTAGTTATTATTTTAGCCGTTCGATCTAATAGTGAATTTTCTGTAATTTTTAACTCGACTAGATCTATTTCAGTTTCTTTAAACCAGTTGGGTTTTGTTTTGCGGTTGCGGAACAAGTCAAAGATTTGCTTGGTTAATCTAACAGAGTCCATTCTAAGAAGATGACTATAGAAATTTATCCTCCTTTTTCGCATAGTGTCTGAAAGTTTTTCAATTTTCTTGTAGAGGGTTTCATTCTTGATGTATATCATCTTATTATCCTGAAATTTAGGTCCTATGATTTTTCTTAAAATCTTCCTTTCCTTTAGTTCAAGTTTCTCCATCTGACCTTTGAAATTCATGTTTAGCGTTTCTGCCGCGTACAGTGCTTCTGGTTTAATTACTGATCTGTAATGTTTAATTTTTGAAAGGGATTTCTTGTTGTATGTATCTTTTGTTAGTTGAAAGGCCATTTCAAGTTTGTTTTTTCTGGATTCCATTGTTTTGCATTCCACCGCATTCCAACTGATCCATTCTCCGAGATACTTGAATTCTTTTACTATTTCTATTTTTTGTTCTTGGATTTTGAGGTATTGACGTGGGTGTTTGTTGTTTGTCATGATTTTGGTTTTTTCAAAGGAAATGTGAAGACCTATTTTAGCTGCTTGTTTAGCTAGTTCAAGTATTTGTTCTCTTGCTTCCTCCATCGTTTCAGCAACTAAGGTCATATCATCCGCAAAGGCAATACAATTTTCAACGCATTTATTATACACTAGTCCCAGATAATTATGGTTCTTGCCTCATCTTCCGGAAAGACACATACAGACAAGAACTGTGATAATTATAAGACAGCTGCATGAGGGTGAAACAAAACTAACGCAGCATCTGAGACTTGCTTGTTAGGCTAAAACTCATCGTTAAGATGATATTTGTAACGTCTGAAACTCCCTGCAAAAGGGGGAAACTAAACTTGGCTCTCAGGTAAGCCTTCGTCCAAATAATTACAAGGATGGATCCTACAGCCCCTCTCCGTATCCATGGCAACGCCTCGACTCACCTCCGACCTTGCACCGGAACAAGAAAAACAAACTCTTCATCCACCACCGTATCAAAAATTCAAACATCTCCAAGCTCAGATCCGAACCTGAGATGCCTGCTCTTTCCTATCATACAATCTATCTTTGAATTCATTTATGTAGTTTGAAACCAATCTTTAATATTAACTAACATATATTTCAACAGCTCAAAAGATAAATGTGGTTAATTTTATACAGGCGGTTGACTAATAACACCGAAATATTTTACCTGTGTATAGAGGGGACATAGACAAACAACTTTTATTAGGAGATTTTTGAGCTATGACGCAAAATGAGTATGCTACAAGGCATTAAAGTCATTAAAATTTGGTGCTCATAAGTCAACTTAAGAGCTTTTGTGGAATACAGAGTATATACAGAACAATATTATTTCTAGCAGAAACGTAAGCCTTTCTGCTAGAAATAATATTGTTCTGTATATACTCTGTATTCTACTATAGCTCTTAAGTTTTATATTAGCTGGATGACAGATAAGCCTAGTAATTAATTTCAAGTTTACACTCATTGTATCTTTTATTGCTAGAAAGTAAGATTTGTTTTGTATGTTATATTACATTATGTATTAACTATAGCCCTAACATGCTATGTAGCAAAATAGGGTTAAAATAAAGGGAGATTCATAATAAGTCAATAATGAAGCGAAATAGGGTTAAAATTTGCATTAAATTGGCTTCATGCTTTCTTAGTGATCGACATAAACCTGATTCTTAATCATTCATCAACAGCTATATCACAATTTAGAGTTTTCATAATCTGCAAAATTTACAGATTAAACACATGACTGACCGCCACTGCAATAGTTTTTTTTTTATAATTCATAACTACAGTGTTAACAACGATGTTCCTTTGTTTTGTACTTTTTCAAATGTTAGAAGTCAGTGGTGGCCATACCCTGAGAGATTTTATGCTGTAACAGGAAATATTAAATTCGTAGAGCAAAAATCTAATAAAAGTTACTTGTTTATGTCTCCTCTGTATACAGGTAAAATATTTTGGAGTTATTCATTAACACCCTATATATCTGTATCTGTATATGGTTTTCTATATCTCCAATGTTGGGGCGAAGGGCCTCCAATTGGAAGTTTCTGTTACCTATGTGAAATTTGCTACGCTTGATTTTCAAGAGAGGTCAGAGGGAGAGGTGGGTAAGCTCATCACCTGACCTCCCACCCTCCGCAAACTAAGGTATTACTTGGACGTGAAAGGGCCGAGAAATTTTGTCCAGAGACTCTAATTTAGGCTTGAGTTCTTTTACGTGCCGTAAAAATACGATACAGGACCCCCTCACCTTAAAGCCCAGAATTTTTACGTCCCGAAAAATCCATCGACCCCAAGATCCCACGACCTTGAATTATATGTGTGTGTGTTATCGACAAGGTTTGAAATTAGATATTCTAGAAAATTCCTAGAGTGACAAAACCGAAGCAGGCAAAGTAAACTATTATTTTGCTTTTTTTTTTACCCTTAAATTCATTATGTATTCCGTGGGATACAGAGGTTCGTGTAAAATTTATAGTAAAATGATGCAAAATAAATATAAAGAATAATTTAAATTGCATGCGAAACTACAAAATAGAGCACAATAATAAACTGAACTAAATGGTTGTGTTAATTGTTTTCTTTGCAGTCCGGCTTTTGTTTAAGTATAAATTAATATTTCTAACATAGCTTATGAAATTAATTCAGAACTTTAGAGGGCATCTCCGTATTAAATTATTCTTTCTGTCTTCAAAACAGATTTTCAAAATTTGTATGAAATATTACAGTCTTATTTAAAATGAGATTTCTGGTTGCAGTTAGATACATAACCCTGACAGAGTTTTACATTAGGCCTACATATAATGCTTAGTAAAATGCATAGGAAAAGTGTAAAACTCGTTTTAAAAAAGTATTTAATTTTAAACTTCGCCAAATACTGTCCGGCATTTTATACAACTAGGTAATTAAGCCTATTACACGGGCTGGAAAAATAATAATTTGGCCATAAACTGAATTTTACCAATGCAACGCTGAGGTTTCGAAACAGGAATGAAAGATGCTCTCACAACGCTACAATTTAGCAATTTTCAACTGGCCTAATCCTTCTGGTGGCACTATGGGCCTGGGGTCGACTCAGCCCCTAACAGAAATGAGTACCAGGAGCAATCCTGGGGGTAAAGGCGGCCGGTGCGTAAGGCTGACAACCAGACCACCTTCATGTGCCGATTTCTAAAAATTTGGGAGCCTCAACCTCCTGGAACCCTCTGGGCATACATGGCCTGTAATAGGGAACACTTTACTTTACTTTACTTTACCGATATTTTTGAGTGATTCTTTTTTCTATCTATTTGAAAACATCATATGAACAACTTTATCTACAATATTTGGAATATCTACAGTATAAGTAATTAGAAGAAATATATTTTTAAATTTTCTTTTTCATTAATATATATATATATATATATATATATATATATATATATATATATATATATATATATATTTTAAATAAACTATTAGGTTTGTAAGGTTGTAAAGCAATTCATTGTTGAGGAAACGAATAATGAAATTCACCTATTTCTAATCTAAGAATTACACTGAAAGCTGAAGGCTTAAGATTTCAAAATTCTGATAATGTTCGATGTCATACAAACAACAGCACTTAGAAGAAGTCAGCGATGTGAATAGGCCATTCTGCTAGAATAACACGTTTAGATGTAATTGTCTTGTATACACTCTCAGAGCAGGGTCAGACTTAATGTCGTCTGTATTCTTAATTGCGAAGCCAGCTTCCGAATGCATAATTCAATTTCCAATGTAGTTTGCTTTCTCTCTCCCCTCGCACTGAAACAAATTACCGGCCCCGCACTCTAGGAGGCCGTGAGGTTTCCTTAGCAATTACAAAAATCAACTGCCCTGTTGATTGGTTTAACATGATTAGACACGCTTCCTACACAAAGTGCTCAAAAACGTCGTAAACGTGTGACTTGACTGCCATCTACCGTTAGTAAATATAATCAGGCCGGGTTCTTGGATTCTTTGCCTATTTTTTGTTAAGACATTCTATTCCAGAGTTTCCAGTTGAAAATAAAGTTGTGTTTGTACAAATTTCTGAACCATATACAGGCTGTTAATGAATAACGCCGAAATATTGTACCTGTGTATAGAGGGAACAAGGAAAAACAACTTTTATTAGGAGATTTTTGTTCTATGACGTAAAATGCGTATGCTAGTGGGCATTAAAGTCATTACAATTTGGTGCTCATAAGTCAATAAGTAAGCGAAATAGGGTTAAAATTTGCATTAAATTGACTTCATGCCTTCTTAATGGTCGACACGAACCTGATTTTTAATCATTCATCAACAACTATATCATAATTTAATGTTTCCATAATCTGCAAAATTTACAAACTAATCACATGACTAGCCCCCACTGGGTTAGTTTTTTTATACATAACTCCAGTTTTGACAACGAAGTTCCTTTGTTTTTCATTATTTTCAAATGTTAGAAGTCAGTGGCGGTCATGCCCTGGGAGATTTTATGCTGTCACGGGAAAAATTGAATCCATAATGCAAAAATTCCTAATAAAAGTTGGTTGTCTATGTCCCCTCTATACTCAGGTAAAATATTTCGGTGTTCTTCATTAACACTCTGTATATGAGAGAACAATCTAAAATTGCGTACTCGGATAAAATGACATAGTGATGATTTTGGCTAAACGAATGTTGCTCTTTCTTGTGATAGGTTAGTTAGAAAGTTGGTTTGGTAACACTGTTCCTTTGTCAATGGCGACAGTCAGTCAATTATTTTTTTGTTGCTATGAGACAAAAGAGAAGACAAAGCCGTGGAAGTTTTAGTTTTTCCGCAAATGTAAATTCGGTAGGATTGTCAATCTCTATATATATAAAAGGCTTTATCCTGACTGACTGAATGAATGACTGACTGACTGATTGACTGAATGACAGAAATCAACGTACAGCCTAAACTATAACAGGTAGAGACTTGGAATTTTGACAGTACCTTCGTTGCATAATGTAGGTGCTCACTAAGAAAGGATTTTGAAAAATTCTGATTCTAAATGCCAAAAATTAAATGTTTTTGAAAATACTTAATCCCTTTTTACATATAATTATCAAGTCCAAATCACAGAATATATTGTTGCCAAATGGTATCAGGTGGGCTTGGAAAAAACAAATGAAATGCACTTTTGACAAATAAGAGAAGTTATCAAAATAATTCATGTTATAAATAAATATTACAGAATGAAATCCACTAAAATAGTGGAATCACATAACTTTCTCTACCCTGGACATAGAGAAAACAAAACGAGGTATGGTAATGTGTATATTATTATATTATATCGCAGGTTTTTGGAGAGAAAAGTATGAAAGTGATAATGCTTTCTGTTTAATTTCATCTCCAAAACGGTTTTATGGTAACATAAGAGTGGGAAATTTCCCGCCTCGATATTACAATTTTATGTTACTGGAATTTCTGTTTCTTCTTATTTAAACCTCTACCAGGCTTGCTGTGCACTGTACAAGCGATGGGATGCAAAATTCTAGATCCTCTATGAGCCATAAAAAACTATATCAAGCGTTTTCTGAGGGAATAGTTTGAGTGTAATAAGTCGTTCTTCCTATTTCAAATTATAAATGCCTATATAAGGATCTAGAATTTAAAATTGAAAATCCTTCATAAGTTAATTTCCAATTACAAAATACAAAACCCGGGCGACGCCGGGTCTTTTAAGCTAGTCTCTATATATATAAAAGGCTTTGTCCTGACTGACTGAATGAATGAATGACTGACTGAATGACAGGAATCAAAGTACAGCCTAAACTATAACAGGTAGAGACTTGGAATTTTGATAGTACTTTCGTTTCATAATGTAGGTGCTCACTAAGAAAGGATTTTGCAAAATGTTGATTTTAAATGCCAAAAATTAAACGTTTTTGAGAAAACTTAATCCCTTTTTACACAGAATTATCAATTCCAAATCACAGAATATATTGTTGCCAATTGTATCAGATGGGTTTGGAAAAGAAAAATGACATGCAAGTTTGACAAATAAGAGAAGTTATCAAAATAATTCATGTTATAAATAAATATTACAGAATGAAATCCACGAAAATAATGCAGTTACATACCTTTCTCTACCCTGGACATAGAGAAAACAAAACGAGGTATGGTAATGTGTATATTATTATATTATATCGCAGGTTTTTGGAGAGAGAAGTGTGAAAGGGATAAGGCTTTCTGTTTAATTTCATCCCCAAAACAGTTTTATGGTAACATGAGAGTGGGAAATAAAATTTTCCACCTCGATATTACAATTTTATGTTACAGGAATTTCTGTTTCTTCTTATTTGAACCCCTACCAGGCTTGCTGTGCAAGCGATGGGATGCAAAATTCTACATCCTCTAAGAGCCATAAAAAACGATATCAAGCGTTTTCTGAGGGAATAGTTTGTGTGTAATAAGTCGTTCTTCCTATTTAAAATTATAAATACCTGTATAAGGACCTAGAATTTAAAAATCGAAAGTCCTTCATAAGATAATTTCCAACTACAAAATACAAAACCCGGGCGACGCCGGGTCTTTTAAGCTAGTAGTAAATGTTTTGAGTAAAAATAATATTGTATTTGAAGTGCACCGTTTTGGATTTATATTACGAAAAGCAGATCTTTAGTAGACCGTGTAGTCTTCACATAACTTGTGAATGGATCAGTGTTGGCGCTTCTGTAAAAAATTGCATGCCTCATGCGAGTTTAAAATTACATATTATAACATGTTAGACTGAATGGAATTTCACCTTATTTGTGAATTCCCTGTTCCCCATGATAATCTTCAGAGAAGACTAAACGCAAGAAGACATCTAAAGTACTCTTTAATAGCTCTTTTTGAAAGAACTTTGGCGGAAATATCTAGAGGAAAACTGAAAAGAAAGAAAAAATTGCACCACAAAAAGTAAAGAAACGGCTTATCTCCAGGAAATACGAATTCTGTAAAAATAGACTACTTCTTTTATGGTCGTATTCAAATCAAGACCTTACGAACAGTAGTTACAATGTAATGCTTTTCTGAGGTTCAAAAGTTAGGATCGGAGTGCACTTAGACAAGTGAGGACAATATTGAGGAGCTATTTGATAAAGATTAAGGTCTTTTTGTTTTGGAACAATCATGTAGGCGTTAAGAATCATAGTAGGCCTACTTATATATATATACATATATATATATTAACTTTCTAATATTTTTATATCCCTATGTCATTTAACCTAGACAGTTTCCTTTCCCGGCTTTCGGGCCATCTCCCACTTAGGGTATCTTACTAAGGGCATAAATGCAGATTCTTTGGTCATCAAAAACGCTATATAACTTTCTCTAATAAAATTGTATTGTAGTATTTCTTTAAAATACTTGTATAATAATCTTTCGACTGTTTTATCCTGTAAGATTGATGGGTATGCTGTGTCCAGAGAGCAAGCTGAAATTATTATTTTAATTATTTTATTATTAAATAAATGTTTGCCTCTTTATCTTTAATTTTACATGAAATTTTAATGTTTCTTCAAATTGTTTTACATTTTTTTTTTTTTTACAAATCATTACATTCTGTAGAATACAATATCAATTAAAGGTTAACTGAAATAGTGCATTTAAATCTATTCTTGTTAATGTTTACAGGCCTGTCGACAGTGTTATCTCTTCCATAAGACTGACAATATCTGCGACCTTTTAACTGTTACGGCTGTAAAAGCGAAGAAAATTTTTCCGTTTTGTCCACATTATAAAATGTACATAGGGTCTATATATTACATAAAAGCTTTATATTAAGAATTATAAACAATTATGCTTGCATTACATAATACCTATAACAAAGCTCTTTAATTGAAATTTTCTTCATTATTTCAAAATTATCTTTCACAGTCACTATGACGGCTGCTGCAGTTAAAAGTTGAAAATTGTTAAGAGTGGGTAAGAGAAAGCATAAAATTCTTCGTCACCCCTTTTGAAATCTATCCATCTGAGTACGTTATCTCAGTAGGATTATCTTCATCAAAACACGAAAAGAAAATCAATAATAGAGGATTAAAAACATTAATATTTTGAACAAAATGAAGGGCTCTGAATATGGAATAATAACACAGACAAATTAATTATTATCTCGTAACATATGAATAAATGCTCATATCCATGAAAATATGGATTTTAGGATTCATTTGATTACACGTTTTTACTGTACCATGAACAATTGACTCCTCATATAATGAATTCTCTCCCTTTACTATGCATTTCCAGCCCCTAAACACGAGCTTTGTTTATCTGGGGGCAAAAATTTGATTGTTTTATTTTCTATGTTGCGAGAAAATTTTTGTATACGCACGTCTGTATTTATAAAAAAAGTAAGTAAGTAATTTATTGTCACAAACATTTACAAAAGAGCTTAAAAGTTGTTAAACTGGTGACTCGTCAAAAAAAGAAGAAGAAAATACAATGGTATAATACTAGTACTATAAATACAAATACAGATTTTGAAAAATGTAAAATATGAGGTGAAACACTTTTTAAAAAAAATAACCATATAAATTACACGTTTTGGTCCTGAAAAAATTCACTTATTGAATAGTAGGCTAAGCTTCCACCAAAAAATGTTTTTTTTTTTTAGTTTAGCTTTAAATTGTTTATTATTCAATTGTTTTGATCCTTCTGACAAATGATTGTATGCTTTCATGCCCATGAATCTAGGACATCTTTCAGATAGAGCTAATCTATGTACTGGAAATTGGAATAAATTTTTATATCTGGTATCATGTTCATGTTTATGCTGGGTAGTATGCTGATCAAAATGTGTATGCACATAAGTTAAAAGTTCTAACAAATATATTGGCGGAAAAGTTAATATTTTTAGTTCTCTAAATAGTGGCCTGCAAGTTTGCCTAATAGATGAATGATTCATGTAATAATAAATAAATTAATTAAAAATTAACATATTGATATCGGTGAACATTTACATATACCGTGGAAGAAACTCATTTTACGATCAATGTTTTCTTGAAATCATTAACTTGTCTCGATGAAAACACTTACCACCTCTCGAAGTATTTAATTGGGAGAGTATTGCTTTTTCTGCTTGTACCATAAATACTATAGAGAAGTATTGCATTCGTTCTTAAATCCAATGTCGAATTGGTTGTATTAGTGCACATTTTGACTTTTCCTGAATAAAAAATCTCTGTAATTTTTCAGAATTCATGTGTGTGTAAAAAGGATACCTCGAAAGAAAATTGTGTAAAAGCATATTTTAAATATGCGCTGCGCTACAAACCGGAAAGCCGCGGGTTCAATCCCCGATGAGGTCATTGGAGTTTTTTGATTGGCCTAATTCTTCTGGTGGCACTGTGGCCTTGGGGTTGACTCAGCCTCTAACAGAAATGAATACCGGGAGCAATCCTGGGGTTAAAGGCGGCCGGTGTGTAAGGCTTACCACCTTCACGAACCGATTGTCTAAAAATCTGGGAGCCTCAACCTCCTGGAACCCTCTGGACTTCCTTGGCCTGTAATAGGGAATACTTCATCATCATCATCATCTTCACTTCAGGGGTTAGGCATTTCTGCCTGTTCCGACTTCGCTTTCCAACATTACTCCCATCTTCTTCTTGGACGTCCAACGTCTCTTTTTCCACGAGGATTGTATTGTCTAATTAAAACCGGTATTCTTTCTTCACTCATTCTATTAAGATGTTCTTTCCAATTTTGCTTATTTTCTTCTATTTGGTCTTGTAAATTGTATATACCTAATTCCTCTCTAATTTTTTCATTTCTTATTAAATCTCGTCTAGTACATTCTTTAACTCTTCTTAGAAACCTCATTTCTGCTGTTTGTATTTTGTTTTTATCTCTTTTATTTAACACCCAGGACTCACTTCCATATATGAGCACTGGAACCGCCATAGTTTTATAAAATTTAATTTTAGTTTCTTTCCTTGTTTTATTATTCAATGTTCTTGTTATGGTTCCACATATATGTTGAACAGAAATAAAAACTTAAATGTGATTCTCTATGCTGATGACATAGCCATAATACAGGACAATGAAGAGAGCCTCCAACGCTCCGTGTACAAAATGTATTTATTAGGAAAGGAATATAATCTAAATGTGTCTACAAAGAAAACAAAAATAATGGCACACCGAGGAAAATATCCGGTAAGATCAAAAATAATTGTTGGAAATAAATGCCTGGAACAAACCTCGAATTTCAACTATTTGGGCTGCGATGTAAGCTTTGATAAGGACAAAGATATAGAAAACAAAATAAATAAGTTTCAACATATATGTAGGGAATACTTTTTATACTATATATGAGATGGTACGAAGATTTGCAAGGATTTTCTTAACCTTTTACTACCCTTTTCAAAAAGTACATTTTATTTTTCGCCATTTTCTCCAAAACGACTCAAACTATTGTGTTTAAAGTGTCCGCTCAATGTACTTATACTCAGAGCTAAAAATTTTGTTGAAGTATTTTTTCATAACACACTGTTATCAAACGGTTAATATTATCAGTAGGGGGCTGATTTCTATGACCTAAAAAATAGGAGATATAAGCATGCATTTATGACCTAAAAAAACATTAAAAATAAAATTTAAACTATGACTTTTCCACTTAACATTATGTATATATTTTTAAGTTTCATTACAATTCATTTTATTAACATGTAATCTTAATTATTTAAAATATATGTAAATTCTCAAAAAGTATCATTATAATGCAAAATTTACAAAATATGATATGAAACTTCAAAATTTCTTTAATATGCACACAAATATGCCAAAAATATGACCTAAATATGCATATTCATACTAAATATGCTACAATAGTTGAAAATTCCTAAATATACAGTTATATGCACAATAAAAGCCATTCCATTTTCACCAGGATACTTGGAATCGGGTTTAAATTAGTCGGAAACCTGAAATAATGCAAAGGTGAAAAATATGACATGTCATAGAAATCCGCCCCCTAATTACCAGATTAGCTGCATCCCGAAATTATCAGAAAAAGCGTGCACTGTATATGAAGAACTCAAATCGAAACAAGTTATGTCCATTTTAAAAATAAATGCTTGAGCTTTTCCTATGGTCTCATAAGACGGACATTATTTACAAATAGCCTGTACTGCGTATAATATAAGGACAATAAATAACCAGATTATAGGGAAGTAGTTGTAGCGGATACGAACAAAAGAGCGAGGATGTTTCTTGAGGCGGAAAGCAGAGAGTGGCACTTTACTGAATGTGACTGACAGTAGGAATATAAAATCGATGTGCAGCTTGTATTGAAGGAAGCAGACGCTGCAGGAATAAAACTTATATTACATAACCCCTTCTGTGCTCAGAAGTGCACCCAGTCTGCAGAACTTCTACGCTAGAAGTGGTTAACTGCACAAACAGAGAAGAAAAACACTTAACTCCTTTTTGAATAGCCTACATTTTTTAATGTATGAGGGAGAATCAAATGAAAACAGCAATTATTTTTTTCCACTATTTTACTGCAGAAAGAATGTTTGCTTGTACATTAATTTTCCACATAGTCCCCATTCAGTTCAATGCACTTACGCCATCTTATAGGAAGTGCTTCGATACAGCGTGAGAAAAATTATTTTGGTTGACGCTGTAGCCACTCGTGCACGGCCGATTGGACGTCTTCTGCTCTCCAAGGTGCTCCTTTAATGGACCAAAGATGTGGAAGTCTGATGGTGCTCTCCAGGCACCTCAAAACGCTTGTTCATAAAAAAAAAAACACTCGACATCGTATTTCCGGGTTGAACACAGTACTTCCTCTACCTAATAATTATAATGAAACAGTTAAAAATCTGTCTTTGGAGTTTATCCCACAATTAGCAAGCGCCGTTTGGGGAAAACAACCTCAGATTCGAGTTCCCTGACCCAGAAAACACCTTCAAAAGTGAGTTCAGTCCAAATCGAACAATGTTTTCCCATTTAGGCTTATATTCTGTCTATGTTGAAAATTTCAGATGCCTGCGTGCCTTGACATTATAGACAAATGAATCGGCCAGGGTGGGCTTATAAAATTCAAGCGATCGCTATGCTTTTATTTCCAATGTATGACAAAAATAAACAAAGCCACCTGCAATTGATTTGATAATTGAAATGTATTACTGAAAACTGACGCTTCGAAAGCGCAAAAAATGCACGTTTTCTGCCAGTTTTTCACTCACAACTCGCGAACGAAAGCGAAAATAAAAAATCCGGCTTCGAGGGGCATTTGCCCACTCTTCGGTCCATCTGTGTTTAAAATTTCAGATCTCTG
The DNA here is from genome assembly GCA_964059195.1 of Ectobius pallidus. NCBI lineage: Eukaryota > Metazoa > Arthropoda > Insecta > Blattodea > Ectobiidae > Ectobius > Ectobius pallidus. The sequence continues at coordinate 159,126,673 of CAXKWD010000005.1, read as the reverse complement.
CGTTCAGTAGATTTTGCTGGGCATCGCGCAAAGACAGACAGGAAGACAGAACGACGAACAGTTCCTTTTATTATTATAGATGGCCGTGGATTAAAAAAATAACGGACAACACTTTTTGATTTCTGTAGAAGAAGACGAAATTTGCGAGGGAAATTTTAATGTCAAGCACTATATGATGCTCGTTTGTTTATAGGTTATGCAAAAGACGGTGTAACGGGAATCTGCTTTATTGCCAGTAAGCTCCTATTCCTCCCTATAGGAACATTTATCACGTTAATGCTAAACGTAATGGTAACTCCATGTGCAAAAATATCTCCCAGGAGAGAAAAGATTGCTTGATGCTCTCCGCTCTTGATATTGAAGCGTGCATGAGATTGTGCACGAAGATCTGGTAATAAATTACGTAAATTTGAATTCTTTAATGACATTTTGAAGGTCATGGTTTAAGAACTACAACCATCGCATTTCATATAGCTCGTACTTGGGTCTTTTTCCCTTCTTTTCTTTAGGAAAAACAGCCAAATTTCAAGTTACTTCGATCTTCAAAACCTGTAGAACATCATACCAACCCTCTAATGAAAGAACTTACTCAATGAGTGTTTATTTTACAACTTGCCACGTCTAGTGACAAAAGTTGTCAATAATTGTATGTATAAAAGTTGTTACAAAGTTATAAAAACGAAATCATGTATAAGGCAGCGGTCCAATTTGAGACCTGGCACTTTTAAATAAACGCCAATTAAAAAAAAAAAAAAAAAAAAAAAAAAAAAAAAAAAAAAAAAAAAAAAAAAAAAAAAAAAAACTGTAGAGACCGAGCGAGGTGGCCGAGATGATAACGTCTTGGACTCGCATTCGGGAGGTCCCAGGTTCAAATCCCGTGGCCGGCTAGTTTGACATGGGTTTTTCCCAGTCGTAAAGGCAAATGCCGAATTCAATATTTACATACCATGAATCATCCTCACCATTTCATCCTATATTAAATCCATTTAAATTAATATCAGTTGAAATTTACTCCATAAAGTACACCGACAATAGAAACAATTGATAAGCAATAGTTCCATGGCCTACCCTACTGTATAGATACAGATTCCGAAATCTTGACATGGCCTCGCAGCTAAAAGAAGTATAAACACAGCTGAAATTTAAAAAAAAAAACTGTGGAATTGATATATAAGCACTTTTTTCTTCTGTTCTTTCTAAGTATAAGTAAAATCGCCATTAAGTTCACACAAAGTTAATCTAAAATGGTGCTATGACGTGATGCGAATTCACGAAAATAATCTGTTTAGATGGGGGAGGGGAGGGAGTCATTGCGTGACGTGATCCAGAAACAGGGCTGTAAACTTGATGGCAATCAACACTAATATCACTATTCCTAGCCTAACTGCCACCAACCTAGCTCTGATGTCACTAACAATAATATAATTGTTCCTTACCTAACTAACACCAATCTAGCTAGGTATTTCACTAACATTAAAATAATTGCTCCTAACTTAACTACCACAAACCTAGAATCTATGAATATAGGCCTAGTTTGAGCGGGGAAAAAGGGTCTTACATCATATGGCCAGCAACAGTCCGGTAGCATTCTAACTTGAATAAAATCAGCTAAACTGATGTAACAAAGTGCCAGAATGCCTTTGTTTAATCAATGATAATTTCAATTATGATATGGAGAAAATAAGTTCATTCTTGAGTCCGACTTTAGCGTTGTGTACAAATATTTGAATAAAAACACTTACTTAACGCAATTTATTTTACCTTAGTAAACTTCCGGACGGCCGTTTCGCAGGTGGTGTTCCTGCATCATCAGCAGAGTGCCAAGTTTACTAAGGTAAAATAAATTGCGTTAAGTAAGTGTTTTTATTCAAATATTTGAAAATAAGTTATTTTTGTAATCGATTAAGTTCCAGATATGAAAAATCATAATTTTCCTTACCCTGTCTGTGGTCAACGCACTGACCACTACACGTTGCAAACGTTGCCAACAACAAACTCTAAAACAAAGTTAGCAGAAGAAAGTCTCAATGGAGAATGTTTCTTGGAACCAGAAGGGAAACACGTGGCCACTTAAGTCTGTTCGCAGTTCCTTCGAGAATATGCCATTTCTCTGGTCTTATGGGGCTGTAAAAGCATGTTTTAGCTCTGCAAATACTCTAACAACTTCAATCCAAAGTTTACATAGAGCTAGTGACGCATGAAATTAAATACACATGGTTACGCTTAATCTCTGAGCAAAAGGAAGATCATGGAAATAAACTTTAGGAATGTATGAATATTATAACTAGGGACCGGATTTTTAGGTTTTTGAAAACACTGTTTTAGGTTTTCCATTAGGTGAAATAGTTTTTTTTAGGTTTTTTTGTCCAAAATATCATTTTTGGGTAGAATAATTGGTTTAATGAATTTGAATGTGCTACATAGGATTCAATACATAATACTTGTAAAGTTTAACTTAACAAAATTGACATAAATTTCTGTAAACTTGCTTTAGGACAGAACAGACGTAGAAACCCGCGGGGTGCAACGTCATAAAATAACTTCAGAAGAAGAAAAGAAGAAGAAGAAGAAGAAGAAGGGGGAAAACATGAATTTCAGGTCATCGCCAATCCACTGCCGTAATAAACTCGATTTCATTTGTTTCGGCATAATTAACACGTCTTCTTAAAACTCACAGTGTGACCACTCAGTATGAATGTCAGGGAAGTAGGTACTAAAGGCAAACAAGCGCTTTAAAACACAGAAATCTACATCCTTGTTCATGCATGGCAACAATGGTTGTTTATACGAATATTTTAAAAGGAATACGCCGGTACTCTTACACTTCGTCTCTTGATACTGTCCATCCTAGACGACAACGGGTTGAACGAAACGCTAGTGGTATTAATTTCAACCCGACAAAGTTATTGTCTCCCCGCAAAATATCGATTTCTCAACTGAGAAACAAAAAAGACAAAAAAGTAGCCTAAAATATATATTTTAGGTTATATATCCCGATTAGGTATATTTAGGTTTTTATACCCAATTTAGGTATTTTTAGGTGCCACAGAATTAATGTGGGTGAATCCTATGGACATGATTCGAAAAATTGTATGAGCGCTTTTTGTTTTGGAAGCAAGGAAAAAAATAGGTAAAAACCTAAAAATCCGGTCCCTAATTATAACTTACGAGGGTGGATCGAAAAGTAAGACACAATATTTTTTTTTTTTACAAAAAGTTTCATAGTTACAATTACAAACAAATGCACATATGAAAGGACATCTTTTGTCTCTTTTTCAATTCTAGTCGCCAAGTTTCTCAACATATCTCTCCCATCGTGATACCCTGTTCACAGTATAGCCTACATTAACAATTGGTAAAGTTGCGTCGTGCCCTTCATGACAAACGCTGTAACATTCATGCTGATGGTGTCAAAATTCTTCACGACAATGCTCGCCCCCATGTTGCTGCAGCTGTTCGTGAGAAAATCAACAAATTTGGTTGGGAGTTGCTACAGCATCCTCCATACAGTCCAGACCTGGCACCGTCGGATTTTCATTTGTTTGGTCCCATGAAGAAATTCCTGGGCGGCAAACGCTTTGCGTCAGATGCAGAAGTGAAAACAGCTATACTCCAACCGAACGGACTTCTATGAACAGGGTATTTTGAAATTGGTATCACAATGGGAGAAATGTGTTGAGAAACTAGGCGACTATATAGAAAAATAGACAAAAGATGTCCCTTCATGTGTGCATTTGTTTGTAATTGTACCCATTAAACTTTGTAGAAAGAATATTGTGCGTTACTTTTTTATCTACCCTCTTAGAACTTTTTACATACTTGTCTTTCTTCAGTCTTTCAATCCGTTAACTATCAAATATGGCCAACTTCTTATGCAGGAAATAGGTAACATATTCAGTATCGGTTTCTTCTAGTAAATATTCAACAACGCCATTATTGCATGCCAGCTATAACAGCGTTGACTTCATTCTATAATGAAATAATTTAGCTAACTTGCAAAATTGCGAATTTCTTTAAGATCTTGATTTTTCTACAAATTTCAACAGTTCAGGTGAGTTACGTCGGGAGATCGGGGAGGCCAATGAACTGGACCTGAACAACCGAACCACCTACTATCTTGGAAACATTGCAACAAGCAATTCTCGAAAACAGTACAAGATAACAATAATGTACGGGATACCAATTCAACTCTTCATATACCAAACATAAATGCATATTAAAATTGCTTGTTGAAAGGTGGTACTTTCTGACAGACTTAATCAATGTATGATAGAGAATCGTTAAAGTTTGTGAATATTTTTACTAGCCATTTACTTATGGAAGGCCGTGTGTTATAAAAAAAAGTAGGCCCTACAGTGCCTATGGAGCCTACTGTATATTTATATTTACATTTTTTACACTTTCACGACTCGTAGATAAATTTCATCATTTATTTCTTCTTTCTTCTTCCTTTATCTTAGTTTTACCTCTCCCTTTTAGGATTTACGCGACCCAAGCCGCCCGGATCTTATAGGGCCGCGACCTGTCGGGAGAGGGTTTAGGCTATCTTTGGATCACATACATACTTTTTTGACCATACAAGGACATGGAGGGCCTCCCCGGATGAGTGATCAGCCCAATATCGGGCCCACCCCCAAGACAACACGAACACATAAGATGAGACACACCATTCACACACACACTCACTCCAAACAAGGCGAGGATGGTAAGAAGATGGTAATGACGATCATCTGGGGACCACAAGAGCCTAAAGCTACCCGACATTTAGCTCACAGGCGAGGAAAACTCCCAGAAAGAACCCACCCAGCTAACTTGTCCCGACCGGGAATCGAACCCGGGCACGCTGCGTGAGAGGAGCGATGCATCCCCTTCCTCTACGCCTTAGCGGTGGACAATTTCGTCATTTACAGGAAGTAAACGAAGGCGCATACCATCTGAATATTTAATGATGTTGATACAAAGTTCATCTTAAATTTAAGAGCACACTTAAAGCTCAATTTGAAGCTCAAACACATAATAGTCTCATTAAGTATGAACGTAATTAGGGATCGTCTTCAAAAGGATACAGGGATGTCCCGCTAATTGCCCTTAACTTCCACATAAGTAATTATCAGTTTTAAAACTTGCAGTTTATGAAACCACACAACATACTTATCCGTGGCATTTACACCCAAAAACACATAAAATGAGCCATAGAATTTTACAAATACTAAATATTAGTGCTTTCAACGGAAGCGGCAAACTGCTACTCTACTATAAATAAAATCAGTTAAACTGATAAAACAAAGTGCCAGAATGCTTTTGTTTAGTTAGTGATAATTGCGATTATGATATGCAGAAAATGTTATTTTTATTATCGTTTTCCGAGTTAAGCTCCAGAGCGATTCATTAAGCGGGGCTTATGGAAGAACGAAGGTCTATTTTGATAAGGATATGTGAAGGAATATGTTGGTAGTGATATTTGTCAAAGCTAACTGTATTGCAACTTCCAAAGCCGTATATGAACACTGTAAAATAATATCTTGTCATGATAGATTTGCATTTGATACATTTTTTTCTAATATATTACCATTAAATAGACACTAAATTGGGCATTACTCCGGTACCGGTGAACCGATTTGGTTCAATATCAATAGGGTTCTTCCCATGGACATTATAAATATGTTTTTCAAGTTTCATGAAAATCCGAAAAAAGCGTATTTGAGTTATGGTGCGTACAGACACACGGACAGACGGACGGACAAACAGACAGACGAACAGACATTTTTTCGTCCCCCACACAATCTCATAAAGTACCACACTGGCACTTAATAACCTTCATTTAGGTCCTTCAGCTATTATTATCAATCGGTTAATATTATCAGATTAGCTGCGTTCCGAAGTGATCACAACCAGCGGTGTGCACTGTACTCCTTTAGCTTGCTTAGGAATTGTCTATTGTCATTGAGTAAGTAAGTACGTAAGTAAGAACCGTGCTATTTCTTACAAGGAACCCTTCACTACCCTCATATCGAAACATGCCTCAATATTTTTCCTGGGTCATCTAGATGCTGTAAGAAGTCCACGCTCCAAAAATTAGCTGCTGGTTTCAACTCCAAGTACCCTAAAATGCTCTGCAAATATCTCGGAACATATAGGGAAAATAACATGGTAATCTAGAGATGGGACTGGACATCCCTGACTGGCGGGAGTATTACGTCATCCATTCATTTTGAGAATATAAACATTGCACTGGTATCATTCCGCCCTTATCTGTATTTGATTCGTCAACTCCTTCCCGCGGACAACGAAATATTTCTAGTAGGCCGTGTTTCCTTCCATAATAATTAATATCCACGAGGGCTACTTTCATCTGTCATATGCGTTAAAAACAAAGACATGTTTATTTACTTATTTCGTTGTTCAAGCTGAAATTGAGTGCTAAATGAATAATGATATGTACAGAATATATACAGAATATTACTGTGAAATAATTAGGCCTACGTACATTAAGCGGAGTTCTCCGGCAGTGGCGTAATTCTCAAATCAGAAACATATCGGAACAAGCCTTCGAACTTTCACGTGCTTTCACCTAATTATTCACAACAAACTTGCAAACTGAAGGATTATATTACGAATGCCATGTTTCGTAATATACTGAAACATTTGTAATAAGTTAATATTGTTATCTTAATAATTTTCGTCCCATATTATGAGTTTTTAATTATATATAAATCGAATGTAGTACCGCACTGTATTGTCTTGAAGCATGATGTGTGCTGCGGTTCAATTCACATGCATTTGTTTACATGGGCTTGGATTCGCAAATGAAAGGATCAAGCTTTTAACCTACCTTCTGTTGTCTGTCTAGTTGCAATCAAATATACAACTCAGCGATCGAATTCTGTCTACAGACAAATGTGAAAACATGTTAAGAAGAATGTGATAATTACGCGATTATTTATTTATGGTGCAGAATGAACTGTATCAACACCAGTCACTTCTGTTTTGTTTTCGACCGTCAATTGTCTCCGCGCATCCGGAACTTGGAACTGCAGATAAGGGTTGTCCAACTTCTCCCACTACACTGCTTCAACCCGACATTTTCCAGGTTCGATTTAGGGTACTTGGAGTTGAAACCAGCAGCTAATTTTTGGAGCGTGGACTTCTTACAGCATCTAGATGACCCAGGAAAAATATTGAGGCATGTTTCGATATGAGGGTAGTGAAGGGTTCCTTGTTAGATACACCACGTTTCCCAGATAATGAAAGCTCGTGTACAGTTGATGATTCAACATTATTGAAGGGGAGTGGGGGGCAATACATTCACCCGGCTGGAGGCTTAAAGTACTGTACAGTAATCTGCTGAGGTCTGCAATGAATTCCAGACAAAGGCTCTGGATACCTAACCAACTGGAAGAATGATGATGGCGGCATAGCATGGTATAGCAGGGGTGGGTAGGAAATTACTCGCAAATACGATGACTAACTCCCCCAAGGGAATTTCAACCCTCTGGCTCGTCCATTCCCCCATCTGTAGATTCCTTTAGGTGTCGGGGACGATGGCTTTATTGACGACACATACTAAATATTGGCAATGCGATTGTAATGCTCTAAACGCATGGGTTCACCTTTGGAATGCCTAACGTGGAATCGTGGGCTATACAATGCCAGTGCTATTTTCGTATTCGGCCCCCTTGTAAGTTCAGAGTCTGTAAATCTACAAAAGAGAGGTATAATGCTCCAGTCTATTACTAGAAAAGAGTACCAGTAAGATAGCTTACAATCTTTAACTGAAAAACAAACGTTGTCAAAGGTAATGTAACGAGAATTCCGAACCGAGCGTGGTGGCCGCGATGGTAACGTCTTAGACTCGCATTCGGGAGGTCCCAGGTTCAAATCCCGTGGCCGACCAATTTGACATGGGTTTTTTCATGGTTTCCCCAGTCGTAAATGCAAATGCTAAATTGGATATTTACATACCATGAATCATTCTCACCATTTCATCTTGTTTCATATCCATTTAAATGAATATCAGTTGAAATTTCCTCCATTAAATACACCGACAATAGTAACAATTGACAAGCAATAGTTCCATGGCCTACTCTACTGCATAGCAAGGGTGCCCATACCCGGGGGCAGGGGGGGGCCGCGGCCCCCCTAGCTCTCAGGGAAAGGAAAAAATTCTATATTAATAATTATAGTCTGTTTTTTTTTCTTTTAAGACATTTATTTGAAAGTCAGTAGAGACATAAGTTTGCAGAAGTTTTACCATATCGACACCATGGAAGCAGAATCCACACTGGATTAGAAAAGGGGATCCTGGGGGTTTGGACCCCCAAAAATTAAAACCTAAAATTCTATTTTTGTATTTTAAAAAAATTAATAAATTAAACAATTTTTGTGGGTGTGTCAAATATGATATAGCAGTTATTTTGTTTCCATAACATAATGAGTAGGCCTGTTATTTCCATTGTTCCTTGTGTTATTTAACTTTTCTTATAAATAGTAATGAGTATTATAACTTAGGTTTGTTTAGGTTTGCATGTCTTAGAGTATGGTAAACAAATTTCCTAACTAGTTTTTCAGAGCTAAAATAGCGTAAAATGTTATTTTAATTAATTCAATATTTAAAAATTTTCTGGGGGTGGACCCCCGACTTAGGTTGTTTACGTTGGTATGTCTTAGAGTATGGTAAATAAACTTCCTAACTAGCTTTCAGGGCTAAAATAGCATAAAATGTGATTTTCATTAGTTCAGTATTTAAAAATTTTCCAGGGGTAACCCCCGACTTAGGTAACAATTTCTTGTTTAAGTTGGCATATCTTAAAGTATGGTAAACAAATTTAATAACTTGTTTTTCAGAGCTAAAATAACGTAAAATGTGATTTCAACTAGTTCATTATTTAAAAAATTTCCAGGGGTGTACCCCCGACTTAGGTAACAATTTCTTGTTTATATTGGCACGTAAACAAATTTCCTAACTAGTTTTTCAGTGCTAAAATAGCGCAAAAAGTGATTTTAATTAGTTGAATATTTTAAAATTTTCTGGGGATGGACCCACGACCCCCTTGCTTGGGGGTTATTCCAAATCCCCTGCCACTTCCGATCCTCCCCGAAATTATTTTGTGCTACTTCATTGTTGTACTTACATTATTATATTATTAATGTAATGTTTCAAACTAACCCAAGAAGTTAAAGGGACAAAAAAAAATTAACTAAAAATTTGGCCCCCCTCTAGAAAATATCATATGGGCGCCCTTGCTGCATAGGCACAGATCCCGAATTCCTGATATAGCCTCGAAGCTTCAAGGAGTATAAACACAGCTGAAATGTTCAGATTTTATCCATAAATTCACTAGCACATTTATCTTGAGAGTAGGGTAAGGTGGTACATTTTCGAATTCTTAACAAATATTCTTCTTTTATGAACACAGTAAACTTAAGACAAGCTCAACTGTATCGTAATCACAAAGTTGGCAATGTAGTCGACCCTTCAAAAAAATATGGAAGTCAAACAGCTGTAAAATTGGTCATGGCAATCAATCTTTAATTTCCAGAATATCGTTCGAAAATGTACCACTGTAGGTACAATTCTAAACACCAGTGGGTACTATTTCGAACAGTGGCATTTTCAACGAACGAATTGCTTTCTTCCAAATATTATATTTTATTATTATTATTTATCAATAATATGAGCGTAATAATGAACTGTCACGTTTTGAATAGGCAGATGGCAGGTTTGGGGCATGTGGTCAGCATGCTGACTCCTACGTCAGTTATTGATGGCTTACTGAACCGGAGCCGCTACTTCTTTATGAGTTGGTGTCAGGAGGCTGAATGCACCCCGTTCCAAATCGCCCTACCTCAGAAAAATTCGAGGAGGTAACGGGGATCGAACCCAGACTTGCGGGTCCGTAGTCAGCAACCACTAGACCCTGCAGGCGGGTCTGTCATAACATCAAGAGCAATAATAAAAAATACTTAACTCCAGAACGATTTCTCTTTGCTATTCTGTATTGCATAATTGCTGAGATGTAATAGCAATCCAGAGGAAGTGCAGTTCATAAATCTTCGTTGAAATAATACCACTGTTGAAAGCTATGTGAATGCTATCCTTTAAATATTTGACTGGCACAGTTAATAATAATAAACATGCAGAATGCTGTGATGGCAAAACAGCTTTTCCATGCAAGCGATCGCGGGTTAAAGTACTGTTCGAAATTGTACCTAAAATCCGTTCGTATTTGTACCTCGAGCTAGTTTTTGTAAATTATACATAGTTGCAAATTCCACTCACGAATGACCATTGTTTTGCCAATGACTTACGTATTAAAGACTACGCTATTTGTTGGTATGAGTTAAAAATTGGTCCTCAAAAATATATTCCAGTAACACAACGTGGAATTATAAGCAATTTTATATTGTGCCATTTTTCCAGCATGGAGTTTTTACCTTCGATTGCAAAATAATATTTTATGGCCGAATGAGTCAACTTAAAACATCATTCTCGCGGATACAGATCAACAAAACAATCAGTATGGACGCTATATTTTTAAAAAGAGGTTGGCTAACATTTGAAACCCAAAATGGATAAAAATCTTAGTCCGTTCAGAATTGTACCCTGTTCGAAAATGTACCACCTTACCCTATCCAGATTTCTAGTTACATTTATTGTGAATATTTAGCGAATGCTCACACATTTAATCAAGTAATGATTTTTTATTTTGGCTGTATTTATACTCCGTTTAGCTACGAGGTCATAACAGGAGTTCGGGATGTGTGTTTATACAGTAGGGTAGGCCATGTAACTATATTCATCTGCCTTCTATTGTTGGTGTATTTTATGGAGTAAATTTCAACTGATATTAATTTAAATGGATATGATGCAGGATGAAATGGTGAGGATGATTCATGGTATGTAAATATCCAATTCGGCATTTGCCTTTACGACTGGGGAAACCATGAAAAAAAACATGCCACATCGGCAGGCCACGGGATTTGAACCTGGGACCCCCCTCGACCACCTCGCTCGGTAAGTGCCACAAAGGTCACAACAATGAATAAAACACATAATTGTTATTGTACGCTAGATAACCTACGGCGGGACAGTCGATATATATTATATGATATAGATCGGTTCCCCATCGGCGTTAGTCACACCTGGTGCGACTTTTAATCAGTTGCTTTATTGTTTAGACTAACCTTCTTGGTATAACTAATGACATGGTCCTGTTAATACTATTATTATACGAGATTTAAATACTGCTTTACCAGACATATAATTATACAATATTTTCAATATTTTGTTTATATGCAGCTTACATACAGGCCTACCCAATGTTCACTGTTCAATAATTAATTATTATTATTATTATGTATTATTAGGGGGCAGATTTCTATGACATGTCATATTTTTCCCCTTTGCATTATTTCAGGTTTCCAACTAATTTAAACCCGATTCCAAGCATCCTGGTGAAAATGGAACGGCTTTTATTGTGCATATAACTGCATATTTAGGAAATGTTCAACTATTGTAGCATATTTAGTATGAATATGCATATTTAGGTAATATTTTTGCATATTTGTGTGCATATTAAATAAATTTTGAAGTTTCATATCATATTTTGTAAATTTTGCATTATACTGATACTTTCTGAGAATTTACAGATATTTTAAATAATTAACATTATATTTTTATAAAATGAATTGTAATGAAACTTTAAAAAAATATATACATAATGTGTAAGTGGTAAAATCATATTTTATATTTTATTGGTCATATTTTAATGCTTTTTAAGGTCATAAATGCATGCATATATCCTATTTTTTAGGTCATAGGAATCCGCCCCCTATTTATTATTATTTTGCTCTCAATTTTTAATCTTCGAATTAAATATCGTGGGCGAAGCCGCGGGCACCTGCTAATATACAGAAGTACAAGCATTGTAGACCTTAGGGACATTTTGCTGTTTGTCAGGATTTATGTATTGACATCAAGATAGAACAGGTCTGAAGTGGGCAAAGGATCATCTGTCAAAAATGTCAGTATGGGCACCTATCTGGTCTATTCTAAAACACATACTGAAGATGATGTATAGGGTGAGAGGGAAGAAGAGACATTTAAGAGGTTTCTATTGTTAGTAAGTTGTGGAGGGTCCTTACTGAACTCCGAAGGCTTGAAGATCGAGTGTGGCAACCCTTTTTTAATATGAGCAACTCTCAACTCCGTTCTTTTCTTTTTCATTCCTACGACATTTCTACAATAAAGTGATCCACAATATAATTCATGAAATTCAGTTTTTTTTTCCTTTTCTATTGTATTTCTGAGCGGTTCCAATATTCATCATTGCCATTGCGGCAATGCACTTAGACCTTGATCTGTGAAATGAATCTGTGGAATCCATTAAAAAGAGGCGGGAGAAAATTCTATATCGCTATCGTTCACTTTGAAAGTGGAAATAGTTGATAGGATTGAATTCTATTTCATTTAATCCATCACTGCAGTTCTGCGGTGACATTTTATTATCTTAACGTCGATGAGTAGTATTTATCTTTGAGAGCGATCTTTCACTGAAATCTTGAAATCCTTTGTCTCTAGTTTGGTTGCCCTTTAGTCAGTCAGTGTTATTTGCATTACACAGTATCAGGGCCCCGATTTTGATAAACTAAATATACTCAATTGTGTCATGCCTTTACTCTCAGGTTTTGTCTTTTCCCCTAGTATTATTTCACAATATTTTGTCTGTTTAGTCTTAAGGTAATTTTAGGTTAAGATTATATTTCAATGATATCCTGCTCAATAATCTGCTCCCAAGCACGAGCTCCTGCTCTTTTGAGGTATATTATCTATGTATTTATGTAATTTTAAAATAAATTAAATAAATAAATAAAAATAAAAATAAAAATAAAAATGAGCTATAAAATGACCGTAAAAATACAAAAATGACCCAAAACTCAAAAACGACCCAAAAATTTGAGTGAAAATACTAGTTTATTCATCTGATTTGTGCCTAATCTACATTTATGTTGTTGGCCAAATTAAGCTTGTAATTAGTTAATTACATACGGTTAAATGCAAACAGAAAACGCCACCTTTCTGTATCCCAATTAAAAATGTAGGCCTAACAATATTAATGTATTTATGCTTATTTAGAGTTCCGATAGTAGGCTACTGAATGTAAGTAAATTTACAAACACTCTATATAATGCAAGAAACAGCACAAAATGAGAAGATAAAGACTTTAAATTTTAAAAATTACCTATAATATTAAATGGAGGAAAAATTTCCCGTAAAATGGCCAAAAAAGACCCAATAATGACTTTTTTAAAATTACCTAAAAATAAAAAACAGAGAAAATGACCTAAAAAGACCCTAAAAATTACCTATATTCCAATGAATTTTTCAGTCTCACTTCAACTTTCTATCTTAGCTTACACACGGCCAGTGTGAAAGAACTGTCATTCCATTGTGACCTACTAGTGGTTTACTATGAATCCAGGGCCTTAGAGCACTTACGAGTTTGTAAATCTCCACTGGGTTGGTATCTCATATTGAGAAAGCCTGGTGGTATACAGGGATATGTGTGTCAGTTGGAGAATTGAATGTCGTACCGGCATGTTGCCATGATAGCTCAATTGGTAAGAGCAGCGGCACGGGGAGCCGGAGATCCTGGTTCAAATCCCGGCTATGGCATTGAAATTTTCAGTCTGACTTCACATTTCCAACGTTTCTTTTACTCTTCTTAACTTATCTATTTGTTCCTCAAATAAATGTATTGATACGATCAAATGATTCTAGTAGTTTTATTTCAAGAAACGTAACGTATAATTTCACCTTTTCTTACGCGAAACAGGGAGGTCACTAAAAGTAGGCCTATAATTTATTTTAAGTTCTCCTCTAGCTTATGCGTTGCTGGGTGGAAGTCCATGTATTATGCATTATGAATTAAGAGGTTGAGCCATTAAGTCTTCTCTGTTGTTCTGTTTAGTTTTTATTAAAATTTGTGTGCACACCGGCACACAATCCTTCACTTAAAATACAGCAGCTAATTCCCTAATGACACAGCATCTGTCCTCGGATTGTTTTTTATTGTTTCTATGCAGGCTAATGGAATACCTTTGAAAGTAATTAACCTTTGAGCACAACTTATATGAAATAATATATTTTATACTATGCTGTAACTATCTTTATCTGTATCTGGTACCCTATGATCCCCAGGTGGGGCGAAGGGGCCTCCAATGGAGGTTTCATTACCTATACTAATTTTGATATGCTTATTTTCCGAGAGAGGGTAGAAGGACAGGTGGAAAGCCCATCGCCTCGCAACTCCCCTCTGGAAAATAGGTATTTCTTGGACGTGAAAGGGCCGAGAAATTTTGTCCAGAGGCTCTAATTTAGGCTTGGAGTTATTTTACGTGCCGTAAATCTACGACACGGGACCCCCAGCTTAAAGTCCCTCCCGGAGGACTCCGTGCCCAGGATTTTTACGTCCTGAAAAATCCATCGACCGCGGCCGGGTTGCGGATCTAGAGGCGGGCACGCTACCTCTAGACCACCGCGGCCGACTATGCTGTAACTATAACGAACCATTTTTCATCTACTTGATGTAATCCAGCCAGACGCGAGATCGGAGGTAGCTCCAGCGATGCCCGATTCAATCTGGTGTAATATAAGGTTGTAATATAGCTTGTAACACTGACCAAGCTACCTACTATTCTCTATCCCATTTAAGAACGAACCTGTTCAAAACAAAGAGGCGTGGCTGTCATAGTCCGCACGTGAGAATGCATGTCATCACCGTGATAATGCTAGTTTGTTTATTCTCAGTACAACTCACCCGCAGGGTCGTCGTGAACAATTAATCCTTTGTTTTGGTTGCTAATTGATATATAATGATGACGATGCCAGTGAGAGTTTGTTATTTCACGTGTAAATGTTGATATTATTTTTGCATGAACTTACGAACACTCGTTAGCCACGCCCTGCTAATGGCGCATACTAATGACATTAACCAATCACGTTTTGTCACATGATGCAAATTTTCCGCGAACGTTCTGTGAGTTCTCCTCCCCTTTGTTTTGACTAGGATCAAGCTAGAATGGGATCAATAATAGAAGTAATCTCTATTTACTGAAGCTAGGACTAATAAGAGGGTAACGGTTGGACGCTTGGTGCCAAATCCGGACTGTAGGGGGGAGTTTGTTTAGACGTGGAATGATTTCGCGTGGAATCCATTCGGCTCATCGCAATGGCCGGCCACACACAACAAAGCGATTTTCACCTGTTTCTTCATCTGAAGAAATTCCTTGTAAAACAACTTGAAACGTGGCAAGTTGGCAGCTCTACATGTACTTGTAGTTTTCTCCCCTATATGTATGAGAAAGAATTGCTATTATCCTACGTGAACTACAACCTCCGGCTGCATTAACTGCCAGACAAAGGTAATGGATTGGGTCTTTCCATGCATGTACCGTATAAGCTCATTAACAAATACATGTACTAAATTGTCAGAAGCAGTTGAGCTATCTGTTATATGCATGATTACTTTATTGCATGTTTCCCGACGAAACGTCATCTAAGCAGCTCTTTTACATACTGTTTCCTAGGACAGAAACCCTTATTCTCTAGACACGCTAGAAAATGGTCAGGACAGGAATCATCTGATAAGGGGTTGATGGGTGAATTCTAACATTTTACAGTCTATTACAATACTGTGTTTATACTCCTTTTAGCTACTAGGCCATATCAGGAGTTCGGGATCTGTGTCTATACAGTAGGGTAGGCCATGGAACTATTGCTTGTCAATTGTTTCTATTGTCGGTGTATTTAATGGAGTAAATTTCAACTGATATTAGGCCTAATTTAAATGGATATGATACAGGATGAAATGGTGAGGATGATTCATGCTATGTAAATATTCGAGGCATTTGCCTTTACGATTCGGGAAACCCAGAAAAAAACCATGTCAAATTGGCCGTTCAAGGGATTTGACCCTGGGACCTCTAGAATGCGAGTCCAAGACATTATCATCCCAGCTATCTCGCTCGGTGCAATTATTTTACGTTAAGGTATGTTTATAAAATTTATCATCTCATACAACTCATAAATAGGCTACATGACTGAAAACATTTTTACAGAATGTGTCATGTATCGTGTAAAGATATAAATATATGTATCACATTTTTTTTTTTTAACAGGCGGTGGTTTCGTACTTAGGGAAGCATGAAACGTAAAGATATGAAAGAATTTTTCGAAAATCATGACATGGTATCGATTGCAATAGGTAGATTTTTCTTCGAAATCTACCTAAAAGACCCAACTAAACACATCGCGCTATCAATGTAGGGTATTATGAATCGATCTAGATACTAACTCGTAGATCGATTACAAAAATTGAAATACAACAAGGTACCTATTACATAAAACCGTTGATTAAACTCTTCATGCCATTTTAAGAAAATTACGCGGTGCTTCACCTACGAGTTTTGAACTTAAAATATAAATTTGCAGATTTGTTTGATAAACACAAGAAAATTATTTGTTACCTACAGAAAAAAATATATTCCTTGAATTTAATTAATATAGTTTTTTTCTTAATATAGGCCTATTTTTATTTTTAGTCGCTTTCACTCGTTAAAGTCTAACCACGACTGTCAAAAGTTATACATGATAGCTTAAAAGCCCAGTCGTCGCCTGGGTTTTGTAATTTGTAATTCGAAATTAACTTATGAAGGCCCTTCGATTTTCAAATTCTAGGTCCATATATATGTACTTAGAATTTGAAATGAGGAAGAACGACTATCACACTCAAACTATTCCCTCAGAAAACGGTTGATATAGCTATTTATGGCTCATATTTGTATTATTAAAAAGAAAATCTACATCCTCTATGAGCCATAAAAAGCTGTATCAAGCATTTTCTGAGGGAATAGTTTGAATGTGATAAGTCGTTCTTCCTCATTTCAAAAACTGCATCCAATCGCTTCTACACACTAAGCCTGGTAGGAGTTGAAATAAGAAGAAAGAGAAATTCCGGTAACATAAAATTGTATTGTCTTTCCGAAATATTTTTTTTCTCACTCTCATGTTACCATACAACCGTTTCAGGGATGAAATTAAAAAGAAATTCAATATCACTTTCAAACTTCACTCCCCAAAAACCTGGGATATAATAATATAGCCTACATATTACCATACCTCGCATGATATTATCTATGTCCAAGGTAGAGAAAGTTATGTAACTGCATCACACTGTGCATTATTTTCGTGGATTTCATTCTTCAGTATTTATTTACAGCAATGAATTATATCGTTAGCTACTCTAATTTATCAAAGCCCCGTATAATTTATTTCCAAAGCTACCTGTGACCACCGCCAACAATCAGTGTTGTCATGTGAACTGTGATTTGGATTTGATAATTCTGTGTAAAAACGTATTAAGTATCCTCGAAAACATTTGATTTTTGGCATTTAAGATCAATTTTTTTCAATTTCTTTCTTAGTGTGCACTTACATTATGAAACGAAGGTACTGTCAAAATTCCAAGTCTCTACCTATTATAGTTTAGGCTCTACGTTGATTCCCTGTCAGTCAGCCATTAAGTCAGTCGGTCAGTCAGTCAGTCAGTCATTCATTCATTCAGTCAGGACAAAGCCTGTTATATATATATAATTTGCTTGGAAATTGAAATAATAAAAATGCACATTGATTAAAAATACAATTTCGATTCAGTGCAAGCCAGTTCGTGTGGTTTTATAGCGTTTTGATGTAAGCAACTACCAGGACGCCTTCCATCTTGTGATGCGCACTATTGGTAGCATTGGGAATCGAATCTATTCGTCGAATCGATTCGTGGACTGTTTATTCATTTAGTATGCCGTGATCTTACGACTGACAGAATATTGATAACTAAGTAAGAAAATAATTATTTACAAAATCCATTTATTTTATTCGTGGAATAGTATCAATAAATCCTTCACGAGTTTACGAGTTTCATCAGATAAATTTGCGAGAAAGAAACTCATAATCTCTAGTGGGATTGCCTATGATAAAATGTCAAAAGACTTCTTAATCACTGTGTATTTTTTGTTCCCATTGATGTAGAAGCAATTTTTATTATACTCCCAACACCTCATACCATACGACTAATAAAAAAACCCAATAAAAAAACTTTAATATTATCGTTATTGAATTCAACGAGTGTACCGTGATAACACAATACAAAATCCATGAAACTCATATCTGAATTTTTCTTTTATAACTTCAATTACTGAACGTCAATTTCATGTATGATTTATCACACAATCACCACTACAACTGCATTTTGAATGGAGCTGTTATGGAGCAGACAAGTTTTGAAAGTAGTGGCTGGAATGACGGTTATACAAGTAATGGCTTTGCGTTGTTTTCGTATTGGATTGTTTATTTTCCGCAGCCAGCGCTTCTCTACCATTCATTTGTTCAGAAGCTCTTGAAAGACGAGACCACATTTTATTAAATTGAAGCAGACTCGATACCGGAATAATGAGATCATGGTATACAGAGAAAAAAAGAGAGAAAAACCCTTCCCCTTTCATCTAACGATTACTACCCCTTAATTACCTTCATTCCATCATCTAGACACTGTCGAACAATATTAAAGGCAGCTTTATATAACGGGCTTTGTTCTTAATTATTATTTCTAGGCCTAATAGCCTTTAAGCCTGTAACTAAGCAACTCTTTCAGAAGACAAAAGACGCTACATTTGGAGCCTCTTACATCGGCTACACTGGCGATCTGATTACAGTGAAAACTCTTATGTAAGGCCGGTTAAAGTGCAAATATAGTAAAAGTAAAGTATTCCTATACTGGCCATGGAGGCCCAGAGGGTTCCAGGAGGTTGAGGCTCCCAGATTTTAGACATTCAGAACGTGTATGTGGTAAGGTTGTCAGCCTTACACACCGGCCGCCTTTAACCCCAGGATTGCTCCTGGTACTCATTTCTGTTAGAGGCTGAGTCGACCCCAGGGTCATAGTGCCACCAGAAGGATTAGGCCAATTGAAAAATTCCAACGACCTCATCGGGAATCGAACCCTCGACCTTCCTGTTTGTAGCTCAGCGCCTTAACCACTACGCTACGGCGTACCCCCCAAAAGTGCAAATATATAAAACCAAATTTTATATTAACACAATTTATAACTGGTCACGGAAAAGTTTGGCACTATTTGGAATGATTCAAAATAGGAACCAATATCTGTATCTGCAAAGACAGAAATCAGAATGTATCACATCTTATATTTGAATGCTCTGCTTTGGAAGTTCAAAGACAAAAACTTATTACTCAATTACAATATTGCCAAAATAGATCTGAACAGCTTTTGACAAATGTTTTGCATAATAAATGCTGCTACAAGAAGTTATGTGAGTATTTAAATGTTATTTTTAAGAAACTTTGATTTAATATTTGATTGTTAATTTTATTCCTATATGATATATTGTAAATATATGTAAGTATGGAAATTAAGCAAACTAAGTAAACTGCAGTAATTGTACTGTAACTAAAACCCTAGAGTACCAAAGGTGAAATATGGTTAATTTTATTTGTAGATTCAACAACAACAACTTAGGTAGGGCCCGGAAGTTTTTGAAAAATCATATATTTAATAATGCACTCTGTTATATGATAGTGTAGGCCTACATACAGAGTGTTAAAGAATAACACCGAAATATTTTACCTGTGTATAAAGGGGACATAGACAAGCAACTTTTATTAGGAGATTTTTGCTCTATGAATTCAATTTAGCAGGGCATGCCCGCCACTGATTTCTAACATTTGAAAAAATGCAAAACAAATTAACTTCGTTGTTAACATTGAGTTATGAATAAAAAAAATAATGTAGGGGCGGCCACTGATGTGATTAGTCTGTAAATTTTGCAGATTATGGAAATACTAAGTTATGATACAGCTGTTGATGAATGAATGATTAAGAATCAGCTTTTTATCGATCACTAAGAAGGCATGAAGTCAATTAAATGAAAATTTTAACTCTATTTCGCTTCAATATTGACTTATGAGCACCAAATTGTAATGAATTTCATGCCCTGTAGCATACACATTTTACGACAAACAAAAATGACATAAAATGTAAAACCTAGCATGTAGTATTGGTACTGATGACTTTTTAAAAGTTCAGCTATATTTATAGGCTACTCCATTTAGCTGCGAGGCCATATCAGGAGTATGGGATTTGTGTGTATACAGTAGGGTAGGCCATGGAACTATTGAATGTCAATTGTTTGTATTATTGGTGAATTTTTATGAAGTTAATTTCAACTGACATTAATTTAAATGGATATTATACAGGATGAAATGGTGGGGATGATTCATGGTATGTAAATATCCAATTCGGCATTTGCCTTTACGACAGGAGAAACCATGAAAAAACCCACGTCAAAACCTGGGCACGGGAATAAAAAGCATAATAATAATAATAATAATAAAATAGGCAATAGAAAAAGGCAATAGAATCTAGAAGAAATAAAATTGAACTGGCCTTCCAACTAACCAAAAACACATATAACAAAAAGTCCCTCTCATGGAATGCAAAAATTAGACACTATAACACGGTAATCAAACCAGAAGCCCTATAGGCAGCCGAAACACTGTCCATCACTAATCATGGTCCAATTGAAAGACTTGAGATCAAAAAAAGAAAGATATTAAGGAAAATCCTAGGCCCTAAGTTCCATAACAACAAACTAATCCATAACAGAAACGAAACACTCTACCAAAAGACTGAAAAACTCTCGGACTCAATGAGGAAAAGAAAAATTGATTTTTATGGACACATCCTCAGAATGGACCCAAATAGACTGACCAAAAAAATCTTTGAATATTTTCGCAACAAAAAGACCAAACCAAATTGGTTTAAGGAAAAGGAGAAGGACTTAAAAGAACTCAAAATCACAGAAAAAATGCTCATAGATAAAACTGCAAAAAAAAAAAAAAAAAACCAAAATCAAGGAAGAGAGGTTCCAAGTCAAAATCAAAACCAAATGAATGATTCAGATCAGTGAAGACGAGAGAAAAGCAAGATCAGAAAGAATGAAGCAATACTGGGCTAAAATTAAAACACAAAACATTAAGAAGTGATTGATTCAAAGTACCCCAAAGTTGGGTGAAACGGAGAAGAAGAAAAAAATAGATAAGAGGTTTCTTCTATTCAAGACGAGATCTGCTCAATTCTCTCAACAGAAATAGAAGTTTATAAAGGGAATTTTCGAGTATTCTGTATATTATATACAATATAATGACCAGGGCCCGGATTCTAATGAAATGTCATCTTCTTATTGATGCTGCATGGACATTGCCAAATTGTAGATAAATCCTAATCATGGCCTCTAGATGATAGAAATGCATTTTTATTAGGTAATTTTTTGTCATTTTATGCAATTTTATATTTTTGGGGCATTTATTTCAATTTTAGGTCATTATTTAGTAATTTTCGTGTCATTTGCTTCCTTATTTAGTCATTTTCATGTGTTTATATTGAGTGTATTAACTTTTTTCGTCGCTAGCGGTGCTATCATTGAAGTGTTGTTTGTTTAATGCAAGAAGGAAAAATTCGGCGTTAAAGTGTTGTCATGTCTCAGTCGGAAATGAGAATCAAAGAAACGCCAAAATTTTGTATTATATTACTATTATTATTAGATTGACTTGGCACCAGAGTCTGCCACCTGCTTGGATATGAGAGTGCAAACTACTGGTTACCCTCAATAAACAACAATATAATCCGGCAGACCACAAAAGGAAATGCCGAAGTTCGACTCGCCAGTGTCTCAGTGCCAGTAAAAATTTCCGTGAGAAAAGAACTTTCACAACATTACAGTTATTTACAGTTTTTACAATTATGTACAAACTAGTCTATAACTTTGTGTGTACAATAATATTTTTTTATAAATAAAATATCAGTTTTTAGGCCATTTTTTATAATTATTAAGTCATTTTCTTTAAAATTTAGGGTCATGTTATAGGTCATTTTTCAAACAATTTTAGGTCATCAGAATCCGGGCCCTGATAATAACACTGGAATACGAGTACAACAGTCTGAAATATAATGAACGATAAAGGTCACGTAGACCTATAAGTACATAATTCATATTCATTGTCTAAACTTCCAGTAAACTAAAAACGATAGGTTCTACAGCAATCGATCCTGCCATCGTATAGTACTTCTCAGAGTGTAGGGCCATAAAAACGTCGCGTGAGTGTGTGTGACGCCACTTTACGACAGTTTTATGACGTCACGAGAGTTCCCCTTGTCATCCAGCGTCTCTTAAATCGAGCTCACACACTCTTCTTTTACTTATGTTATATCGACAATATCGTTCTTTAGAAAAATAATATTCTCTTTCTCAAACACCTTCGTACAATGAGAGCAGTATTACTACTTTCTGCTGTAAAAATGAGTAACTTGCCTGATTTATTTTTAAGGGGAGCTATAGTCGAACCTTGAGGAATTCAGTTAAACTTATTCTTTAATGATAGGTCTACAATTTCTCATGCAAATTGAAATCCGTGCCGGACAGCGAAGAAAACAGTTGGATATACCACGTATGAAGAAGTTCAGGGATTGGCTTACTCAAGGTAGCAATAAACGCATCGAAATCGATTTTTTTTAATCCGGTTTTACAATGTACTTCAATTTACATATTCCGGTAACCCAAGATTAGACACATGATTTTATTTTATTTTATTTCTCCATTTATGTCTATCTGTCCATAAATTCTCTTCAATATTTCTTCTTCTAATTCAGCGTTTCTCAACCTTTTTGAACCCGAGGACCTCTAAAATGTCTAAACAAATTTACGGACCCCTAATTTTACATCCTATTTTTAAAAGAAGGCCTATATTCTTAATATTTTGGGTATTAATTATAGGTCATTATAACGAAATATGTGAATAAATTTTACTTCTTTACTTTCCACTTGCTTTATGATATTTTTTAATTATGTCTGCAAACCATCTGGACCATAGGTTGAGAAATGCTGTTCTAATTGATGCCTGAATTCCTTGTATCCATGTGGTCGGCGGTTTCCCTCTTTTCTTCTTTCCTGGTGGTTCCCATTCCATAATCCGCCATGGCATTCTCTCCTCTGACATCCTTTTTGTATGTGCATACCATAAGAGCTGTTTTACTTATACAAAATCAGTGATCGAATTTCACAAATCGACATCGTTGCCATTCAAAATAATCTAGCTTAAATCCTAGATCCCACCGTTAGGTTTGAGACTGTTCCAAACAACCCCAAAAAGTGCATATTGAAAAACAGAATATATGCGACCAAGCTTTCCTATTATTTTGAAACTATTTATGTTTTTTGGTTTGGTGGTTGGGGCAACGGGAACCATACCATCCTTTGTTCCTTAAACAAGTTTACGTATAGGCCCTTCTAAAAAGATCTGCTAACACGAATAGCAACTTCAACAATAATGGTACTATTTATATAGTATCGGTATAGCTTAGCGAATCACTGCGCAGCTTTAAGCTAAGTATATCAAATTATGATGTTATTAATGTTTAGCTAAATCAAGATGCCCTTTTTTTAATATACATTTTATTTTTACTCTCCAACAGAGACAATAATCTGTGGTTCATGAATGCTTATATATCTATACGAAGTTGAGTTTTTAACATAAATACACGTTCTGAGGTTTCCTGATTGCAAAAATACTATTTTCGGAAACAAGTGTGTGTATCTGTGTGGATGTGTGTGAACAGTCTAGCTCCAGAGCGGAAAATCGTATGAAAACAACATTATGTATTTAGTTCAGGTATCTTCTGAAGATGTAACTCGAAGATTGGCGACGACTTTCTCTTATTTTTAAGGGGACTTTACATGAAGAAAATTTCGTTTGCGCTATTTTCTCAAATACAACTCTTTATGACTTTGTTTAAATTTTACACATGGGGTGTTTATTATAAGAGCTAAAGCTTTTATTTGAAATTTTTTTCGAAAAAAATATCTGAAGGATATTTACCGTATTTTACGGACCATAAGACGCTCCGGACCATAAGACGCACCTTGATTTTAGGATGGAAATTTAAAGGAAAAGAAATTTAATGTGATTCTAAACGGAAAAAATTAAAGGGAATAATATAATCCATTGCATAAACGAATTATAACCTTGTACAATGGAATCAGTGCAAATAACTTCTAACGTAGAACCTGCGTAGTACGAAAATCTCTTCTGTACAGGTGGCATCACGTAAATTTTAACAACTGAATTGTTTTCTCACAAAAAACTAAAAATACTTTTACACCCTCTAACCCTCAATGCAGCATATGGTGAAGTGTAACGGGAAAAGGCTGTGTAGAGACCATTGCCTTTATTTAAGCCACTTACTCTGAATACGTGCTCTTTGCAATATGGCCTCTTGTTCTATATCAGAATGTGAAGTGAGAAAAAGGTATTGGTCATGCTTAAAGTAAAGAATGTTATGAGAGTATATTAATCAGATTTTATTTGGGTTATGTATCCTTCGGGGATGCGTTGTGATGTGGTAACGGCATTCGCTTCATTTTTACAACCAATTTACATGAAGAGAATGGCATGCACAATAATTATACTATACTAAGAGGCTAACTTTTATTTGGGAAGAAGAAGTTATGTAAATTTCACATTAGATTTTTTAATCAGGGAAACTAAATCTCGTATTAGTTATGTAAAGACGATTAATTTTAGGGTCGAATACAGTACTTCCTCTGCCTATTGTATTTATGGTGTAAGTAAAAGAAGTGTTAAAATGGTAGAAATCTAAATTCAATTACTTCCGGATAGACAGGCCCAAAACAAGATACTTGTTTTCCCTCTCTACTATAAAACGATCGCCACGGGACGTACTGGTACCGATACTAGAAAACAAACGCAGATCGTTGAAGTCTCATCTCGGGAGAAGAGAGGCCATCAAATTCCTATTCATTGTGTTTAAATTAGTTTTAAAAGTTTATTTCATTTGATGTCGTCGTCCAGCCTGAGCGATGTAAAAAGAGAATTTGATGAAACTGGGAAGGTTACCGCTTGAATTAAATGAAGCTTTGTGTATGGCCCCCGCTGATTGCAAAAGTTTAGCGCTAACTTAAACACATAGAGACACTTTTTTGCGAATCGAGAACCAATACATTTCCATCATTGCCATTGGGAATTGTTAGCAAGACCAGACAAATGTAGTACAGAAGTTTAATAGACTCCTGGAACTACAGAGCCTGTATCGGTACTTCTGTGCGCTTCTCACGGCTCGGTTAACTTCAATCTATTTCCCTTTAAATAAATAATAAGTCTCTTACTCCCTTGTGTCGGGCTTCCGATAGTGAGTCCATATTTTTAAACTGAGACTGCGTTACGTTCAAGTAAAATGGGAGCAAAGTCTGTGTTTGTAAATTTAGTCCCAAGAAGACATATTAATTGACCTTGAATTTATATTTCCTTTCATTTCAACCTTACTTATACATGTGTTATATTCAGTAGGCCTTATAACTGATTTTTCAATTGGCCTAATCCTTTTTGGTGGCACTATGGCACTGGGCTCGACTCAGCCTCTAACAGAAATGAGTACCAGGAGCATTCCTGGGGGGTAAAGCCGGGCATTGCGTAAGGCTCACAACCTTACCACCTTCACATGACGAATGTCTATAAAATCTGGGAGCCTCAACCTCCTGGAACCCTCTTTGCCTCCATGGCCTGTAATAGGGAATACTTTACTTTTTTTGTTTACTTCTTACTTGTAACTAGTGACGCGCATTTTATTTTCTATTGCTGGTGAAACTCGTATCTTCTCATCTTACGTACAGAAATAAAAAATAAAAAAATATATAAGACAATTATCCTGCCGGTTGTATTATATGGATGTGAGGCATGGTCGCTTACTCTTCGGAAAGAATATAATCTGAGAGTGTTCGAAAACAGGAGGCTTAGAAAAGTATTTGGGCCTAAGAGAGATGAAAATGGGGACTGAAGAAAACTGCATAACAACGAGCTTCTTAACCTTTACTTGTCACCAAATATAGTAAGGGTAATTAAATCACGGAGGATGAAATGGGCTGGACATTTTGCACGCATGGGGGAGGAAAGACATATCTCAAAAATATTGATTGGAGACCCGAAGGGAAGAGACCAATTGGAAGGCCTAGACGTAAGTCAATTCATGAGGTGTAAGAAAAGATGGAAATCACTGGGAGTGGGGTCCGGAGTGTAGGGTGGATGTTGAAACACCTCCCACCTGCTGGGAAGTGTTTAAACATCCACCCTACAGCCTGCACCTCGCTCCTAGTGATTTTCATCTTTTCTTACACCTCACGAATTGACAAAGAATGATAGAGAAACGGAGGTGATTGTCACACAGTGGTTCAGATCCCAGGCGGCAGACTTCTACAACACATGTGTTCAGAAATTGGTCCAACGGTATTACAAATGTCTCATTTCCGGTGGTGAATATGTTGAAAAAATAGCTGTATACTTGCTGTATCTGTTACAATAAATATTGCCATGAAATTGTGTTTTGTTTCAGAAAACGGCCCCCAGGGAAACTTACTTTGTGAACGCGCCTTGTATTAACGTAAAATTATCCGCATACACATATAAAACAAGTGTTCCACATTAGATATAAAGTAAATCCACCACTGGCATATCTTGCCTTAGTGCGATCGCGTGTTAATGTGGGCCCGCTCCATTATATACACCATACTGCGCCACATTATGACGTCATGCGAGTATATCAAAGTGTCGGCTGTGTCCACTCTACTTTCAAGTGCACATTATAAAGATCTTTATCCCGCACTATATAGCGTTACACTCCACTGCGATATTTCATATTCTGCAGAATATTGCTTCACATATTACACCCACCATCTATTTTACGCTACACTTACTAAAGTGTAATATAGCATTTTTATTAAGGGGAGAAAGAGAAAGCAATGAGTAAGGAAAAGTTACTAGGGAATCCTCTTCTAAACACTCCATTTCATCATAGGATATAAGACTGCCTGCATAGGCTACTAATCAGAATACCGGAGGCATAAAACAGGGAGCTTAACAGAAAGATAAAAAAGAACATTTTATATCTGTTTCATTTGCACTTTTTAAAATAAAAGCCCTTGTAAATTTATTTTATGTTGTTTTAAATCGTAACATTGATAGAAAGTTCCATTTTAAGAACTGAGACCGTTAAGGGTAAAGAAAAAGATGCTAGCACGTTATAGCGTAACAGGAAGGCTAAAATGAAGACTTTTCTATGCAAGGTGTTAATGAATAACACCGAAATATTTTCCTGTATATAGAGGGGACATAGACAAACAACTTTTATTCGGAGATGTTTGCTCTATGGGCTCATATTTTCCTGTTACTGCATAAAATCGCCCAAGGTATGGCCACCACTGACTTCTACCATTTGAAAAACGCTAAACAAAGGAACTTCGTTGTTAACACTGGAGTTATGAATAAAAAAAAATAATGCAGTGGCTGCCAGTCATGTGATTAGTAGGGCCCGGGGGTTTAGCCAATAATTCGTCAAGTTAGTGGTGCACAAGGCATAGAAAGCTTTCTGAGTTAGTAAACAACTTGCACTGCATGTGGCAGTTTAGTGTTCTGTTGACGACGTTGTGTGTTGTGCGTTCTTGACAACCAGTGGCGGATCATAGCTAAAATGAGTAGGGGTGCTGCTCCAGAAAATGTTTAGCATTTTGTTTAGAACAGCTACTAAATAATATCAAGTTCATTGCAAATAATTTCGGCAACTGTCTAGATGTATCACTCTTCTAGAGATACAAAATATGTAAATGGCACAAGCAATCAGACTCGTGGAGGAATTATTCATAGGTAAGAGTCAACCTGAAGATGAAATACTTCTACAGGTGCAGCAGAAATAAAATAAAAATCTCCAGAAAAATGCAGGATTTTTCTACTGTTTTTACCTTTCGAGGTGCACTGGAAGGTTCTACGGAAGACCATGATGTGTACCCACACAAGGGAAACACTAATATCTCATCCCGCCGTCACGTCATGAGACGTAGAGAGAAGTTTTTACCATTAAAGATCTTCTTTGGAGGAAAATAGAAGATATTTTTCTTTTGAAAACTTCAAAATGTATATTGCCATTCACTGCAACAAAGCGTATGCACAGACATATAAATTGCCTTTAAATTGCCGTTTAATTTTCACTGTGAATATTGTTAACAAATATTCAAGCATTGGTTGTGTATATTTATGTTCGTTTTACTAGGAAATATATTTTGTTTCTGTGATTTAAGATTAAATATGCAAACTATTCTATGACGCTGTGTCTATCATTTCACTAGACTAGCTGCACTGCCCTTGAACTTGAATGTTCGTATTAAAGTGCGCCACTGAAAGCGAGTCACCCCTTCCCTCGTGTTTACATACGGCTATATCGCAGTCACCACTAACCTGATGTAATGTTTTTGTGGCTAAACCCCCGGGCCCTAGTGATTAGTCTGTAAATTTTGCAGATTATGAAAACTTTTAACTTTAACTATCTCCTTTTAAAAATGTATCTTGGCCCACTATGGTTCTGAACCCTTCAATTAAGTATTTATAATACACATATTTCATTGAAAAATCGTTTTATTACTTACTATATGTGATTTGTATAGGAACAGCAAATTTACCTGAAACAAAACATAATCACAGTCAGTATTCTACTAGTTGTATTATAATAAAAATTACATAACTTCACATCAAATTAACACTAAAACATATTTTTAGGCAGTCGCAGAAAACCCCAGCATAGTGAGGTTCCGTCCAAATCGATCAATTTTTGCCCATTTAGGCATGCATTAATTAACCCTCTTCCGTCTATGTTGAAAATTTCAGATATAAACAAACGAATCGACATGGTGAGCTCACAGAACCGAAGCGATTGATAATTCCATGCTATATATTGAAAAAATTGTGGCAAAAAAGCCAAAGCCACCTGCAACTGATTAGACAACTGAAATGTATTACCGAAAACTGATGCTTCGATAGAACAAAAAATTAACGTTTTCTACCAGTTTTTCGCCCATAACTCGCGAACGAAGCAAAAATAAAAAATCCTGCTTCGAGGTGTATTCGACCACCCTTCAGTCCATTCATGTGTAAAATTTCAAATCTCTGCATGCAGTAGATTTCGCAAGGCATTACGCAAAGACAAACAAACAGGCAGACAGACAGACAGAAAGAAAGAAAGAAAGAAAGAAAGAAAGAAAGAAAGAATGAATGAAAGATAAACACTTACTCCTAATATTATAGATTTTCATGATTTTTGTAGTAGTTAACATTGTATTCGTTTATTTTAATTTCATGTATTATTTAGTTTTCTTTTTTCTTCAGTCGTTTGTCTAATCTATTGTAATGAAGTTGTATTGTTTTTGTATTTTACGGTTGTATTCATTGTATTTCATGTTTGTTTCTTGAATTCTTGTATTTCATTAATTGTATTTCATTTTCTATTCTTGTATTTCATGTTTTCTCCTGGTTGTGTGTTAGAGAAAGCCTTATGGCCTTAAATCCGCCAGGTTAATAAGAAAAAAAAATATTTGACGTTAAACGATTTTTCATCGTGCCTGGAACAAAGCACAAATTATTTCTGCCAGTCTGAACATATATTCAACACAACCAAAGCCTGATAGAGATTTGTCACTAAAACTTTGTAAAATCTCTTCTAGGAAAGAAGCCCATGTCATCTTGTGAACTGCCGTTGGAAGTTAACTTGTAATATTAGAAAACTTCTTGTGTTACATTGGAGTGTACGGTCGTTGCACATAACATACTTCCACTTCTTTAAAGATTTATGTCCACGGGGTAGAACTTTCAACTTGAATGGAATAAAAAATTGATTTATATAACAAAAAGTTAGGGCGATGATGCAATGCCGAAGAATTGTTATCTGATCAAAAGTGTAAATTCCTTTGTCACCTCTCGAAGCTTCATATTTCCCACATCTCTGAAATTTTGGATTTCGCCTATGTCAGTATATAGACTACTAGCTTAAAAGACCGGGCGTCGCCCGAGTTTTTTATTTTGTAATTGGAAATGAACTTATGAAGGACTTTCTATTTTTAAATTCTAGGTCCTTATATAGGTATTTATAATCTGAAATAGGAAGAACGACTTATTACACTCAAACTATTCCCTCAGAAAACGCTTGATATAGTTTTTTATGGCTCATAGAGGATGTAGAATTCTGCATCGCATCGCTTGTACACAGCAAGCCTGGTAAGGGTTCAAATAAGAAGAAACAGAAATTCCTGTGACATAAAATTGTAATACCGAGGCGGAAAATTTTATTTCTCCCTCTCATGTTACCATAAAACTGTTTTGGGGATGAAATTAAACAGAAAGCAATATCACTTTCATACTTCTCTCTCCAAAAACCTGTGATATAATAATATACCATATTACCATTCCTCGTGTTGTTTTCTCTATGTCCAGGGTAGAGAAAAGTTATGTGACTGCATTATTTTCGTGGATTACATTCTTTAATATTTATTTATAACATGAATTATAAATTGATACCTTCTCTTATTTGTCAAACTTGCATTTCTTTTTTCTTTTTTTCCAAAGCCATCTAATACCATTAGCAACAATATGTTCTGTGATTTGGGTTTTATAATTCTGTGTAAAAAGGGATTAAGTATTCTCAAAAACATTTAATTTTTGGCATTTAAAATGTAAATTCCTTTCTTAGTGAGCACCTACATTATGAAACGAAGGTACTGTCAAAATTCCAAGTCTCTACCTGTTATAGTTTAGGCTGTACGTTGATTCCTGTCAGTCAGTCAGTCAGTCAGTAAGGACAAAACCTTTTATATATACATACTAGCATGTGCCCGCGGCTTCGCCCGCGAAAATTATTTCAAAAATTAAAAATTAAGAGCATAATAGTTAAATCATTATATTTATTAACACCTAAATCACGTGGACAACATACTACGATTAGATAGCGTCGCCTAGTAAAAGCGACCTCAGATTCGAGTTCCTTGGTCCATAAAACCCCTGTATAGTGATTTTCGTCCAAATAAAACAATGTTTGACCATATTAGGGCTTACAACATTCAAGCGATCGCGAAAGTTTTATTTCAAAGTTATGACAAAAATAGCCAAAGCCAACTGTAATTGTCAAACTCCAATTTAATTTAATTCCAAACCCATCTGAAACCCACTGGCAACAATATGTTTTAATGTCAAATGTGAATTGGATTGGATAATTCTGTGTAAAAAAGGGATTAAGTATACTAAAAAATATTTGATTTTTGGCATTTAAAATCAGAATTTTTCAAAATCCTTTCTTAGTGAGCACCTACATTATGAAACGAAGGTACTGTCAAAATTCCAAGTCTCTACCTGTTATAGTTTAGGCTCTACGTTGATTCCTGTCAGTCAGTCAGGACAAAGCCTTTTATATATATAGAGTCTAGCATGTGCCCGCTGCTTCGCCCGCGATAATTATTTCAAAAATTAAAAATCAAGAGCATAATAGT
Source organism: Ectobius pallidus (assembly GCA_964059195.1). Classification (NCBI taxonomy): domain Eukaryota; kingdom Metazoa; phylum Arthropoda; class Insecta; order Blattodea; family Ectobiidae; genus Ectobius; species Ectobius pallidus. The sequence goes on along the minus strand of CAXKWD010000005.1, from coordinate 159,095,173 downwards.
TATATCATTATATTTATTAACTCCTTAATCACGTGGACTACATACCACGATTAGATAGTATCGTCTGGTAAAAGCGTCCTCAGATTCGAGGTCCTTGGCCCAGAAAACCCCTGTACAGTGAGTTTCGTCCAAATCGAACAACGTTTGACCATATTTAGGCCTATGTTGATTATCCCACTTATAATAATAATAATAATAATAATAATAATAAGAAGAAGAAGAAGAAGAATCCTCTTCGGGATTAGGTTGAAAATTTCATATGTATGCGTGCCTTGACATTAAAAACAAATGAATCGACCAGCGTGAGCTACAACATTCAAGCGATCGCGAAAGTTTCATTTCCAAGGTTTGACAAAAATAGCCAAAGCCAGCTGTAATTGATTTGACATTGAAATATATTACGCTTCGAAAACGCAAAAAATGCACGTTTTCTGCCCGTTTTTCACTCATTTTTGGCATTTAGAATCAGAATTTTTCAAAATCCTTTCTTAGTGAGCATCTACATTAGGAAACGAAGGCACTGTCAAAATTCCAAGTCTCTACCTGTTATAGTTTAGGCTGTACGTTGATTCCTGTCATTCAGTCAGTCATTCATTCAGTCAGTCAGGACAAAGCCTTTTATATATATAGAGAAGAGATAGGGCATTACGATGTGACAACCTATACTGGAAGGACAAATTTAACCTTTAAATGCAGGAGACCCAATTTTTCACTGAAATTATAAATCCGCGACGGACTGCATAGAAAACAGTTAACAGAGCGACCAGGTCCATAGTTTATTTCTTGTGGCTGTGCATCCTACATGAATTTTAAACATTCTTGTGAGATACTTTCAGTTATTTTATTCCAAACTTAAGACAAAGTATCGTATCCTACAGGATAAATTACGCATTTAAGGGTTAACCCGAAAGAAGGAAAAGGATCGAGATAATAATGATAGAGTGTTGGTGGAATGAAAGAGGGGAAACGGGAGAACCTTACAAATCGCGTCTTCGTCCATCACGAATGACACGCCCCGCCTGCTTCGAGATTTTAACCCAGGACAGCTTGCCTACCAGGCTCACGCGCTAAGCATGAGCCACCGCAACGACAGGGAAAGAAAGAAAACAGCAGAGAGTAATGGTATATCTCATGTGATAATAGTAATAATTAGGGATGGGTCCTCGATACTTTCGATACCTCGATACTATCGATACTTGCATGGTATCGGCTTCGAACGATACTTCAGAATACTCACTCGATACTTTTTCGATACTTCTGTAATTATGCAATTCTGGAATTAGGTGAGAATGCTAATATGTTTGAACAAAACCTTGTAAGTGGACTGTTTCAAAAACTAATTTTAGTTTTAATGTAGAGTTTAAAAATAATTATAGGCTACTGATGATAATAAATTTTGTCTCATTAAATATGCAGACTTAATTAATTTAGTTGGTATTACACAGTTCTCTCAACCTTTAATTTTTGATGTACCTATTTATTGAAGCTGGAAATGTTGACGGTATCGAGGTATCTAGTATCGAGGAAAAAATCATGTATCGGTATCGAGTATCGAGTGTCGAGAAAATCTGGTATCGACCCATCCCTAGTAATAATTAAACTCAGTGGCACTACATCCATGAAGGGACAAGGCCTACCACCCGACCGCTGCGTCACCTACCATTAGGGGCATGTGGTCAGTATGCCGGCACCCACGGCCGTTAATGGTGGTTAATTATAATAATAATAATAATATTAATTATTTGTTTTGTAAAAGTTATCCTTGTGTAAATTCTGTCCATTGGATAATTTACCCATAGATATTTCGCGAGTTTTTTTAAACCGGGCATATCAGAACTTCAACACTTAAGTTCCACTAAAGTACTAGTTATATAATATTAATTATTATTATAAAAATAAGCAAAATAGTAACAAGGAGATGGAGCAGACCAAGTAGCAACAATGAAAACTAATTTTTAATTGGATGAAAAATAATGTGATATTGTTTTATTCTAGAATTTAAGACCCCATAGCTACATGTAGGGTACGCCGTAGCGTAGTGGTTGAGGCGCTGCGCTAAAAACCGGAAGGTCTCGCGTTTCATCCCCGATGAGGTCGTTGGAGTTTTTCAGTTGGCCTAATCATTCTAATGGCACCAACAGAAATGAGTACTAGAAGCAATCCTGGTGTAAAGGCGGTCGGTGGGTAAGGCCTTACCACCTTCACGTACCGAATGTCTAACATCTGGGAGCCTCTACCTCTTGGAACCCTTAGAGCCTCCACGGCATGTATAGGGAACACTTTAAACTTTTTTACAGCTACATGTGCCTAAACGTGGATGAACTTTAATTTTGGTCTTGTACAGACGAAGACCAACCTATTTGAGAGACTATTGCCCGGTTTCTATAAACTCGTGAAATACCTATGGGTAAATTATCCATGGGCAAAGTAGTTCCTAATCACCCACAATGATATAATGAGGAAGGCCTCGGAGTTGTACAGTTAATTTAATTCAGAAGGCTTTGATTCTCATTATTTAAATTAGTATTGATCCTACAAGAGAGCCATCCATGAAAGGATAAATTAACCCGACGATTTACCCTTCGAAAGATCTGGCCCGAGTTTGTAGGAACATTTTTTCTGTCATTTTCATATTTACCCACAGGTGTATGTGATTGCTATCTTTAAATTATTTGTGTTTGTTATTCTTGTGTAAATTCTGTCCATTGGATAATTTACCCATAGGTATTTCGCGAGTTTATAAAAACCGGGCATATCAGAACTTAAACACTTAAGTTCCACTAAAGTACTAGTTTTAATAATAGCCTCTTATCCATTTTAAACATTTAAGAACGTATTATTTTATCAAGTAATCCCTTCCACGGTAATTATCGAACCGGAACATCAGATTTGTTTGCATTCCATTAAGAGCGATGAATTGGAAATAGGAAAGCCGTTCAACTTTTAGTCTCTAGGCTGACGTAATCGAAAGCCCACGCATAAAATTCCTGTAAGCCTATTTACTGTGAATGATTTACATAAGTGGTTAGCTGACGATAATGGGTTTTGTTTTACTCGACTGAGAGTCGTTTATATAAAAACTGAGCGCTTGTTTTTTTGTTTTGCTTCGCTTGGATGCTGAAGTATTTTTTTTAGCACAAACTCCCTGAAACTGAGCGTTTATTGAAATTAATGAGCAGTACATCCATTACTTAACCTGTTGTTAGTAGCAACAGGCTTCCAGAAAACCATTAAATTGGAAACTAGAGGTGTAACTCTGAGCTGTTTCACAGAACAGAAGATACTCCGTACAGCTGCAAATAAGAAAGCGTTTTTTTAAAGCCTTTCTCTACTAGGTACTGTGCATGGGCGTACGGTGAAATTTTGTTCGGGAGGGGTTCAATGTAAAGTCGTCTCAGCTCCATGCCCTTGCGCACATTGTGAATTATTACTTTTTTTAAATTACTAAACAGTTGTATTGTGATAATTAATACACTGTAATAAATTAATATACAGCCCAGTCTTTGAAACTGTTTTTCTTGAGATATCTATCCATTTCTCCTTTAAGCTAGAGTCTATAAATAAAAACTTTCTTTTGAAAAATTATCATAATACTGTATGGTGCATAGGGCACGTCTTTAAAGTAATCTGTAAATCCACCGGTGGAAAATCCCGATTAATGCCGATAACTTCACGATAATTTTGTGATGAGCTCGTGATTCCTGTTGACTTTACAAACAGGTTGATGGATTTTGCCCGGAGTTTTCGAGTTGTCGTTTGACAGATTCCAAAGGGATTTTTGTTTACTAGTAATACATCACTGTTATTAAGCTGAAGAACTATCAACACCATGAGGTTTTGAAATTTGAATCTTAAATAAATTACAATAAATTTTAAATAATGCTTTGATATGTACGAAATTGTAACATTAAACAACCGAATCAGATTTATTTATTTATTTATTTTATTTCGTTCCATGATTTATAGTCTTCAAAATATTGCAGATATTTCGGGAGAGGTTCCAACCCCCTGAACCCCCCCATACCGTACGCCCATGGTACTGTGTATGAAGTTTTCAGTTCATCTCTCATATTTGAAATGAATATAGTAGAAATCCAATTATCCGGATTAATTGGGACCGGGCCCGATCCGGATAATCAAATATTGGATGAGAATATTGTAGGAGAAAAATTCCTCCGACACTGGGACTTGAACCCAGGACCTTTGGCTATTCGCGCCAATGCTCTACCAACTGAGCTAAGCCGGAGCTCAATTCACAGCGCCAGATGGAACCTCTCTCCTATGACTAATTGCCCTAATGGTCGACCTCACAGTCAGACAAGTGACATAACTTTCATTCTGAGTACATGTCCATACCATCTCAAGCGTCTTTCTTCTACAATTTCCAAAATATTCTTTTCAACTTGAATTATTTCCCTTATTCTATTATTCCGAATTTTTTCTTTCCTGGATGTTCTTGCTGAACGCCTCCAAAAATCCGTTTCTATTACCATTAATTTGTTTGCTTGTTGTCTACTTATGGTCCAAGTTTCATCCTGTTATATTTATTTTTTAGTTCTATGTAAAATACTTTTACTCCATAAGATTGAATTTAGCATTCCTATTATTCTCTTAGCATCCGTTAATCTTCTTTGAATCTCTAAGTTTGTTAAAATATTCAACATGTGCAATTTCTTCTGTATTACATATTAACTTTTCTTCCAAATCCATTGCCAAATATTCAGTTTTATTGAAATTTATTTCTAATCCCCATATCCTGTACTCTTCTACCAACTTTCTGATCATATATGAAGCATCATCTCTATCCTCAGTAATTATTGCTTGATCATCCGCGAAAAGTAGATTATGCAGGTAGTAATCTGGATGAATTTGAATTCCTATATATCGACAGTTCTTAGTCCAGTTTTGAAGAGCCATAGCAATATATACTTTGAACAATGTCGGAGATAAGCAAAATCCTTGCATAAGTCCTTTTGACGTATAAAATTCTTCTGATAATTTGAAACCCATATTTATTCGGCATTTGTTTCGTGTATATACTGATTTTATAATGTTGATAATTTTGTAACTTAAACCTGTTTTCTTCAGAACGTAATTATTCTTCTTCTTATTATTATTATTATAATTAAACTCGCAAAACTAAAGAATTTGTACCACTAAAAACCCATACTTTATGCATTATCGACGAGAGCGAAAAAATTGTCTCGGTAAACAACAACCGGTGACAACCGAACATGATGTACGGTGGATTTCCGGTGACTTCGTCTTTGGTTCACACTGTGTAATTCCATACATTATAGGTAAAGTGATCCCTATACAGGCCATGGAGGCCCAGAGGGTTCCAGGAGATTGAGGCTCCCAGATTTTGGACATTCGGCACATGAAGGTGGTAAGGTTGTCAGCCTTACGCACCGGCCGCCTTCACCCCAGGATTGCTCCTGGTACAATTTCTGTTAGAGGCTGAGTCGACCCCAGGGCCATAGTGCCACCAGAAGGATTAGGCCAACTGAAAAAACTCAACGACGTCATCGGAAATCGAACCCGCGACCTTCCGGTTTGTAGCGCAGCGCCTCAACCACTACGCTAAGCGTACCCCAATTCCATATATTATCAACACCAATAACTTGGAGGTCAGGAAAATTTGTACCACTTTCACAGTGTAATCAATGTTGCAGAAATGGAACAGAAATATAGATATATTGCACGATGCTAGGTATTTGTAATCCACGCCAATGTTATTATGGAAAACGAACGGTCGGTGAAATATTTAAAGCCTGCAAATCGGCTTAAATTTCGGTATGTGTTTCCACGGTACGTTAATTAATATGCTCCAACCGCAAGTTTGTAGTTTGCATGTGATAATTAATGTTTCCCCATTAATGAAGAATGGCCAGTAATTCCGGGAATTTTCAGTTTACACCTGTGAATATTTCCATGCATTCCCAATACAGTCTTTTATTAAGCTTTAACGGCATTGAAAATCCTTCGAGAGTAATTTTAATTTTTATGTTCCCACACCCGCTCGGAGTGCTGATTTTTTATTTATTTCAGCTGTGTTTATAATCCTTTTATCTACGAGGCCATAGCAGGAGTTCGGGATCTGTTTCTTTACAGTAGGGGAGGCCAAGGAACTATTGATTGTCAATTATTTCTGTTGTCGGGTATTTAATGGAACAAATTTCAACTGATATTGATTTAAATGGACATGATTCATGATATGTAAATATCCAATTCGGCATTTAACTTTACGACTTTTTTTTTTGTGCCCTCCCTTGCCCCCCGAGTACCAAGCAATGCAGCCAGAACCTCGGGTCAAACCAAATTTTGGTAACCATTTGTGCTGTTTTGTTCCTGCAAGTGCCCTTGGTGCTTCATCCGGATGGGATGTTGGTGGTATTTGGGCTGTGTAACTGTGTTTAGTGGTTGTTGCAGTTATCCTGCTTTTATGCTTGGAGTGTTTTATGTCCTTTGTTTGTGATGTGCTAAGAGGTGTGAGCTGAGTGTTAATATGTGTGAGAGGATTTTAACCAGCTCGGCATTTGCCGATGAGCAAGGGAAACCCCTCAAAAACCTTGCTCGGGCTGGGGTGATAGGTTACCCATTAGGGTGTCCCTCCACCAGTGCGGGTTTAGTTTTCTTGTTTTTCCAGGAGTGCTTGTTTGGCGAAAATTTTGAGAGCTGTGAAGGCGTGTTTACGAGTCCAGAACTGTGGGGAAACCATCAAAAAATCCATGGCCGGCCGCGGAATTTGAACCTGGGACCTCTCGAATGCGAGTCCAAGACGTTACCATCTCGGCCACTTCGCTCGGTAGTGCAGAATTGTAGCCTACGAAACTGACACTCTCATACACAGTAAACTAGAGTATATCCAAAGTAAGTTTGATCCAGTTCGAAACAACAGGCGAGGAGAACTCACAGAGAGTTCGCGGTAAATTCGCATCGTGTGACAAAACGTGATTGGTTAATGTCATTAGCATGCGCCATTAACAGGGTGTGGCTTGCTAGTGGAGAAGTAGCGTTCGAAAGTTCATGCAACAATAATATCAACATTTACACGTGAAATAACAAACTCTCATGGCATCGTCATCATTATAGTACTGTATATCAATTTACAAACAAAACAAAGGATTCATTGTTCACGACGACCCTGCGGGTGAGTTGTACTGAGAATAAACAGGGTGAGTTGTACTGAGAATAAACAAACTACCAAATATCACGGTGATGACATGCGTTCTCAATTATGGCAAGGATTGTTAAATATTGGCTCAGAATTTTAAAAATGGAGGAGAATGATATACTTAAAGTCTGTTATAGATATATGGTAACTAATTTGAATAAAGTAAATTGGGCTTCTATATTGAAACAAGAACTAGAGAAAATTGGCTTAGGTTACTTGTGGGAAGTGAATGCAACAAATGGAAATAGGATAACAAGTACAATAAGGCAAAGATGCAATGACATAGAAAAACAATATATGTTTAGCTGTATGAGTGAGAAATCTTCACTGCTATATTATAAGGAGATCAAAACTGTTTGGGGTCAGGAATTATACATTTCTATTAATGATAGAAAAATCAGAGCAGGTATAGCATGGTTTAAACTAGGGATTTGGAAACTAAAAGGACTAAGAGGTAGAGCAGAAAAAGATAAATGCCCACTTTGTAGAGAAAATGAAGATCTTAAGCATATACTTTTAACATGCAGAGAGACGAATTGGAGTGATAGGCATTCAATGAAAATGGAATGGTTGCAGTTTAGCAATGAAGTTGTGCTGGCCAAACTATCAAAAACTACAAATGTACAGACCCTAAGAAAGCTAGGTTTTTACTTATGGAAAGTAAAAGAAAAAAGACACAAAAAACAAATGTCATCATAGATAAATAGCGAAGAAGAAATTGTATATACCCTGTTTGTAATTGAGTAACCATGTAATTGATCGAATTATGGCTAAACGACCAACGGTCACTGCCATAATTCAATAATGTAATGTACCGCAACTAATAAATAAATAAATAAATAAATAAATAAATGACATGCGTTCTCACGTGCGGACTATGACACCCACGTCTCTTTGAGGAGCGTCGATTCAAAACGCGTTTAGTCCACAAATAATAATTTTTCAGGAATGACGAAAAACTGTTTGTGGCCAAACTATCAAATGAATTTGCAAATATTTTTTTCTGATCAGAATCAGTAATTAATATATAGTTAAATGTATTGGGTGTGTCAAATCATTCTTTTCATTTACATCTGTTATTGATAGTTAAAGTTTCAAAAGTAATGGACTTCACGTGTTTTGTCCCAACACTATAATAATAATCATGTAAAAAGATGAAAGTTAGTACTTTATTTAAGAATTTCATTCACATCTGATTGCACTAATACAAAGTGAACTATTGCCAAAGTACCAAATTGTCCAAATTTAAACAATTTCTGTTTTTTAAGCATGTTAAATCATGGAAAATCCATGCTTCTCTTTTTTTTATTATTGACCGCTAATGACATCTTTTCCGGCGTCTGGTGAATACCGCTTTCATTAGAAGAACACCTGCAAAAAATAGACGTCGTAAAGTTCATCGCGCCACCTGTTTCGCACGTGATAGCGTCAAAAATGTGGACTCAACGTAATTTGCACCGAACCAACTTCTGGACTGAACGCGTTCTGCATCGAACCCCATATTTCAGGCTCAATTTTAACGGGGAAAGGTTGCGATTTGGAACAAAATCGTTGTGTAGTATCATGCAGAACACCTCAGAGAATGTGAATCCGCAAAAAACTACATTACGATCGGAGGTGGATTTAACGCGTTTTGAACCGGCACTCCTCCTTTGTTTTGAACAAAACCTTTTTTACTTCCTCTGCCCGTACCATAGGTACTATAGGTAGAGGAAGTATTGTTTTCGACCCTAAAATTCGAAGTTGAGTTTTTAGCATATATACACGTTTCAAGGCCCCCTGAATCCAAAAATAGTATTTTTGGAAACATGTCTGTGAACAGGCTAGCTCCGAAACGGAGAATCGTATGAAAACAAAATTTCGTATTTGGGTCAGGTACCTTCTGAAGATGTGATTCGAAGATTGGCGACAAATTTCTCTTATTTTTAAGGGGACTTTACATGAAGAAATTTTCGTTTTTCGCGTTTTTCTCGAAAACGGCTCTAACGATTTTCTTTAAAATTTGTACATGTGTTCCTTTTACTGAGAGCTAAAACTTTTATTTGAAACTTTTTTTCGAAAAAAATTCTCTGAGGGTAGTTACAAGCCACCCACTGTTCACCCACTGTTTGTAGAAATTTTGTCTTGCATGATGAACAACTGAATACGCGCTCTTTCACGGCCTCTTATTCTATATAAGAATGTGAAGTGAGAAAGATGTATTGTTGGCCAGGTATAGAGTAAAGAAGTATCTGAGGGAAATATTCGATAAATTTCGGAAATTATTCTTTTCGGCGGAAAGTTCAATAAACGTCTGCAGTCACTTGTTCTTTTCTTTTTTTAAGTTTGTTATATAGCCTGCGCTTTTAGTCGCATCATTGAAATAAGAGGTATTTATAGGATAATTAGCGTAAAATTGTATCTTGCGATTCTGTAAAAGGATATGTGAATACTGCTAACTTTTATTTGGGCAGAGGAAGTTATGTGACTTTCACATCAGATCTTTTATTATTATTATTATTATTTTTTTAAATTTTATTTTATTTTTATTATTATTATTTTTTTATTCAACTGAATACGCACAACTGAATATGATATGAGAAAATTATATGAGTGTATCGCTACGTATATTTTCTGTGGATTCTGATACAACAGCTATATAAATGTCACTGTACTCGTTTGAACACCTCACCACGAACTTATCTATAACATGGCAGGCTATATTGTTTATCCCACCCCCTCACTGTCCAATTCGCTTGTATTCGAGACAAAATTGGAGCGATGAAAAACGCAACTCTTTCCCTGCGTCAGCTGTAAAGATCCGCTGTGCTGACAGTGCGTAGCCATCTCAACCGCAAATAATCTCAGTCTCTGATTCATCAATCCCTCTTTCCTCTCTTCCCCCTTGTTGTGGGCAGCCACTTCATCCCGGCTCGTTACCAGGCTCCACAGCAAACCAACCGTCACCAAAGGGGGGGGGGAGAGAATTTATTACTTCTTTATACAGAGTGCAATGTAAATCCCAAGGACAGAACAACGTAATTAGGGCTTACGCTTCTTCAGTGGGGGAAAAAAATAGTTCGCATTGGCTAAAAAATGGTTGTATTTCATATTTCGGACTTATTTATCCCATTTTTCATTTTCGCCATCCGGTAGCCGGTTTTCTTGTTTCTGTGTTTTTTTCATTGTTATTATTATTGAAATTTCTCTAGATAAATTTCTTTAAAGTATTGTTCACAATCACCCACGTAGGCCTACCATTCAAAAAATAATTTAAAAAAAATCAGTTAAGCTGATGTAACAAAGTGCAAGAATGCTTTTGTTTAATCAGTGATAATTGCAATTATCATATCCAGAAAATAAGTTATTTTTGTAATCTATTCCCGAGCTAAGCTCCAGATCGATTCATTAAGTAGGGCTTCCGGAAGAACGCAGATAAGCATGCGTGAAGGCATATGTGGATAGTGTTATTTGTCAAAGCTAACTGTATTGCAACTTCCAAAGCCGTATATGAACACTCTAAAACAATGTGGTGTCATGAGAAATGATTCGCATTTGATAAATTCTGTCTAATATATTACCATAAAATAGGAACTAAATTGGGCTTAACTCTAGTACCGGTCAACCGATTTGGTCCAATATCACTAAGCTTCTTTCCATGGACATTATGAACGCGTATACCAAGTTTCATGAAAATCCGATAAAGAGTATTTGAGTTATAGCGCGTATAGACACATGGACAGATAGACGGACAGACATTTTCCCGTCCCCCACACAATCTCATAAATTACCATTTCTGCACTTAATAAAACAGTTCCATGCAAGAATGAAACTTCCCTTTCCACTTTCTTATATTACTCATGGTCCAATCATTTTTACTAAAAAGCATTAAAACAGTCAATTTCTATAATTTAAAATAACTAACTCCTCAACTTTCCCTAATTTCTACCCACAATTATAATTAGGGTTAGAATTTTTATGAATTGTCATACTTTTATCCTTGCTTACTTTTCAGTCATATCATTGATTTAAACAAGAACTGAACATTTATGATTACTTTCAGAAACGGTATGTGATAGGCAATGTGTTTTTTATGGTAAAGTCCTTTTCACAGTTGGGTCATATTGAGCATATTTTTCAGGGTTCACGGTCATATTCTGGTTACATTTGTGGACACGATTTTATATTCGGAAGTGTTAAATGATGGGTATTTTGAAAAAAGAAAGTACTGTACATATTCGAGATTTCCAACAACGCTCAGTTACATATAAGCTGTGATAAAACTGTTTTGTATATAGACGATCCACAGACAGAATCGTAGTGACTCGCTCCATATATGCCCCCATAACGGCTTGTGACGTTGGCTATTTTGACTGAAAACCGGAAATGTGAATGTCTCCAAAGTGTCATTAATTCTGTTAAAAAAAATCCTTCACGCCAAGAAAAACAACCACAAACAAAAAACAAAAACAAATCTAAACACGTCTAAACATACGGTATGTTACACAATTGGCATAGGTATAAACCGGTGCCGGACTGCAGAGAAAACAGCAAATACAATGATAATCCCATAGTTTATTGCTTGCACATTTTGTTTGATTTCAAATGTTCCGTCCAATTTACATTCAATTAATACGTGCCAGTATGGTACTTCATGAGATTGTGTGTGGGATGGGAAAATGTCTGTCCGTCCGTGTGTCTGTACGCGCGATAACTCAAATACGCTTTATCGGATTTTCATGAAACTTGGTATACGCATTTATAACGTCCATGGCAAGAAGTCTATTTATTTTGGACCAAATCGGTTGACTGGTACCGGAGTAAAGACTAATTAAAAGTCACATGCTTTTTTAAATGGGAAATCTTGGCTATACTACAATGCCGCGTTGCTTAATCATAGAGGGCCTTGACTCCAATGCAGTCAGATGTTTTCTTATTTCGTTGATCAAGTTGAAATGAGTACTACATAAATACTGTACATTACTGTGAAATAATTAGGCCTACGTACATTAAGCGGAGTACTTTGCTAGTGCATTTTGTGAAATGTTGACATATCTTAAGAATTTCTTATATCAGTGTATACGAGTATGAATTAAGGTTAAGTATCAAAGTTTATACCTTTGTTCTTCAGCAAGCTCTGCTTAACTCGGAGATAGAATACAAAAATAACTTATTTTCTGCATATCATAATTGCAATTATCACTGATTAAACAAAAGCATTGTGGCACTTTGTTATATCTGTTAACCTAATTTTATTTAGTTACAAATCGCAAATTAAAAAATTTAAGACAAACTACATTACTAATAGATATACAAGCATTCATGAGCCACAGATTATTGTCTCTGTTGGACACTACTAATTTTAGGGTTAAAGGTCCAATTGATTTAACACATTCACTTTCTCCTCAAAAATATAAAATTGCTGGAGACATTTTCATATTCTCTTCACTAATTTAAAGAGAAAGCTCCACTTAATACAAAAATGCATTAAACAAAAAACAAACATACAAATTTTCTGTGCCACCAAAGCCTTCTACTGGGTAGGAACTACAGTCAACTCCCGATTATCCGGGATAATGGGTGGTAGCCACCTCACGGATAAACGAAAACACGGTTTAAAAAAATTATACCTAAACATACTGTAATTGAAAAATGATTTAAAACTTTCATAGGCCTACGTGGAAACGTCTTGCAGTGCTAGAATTAATCACCATCATAGGTCACAAACTGTTTCAGCACAACAATAAAACACTAAGACTACTGTATTAACAGTTTGGTTTTGGCACTTTCAAGGAATGTTTACACTTTTCTGAAATAGTCTGTTAACACTTTTTGTTTTTTGACCGCATTTTCTTTCTTCCAATTTTAGGAACGGAGCCTGCGTAACATCAACTTATCATTAAGTGAACTATCCTCCTCATCTTCTAAATAGTCCAACACACACTCAAGATGTTCAAAGGCTACTCCATGTAAGTAAAAAAAATATATATATATTTAAATATTTTTTGTTTAAAGACTTTTTTAAGAAATAGCTCAACGATTAATCCACAAACCGGTTGATCCGCACCCGGATAATCGGGAGTCGGCACTTGATCATCATATTCGAGGTATCGGACGAATGATAGACTTTGACATTTACACTTCATCTTACATAATTTAGTGAAATACTACAACCGTATCTGATATTCAGTTTGTGATGACAATGATTCATATTCACCAGACTTCATGGATGGGAACATCAGTCAGCTTAGTTGATAAGTCGATCAGTTTACTATGTGCTGTTTAATTCCCTGAACAAGAGCCCCTGCTTTACGGTACGATATTTTAAAATGTCAAGAGTTCGCTCAAATCGATTGCTTTGTGTGCCATGCAAAGCTCTCTTTCCATCCCAGCTTTGCCAATTGTATTCCAACTTCTTCTACTTCCTGCTCAAAAGAAACAAAATCCTTTTGACTGAACGTTTCTTACTTATTTCCTCGTCTGTATTGTAGAACTCATTAAATAATTTTGCATATAATCAGACTAAGCATCTTATTTACTCTTGTAGAAAATATTAGTAATTTAGAGGATTGTTTGCTGGTCTAGTGGATTCATAATTTCTTATGTTCCATTCTATTAGGCTGATTTCCAAGTCTTGGGTCCAAAGTCTGATGAGTGGCGTCTCAATTAAAAATAATGTGGAAAATTTGTTAACAAACATTTTATTGTAACAATTTTTAAGACAAAAAGCCAACTTTCAACTTTCAATTAAATCTGAAGAGTCTGATAGGAAATGGGTTTGTCTCTAAGACAATGGGAAGCAGAGGGAGAAAGATGAAAAACGAGAAAGAAAGAAAGAATGTAAACTAAAAATTTTACTTACAATGTAATCAATGTGTGTGAGGAAAAGAACAAAACTACAAAAACACAATAAAATAGAAAGGAAGAACCGGGTAGGACAAAAAAGGAAAGAGAGAGGGAAAGAAAACGAAAGGATAAGTAGAAAAATATAAAGAATAGAAAATGACATATGAAAGAGTAAGAAATAAAGAAAGGACGCACAAAAAATGAAAGACAGGGAAACAGATAAGAAGGTTGGCAAGAAAAAGGCGTAAATGAAAAACACGGATACATAGAAAGAGGAATGGAGGAAGAAAGAAAGAAGTAAAGACGCCACAAAAATGATAACAGGGAGACAGAAAGAATAATAGGCAGGAAAAAAATAATAACTGAAATACAAAGCAATAAGAAAAAATTAATGAAGATAGAAAAAAGGATAAAAAGACACTCAGAGAGACAGACAGAAAATTAATATAGGATTAAACCAACTAACTAACTCCGTGGCGCTAACATCCCTGAAAGGAAAATGCCTACCACCCGACCACTGCGCCATCTACCATAGGAAGACGGCAGGAATGGGGGGCGTGTGGTCAACATGCCGACACCCACGGCCGTTAATGGTGGTTTCCATGACCGGAGCCGCTACTTCTCTATCAAGTAGCTCCTCAATTTGAATCACGAGGCTGAGTGCACCCCTACCAGACTTCCCTACCTCAGAAAAATCCGAGGAAGTACCAGGGATCGAATTAGGGCCGAGGGATCTGTAGTCAGCGACGCTAACCACAAGACCATGCCGTCGGCCAATAATGGAATAAGATATACATAATTTTAGAAAAAAAAGAAATGAAGAAAAGCAGAAACAAGAGCAATATTAACAAACGAGTGAAAGAAAGTTAGCAGGATTTTAGTGGGTGTAACAGCATTAACTCATGTATTGGGTTAGTGTATACTGCAGTAGCGGCTTAGTATGGATTCAATATTCCTGATAATATGCAGGCACTGCGGTAGCTAGTAATTCTTCTATTAAACTTTCATAAACCCCCCTGAACCTATAACAAAGTTCCACACTTATGGTGAATACGAGTAGATGAAAACTCAGATATCTGCACCTACTCGTAGAATGGTCGAATGAAAAGTATATTTTAGCTTAGAGGAAATCCATAGGATTACATGAAACGCCCTCTGAAACTGATACCACAGAATTCAGAATGAATAAGAAAAAAATTACAGCCAGGACTACCTGTTATACACTCATCTGTATCAACCGCTCAAAGCCCCTGCAACATATCAACTAGACTACCCGCAAAGCAAATAGACATCCAGTGCGCTTGTTTTTACATCAGCTGGATGAACATATTTTCCTATGTTTAATCTAGAAAGAGGAAGAGAAAAAAATAATGTAAAAGGAAGGACAAGAGAGAGAAGCAAAGAAAAAAAAAGAGATCATATAAAATCAGGTAAACTAACGTAACAAAGTACCAGCAATTAGTGATAATATTGCAATTGTGATTTGCAGAAAATAAGTTAGTTTTGTAATCGATTTCCGAACTAAGCTCCAGATAGATTCATTAAGCAGGGCTTACGGAAGAACGAAGGTCTAGTTTGATGAGCATATGTGAAGGAATTTGTGGGCAGTGATATTTGTTATAGCTAACTGTATTTCAACTTCCGAAGCCGTATATGAACGCTGTATGTTGTCATGAGAACTGATTTGCATTTGATAAATTCTTTCTAATATATTACCATAAAATAGGCACTAAATTGGGCATTACTCTGATACCAGTCAACCGATTTAGTGAAAAGCCAATAGGCTTCTTCCTATGGACGTTATAAATGCGTATACTAAGTTTAATGAAAATCCGATAGAGCGTATTTGAGTCATCGCGCGTATAGACACACGGACAGACAGACGTACAAACATTTTCCCGAACCCCACACAATCTCATAAAGTACCATTCTGGAACTTAATAAAAAAAATACATAACAGAGTAGAATGGAAGAAAAATGTTTATTTTTTCTGCTGGAATAAGGCCGTTGGCCATTCTGTTGCATTCTACCAGGATAATGATATGTAATAGAACAAAAAAGTAAGATTGAAAAAGTAGAGGACGTCACAGAATTAAAAAGAGAACTTAAGAAAGAAGAAAAAGAAAGGAAGGAGACACGAAGTCAGGAAAGAAAGAAGGTAAGGAATACAGAGATAGCAAGGCAAAATAAAATACAATAAAATAAAAAGAGAAAGAAGGAAAGAAAATATAGAAATAATCAAAGGAAGATAGAAGGAATGCAAAACCGAATGGAAAGAAAGAAAAAAGATAGGAAAGAAAGGAAGGTATGAAAATAAAAATAAATATATGTAAGCAAAATAAAAATAAAAAAGGAGCAAGGTAGAAGGAAATAATTTTAAAAAGTAAAAGAAAAAAAAACAACGAAATAAAACCAAGAGGGAAATAGAAAATGAAAAATAGAAAGCATGAAATAATACAAAACTAGACGAAATACTAATTTACTCCTATTAGAACCCAAATGTCTCACATCGGCAGGATTAAAGCATAGCATTAATTTTGGACCGCGCTTCTATAACTCAATTATCAGAAAAAATCCTGATCTCTCAGCATACTCCACTGTTAAATTTAATAGATATGTAAAGAATTTTTTGTAATTTTTTAGCTTTTAAGTAATTTTTGTTTCACTCCTTTTATGTATTTATGTTTTTATGTTTAATGTTTTTGTTTTACTTTCTTTTTTAGTTAAGCACATTATACACTCTATTTCTTTGTCTCTCCTCTTTCTTCACTTTGATATTTTTGAAACGGCACCCGAGCACGAGCAGTCTTGCTCATTCGGGTGTATTACTAAATGTAATACCTCTTGTAATATCTCTTCTAATAAATAAATAAATAAATAAATAAAATAAAATAAATAAATAAATAAATACATGAATAAATGATTGAATCTGTGAAGGAAGAAAGAAAGAACGAGAGGTGGAAGGATAAAAAGAAAGCGAAACTAATTAAAGCATAAAAGAAAGGAACAAGAATTGAAGTAATACGAAACTAGGCAATTAGCTCAAGCTACATTACATACAATTTCCCTGGCTAATGACTAACCTATTCGAGGCACGGACAAAACACATTCACGTTGTAGTTGGCAGGCGGTAGCAATAATTCAGAGCGAGTGTTGTATGCGACAAAGGTGTTTGTAACGTCAACGGGACAAGAATAGCCCTTTGATTCAAGAAGTGCAAAGTTAACTTGCCTTTGGTGAGAGAAAGAGAGACTAGTACGTAACTCAAAACTTCCAAAGTATGCGAGCTGCAAGCGCCTTTTAAATTTAATCCTATGAAGAGTAAACGTCAACACTTGGGCGAATTCAAAGATAGAGAGTTTGCGAAAGTGGAAAAACTCGCAACTTATTGATCATTTGTATGCAGTCTGGAGGAATAACATTCCTTCTGTTTTCCTCTATTTTCCTCTCTGGTTCAGAATTTTCTATGTTTTTATATCAATCGTTCTTTTCCATACACGTAAGCTTAATTTATTTTTTACTTTCGACACTCTCACCGAAGGTAGAAAATCTCATATCGAGAGCGAATTCCAAATGCCTAAAAATGAATATTGTCCCACTAGTCTTCTTATATGAGGGTTGGAAGTTTTAATAGTGGCAATACGTCTGTACATTCTGCATCTGTTTTCCTCTATCCCCTATGTAGGGGCGAAGGGTCTCCAAGTGGAGGTTTCTGTTACCTATGTGAATTTTGTTACGCTCATTTTTCGAGAGAGAGCAGAGGGACAGATGGTAAGCTCATCGCCTCTCAAACCCCTCCGGAAACTAAGGTATTATTTGGACGTGAAAGGGCAGCGAAATTTTGTCCAGAGGCTCTAATTTAGGCTTGAAGTTCTTTAACGTCCCGTAAATATACGACCCCAGCTTGAAGTCCCTCCCGGATGTTTACCTCCTGAAAAATCGCGGCCGGGTTTGACCCCGCGACCTTCGGATCTAGAGGCGGGCCCGTTACCTCTAGACCACCGCGGCCGACCAATACATCTATACCATGAAGGTGAATTACAGGAAGCTTTTGTAGGATGTTGGTTGGATATCCAGCATACTTCAGAGCAAATAGACGCCTTCTATCACCACGAATGCCTTCACAGTAACCAGAAGAAATTGAGCTGGCTCTATCAACCGGTATAAAATGAATTTTGGATCTGACAGAAAGTCAATGATTAAAAATAATTCAATACCTTAAAATTTATATTTGATTCACAATAATTCCATACCAAAAAGGAGCAAGATGGGTCAAAGCCTGTCACTTGTTCTTCACTTCCTTCCGGCGGAGGTTCCATCATGCGTTAGACTCAATCATTCATCAAGATGAGAATTTTTTTTAACCAATCTTGAAACAGTTCATTATGTTATTGCATATTATTGTGAATCGAGCTTGGTATGTCCTATTTCTTTGGCATCTTTCAAATGAGGCTTTAATACCCTGCAATGGCTCCCTCGATGTTCGTGGGCGTCCAGTACTTCTCTTAGAGCATAAACATCCAATGGATCCAAACTTCTCTACCCACCTTGAAATGCAGTGTCTATGCGGTGGGGCCTTATTAAATTTTGTTCTAAAGTCTCTCTGTACTGTTACAATAGACTCTGTTCCTGCAAATTCCATCACACAATACGCACGTTCCACCTTCGCGGCAGCCATTTTCTCTATCGACTAGCGGCTTTTGAGTAAACTACAACTACAATCATAGAAGGCGAAGTTCGTCAGTCATTACATGCTTCTTTTGTTTATGTATGTTATTTCAGTAAAGAATAAATGAGCTTTAGTTTTGTACCATTCTTTTTAGTGGTACTTACGAATATTGTTGCTGTGGATCATAACTTGACATTCCCGCACGCAATCTTGTTGTTATGGAAACAAAACAAATTTCCGTGCGGTAAAAATTACAAAAAGCACACTGTGCCGTAAGTAAAATCCACTGCCTTCTAGACTGTATTACTCGTGGTAAAATCATAATACAAGCCTTTATGGACCAAGGCCGCCCAGTTTGTGGCGACTTTAACAGGACAAATATTCGGTGATAGGGGCCTACATAATATTTTCAGGTAATATCTCAATTAATATAAATAATCATCGTACAAAAAATAGCATGCAATACTCGTGCCGTAAGCGCATAACGGATCTCGGAAATTGAAAAAAACTCTTTCCTTGATCCGTATGCACCGCTTACGGCACTTGTATCGCAATATACTATTTAATTGCTATTATCAGTATTTTTATAATTATTGTATATTAACTTCTGTGTTATGTAGCCTACAGTAAAGCTCCCTAAGGAACTCCTTCCGTAAACACTTGTGTTTCTTCATTTCTCATTTAATTCAAGAACACTTTCAGCCTAAATTGCTCGGCATTTCCTTTTACAATTTCTTCCTTCCGCATTTCGTTTCTTGTCTCAAAACTCTTACGCATTCATCTTTGTGCTCCAGCCATTTCATGCACTTCCTATATTACAAATATTCTTCAGCAGGCCTTCCTCCAAAACTTCACTGCCCTAATATCTCCCCTTTACAATCTCCCCTCCCTTTTCACGTTTCCGCCCAGATTTTCTCGCTTTATATTTTTATCCTTTTCCCCTATTTTTCTCTATTTCTCCAGCTTTATTGTTAATAATCGTTCTTCTATTTTTTTTCTTTTTTCCTCTTAGTGATTTCCACCCTTTCATTAGCCCCTCTCTCTGTTTGTCATTTTCATTTATCTCCATTTATTTGATAGCCCGAGAAGGGTAGCATTCATAAGACAAGTGGTGAAAGGCACTGGTAGAGCTATATTTATCTGGAATTGCTCCACACAGTTTTCGCATCTCTGCAATATATCATATTAAAGTCAGACAGACATTTCCGCAGATATAATAGACCCACCGACTGGGGGATAATCAATCAAACTTCGTTATTTAAAGCAACATTTGTTCCTAAAAACACCAGAATCAGGGTTTATATAGCTTACGATATCGATGCATAGCTATGTGTAGCAGGGGTAAAAAACTAGAAAGATCTGCACAGAACAAAGAGAACTGAGGGACAATAAGTCAGAAAGAGAGAAGAGATAGAGCCATGTATAATTATTCATAGCCATCGAGGCAGATTCAGAAACGTAGAAAGCATACAGAATAGTGTGCAAGAGGGAACGAATGAATTCCAGAGACCATAAAAGAGATAGAGCCAACAGATAAAGATAGAAATACTCGAAGAAATGAAGTTCTTGTTGTCTCGGTGGTGGCCCGGCATTGGGCTGATCACTCATCCGAGGAGGCCCTCCATGTCCTTGTCTGGTCAAAAAAGTACGTGTATGATCCAAAGATAATCCCTCTCCCGACAGGTCGCGGCCCTGTAAAGGCTAGTTTACACGATGACACTAGGTTTCGTAACCACTTTCATGAAAGTGATTTCGTGAAACTAATTACACACATTTTCTTTCCAATACAACCGCACATTTCATGCTATTTCTGAAGTTCAAGTTGTTAAAATCCCAAACAAACGTTTGAAACACGTATTAATGCAGGCATTTCACAATTTCCTCACTTCCCCATTTCATTTTACGAAACGCGAACAAGCTAAATAAGCGTATAATCTCAAAATTACTACTATAGTTTCGTGAAAAGTTGGAAACTGCGTAGTGTCGTAACTCATTGTCGCCAGTACATCTAGAGCTTGCGCATTCAAGTAAAACCAGTTGCGAAACTCAGTTACGAAACCTAATTTCGTCGTGTAAACTAGCCTTAAGGCTTAAATCCTAAAAGGGAGAAGTAAAACCAAGATATATACATACGAGTATATATATATATATATATATATATATATATATTCTGATTCTAGAACGTCATTATCTTGTGTATTTCCGCCATCTTAAGTAAACACTCCATTTTATATCATTGTTCGATACCGCTGAGCAAAATAAGTAGTTGTTATACATTTTTATCTACACCATATGATATCTTAATGTTACTCCTAAGCACAAAAATGGTTACTTGAAATGCGCGGCTTCAATGAGATAATGACACAGAATGGCACTTCATGTAGAAGTGTGCAATTTTCTTTGTAGATACTGAAACAGTTTAACCTACATTTTCACATAGCGCCTTTTTAGAACGTTCATATGGCTACACTTCATACAAACCAAACTTTAAATACGTAAACCAATCAGGAGTGATACATACAATTATTAATGTAATACATAGTTACAAACATATGTTATTTAATTACACACTAAACAGTTTTAGAAAACCCTATCATCACTGATATATCAGAACCACGAATGTGCAAAAATTATAAAATCACGAATGGGTCACATTTGTTACTGTAGCCTAACAAACAACGTAGGACTTGTACTTCCATAGAAATGGAACTGACTATAACTCACCAAGGAAAGAAAATACAACGTTCGTAGTTCCTACAGAACAAAGAATAATATAAAAAAGATGCCAGCAATGCACTGAAGTCAAAATCAGAATTTTTGCACATTCATGGTTCTGGCATAACAGTGATGCTATGTAAATCTATGATTCACAAAGCCATCATTATTTTTTGGAAAATTGTGTATATCTATGTTGTTGGTTGTAAATTAGGCGGAAATTTCAACAAACCTCATTTCATCAAGGGTTTTTTTCTGTACAATCATGAATAATCAACTCCTCGTTGAATCCACGAAATTGAAATCATCTTAATAAAGACAGCTGAACATTTTGTTTAAAGAAGAGTTTACGATCTTTGTGAAATGTTTCTGGTCTAAAATAAATTAAATTATTGTAGTGAAATTATAACGTCCATATTACAATTTTATTTATTTGATTACGTCCCAATGTCCCCAACCAAAATTATAATACTACAGGTACCGTCGTATACGCTAGTCATACGTCGTATACGCTAGACACATTGTTAGAGATACATCAGCTATTTACTCGAATGAGCAAGCTGCTCGTGTGGACTTTATTTTAACATACAAAAATATAAATCTTAAAATTTACAACCTCGATAATTGAAAAACAAAATGAGAGAATTTCTGACAACCTGTGATATGGTCAATTAAGTATTTCCTTAAATAAATACAATTATAACTTACAAAATAAGATATCTAATAACCTTATTGATTTTTGGGGTATGCCATAGCGTAGTGGTCGAGGCGCTGCGCTACAAACCGGAAAGTCACAGGTGCTATTCCCGATGAGGTCACTGGAGTTTTTCAATTGGCCTAATCCTTCTGGTGGCACTATGGTCCTGGGGTCGACTCATCCTCTAACAGAAATGAGTACCAAGAGCAATCCTGGGGGTAATGGCGGCCGGTGCCTTCACATGCCGAATGTCCAAAATATGGGAGCCTCAACCTCCTGGAACCCTCTGGGCCTCCATGGCCTGTATGGGGATCACTTTACTTCTTATTGATTTTTTTGCTATTCATAGCCTATTTACTTTTGTTGTTCGTTTTTAGATATGACCTAATAATGCAGTTATAGTCTTGTACCATAATAATGGCTATGTTTGAGTTAAATCGAAAATTCCAATAAAAGTATTTGCTCTCTCGATGTCTTATCAGGTCGATTTAAACTTGTAAACCGATTTCTTCTCCACTACTGGAGAAGCTACTAAAAAGGGTGAAGATTTCTTGTATTGATTAGGTGACAAATTCTTTGAAAGCATTGGACGACACAATTCTTTTCTTCGCCTCGGCTTCTTTTTTCCCTTGACCTTTGTTTTGTGCTGCCACAATGAAAGTGCTGACTTGCAGAGGTACTCGGAAATTATTTTCTCTGACAACATCGAGACCATTCTTTGCCGTCAACAAAAACTAGAGGCTGCAAATTGAATTGACTACCCAAAAATAGAGCTGGGATGTGTTACAAATAAGATATGACTTTATGGATGTACATTCTTTCGTTCAGATTCAGAAGTGATATAACAGCATGTTTTCAGAGCGCATTCGCATTATTGAAATTGAAATAACTGTGAATGTTTTCAAAGGGCATTGGCATTATTGTATCTGAAATAACAATAACTGCTTGATACCAACACCAATGAACAAAAAACATTATTACCATTTTTTTATTATTTCGTTTTACTTTTATTGTATTATTAAGGAAAATACTAATCGGAAAAAGTACAGTTCTTGTAAAAAGAACTCACTATCTTATTATGAGAGTGAAAATATTAATTTTGCTAAAATGAATCAGTCTTGAATTAATTTGTAAAAAAATACAGAAGCTATCGTAACCATAAAAAACAATATAGATATAGTTAGTTACATAAATATGGTGTATATGTACACCATTTATATATTATACATACATAATATATTCTTGTAAATATATAATAAACAGATATATATACACAAGAAGGATAGAGCATATTAATGACAACTATTTTTTTCTGAAAATAAGGCGATGGTACCAAAAGATGTGGCATCTCTAGTATATATAAACACATTATTTTGTAGCATTGTGATGTACGGTTATAGGAACAGAGGCGATGGTAATTTAGTTGTGAGTCAGCTGCCCTGCAGAATTGATACAAGATGTTTACAGCATTCTTAAGTCAAAATAGACATTATCGGAAGGAGAAATGCCAGAGAACACCACAAGGAGCTGACGGAAGCTTTGGGGAATAGTGTCCATCGGTACCGAAGTTTAATGGATCATGGAGTAGGTATGTGTGCTTTCATGCTTCCAATTACCTCAATACATTAGAGTGGCATGATGCAGTTGCTTATGGATTTATATGGGTGTTTGTTTCCTTCACTATCCCATATCTAGTACCCATAATCTGCATTATACACACATTTCATACCCTGCCCTTTATTTGTATATTTAAATATTTTAATGTTTTCCTACATTAAAAAAAAATAATTGCCATTTCATATGCCCCATCCGAAGTATAGCCTATAAAACTTTTGAATTGAAGACGGTTTTGGGTTCTAAAAACCATGAAATTTTCCCATAATCGCACCATGGTAAGCTTTGCAATAGTAGACTTAGTCTTTCTTTGAAATCTACCTAAAATAGGATCATGGGACATCGGCTAGGGGAAGCATGTCAAGTTAGCATCTTACTTACTCAATGGCAATAGACAACTTCTCAGCAAGCTAAAAGGAATACTATTTATTTTATGGAACCCGAAGGTTCATTGCCGCGCTTACCTGAGTCTGCCATTCAACCCTATTTTGTGCTAACTCCATCTAACTATCCCACGAAAATCCTACTTCCCTTAAATCTACGTCTAAGTCTTCCAAATGGTCTTTTCCCTTCGTGCCTCCCAGTCAATACTTTTTAGATGTGTATTTTCTCCCCCATGCGCGCAACATGTCCAGCCCATTTCATCCTCCGTGATTTAATTACCCTTACTATATCTGGTGAAGTCTCGACTCAAATCAGGAAATGCTTGTTTTTATGCAGTTCTTATCGTCCCGTCTCCTGTCCAGAAATCTAAAAATTAAGATATATAAGACTATTATCCTGCCGGTTGTATTATATGGATGTGAGACATGGCTGCTAACTGATCAGGAAAAACATAACCTGAGAGTGTTTGAAAACAGGTTGCTTAGAAAAAATATTTGGGCCCAAGAGGGATGAAAATGGGGACTGGAGAAAATTGCATAACGACGAGTTTCAGGGCGTGTACGCTTCATCGGATATAGTAAGTCGCGAAGGATGAGATGGGCTGGACATGTTGCACGCATGGGGGAGGAAAGACATATCTCAAAAGTATTGAATGGGAGACCCGAAGGGAAAAAACCACGTGGAAGACCTAGACGTAGGTAGGAGGACAATCTTAGAACTGATTTAAGGGAAGTAGGACTTGTGAGAGATGATTGGATGGAGTTAGCACAGAATAGGATTGAATGGCGGACTCAGGTAAGTGCGGCAATGAACCTTCCGGTTCCATAAAATAGATATTATTCCTTTAGCTTGCTTAGTAATTGTCTATTGCCATTGAGTAAGTAAGTAAGTACTATATCCGATGACGAGTACAGGTTAAGAAACTCGTCATTATGCAGTTTTCTCCAGTCCCCATTTTCATCTCTCTTAAGTCCAAATATTTTCCTAAGCCCCCTGTTTTGGAATACTCACAGATTATGTTCTCCCGAAGAGTAAGGGACCATTTCTCACGTTCATGTAATACAACCGGCTGACATGACGTATATTTCCTTGTCTGTGTACTGTACAATAGTTGAACAAGAGAAGTTTACACCGAATGCATTTCGTTGATCCGAACGCTTCTTGTAGAGAAGGATCAGAGTGTATGTTGAAGTTATGGTTGAGTGAGCGTCTCTGCCAATTTTTCTTCACGACCAGTTGGAAGTATCATAACCCCTACAGGATATTTTATGTGCATTCTTTTGTGCTGGCGTGAAATCGATATTGTTGCCGAAGAGAAACAAAAATTAAGGCGTCACATGTGCAATGGACATCAATGCTTTTTGCAGCTTCGCCATATGCGAGTATTTGTTCTCTTTCCATGCAGTTTTTCCTCTGAATTTTACTGCATATGCAAACACCTAAGAATTCTCTGCATATTTTCCAATCTTTTTCTTTCTCACTCACTCGTACTCTCCTGGCTTTTCATCTTTTTATTTTTGTGCAATTTTATAGTAATATAATTTAATACTTATATAAAATATGTTTCTTTTCTCTTCTATTTAAATTTCTTATTCTTGTCTTCATTTTTTCTTTCCCTTCACATATATATTCTCAGTAATCAATCATGCTTTCACCTTACAATTTGATAACTATTACCAATATTGGTAATTATCATCACAATGAAGCTTTTTCTTGTGCACGAAGTTGGCATTTTAAAGGTAATTTCCATAAATATTAACTTTTCTTTATGATTTTATCTTCACTATTCCTAAATGTCATATAAACAAAATTATAGCAAGTAAAATTAGCAAAAGCCTGTTTATGCTAAGAGTATTTAGTCACAGTATTCGCATTCGGAAGGTTCCAGGTTCAAATCCCGGGGCCGGACAATTTTACATGGGTTTTTTCATGGTTTCCCCAGTCGCAAAGGCAAATGCCGAATTGGATATTTACATACCATGAATCATCCTGACCATTTCATTCTGTACCATATTCATTTAAATTAATATCAATTGAAATTTACTCCATTAAATACACTGACAATAGAAACAATTGACAAACAATAGTTCCATGGCCTACCCTACTGTACAGACACAGATCCCAAACTCCTGATATAGCCTCGAAGCATTTATGGAGTATAAACACAGCTGAAATTCATTTAAAAAAGAAATTTAAAAAAAAAAAACTTTAACAACTGTTTATTTTAGTCATATATACAGTCGTGTAAGCTACGGAGTCTTGCTGTGGGGCAACCATGCTAACACAAACAAACTTCTACTACTACAAAAGAGGGCAGTGAGGATATTATGCGGAGCTCCCCTGAAAGCACACTGTAAACCGCTTTTTATAAAACTTGATATTCTTACCCATCCATGTATATATGTTTTTAATTTTCGTCTTCATGTAAAGAAGAAATTATACACTCGATGCACATCTCTTCATAACTATCCTACTGGAAGCAGTATATAAATGTAAATATAGCAAGACTCAGAGTAGATATGAGGTGATGTCATTGAATTTATTCAATAGTCTCCCAGAAAACTTAAAGAGAATTTCTTTAAAGTAATTTTAAAAGAATAATTAGAAGATTTTTATCAGCTAAACCTCTGTACGGTGTTGAAGTGTATTATAGTATTGAATGGTCTTAATTTATTATGGACGTACGTTGTATTTTATTTTCTTAATGTTGCTATACATTGAATATGTCTCCTACAATATCTATCTATCTATCTGTCTATCTGTGTGTCCGTCTCTCAGTCTCTCCGTCCGTCCATCCGTCCGTCCGTCCGTCCGTCCATCCGCCCATCCATCCATCCGTCCGCCCGTCCGTCCGTCCGTCCATCCATCCATCCATCCATCCATCTATCTATCTATCTATATATATCCATATATCCAGCTACCTACCTACCTACCTATCTAGTTATTTCTACCTATCTACCTACCTACGTACCTACCTACCTACCTACTTATAATCGTCAAAATTTCTGCATCAGAAATATTTTTAATTTCAAGTTCTTTTGAAAAACTCAAATTTTCATATATTCTTATATATTTTTTATTTCAAATAAATTATGTCTTAGTAATGATTGTAGTTGGTACATATATATGTACATATATAGCTCATGTGTAATTATACGGTTGCCTGTTGTATAAACCATCCTATCTTCCTCCTCTTTCCCCCTCTCTCTCTTTCTGTTTTCTCTCTTCCTGTTTGTCTAACTGCGGATCCACTCCCCTTCTCTAGCCACGACTACCTCCTGTTCACACCGCCCTACAGGCCTGTCACATGTGGTATTTGGGTGTAATCCCCATATTATGCCTCAAGGGACACATTTCATTTGTTATTGTAGCTACTAATATAACAATAACAATGTGTGGACTGTGTTTAGAGTTTCCATTAGCCTGCCCACATGGTGGACACCAGCTCTTTACACACAAGAATCTAGCAGTCCTATGAACCGTTATTGAAAGTACGAGGCGTTTTTAAAGTAAAGTACCGATAATTTTTTTTAAATAACAGAACATTATTTTCCAAATACTTTATTATCATTCATTACCTTACACTACTTCTACATATAGTCACCGCCGTTATTCAGTCACTTGTCGTAACGGGAAACCAGTTTTGTATGCCTTCGTGATGCCGCCTGTGATGAAAGCCAAGTCTGCATTTCTTGCTTCACTTCTTCATCATCGTAGAAGTGTTTTCCACCAGGGAATTTCTTCAGATGAAGAAACAGATGAAAATTGCATGGTGCCAAATCAGGACTGTAGGGAGGGTGGTCGAATTATTCCCAACCAAATGATGCGAAGAGATTGTGAGCTTGTTTGACTGTGTTGCACGACGGAGTTTTCGTAGTGTCTAACAATAGACGTATTCGTTGTTGTGAAAAAAGAAGTGCAGACTTGACTTTCATCACAGGCGGCATCATTCTTTGACGAAGGCATACAAAAATTTGTTTCCCGTTACGAGAAGAGCCCCAATAAAGTCAGGGACTATTTGGAGAAGTGGTGTAAGGTGTAATAATAAAGTATTTGGAAAATAATGTTATGTTATCTTTAACAAAAAATATCAGTACGTACTTTAAAAACACAGCTTGTATACATGTATATATTATTCTTTCACCCACCTGTTTATGACAAAATCTTTTACACATCAGTATCGCGTTTCGCTTAATAGCTCAAGCTGAAAGCTTTGGTATTCGGATAAATCACAATTTTTCTCATATCAGATGGTTTTACATTCATGCATGGTGATCAAAAGAAGCAGAACCAGTTAGGGAGTACAAAGAGGAAGTAATGTGATATTATAAAGAGAGTGAAACTCAAAGACATGGAGAAGGTAATCTTATTCCGCGGGAGCGAGGTAAGGGGAGATAATCTAGTGGCTCTGTGACAGCATCCAAACTTAGGAACACAATCCCTTCAACCTCTGGAATATACAAGAAGGGAAAAAGAAATTCCGTCAATATCATACCGTAGGTTGGAAGGGGTATTCATAACTACAAAACGTCCAGGTACATTCTTAGTTAACAATTTTCTTCAATCAAAACCATATGGCTGATTATACTGTGCAACATGAAAAAGTCCCTTAGATGAAAATATGTGTTTCTTGTATATTTTTGACTGAAAATAAAGAATCTGTGTCTACCACACACAATTTAACCAAAAATCCACATTTTTTCTTTATACGTAATAGTCCAGTCACCAGGTACTGAAAATTGTGGTTGCCTGGAAAAAGGTGCGAAGTTCATAATTTTTTAAAATATATTATATGTGGGTATTCTGTGGTGTAGAATCCAAGTTTTCCAATTCGAGAACCCTGTGCGAACTTCAGGGCAGCCGAAAACCCCCGAAATTTTGGGACTTTTTTCAGTGTTTTCCTTATAACTCCTAAACAATGCATTCTATCCTAAAGCACCCCATTACAGAAGTTAAAGAACATAAAATTTCATATTATTTGCACTATTTACGCGTTTTCTAAAACCAAATATGTACCGAGATATGGCGCTTCAAAGTTTTGAAAAGTTTTCAAAATATCGAAAAACTGCGAAAATGCAGCATTTTTTTCTAGTAACTTTCATCTTTAAACATTTCTGTATGAATAGCGTTCAATAACCAGCACAATAGAAATCCCTTCCTTAATGAGATGTTCATTTAAGAATAAAGTACACAATTATTATCGTTGAATAAAAATATACTTTATAAAAATGTATACTACATGTGATGATATGTGGATATAACTAAGTGGAAAATGTGTAAATTAGTACAAATTATCCATTAATATTGATTCATAAAAGCCTTGACCTCTTTGCTCCCGATGGCAAATCGGCATCATCTCTCAGTAATTCCTCCTGAGCAATGATCTTATCGATGATGTCCTCCTTTGCTGCCATTTCAGCATTCACTCCTTACATCATGTATGTAACGCCGTACAAATTCAAGGGCAGCAATTACTTCACCAGAAAAACAATGCGGGTTGCATTAGGAATCCATAAGGCGATTTATCATCTATGTAACACCGTATATGTTCAGGGGCAGCAACTACTTCACCAGAAGAGTAATGCGGGTTGCATTAGGAAGCTATAAGGGGATTTACCATGTATGTAACGCCGTACAAGTTCAGGGGCAGCCTGAAACAAGGCTTTTATGAATCAATATTAATGGATAATTTGGCAATAGACAATTCCTAGGCAAGCTAAAGGAATATTATCTGTTTTATGGGACCCGGAGGTTCATTCATCAAATGTAAGGCACCATATTTCTATACGTTAATCAGAAACTTTATCAGGTTTTTCTTCAAAACACTTAATAACATAAAAAATATAGGCCTAAGCCAACATAGCTATATTATCTATAAGAAACCCACACTGCCTTCTACATCCGCATTTCGTATTGGTTCATAGCATAGAATCAAGCGGCTATGATAATATGGCGTCAAAAATGGCTGACTACGCCTTTTGTTATTGATTATGATGATGAGTTTTCTGCCCGAAGGCAGGTCTAGACCCGGGACGAAGCCATGATGACCACGACTAGTCCGAGGTGATTCAGGCAAGGATGATACCGCGGAGATTTGCCATCGCCTCTCGCGGGATGGGAATGAAAGGACACAACACAACACCCAGTCCTGAACCCAGGAAGGAAATTTTCCACCACTGAAAAACCCCCGACCCGGCCGGGAATCGAACCCGGTATTTTTATTTCATTACATAAAACTTACAGAGCTTTTACTAAAAATTATTGTATCCACGACGCACGCAAAAGCGTTATGTCGCGTACTTGATATGTAAACAGCTATTCTTGTGGTCTATATTACTGTGCATTGAAATCCAAGCCCTGGTGATTATATTCTATGCCTGAAATAATATTTAAAAAGTACAGACTTTCCACCATGGCAGCCAGAACGGGAGGTGCATGAAAAAACAACATCGTAGAAAAAAATATGTCTCTTTCATCTAGAAAACAGAAGGTAAGTGCAAATGGACTACGCCCTTTTGAAGACGAAAGAAGAAGACCTTTCTTCTTTTATTATAATCAAAAGTAGAGATAAAGCATTATGAAGGAGAGGAGTTCCCCCAGGCACTATGCCGAGCGCTTTGAAATGCAGAGCGGTGCAGAGGGATCAGGTAAGTCCGGAGGATTACCGCTCAGTTGCAGACTACAA
Source organism: Ectobius pallidus (assembly GCA_964059195.1). Taxonomy (NCBI): domain Eukaryota; kingdom Metazoa; phylum Arthropoda; class Insecta; order Blattodea; family Ectobiidae; genus Ectobius; species Ectobius pallidus. Next base: position 159,064,407 of record CAXKWD010000005.1, on the reverse strand, counting down.
AACCCCAGCGACTCCGTGAGCGGAATCACAAGCGGAACCGGAAACTCATTACCCATCCATAAGCCGCGTATATATGCCAAGTGCTATCAAAATGTGATGAGCAATAACATAAAGCCAAATTATCTCCCAATAGACATCTGGTCCATAAGAAACACTATGCACTTCTACAGCTAGTTACAAACCTGGTTAGAAAAGCTAGAATTAAGCTCCTATTACACTAGACTGTTTTTATAGGACTAATCCACTCACACCCCGCGTGTATGATATTAACCAATCTCTCTCTCTCTCTCTCTCTCTCTCTCTCTCCCCTCTCTCTCTCTCTCTCTATTTCGATTCCTATGCCCCCATGTTGGCGCGAAGGGCCTCAAAGTGGAGGTTTCTGTTTACCGATGTGAATTTTGTTACGCTTATTTTCCTAGAGAGGGCAGAGGGACATGTGGTAAGCCCATCGCCTCTCAACCCCCCCCCTCCGGAAACTAAGACGTTGAAAGGGCCGAGAAATTTTGTCCATAGGTTCTAATTTAGGCTTGGAGTTCTTTTACGTGCCGTAAATCTACGACACGGGCCCCCCAGCTTAAAGTCCCTCCCGGAGGACTCCGTGCACAGGATTTTTACGTCCTGAAAAACCCATCCACTGCGGCTGGGTTTGATCCCGCGACCTTCGGATCTAGAGACGGGCACGCTACCTCTAGACCACCGCAGCCGACGATAGTAACCAATAACGTTTAGCAATTCCTCGGATATAGACCAATTACGATCGTTTATATTATAATATCCTTCCTCGGATTGCGAGGCTGCAATTTTATCTGATAAAACGTCAGCTCATAACTAGACACGTAAGGAATGAACGTACTGTGATCAATACATCACATGCTGTCATTAAGCAGTATGAAAACAGATTATTTTATACAACATAACTTATTTGGAAATTGAAATAATATAAATGTACGTTGATTAAAAACACAATTCCGATTCGGTGCAAGCCAGTTCGTGTGCTTTTACAGCGTTTTAATGTAAGCAACTGCCACGACGCCCTCCATCTTGTGATGCGCACTATTGGTAGCATTGAGAACTCTGATCGATTCATCGAATCGATTCGTGGACTGTTCGTTCATCTAGTATGCCGTGTTCTTACGGCTGACAGAATATTGACAACAAAGTAAGTAAATAATGATTAACAAAATATGTTACAGTTTATTCGTAGAATAGTCTTAATAAATCCTACCCGAGGTTACGAATTTTATCAGATGAATTTGCTCGAGCTTAATACAAAGGAGAAATTTCAAATGTCTTTACTGTATGTGTACGACTAAACAGTCTTTGAACTGTGCTTTGTACTTTCACATTCTGTTGTTTACTTGGATCAAGTATAGATGTAGGTTGGAAAATAAACACAAGAATGTTTTTGTTCCTACAGAGCACCATCAATTGTCGGCTTGTATGGTGCCAAGGGTCCCGGGTTCGATTCCCAATGTTTTGCATGCATTTGCAATCTGTATCTTCTCGCCGCTGGACAAATCTTTTTCTCACACTTTTTTTATTGCTGATGTAAGTTCTGAAGGCGTCGTGCTGGTTGCTTACATCAAAAAGCTATAAAAGCACACTAACTGGCTTGCACCGAATCGCAATTTTCTTCTATAATGCAAATTTTTAGAGGTTATGCATATTAATATTTCTTACAATATGTGGTGTATTTCATCACCCATTATGTAAATGAAAAGTACAACAAATTAATTAATCAGATTATAAAATACGTCTTGTATTTAGTAACTTATGTCTCTTAGATATATAAGTATTCATGAACCACAGATTATTGTCTCTGTTGGACATTACATGAGAATATTATAAGATAAGAATTCCTACGACACTGGGACTTGAACCCAGGACCTTCGGCCAAAGGTTCTTGGTTCAAGTCCCAGTGTCGGAGGATTTTTTTCTCCTATAATATTCTCATGTAATGTCCAACAGAGACAATAATCTGTGGTTCATGAATGCCTATATATCTAGCTTCAATGTTAACTGTACAATAACAATGGGAGCCCGGTCACAAAAATCACTACTTAGTGTGCCTCACAGTACTGCATATGACAAAACTTGTCTGTCTGTGAGGTAGACCATTAGGGCAATCAGTCATAGGAAGGTACCATGAATTGAACTCCGGCTTAGCTCAGTTGGTAGAGCATTGGCGCGAATAACCAAAGGTCCTGGGTTCAAGTCCCAGTGTCGGAGGAATTTTTCTCCTCTAATATTCTTATGACACTTGTTTTTCTGCAGAATCAACAAATTTGCCAACGATAAAAATAAATTAAGTCTTGTTTGCTAGACGTATGTTGTAAAACATGTAAGCCTATGGTATAAATACGAAAGCAAGATTCACTTAACAGAACTTATGTTTGCACAATTACATAAGATATAAATAACGTTACGATGTGTGCGGAATGGAAGTAAACTTCTGACCGAGCTTGTCGCACTATCGTGAAATATGCGGTGGTGCGATTAACCAATGAAACGACAGGACACAGTTAGTCAAGGCAAGTCTGTTGTTTACTTTTGCTCCGTACACATCTTGGATCAAGTATTACTATGAGAAGCTAAGCTTTAAAGCAGAAGGTAACTAATATACATAAAAGCTCTCCGCAAGTAATGCGTAAAGCTCTACACTAGTGAATTTATTTTATAACTGAAATGGGCGTATTCAATATTCTATAGAACATATGTTTGAAAAGAATGGCTGAAGTTCATGGATATAGACAAAAGAAAATGGCTTTGTAAAAACACAAGCTCTGGCTGTAGTAGTACGTTTATCAATTTTGCATGTTATTTTGCATTTGCTGGCAGTTCGCCATTATATTATACTCTCTGTTCCGTTGTAGTCCCTTCCCTCTCAACATATTCTTATACATCGTTCCAGCAACATCCAATCATGTTTATATCCTACAACACAGCTGCTGTGATGCTGAGCGTGCATGTTCAACTGAATGCTGAATAAATTGTTAGGGGGCACATGTCTTTCTGCTGAATAAGCCCTCAATATATGGTTTTGATAGATTTCATAGATTAACGGTATTAATGGTAGGCCAATAAGATATTAAAAACAAATGCTATTAAATTACTAGGCCTCCTATTTATTTATGAGGAAAGGTGTATAAAGTCATGGCTTCTTTCATATTTTTTCTAAAGGTTAATCATTATGATATTTTGAAATAGGCCAAAACAAATGAAAGGGCAAGGAATGGAATGAATTTGTCCTGACTGACTGACTGACTGACTGACAGAGAAACAACGTAGAGCCTAAATTATAATAGGTAGAGACTTGGAATTTTGACAGCCCCTTTGTTTCATAATGTAAGTGCTTAGTAAGAAAGGGTTTTGAAAAATGTTGATTTTAAATGTCAAAATCAAATCTCTTTGAGAATACTTAATCTCTTTTTACACAGAATCATCAAATCTAAATCACAGTTCACATGACAACAGTGTTCTGTTGGCAATGGTCTCAGGTAGGTTTAGAAATAACTGATACGGGACTTTGACAAATTAGAGAAGTTATCGATATAATTCATTGCTGTAAATAAATATTGAAGAAGAAATCCACGAAAATAATGCACAATATGTTGCAGTCACATAACATTCTCTACCCTGGACATAGAGAATACCGTACGAGGTATGGTAATATGTATATTATTATTTCCCAGGTTTTTGGGCAGGGAAGTATGAAAGTTATATTCAATTTATTTTTAATTTCATTCCCTAAACGGTTGTATGGTACATGAGAGTGAGAAATAAAATATTCCGCATAGACAATAAAACTTTATCTTACCAGAATTTCTGTTTCGTCTTAATTGAACCCCTACAAGGCTTGGTGTGTAGAAGCGATGGGATGCAAAATTCTACATCTTCTAGAGCCATAAAAAGCTATACCAAGCTTCTTCTGAAGGAATAGTTTGAGTGTGATAAATCGTTCTTCCTGTTTCAAATTCTAAATACCCATATAATAACCTATAATTTAAAAATCGAAAGTCCTTCATAAGATAATTTCCAATTACAAAATAAAAAACCTGGGCGACGCCGGGCCTTTTAAGCTAGTGTAAGATAGAGTAGGGAGCAGACACCCATAAAGATGCATACACAACGGCATCGTGCCACTCTAATGTCCTGCAGTAGTTGGAAGCTTGAAAGCACGCACAGCCCGACCTATAAAACCCTCGAAGTTCGGTATGTAGATACACGTAGTTTGACGGCATTTTATACGCATAGAGGGTTGAAACTGTGTGACAACCGCCGTGCACAATGGGTGTGACAATATGTGAATAGCGGTCTTACGTCAGAATAAATTTTTCTTAGAGCGAAAATGTCACAGAAAGGTTTGGGAATAAGGGCCTTCCATACCAAACTTCACTGCCTTTGTAATATTTTAAAAAATATAAAAAATAACTTATTTATTTTAGCACATGTGCATAGTCGTTAAAAATATTAAATATTACAAAAAGGCTTTTTGGTTATAAAAGGTTCATACAATGTTAAAAAAGAAGACTTAAGCTTATAGAACTAAATTTTTAAAATCCTGAGAGTATGTCGGGTCCTTTTCCTTTCATGTCAAATGCAGATAGCCTAGGCATTTCAGCCTAAATAGGCCATCCTCAGTCCTCTATCAGCTGAATCTACCCCAGCCCAGATGTAAGTTATACTATATGAGCACTAACTGAACGCCTCCTCTAGATGTTAACTTTCGCCTGCGTGATCACTGGTGACTACAGATTCGGAGACCTAGGTTCAATCCTGGTACCACATCGGATTTTTCTAAGATAAGGGAAGTGGGGATACTCAGCCTATCGGCTTGCGTAACGAAGACCAACGTTAATGGCTGTGAATGTTGGCATGTCACATATGCTTTTCAATCCTGCCATCTGCCAATGTTGAACGACGGAAAAGACGAAGCAGCAATAGGTGATAGGCCTTGTCTCTTCATGGGATATAGAGTAACGAAGTGAGGTATTACAGAAAGTCTACTGTCTAAATAATGTTCTTGTCAACCACGGTAGTGTCCGCCCCTAGATCCGCAGGCCGCGCGTGATCAAACCCGGTAAATCAAAAACAAATAAGAAAACTTTAAAATAGGACTTTTCGTAAATTTGCCCAAAAACTCATTCCTAGTGTCCGTAATATACCTTTTTTTAAAACACCACATACATAAAATTATGCTATGAGAAATATTGCTTTCTTCAACTTTTCACTGCTGCTGACGTATAGGCCTAATAGATGGGTCACTTTTTAAAAATTGTATAAAAGTAGAATATTATATTAATAGATTAATGGCATGTAAGCTATGGGGATTTTTATTATATTTTAGAATTTTCATTTATATAAACCAGGTGTTTTCCTGTAATTTTCCTAATTAATTTAAAAATTAGAGCCCACTGAAGTCTTCCGTTGATGATTGCTTATATTAGTGTATAACTTCGGCTTTGAAAGGTGAAAAAAATACTTGCAGATATATGTTATTGTCGTATTCTATATTGGGACATACATTTACTAGGTATCAAGGCACTGAACTTCGACTCAGTAGATTCGATTCCCAAGGACATTGTCCTTTTTTTCAATTGTGGTTTAATATTCTGCAGCGACTAACGTTGTGTGATTATCCCAGATCAATTCTGAGTGTAAGGTGGATGGTGTGTTTTAACTAGGGATGAGCATCGATATTTAAAAACATCAATATTAAAATCGGCGAATAACCATCGATGTGACGATAATACAGACCTGAAAACATAGATTTATTTAGACAAAAAATATATGTACATTTAAAAAAAACTGTGCGTGGAACGCCACACGACAGAAGTGAAACTTGTTTTAATTTTAATTTTCTCAATATTTGGTTATTGGATTTTTTCAATTTTGCATTGTTGGACTTTTTAATATTGCGATATTGGACATATTTAATTTGGGATTTTTAAAATTTGGATCTTTGAATTTTTCAATTTAGGATTTTTTAAACTTTCAATCTTTGAATTTTTTATTTTTTGGATTTTTTAAATTATGGATTTTTGGATTTTTTAATTTTGGATTTTATTTTTTAATTTTTTGTTTTTTAAATTTTTAATTTTGGATTTTTTTAATTTTGAATCTTTGAAATTTTTATTTTTTGGATTTTTTAATTTTGGATTATCAATTTTTTAATTTGGATTTTTAGATTTTCAATTTTGGATTTTGGATTTTTTAATTTTTATACTATTTAAATTTTGGATTTATGGATTTTTAAATTTAGGATCTTTAAACCCCCAGTTGGAAGAAAGCTCTAGATGAGAGGAAAAGGAAAAGGGAAGACATCTGGGAGGAATTTTACACAACGGAAGCCATGATGAACCGGATATGGACAAGCACAAACCAGGAACTCAGACACCTTGTGACATCGATGGCGGTCCATGGATATCACCACAAGATGTGCGCAAACCAGTCCTTCCATGAACCGGACGTCCAATGCGAGTGTGTTCTGTGCGGTAATATCTGTGATCGATACCACATCTTAAGCTGTTCCAATCGCGAAGTATCGGTGATAAAATTGTGCACAACATGAGTGACAAATATTATGCACAACTTGTGCGCTCTCTTACTATTATTAAATTTTTTAATTTTGGATTTTTAAAAATTTTGATTCTTTGAATTTTTTATTTTTTAATTCTTTAATTTTGTATTTTCGTTTTTCAACTTTAGATTTTTCAATTTTGGTTTTTGGATTTACTAATTTTTAATTTTTTTATTTTTAAATTTTGGAGTTTGGATTTTTTTATTTTGCATTTTTTATTTTTTTATTTATGAATATTTTTAATTTTAATTTTTTTATTTTTAAATTTTGGATATTTGGATTTTTTAATTTTGGATTCTTTTCTATTTTAGATTTTTGGACTTTTTAATTTTGGATCTTTGATTTTTTAATTTTGGAATTTTGGATTTTTTTAAATGTTGGATCTTTTATTTTTTTTATTGTTTGGATTTTTTAAGCGCGGTAATGAACCTCCGGGTTCCATAAAATACACAATATTGCTTTAGGTTGCTTAGGAATTGTCTATCTCCATTGAGCAAGTAACTATTATAATAAAGATGAATAGCGCACAAACGTGCATAAAATACGAGTTTCCACTTGTTTCGCTGCTTAGTCTTTGCTGAAGTCCATTAGTGATCTTGTTCGATTATGACACACGCTGAAATGATACTATGATACTGAAATGAAACTATTATATGTCCAGTTTATTACACAAGTTTTCTGTTGTCTCATTATTAGGGACCGGATTCTTAGGTTTTTATCTATTTTTTTCCTTGCTTCCAAAACAAAAAGCGCTAATACACTTCTTCGAATCATGTCCATAGGATTCACCCACATTAATTCTGTGGTACCTAAAAATACCTAAATAGGGTATAATCACCTAAATATACCTAAACGGGATATAAAACCTAAAATATCTCATTTAGGCTACGTTTTTTTGGCAGTTGAGAAATCGATAATTTGCGGAGAGACAATAATTTTTCTCGGATTGAAATTAACACCACCAACGTTTCGTTCAACCCATTGTCGTCTAGGATGGACAGTATCAAGAAAGGAAGTGTAAGAGTACCGGCGTATTACTTTTAAAATATTCGTAATAACAACCATCGTTGCCCTGTACAAACAAGGATATAGATTTCTGTGTTTTAAAGCGCTTGTTAGCCTTTAGTACTGCCCTGTTATTCATACTGAGTGGTCACATTGTGAGTTTTAAGAATATGTGTTAATTATACCAAAACAAATGAAATCGAGTTTATTACGGCTGTGGATTGGCGACGACGTGATTTTCTTCTTCTTTTTCTTCTTCTGAGGTTATTTTATGACGTTGCACTCCGCGGGTTTGTACGTCTGCTCTGTATATGCTGTATATGACAGACGTCATTCAATACAACTCACAGTTGAGAATCTTGAAAGATATTTAGTGATATACTGTAACCAGGAAATGTGAGGGAATCTTACTTTCACAGCATCTTTGGTTGTTTATGCTTTCTTTCTTCAATTGTGTAATATTGTGCTAAAGCAAGTTTACACAAATTTAAGTCAATTTTGTTAAGTTAAACTTTACAAGTATTATGTATTAAATCCTATGTAGCACATTCATATTCATTAAACCAATTATTCTACCCGAAATCGATATTTTGGACAAAAAACCTAAAAAAAACTATTTCACTTAATGGAAAACCTAAAACAGTGTTTTTAAAAACCTAAAAATCCGGTCCCTACTCATTATCATTAAGATCGTATTGAGATGTTTCCATTGCGCCTGCAAGCGCGCGACTAGACTACACGCAGTACCTGCATGACGGAGAAGTGGTCTACCGCTGCACAAGCTAGGAGGAAATCATGCACCAACTAATGATATTATAAATAGATTTAGCCTACAACTCGTCCCCTAAGGACCAAGTCCTCGTGTTTTCACAGGGAATTGATCTTTATTTGCTCCTTAAGTGAACAAGATTTAAGGAGCTGTTCGGCTGACACTGATATCCATAACAGTGACAGGATTAATGATTGGAGCATGTATTACCATCCCAAAACTATTGTTTGACTTCTCCAAAACGTTCGGCCTGCACAAAGCCATCCTTGTAGAAATATCACTGGTGGCATTGAAAGGGTCTATTGCCATATTTCGCAATCATAACTGTGGATCATGACTTCTAATTTTAAGTTATTATCTATGTACTAATTGTTAAAGCTTCAATATTAATTTAATCTGTTTTCTTTTACTGTTTGCATATATATTTGTTGTTGGTACTCTTTGTCAATGACAACCTGCAGGTGTTGCAGGAAGAAATATAATAAATTTTATTGTTGTTACTATTATTATTATTATTATTATTATTATTATTATTATTATTATTATTATTATTATTATTATTATTATTATTACTACTACTACTACTATTCCCATTTGCATATCTTCGTACTAGGTCTGAAAAATGTCCTTTCCATCACCTTCTATCGTTAGTTTCCCCTTTGAGTATTTTATTTTGTCCATTAAATCGTACAGCAGTTGATTACTCCTAATCATTGAGTTGATTGTTTTCTGTGCAGTCCGTTCCGTCACACCTCACTAATTTCGTGACGATTTTGAGTGTGACACTAATTTCGTGACGATTTTTAGTGTGACACTAATTTCGTGACGATTTTTGAGCGTGACACAAACTCTGGATTTACCCCTACCGAGGCTAAAGAAGTTTCACTTCAAAAGGGTCATTTTTTCAGAAAATTAGGCAAAATTCATAAATAAACTGAAATGTTTCCATGAAAACTATCGATGTAAAAAACCGATGTTTTGGGAAACGTAGATTCCCGTATATAAAATTATATCTTAGATAGGCATGGGCGTACGGTGAAATTTTGTTCGGGAGGGGTTCAATGTAAAGTCGTCTCGGCTCCATGTCGTTGCATACAATGTGAATTATTACTTTTTAAAATTACTAAACAGTTGTACTGTGATATTTAATAGACTGTAATAAATTAATACGCAGTTCAGTCTTTGAAACTGTTTTTCTTGAGATTTCTATCCATTTCTCGTTTAAGCTAGAGTCTACAAATAAAAACTTTCTTTTGAAAAATTATCATAATACTGTAAGGTGCAAAGGGCACGTTTTTAAAGTAATCTGTAAATCCACCTGTGGAAAAGCCCGATTAATGCCGATTACTTCATGATAATTTTGTGATGAGCTCGTGATTTCTGTTGGCTTTACAAACAGGTTGATGGATTTTGGCAGGAGTTTTCGAGTTGTCCTTTGACAGATTCCAAAGGGATTTTTGTTTACTAGTAATACATTACTGTCATTAAGCTGAAAAAACTATCAACACCATGAGGTTTTGAAATTTGAATCTTAAATAATGCTTTGATATGTACAAAATTGTAAAATATGTAACAACCGAAGCAGAGATTTCGTTCCATGATTTATAATCATCAAAATATTGCAGATATTTCGGGAGGGGTTTCAACCCCCTGAACCCCCCCTTACCGTACGCCCATGTAGATAGGTATATTAATCTTTTTTTATTAATATAAAAACCATACTTACACCAACAAAATTGTATTACTCCAAAAGAGGGCAATCAGAATAATATGTGGAGCTCCCCCGAGAGCACACTGCAAACCACTATTTATTGAACTTGATATTCTTACCTTCCCTTGTGTATATATTTTTAATTGTCTCAATCATGTAAAGAAGAATATATCTGAATATACCCAATGTACATCTCTTCATGGCTATCCTACGCGAAGTAGAAATTACTTATATATCAATAAATGCAAGTATAGTACGACTCAGAATAGCTATGAGGTGATGTCATTGAAATTATTCAACAGCTTGCCAGAAGTCATAAAGAGAATGCCTGCAAGTAATTTTAAAAGAACGATCAGAAGAGTGCTAACAGCTAATCCTCTCTACAGGGTTGAAGACTATTATAAGATTGGATGGTCTTAATTATAATTATAAGTTGTATCTTATATTCTTGACGTTGCTAAACATTGTATATGTCTCCAGCAATAAATCATCTATCTATCTATCTATCTATTATTATAAAAACATCGATGTCGGGGAGAAAAAATCGATGTAGCACACACGTCGGTTGTTTTCCATCGATGTAGAAAACACCGATCATCGACATGAAAACATCGGCCATCGATGCTCAACCCTAGTTTGAACCTAGTTTAGTCCTATGTGGACCGCCGGCGTGGTCTTGTGGTTAGCGTCGCTGACAACGGATCCGTCGGCCCGAGTTCCATCCCCAGAAACTCCTCGGATTTTTCTGAGGTAGGGAGATCTGGTAGGGGTGCACTCAGCATCGTGATTCAAATTGAGGAGCTACTTGATAGAGAAGTAGCGGCTCCGGTCATGGAAACCACCATTAACGGCCGTGGGTGTCCGCATGCTGACCACATGCCCCCCAATCCTGCCATCAGCCTATAGGTAGATGACGCAGCGGTCGGGTGGTAGACCTTGTCCCTTCGAGGATGTCGCGCCTGGGAGTTTAGTTTTTTTTTAGTCCTATGTAGGGAATAAAATACTTCCCTTTTCAAATTTATTAATATTTTAAGTGTATCGGTTTTACCAACGGTTTTAGATCCCAAGATTGCGGGATCAAACCTGGCCACGGTCGATAGATTTTTTTCTGGACTAAATATCCTGGGCACGAAGTCCTCCGGGAGGGACTTTAAGCTGGGGGGGGCCGTGTCTTAGATTTACGGTACATAAAAGAATTCCAACCTTAAATTAGAGTCTCGGGACAAAATTTCTCGGCCCTTTCACGTCCAAGTATTACCTTAGTTTCCGTTTTTTTTTTTTTCTTTTTCAAATACATTAATATATGAGGTAGTATCAAAACCAGAAGGTTTTCTGACTACGAGCTAAGTGTTTGCTGTCATAGTACAAAAAGAAAACTCAAAAAGATTTAGTCACCGCCATCAAATTAGCAGCAACTAAATAGCTTGTAAGTTACTGTCCCTTTCTGTTCTTCATCTGATTTAAAAGTTCTGTAGAACTGACTTCGGGTTCTGTACACTGGGTAATTTCTAGGTTCGTATTGTCCAATAGCTGATATGAAAGGGTTTTCGTGATTTTTGATCTTATCATAAAGTTTTTCTAAAGCTTGTAAAAGATGAGGACACAGATATTGAACTTCGCGGTCTTCGTGAATTTGAGAGTTTCTTGTGCTCCAATCACTTGCATGGATTATCCGAAGAGCTTTGCTTTGTACAATTTGTAAAGGTTTAATTGTTGTGAGGCGATGAGCTTATCACCTGCCCTCTCTCGGAAAACAAGTGTAACAAAATTCGCATCGGTAGCAATAACCTCCACTTGGAGGCCCTAATACCCCGACAGAGGGAACATACAGGACAACAGATAGATAGAGAAATAATGTTCATATTCTTAAGTTGAAGTCTCGTTTATCATCATTTCTACCCATTTCCATTTCTTTGAGAAGACTGTTCCCTAGAAAAGCTCTCGTGCGATTTAATTAGTATGAAATTTAGTTTTAAAAATGATATATTATTTTCACTGCACGACACTTAAATTTATGAATAGATCTTTAGAGAAACTACATTAATTATGAAGAATAGATACGCAGCATAATGGTGGCGGTCTAATGAAATTGCTTTTGTGGTTCTACACAGATGGCTTCCACGGAACCAGACAATAGAGCAGAGTTTCCTTCGAGTTATAATTTCCTACTTGAGAGTATAGATTCTGAAGCAGTTAAATACCACACGATCTGCAGCCAGAACGCATTCAATGGAATGGCTTCGTACTATGGTTTCATACATGTGATAGCAGCAGTTCAGTTATACCACAAACAGCGGAGAATCGTATCGCGAAGTCCAATATCAGTGCTTTCGAGATTGAAGGGGCAATCAAAGCTATAACAAATACCTGTTCCTTTCAACTTTTATTATTATTATCGTCATTAGTATCACTCTTATTACTAACATGATTATTATAATATATATATATATATTTAAAATTTCAGCTGTGTTTATACTCCTTTTAGCTGCGAGGCTATATCAGGAGTTCGGGATCCATGTTTATACAATAGTGTAGGCCATGGAACTATTGCTTGTCAATTGTTTCTAATGTCGGTGTATTTAATGGAGTAAATTTCAACTATTAATTTAAATGGATATGATACAAGATGAAATGGCAAGGATGATTCATGGTATGTAAACATCCCATTCGGCATTTGCCTTTACGACTGGGGAAACCATGAAAAAAAAACCATGTCAAATTGGCCGGCCATGGGGTTTGAACCTGGGACCTCCCGAATTCGAGTCCAAGACGGTACCATCTCGGCTACCTCGCTCGGCAATATAAACTAATATTATGACATAAATTATACATTTTAGAAAATGAGTTTTATTTGTTTATCTTTTTAAAGAAAGTGTAGCTTTGAGAAGAAATACAAATATTTAAGACTTCCAATTCAACATCTGCAGGCCACAATCACATTTATAATATCATACCGTGTCCTAATCTGAAAGGTCTGATCCATTATCTGAGACATTATCTTCAAAATCACAGTTATTAACAATATCTGCCAATTCTTCCGATGTAATTAATTTACTCCCATACTAGTATGTAATCATAGGCTACTTTAATTACTTTGATACAATTATTTAAATAATTGAAAATCAGCACGCCAGGAAAAATCACACTGCAACTACACTGGATGAATCACCCATGCCCTATATAAACAAGCATAGAACCTTTCTGAACACAACTGCCAAAACAGGCCCCTAGTGCATACTGAGGAGAGGGAAGCATACCTGAAAGGAGAAATGTCAACACAAAAGTACAAACTTATACCAAGAAAAAGAAAATTCCCTCGGACGAAATTTCACTCAGAGTAGCCTTTAATGGTTAATTTGGAATGTGATTTGTTATGTCTTCAGAACCAGATTATCATTGGTATTCCCACGAGTTTGTAAATAATAATTATTTTCTTACTTTATTGACAAAATTCTGTCAACCGTAAGATCATAGCATACTAAATAAATGAACAGTCCACAAATCGATTCGATGAATCGATCCGAGTTCCCAATGCTACCAATAGTCCGCATCACAAGATGGAGGGCGTCGTTGTAGTTGCTTACATCATAACGCTATATAAAAGCACACGAACTGGCTTGCACCGAATCGAAATTGTTTTTATTCAATGGACATTTATATTATTTCAATTTCCAAACAAGTTATGTTGTATAAAATAATGTGTTTTCATACTGCTCATGGCAGCATGTGACGTATTAATCACCGCACGTTGATGCCTTACGTGTCCAGTAAGGAACCGAAGTTTTATCAGATAAAATTGCATCCTTGCGTTCCGAGGAAGGGTATTATAAGATAAACAGTCGTGATTGGACTATATCCGAGGAATTTCTAAACGTTATTGGTCAATATCAAACACGCGGCATATGAGTGGAATAGTCTTCACAATCAAGATTAGCCTAATATATAAAAGTAGTGCAGGAAAAGGGACAAAGTGTATAAGATTCGTCTTAATCTCCTTACGAACGGCTTCTCTTTTTCAAGATAGTCGGAACTGTCAGTGTTATAGGGTTACTAATTACTTCCAAGACACGTGGAGGACAAACTGAAAGCATTTTAGCGTGTTTCTTCTGTCACGTCGCAAAACGTTGCTACTTCCCTATTCCTTTACATTCCCCCAGCCGCTTCAAATTTTAATGTATTCTTGACTGTGTGACATCGGTGTTTATTTATTTCCTTTTCAAGAGCTCCTCCGAGACTAGTAAGATTGAAATAAATATGATGTACAGTCCCTACAATGTGGAAACAAAAACAGTTGAACCCATAGTCGGTTGCTAAGGTTTCTTTCCAAGTATGGTTAAACCTAGATTAATTTTAAACCAGATCATTTCAAGGTTTGATCTACGAAATTGGGTTTTCTACACCAGTTTAGTGCTGGCCTAAATAATTAAGATCTTTTAAACCTTCTCACTACTTCTGACATATAAGTGCGTAGTCTCAAAAATTAAAATTAAAATACGAGGAATTTTATCCACGTGTAAGGAATGTAATTTATGGAAAACAGTTATTGCATAGAAATTTTCAAAATTGATTTTAACCTTATTACCCTCAGACGATTTCACTTGATGAATACCTTAAATTCCTTAAATTGCACCATCCTATCTGTTGGTAAATCTTTTCTGAAACCCTCTTATTTTAGTCTATCATGGGTAATTCCCGAATCGAAATTGTGTCTTTAATCAATGTACAATTATACTCGTATTATTTCAATTTCCAAACAAGTTATGTTGCTTAAAAAAATATGTTTTCGTGTTACTTAATGGCAGTTTGTGACATACTAATCACAGTACGTTGATGCTTACGTGTCCAGTAAAGAGCTGACGATTTTATCAGATAAAATTGCGTCCTCATATTAATAGCAAGCATTTTATCAGATAAAACAATCATAATTGGTCTATATCCGAGGAACTGCTAAACAATATTGGTCAACATCAAACACGCGGCGTATGAACGGAATAGTCCCCAAAAAACATTCGACAAAATTAAATCTAATTAAATTGCATTAAAATGTACATTTTCCTTAAGGTGGATGAATTCGTTAACTGAACATTCCATTCTCAAAATAGTATTTTAGCAGGAGGTACAATGTTTTGAGAAAATGTTCCTAGTTCCTAGTTTCTCTCGTGAAATTGTTTCAAGATAAAACTCACTTGTGATATTACTTTTGAAGTTATGAATTAGGATTAGCATTTTTAGGAGCACACTTTTTTTTCGTGGGCAAATTAGAATTCTTGTGAAAGAAACCACAATACGAAACGTCTCTAGTTAGAATCGAGGCAATTTCCTAGCATATTTTTTTTCCAATTTTAGAGGGTTTATCCCGCATTTCTCCACCATGCCCATAATCCCCCTAGCCCCTTTTCTTGTATTTGACTGCAGCTTTTTAATAATTTTCTGATGCGCATTTCATCGTTGAAAGTCATCTCATTTCATTTAGTTTTGTTCCAATATCTAAGATTTTTTGGTAACTTTCAATGAACTTCATATTAGCTTACAGTGATATGGGAAAAATGAACCTGCCTTTCAACGAACATGGGACTAATAACAAAGCTGTCATAATAAAAAAAAATATTATTAAATACTCATTTTTTCTTTTTTAATTTCACTGGAATTATACAGCGTTTGAATGTAAGTTTTTATATGGGAGTTTAATAGCACCTTTTTGCCCTCTATTTTGACTTACATAAGCACCATTTGCCTTTCTTTTTTCTTATGTCAATTGCACTTAAAATTATAATCCCGGATGGTACAGAAACGTGCTTCATGTTTAATATCACAAGTAAGCATTGATGGGAAAAGTACAAAAAGAAAGTATTTGGGCTGAATTACAATTACCTGAGAGACATTTTACTTAATTACAATTATGAATTACGTTTACAAAAAGTAATCAGTAAAATTACAATTACATTTACAATTACTTTACAAAATGGCAGTACCTAAAAATTCCTTGTTTTTGCCACAGGCCCAAATTAATTATTAATTAACAAACAAACAAAAACATATCAATGAAAATATTTTCGGAACCATTGAGCAACTTTTTGTTATTACTAACTCTAATTTGGATATTAGTTGCAAAAACAGTAATGATGACGATATAACATGCGAGAATGATACTAATACTAACGACTACTAAATTGTAACAATTACAATTTAGGACATATAAGCTTTCATTAACCACAGATTATTGTCTCTGTTGGACATTACATGAGAATATTATAGGAGAAAAATTCCTCCGACACTGGGACTTGAACCCAGGACCTTTGGCTATTCGCGCCAATGCTCTACCAACTGAGCTAAGCTGGAGTTCAATTCACAGCGCCAGATGGAACCTCTCTCCTAACACTGATTGCCCTAATGGTCTATAATATAATATTCTCATGTAATGTCCAACAGAGACAATAATCTATGGTTCATGAAAGCTTATATGTCTATCTTGAATGTTAACTGTACAATAACAGTGGGAGCCCGGTCACAAAAACCACTAATTAGTGTGCCTCACAGTACTGCATATGACATAACTTGTCTGTCTGTGAGGTATACCATTAGGGCAATTAGTCTTAGGAGAGAGGTTCCATCTGGGCCTGTGAATTGAACTCCGGCTTAGCTCAGTTGGTAGAGCATTGGCGCGAATAGCCAAAGGTCCTGGATTCAAGTCCCAGTGTCGGAGGAATTTTTCTCCTATAACTTAATATTCTCAATTTCAATTTTATTTCCAGTAGTAAATTACAAGATGAAATTACATTTAAAAAAAAGTATCTACTCTTATACAATTCAACGGCCCTAAATAGCGTGCTTGCTCGCTCGCCCGCTTCGTGAGACATCGGGTATACTCGGCGATGTTCGTCTCTCGCAGTGTAAACTTTCATGACGACTACAAAATTAGGAAAACCGTTTCTTTATTATATAAGGCCTAAGTGAAATGAACACAATGAACAAATATTATAATTTTATTTTTACTTACAATTTTCACAGCTGTCAACCACAAACATTTTTAATAATCTACCAGTGTAAATTTCTTAAAAATCCTGGTGTCAATGAATAATGGCGGGCGAAGCCGGGGGCACCAGCAGTAAAATATTGATGGTTTAACTCTTGAAATATCGCTGATAATAATAATCCAAACAAACCATTCCTTCCCTTGAAACATTATATAATTTCTGAAAATTACACTGAATTGATCAAATAAAATTCACATCATATTCATGTCAATAAACAGTTGAGAAACAATACGTATTATGTGTCCACAGGTTCCTTTGGAACTGCATAATCGATTCTGATATAGTTTTCCCAGGGGGCGCTTTCTAATCGTTGAATGTACTCTGAAGCCGGAATTTTAGCTGTTTCATTAATATTATTAATGGCTTAGTTTATGAATGATTCGCGTGCAATATAATGCTTTAATAATTATTATACTCTTAATTTTTAATTTTTAAATGAATTATCGTGGGCGAAGCCACGGGCACTTCCTAGTTGATTACAAGTAAATGGGACCAAAAAAGGAATTGTTACTGTAATCCGATTACTTTTACTCAATTACTTCCCATCACTGCAAATAAGTCAGAAAACCTAATTGAAGCTCAAAGAAAACAAGCCAGGCAGAGCAAGCAATGAGGAAGTAGTAACCTATCATCCCACGCAAGGAGGAACTATGATTCTGAATGCATTCCTCATGTGACATACATAATCTCACAAAGCGACACATGGAGTCTCATACTCTGTTAATTAGCTGAGTCCTGATGTCGATGGAGATAGGTCAGAATTCCATCTCTATGGAAGAGGAGGATTCTAATTAGTGTGAATTGAGGATCCTAGACTCATTTGCTACGTGAATCCCACGCACAATTAATAAGTTCCTCCAGTAATTGAGCTCAGAATGAGGCAAATAACTCTTTGAAGTAGTGAATATTATAATATATGTTAGTTTATAAGTTTTTTGCACGACGTAACTAATTAGTGGTACTTACGAATATCGTTTCCGTGGATCGTAACTTGACATTCCCGCACGCAATCTGGTTGCTATGAAAACAAAAGAAATCTCCTTGCGGTAAAAATTACAAAAAGCACAAGTGCCGTAAGTAAAATCATCATAATACAAGCCTTTATGGAAGACCGGAACCAAGGCCCCCTAGTTTGTGGCGACTTTAACAGGACAAATATTCAGTCCCCATAACAACCAACACATGCGAATCACTTTCTGAAATAAACATCTATCTTCAATAATGAATATTCATAATATTTTCAACTAATATCTCAATTAATATAATTAAATTGATTTAAATAATCATCGCGCAAAAAATAGCATGCTATACTCGTGCCGTAAGCGCATAACGGATCTCGGAAATTGAAAAAACTCGGTGCAAGCGCCTCGTTTTTTCAAACTCTTTCCTCGATCCGTATGCACCGCTTATCAGACAATTTAGCGTATAATTATTAAATGGGAGCACTTACGAACATTTTTCAATAAAAATTTAGTTCTGATTTAAAGATGACTTTAGTTTACGGCTGACATTTCTACAATATTCATTATCAACTTCATTTTAAATGTCCTCCGGCATTATTTTCGTCTAGAAATACCAAAGAGGCCTCAGAGGCCTAACAAAAGAATTTTACCGAGCGAGGTGGCCGAGATGGTAACTTCTTGAACTCGCATTCGGAAGGTCCCAGGTTCAAATCCCGTGGCCGGCCAATTTGACATGGTTTTTTTCATGGTTTCCCAGTTATAAAGGTAAATTCCGAATTGGATATTTACATACCATGAATCATCCTTACCATTTCATCCTGTATCATATCCATTTAAATTTATATCAGTTGGAACTTAGACTACTCCATAAAAATAATCCAATAATAGAAACAATTGACAATCAATAGTTCCATGGCCTACTCTACTGCATGGACACAGATCCCGAACTGCTGATACGACCTCGCAGCTAAAAGGAATATAGCCAAAACACAGGTGAATTTAAAAAATAATTTACAGTTATTATCAGTCCTGTCGTTGAAATAAGACAATTAAAAGCTTTAAAAGGTGTTAATAAAACACAAACACTGACACTTGTCCCAGCTTCCGTCTTCTGCGCCTTCGTCCTTGCCGTTGTTACTAAAAAAAAATGCGGTCCCTAGCCACGAGGTGTCTACTGTAAAAATTCCCATAGGCCTATAGAGTTCAGACAAAAAAAATCGATTCTTTTTAGTTCCATATAGAATATAATACGTTCATTACTTTAATTACAATTTCACATCTTCCCATGATATAATTTCACTTACCTAATTAACATTGACGTGGTAAAATACTGCCTTCAAGCACTGTTATAGACATAACGTGGAAATAATAACATAGGCCTATTATAGAAATGTGGGGAACAGTAATCATCGGATACATATCAATTGCACAAAGCAGCTTTCATCCCCAGTTAATTAGCAGAGGATAGGAAGGGGTTGATAAAGACACGTTATATTGAAGGGGAGTATACTAATCAACTGCAAAGATAAGTCCTTACTCCCAGAGGAAGTGTCTCAAAGTTCGGTAACCACAAAACCCGCAAAACCAAATCAGCCAAGTATGCACCACCAGATCTTCCTTCCCAGTATAACCACTTCGGACGTTATCTGGGGTCCGAGGAATCAAAGGCTATTCTAAACTAGACCATATGGCTTTGCAAGGAAATTCCGTCCAATTAGATTGCATTTATGGTAGACTGGATTAAATGAAATACGGGATCAAGTCAGATCATCACCATTTGCACTTACTGAGCCATAGAAAAGAATAAGATTCTTGCATAAGAAAAATGATTTTTTTAGGACACGCTTTTTAAGACAGCTGCTTGTCAGGACTGGTAACACGCCGAAAAATAGCATTTTAACAATCTAGGCCGCTAAAATTCCATAAAACTGCATTTTAACTTCACTCAAAATGCAGTCCTTAAAGAAAATCCAGCTGGCATTGATCAGTCACACCAACTTTAACATGGATTTAAGCATATATTTGGTCATAAAGCAACAGATTTAAGCCAACATGTTTCTTTATGATAATCAGAAACTTTACCAGGGTTTTTCGCAAAGCACAGTATCCTATTTCATCATATAACAACAAATATAAGCCGACAACTTATCACATCTTGGTTCACAAGAGAAACAATGCTTACTATGGATGCACCAGCATTTAAATGCAGTGATATATTTCATCTCATAGTCTACTGCTGCCATGAAAATGCTGGCAGCAGCTCCAATTCATTGTTTCTGACTTGGATTGAAATTTTCTCGAGATTATTCACTCATACTTTCCCAAGCTTTTTCATAAATACTAGTCAGAACTCATAGGCTATATAATGCATCTATAGGCCTACCGCATTTCGTATTGTGCGTACGGTTCATTGTTGTTCTGCGATTCAGACGGCTGTGAGAATATGACGTTAACAAATGGCTGACAGTGAGTACCTTTCATTATAATTAATTATACGGCATTCTTTCATTTCATATCATTTAGAGAGATTTTACTAAAAAAAGTTTTGTATGCACCACGTAAGCAAAAAGTTTATCGGACTCATCCAGCTATACTAGATTAGTCCGCTAAAGCGTTATTTTGAATATATGATACATAAATAGCTATAATAGAATATTTAGATACGCTTAATACTTGAGAAAAGGAATGAACATCGTGTATGGTGATACAATCGATTTTACAATGTAAAAGTTTGCTTGTTGCCGACAGCATTCAATGAACAAATGCACAAATTAACAATAAGGCCAAGAAACCTGATACCCCATTGTAAAATTGGATAACTGCGATAAAAGAGTGCTAAGTGAACCATTGGAGAACCGAGGTAGAGTTTGAAAGACGAGATGTAAAAAGTAAAAGTAAAGTGATCACTATTATATGGATGTGAGACACGGTTGCTTATTCTTCGGGAAAAACGTAATCTGTGTTCGAAAACACGGTGCTTAGGAAAGTGGAGACTGGAGAAAACTGCATAATGACGAGCTTCATAACCTGTACTCGTCACTGAATATAGTAAGGGTAATTAAATCGCGGAGGATGAAATGGGCTGGACATGTTGCGCGCATACGGCAGGAAAGACATATCTCAAAAGTATTGATTGGGAGATCCGAAGGGAAAAGACCACTTGGAAGACGTATGTGGAAGTACAATATTAAGATAGATTTAAAGGAAGTAGGATTTGGGAGGGATGATTGGATAGAGTCAGCACAGAATAGGGTTGAATGGCGGGTTCAGGTAAGCGTGGCAATGAACCTTTGGGGTTCCATAAAAATATAATATTTCTTTAACTTGCTGAGGAATTGTCTATTGCCATTGAGAAAGTATGTAAGTAAAGTGATCTTTATACAGGCTTCCACGATGGAGACTCCCAGCTGTTTATAATATACTAGCATGTGCCCGCGGCTTCGCCCGCGATAATTATTTCAAGAATTAAAAATTAAGAGTATAATAGTTAAATCATTATATTTATTAACACCTAAATCACGTGGACTACATACCACGATTAGATAGCATCGCTTGGTAAAAGCGACCTCAGATTCGAGTTCCTTGGTCCAGAAAACCCCTGTATAGTGAGTTTCGTCCAAATAAAACAATGTTTGACCATATTAGGGCTTACAACATTCAAGCGATCGCGAAATTTTAATTTCCAAGGTATGACAAAAATAGACAAAGCCAACTGTATTTGTCAAACTTCCATTTAATTTAATTCCAAACCCATCTGAAACCCACTGGCAACAATATGTTTTAATGTCAAATGTGATTCGGATTCGATAACTCTGTGTAAAAAGGGATTAAGTATTCTAAAAAACACTTGATTTTGGCATTTAAAATCAGAATTTTTTCAAAATCCTTTCTTAGTGAGCACCTACATTATGAAACGAAGGTACTGTCAAAATTCCAAGTCTCTACCTGTTATAGTTTAGGCTCTACGTTGATTCCTGTCAGTCAGGACAAAGCCTTTTATATATATAGAGATTATATTCGGCACATGAACATGGTAAGGTTTTCAGCATTAGGCACCCGCCATCTTTATACCAGAATGCTCCTGGTACGGTACTCATTTCTGAATTCAGGGCCTTCGTGCCAGCAGGAGTAGGCGAATTGAAAACTTGCAACGTCCTCATCGGGAATAGTGACAAAAATTAAAGTTTCTAGCAACAAAATTGCATAATATATAATTTGCTGAATAGCAAAGGAAGAGCAAGACATGGAACAAATTCAGGATGACATGAACTGTAAAACGTACGAAGAATTAAAAAGGAAGGCAAAAAGAAGATCAGAATGGAGAATCGCTGCAAACCAATCCAAGGATTGAAAGCTAAAGAAGAAGAAGATAATTTCATCCACCTCTCGTTTTACTACAGACATAACGTAAAGGCTCTGAGGAATTTCATTCGTGAGTGTAATAAATAAACGATGCATACCAGTATATAAGATAGTACACAACCTTGTTCATAACAATAAATTGCTGGCACATCTCTTTGAAGTTAATCTGAAGGTTCAAAGGGGGTCTGAATCTCTCTCTAAAGTTTCTACGAATATTAGTAGGCCTAATAAGGTTAGCAAATTATTAGATAGGCAGCAACTGTGCACTTGTTTGCGGATGAAATATCAGCGCTTCGTACAATACAATGCAATTTGCTGACTTCTAACAAGAGATGTTCATATAGCGTTATATTCAACACACCACAATAACTCCACAAATTATGACTGATCTCAGCTCCTTGGAAGACGTCAATAAAATGTGCTTACTTGTTGGTTTCCTAGCAACGGAATACGTGAAATAATAACAATCGCTCTGGGTTTCCATGGATACCGTATATTTTCTGGATGAAAGATTTTAGCAAAATCTTTTGGAGTTGTATCAAGTTAGATCATATGCCTTAGTGCACTATTCTAGATTAGGACACTTTAAATGAAATTCAACTAAGCATTTTGATGAATTTCTGACTCACCAAGCGAATAAAAGAAAATTTAACCAGCAAGGCATATTTTTAACGACTATTCCATTCATACTCCGCGTTTTTTAAATTCACCAATGACGGTTAGCAATTCCTCAGATATAGACCAATCACAGGCTTTTTTATAATATGATTCTTGGGGTCGCTTATCTGATAAAACGTCAGCTTGTTACTGGACACGAAAGGACAAACGTCACTTTACACAGAGGGCGGAATATTAACCACAAAGTAAGAAAATTATTTATAAAATGGGTTAAAATTATAATCAAGGAATAATCTTATTAAATCCTATGTGAAATTACAAGTGTTATCAGATAGATAAAAAAAATATTTCGTTATACTCGTAATCTCTCGTAGAAATACGCCGTGTGTTTGACATTGGCAAATAACGTTTAGCAATTCCTCGGATATAGACCAATCACGATCGTTTATCTTATAAAATGCTTGCTATTAATACGAGGAAACTATTTTATTTGATAAAACGTCATCTCGTTACTGGAAATGTACGCATCAACGTGCAGTGACTAATACATCACATGCTGCCAGTAAGCAGAATAAAAACACATTATTTTATATAACATAACTTGTTTGGAAATTGAAATAATATACATTTACATTGATTAAAAACACAATTTCAATTCGGTGTAAGCCAGTTCGCGTGCTTTTATTATGTTCTGCTGTTAGTTTGCCTGAATTAGGTTAACTATGTCATATATGTACCATTGGTAGCATTGTTTACTGCATGATAACTCGAATCGACTAATGGATGGTTGATTTATAGTATGCCATGATCTCGCAGATGTTAGTTTTGTTTTTATATAACGAAGTAAGAAATAAATTATTATTTGTGTAAGAAGCCTTATTCACGGATTAGTCTTAATAAATCCAACTCGAGTTTACGAGTTTCATCAGATAAACTCGTAAACTTTCTTGGGAACACCTATGACAAAAAATGTTGTTTTGAGAAAATGAAAATTATAGATTTTCATGGGAGCTTTACTGTAGAACCCATACCATGAGTATTTTCTCCAAATGCCCCGAAAAAGTCAACGACAAATAAGCTAGTGCCCAATTCCATTGATGAATCGTTCAAATAATTCGAATTCTGCAAAGCTAGCCGCAACCATTTAACTAGAACTAGGTTTCCTAGATAGAACGGTGATGTACAATATTTTTACAGGTTGATTTTTTTTATTTTTTTTATCATATTTATACAAATACAAATACAAATACATATTTATACAAGTAAAATAAAACAATTTTCAAATTTCAAAAGTAACTACAACTACTATTTAAAATTATTATTATTATTATTATTATTGTACAATTTTGTACAGAGCAATTGCAATCCCACGAACCATTGATCGCTATGTAATAGTTCCTGTACATATTGTAATGCATTTATCCTGAAACGTTTTAGTTAGCTATCAACGAAACTGCAATTTTACTGCGTAATATTCTGAAACAATAGATACGCAGTTTCGTTTGAAAATGAACGAAAGCTAGCGCAATTAAACGTTGTGTAATTTGTAGCAATAATGGAATTTTATTTTTATCCTCCTCTAAATTGCAGTTCATTTGTGAAATGATATAGCATGGCGACTCTGCAATATTTCGATAAATATTAAGTACTAGAACGGTACTTATTAGATTATTTGGTGAACGGAACAAAAAGCTTGTCCGGCCGTGTATCTACGCGCGATAACCCGAATGCGAAGAGTAAAGTGTTCCCTATACAGGCCGTGGAGGCTCTAAGGGTTCCAAGAGGTTGAGGCTCTCAGTTTTAGACATTCGGCACGAGGTGATAACTAGGGGGCGGATTTCTGTTACCTAAAAAGTAGGATATATACATGCATTTATGACCTAATAAACATTAAAATATGACCAATAAAATTTAAAATACGACTTTACCACTTACACATTGTGTATATTTTTTAAGTTTCATTACAATACGAGTACATTTTATTAAAATATAGTGTTAATTATTTAAATATCTTCTGTAAATTCTCAAAAAAGTATCATTATAATGCAAAATTTACAAAATATGATATAAAACTACAAAATTTCTTTAATATGCAAACAAATATGCCAAAAATATGACCTAAATATGCATATTCACACTAAATATGCTAGTTGAAAATTTCCTAAATATGCAGTTATATGCACAATAAAAGCCGTTCCATTTTCACCAGGATGCTTGGAATCGGGTTTAAATTAGTCGGAAACCTGAAATAACTCGAAGGGGAAAAATATGACATGTCATAGAAATCCGCCCCCTAGTGATAACGTTGTCAACCTTACGCACCTGCCGTCTTTACCCCCAGGAATACTGCTGGTACTCATTTCTGTTAAAGGCTGAGTCGACCCCAGGACCATAGTGCCACCAAAAGCCCAATGGAAAAATACCAACGACCTCATCGGGGATCCAACCTGAGACCTTTTGGTTTTTACCATTAAACTTATATCCACGGTACGAGTACATAAAGCATTAAGTAAGCATAAAAATTAAAGAGCATACTACAGTCAACCCTCGATTATAATGCCACCATCCGTTCTCTAACATTTAGTGGCACAAAGTGAGGGTGGCACTAAAACGAAATTTCATTATTAAAATAAAAATGGCATAATACAGTCTACTGTACTGTATTATTGAAAAAAAAATAATAACAAATTTTCTCTCTCGCTCACAATTTTGCCTAAGCATCTCTGACTAACAGTTTTCCCCAACAATTAATGAAAAATGTACTGCAAATACCTGCTGGCTAGGCTTTGAAAATCTTTCACTGTATTCATAAACTTCTCGATTTTCTTGAAGTGTAACAATATCTGTCTTCATTTTAACAATCATACGAGTAACTGTAGTGTAGTTTTTAACAACTGAATGGACACTGGACTAAAAGAAGAGAAAGTTTAGAATGCCACTTTGTATGAAGGCTCTTTCTACCTGCTCCACCCCTCACGCTAGCTGTCTGTCCGACTCCTTAACATAGCTTTCTCATTTCATTGCACTACATTTACAGTTAGTGGTTGGGAAACACTCACTTCTTGGAAATACAGTATAGTATGTTTCTTAAATAATCTTCCTAACATTCACGCCAGTTATAAAATAATTCTGCAACTGAAAAAAGAATCACTGGGGCCCGGATTTTGATGACCTAAAATTGTTTGAAAAATGACCTATAAAATGACCCTAAATTTTAAAGAAAATGGCGTAATAATTATAAAAAATGACCTAAAAACTGATATTTTATTTATAAAAAAATATTATTGTATATACAAAGTTATAGACTAGTATGTACATAGTTGTGAAAACTGTAAATAACTGTAACTGTAATGAGAAGGTTCTTTTCTCATGGAAATTTACACTGGCACTGAGGCACTGGTGAGTCAAAACTGGGCACATTTTTTTGTGGTCTGCCGGATTATATTGTTATTTATTGAGGGTAAACAGTAGTTTGCACTCTCAAATCCAAGTAGGTGACAGACTCTGGTGCCAAGTCAATCTAATAACAATTGTAATATAATACAAAATTTTGGCGTTTCTTTGATTCTCACTTCCGCCGAGACACTTTAACACCGAATTTTTCCTTCTTGGATTAAACAAACAACACTTCAAACACAGCACGGCTATCGACGAAAAAAAGTTAATACACTCAATGTAAATGTATAAAAATGACTAAATAAGGAAGCAAATGACACGAAAATTACAAAATAATGACCTAAAATTTAAATAAATGCCCTAAAAATATAAAATTGTATAAAATGACAAAAAATTACCTAATAAAAATGCATTTCTATAATCTAGAGGCCATGATTAGGATTTATCCACAAGTTGGCAATGTTTATGCAGCATCAATAAAAAGATGACATGTCATTAGAATCCGGGCCCTGATCATTTCAAGCTATATTTTGTAAAAATCTTGTCTTAAATTCACTGGCATTACATGAATCGGCACAGTAACGAAGTTTCTTATGTATTTTATATGGTAGAAGATCCGTTCACTTGCATTTATTGGCACAGTGTCACTGGAAAAAGAGGCATTATATCGAGGGTTGACTTAGTATTTAATTTTTACCTTTTAATTACACTTCTCGTTCATGAAGTAGGAAGAATGCACAGCTGCAGATGCAATCGAAAATTGTTCATAACTCACCTGAAACAAAAGAAATGTTACTTTTTAAATATCTTCAAAAACATATAGTAGAACTTTGATTATCCGGATTAACTGGGACAGGACTCCGGATAATCAAATATCCGGATAACTGGATAAATCTAGAAAAAGACAATTTCTTTTCTTAAAAAATGCACAGTACTGTACTTGAATAAAATGTCACATGTTGAACATATCGGTCAGATTCAGTAGCTATCCATTTTGTCGGTCAAAAGTTTTGATTTTTCGCAAATAATCAAGAGAGCTTGCTGCTGCAAAAACCCACTTGAATACGGTCCTCGCTCCCAGTGACTTCCATCTTTTCCTACACCTCACGAATTGACAAAGAATGACAGAGAATGGCAGAGAGGCGAAGGAGATTGTCACAAGGTGGTTCAAATCCCAGGCGGCACACTTCTACGACACAGGTATTCAAAAGTTGGTGCCACGGTAAAACAATTGTTTCAATTCCGGTGGTGAATATGTTCAAAAATAGCTGAACACTGGCTATGTCTCTTGCAATATTTCTTTGAAATTGTGTTTTGTTTCTGTAACTGCCTCAGGAAAACTTACTTTCTGAACGCGCCTCGTACATATTCTACAGTTAAACAGAATTTCAGAGCTGTTGTTAGTTGTAGGGAAAGAAGAGAACATGAGTATAAAGATATGGCGTGAAGTTAGCAAACTCATATTCACGGTAGAGTTGGCATGGCTGGTGAACATGTATTGACGGCGGCATCCAATAAGAAACTGTCCGAACAAATACTCGGAGCTAGTAGCATTCTTCGGTCCACAGCTTTTCAATCAGAGTTTGAGTTTCCAAGTTTTCGTGGGCTGGCAATTCCCTGATTCCCTGTGCAATGAGGCGCTGGCATATGGAGTCCCCCTAAGGCAATCATACACCAGACACAACACATCTGGGATTACAAAGAAACGAATAGCGTGATCATCTTCCGGCTCCCGTATTGATAACTGGCATTAAACAAAAATCGTCTGAAACGATCGCACATGCTTTCCTATTGTTCTAAACTCCAATTTCACATTTCTCATTTCATTATAACCTATTATAAAAGGTGTGCCTCATGGGTTTATCCATCTCTAAAGCTTTGTTGGGCTGGTATAGTGTGTTAAGTTACTCTAATTCTCAGTAACAAGAAAGTGGACTTAACTCTCTTTGCCCGCGCACCCCGGAATTATTGCTAAACATAAAAATTTGTTTTTCACATATATAGGCCTAATTTCTCATACAACATTTATAAACCCATGCCGGACTGCCAAGAAAACAGTTAACACAATGATTCAGCCGACAGGTATTTCTTTCTACTCTATTCTGTAGATCTTTCAATTTCTTTTCCCTCTTTTTAATATAAATGTTAGATAAACGGCTGTATGCTGTAGGATTTATTATTCATTTAAGGGCTAATAGGAAAGAGATGATTTTTCCTAGCTGAATTGAAAGTAGGCTAGTGAATGCTTCAACCATAAATGTTAATGAATAACTTCTCTGTAATTTTTCCAGTTCATACGAGACATCAGCCATTTGCTTAAGTCTGGACGGCTTGCAAACAAACATAGCAACAATTTTAGGCAGCGCCGTCTATGTAAGAAGCTATTCTTCAGGATGGCATTTATGAAGTCAAAATTGAGAAACAGACACTAACTCGGAAATCGATAACAAAAATAACTTATTTTCTGAATATCATTACTAGGGACCGGATTCTTAGGTTTTTACCTATTTTTTTCCTTGCTTCCAAAACAAAATGCGCTCATACACTTTTTCGAATCATGTCCATAGGATTCACCCACATTAATTATGTGGCACCTAAAAATACCTAAATGGGGTATAAAAACCTAAATATACCTAAACGGGATATAAAACCTAAAATATATAATTTAGGCTACTTTTTTTCCCCTTTTTGTTTGTCAGTTGAGAAAAAGATATTTTGCGGAGAGACAATACTTTTTGTTGGGTTGAAATTAATACCACCAGCGTTTTGTTCAACCCATTGTCGTCTAGGATGGACAGTATCAAGAGTGGAAGTGTAGAGTACCGGCGTATTCCTTTTAAAATATTCGTACGAACAACCATTGTTGCCGTGTATGAACAAGTATAAAGATTACTGTGTTTTAAAGCGCTTCTTTTGTTTGCCTTTAGTACTTCCCTGTTATTCATACTGAGTGGTCACACTGTGAGTTCTAAGAAGACGTGTTAATTATGCCGAAACAAATGAAATCGAGTTTATTACGGCAGTGGATTGGCGACGATCCTGAATTTCACTACAGATGGCAAGGTAATATTTTGTCAAGCCTGCCGGAAACACGTAGCCTACCGTATTATTTACCTTTCTAGAAACGGGGGAAGTTTTCCTTTCTATTTGATCTGTTGTACGTTTAGCATGCGTAACAACCGACAAAAGGAAAATAATCAGTTTCACATTATCCACATCCAACCATAAAGTATTTTACTCACTAAATTAGAAGCATCGGATTCGAATCCTGAGAGGAGTAGTGTCTAGATACAGTATTAACTATTAACTAAGAGATAACAGGAAGAACTTCATAGTCGAGAATCTTGAAAGATATTTAGTGATACTGTAACCAGGAAATGTGAAGCAATCTTATTTTCACTGCTTCTTTTGATTGTTTATGCTTTCCTTCTTCAATTGCATAATATTGTCTTAAAGCAAGTTTACACAAATTTAAGCCAATTTTGTTAAGTTAAACTTTACAGGTATTATGTATTCAATCATATGTAGCACATTCAAATTCATTAAACCAATTATTCTTCCCGAAAACGATGTTTTGGACAAAAACCTAAAAAAAACTATTTCACCTAATGGAAAACCTAAAACAGTGTTTTTAAAAACCTAAAAATCCGGTCCCTAATCATTACTGTAATTATCACTGACTAAACAAAATCATTCTGGCACTTTGTTACAACAGTTTACCTGATTTTTTAGAAACTAAAATGAGGGAGATATTGAGTTTCCTCGTAACTTTGCATATTGATGGTTGAAAGTTGAACGGTTATTTTGACTTTTCTTCAATTCTGCTTTGACCATCTTAAAGATCTCATTTAAAACCAACCGAAACTCAATTGAAAAAAAAAATCCCTTTAGGCAAGACTACAGGCTGAGGTAGATTTCAAAGTGCTATTGGTTTAATTTACTGTCGCTGCGTAGCACTCTTCTTCTTTAGCCTTGGCATGACAAACCAGCAATAATAATTGCAAAAAAGAGGAAAGAACACTTTTTCAAACATTCAAATCTCGCCTTAAACGAGAGCTATCGAGAAACTAGTCATTGATTTGTAGAGTACTCATCAAGAGCTTTTCAATGATACCCCACAAGACGTGGTTTGAAAAATTTCTAATTTCCATCCCCCACTCGCACCCCCAAAACCCCCGAATCGTTGGTGTCACTGTGAACTCCATAGGGAGCACTCTGATTCATTCAAACAAAGTTTCCCTCTATACTTCATAGGGGCCGAGATAAAAATGTTTAAAATTTCAACCCCCTCCCCCGACCACCCCCTTGGGCCAATTTTGCTCATTGACGAACTTGTCCGAACTATTGGGCCTAGAAATAACATATTAAAATTTGGTTCAATTATCTTCAAAATTACGGTCGCTAGCGTGTAAAGATATATATATATATATATATATATATATGTATATATATATATATGGATGATTCTTCAAATACGGGAAAATGTGTGTTCCGGAGTGATATTTCCCTTCAAATTCAACTTTAAAAAAAAATTAAAATAAAAGTTTGTTTCTACTACTTCCATACTACAACTATCACTTTGAAATGTCACTAACTTTAAATTCTGATATTCCAAAATCGAATTTAATTCAATGAAATGTCATCCACATGCCCTGTCCCAAACCTCGGTTTTGTATATTCTAATGCATTTTTCCACAAAATAAAATGTTATTTCCTTTTCAACTTTTTTCCTGTCAATGAGTATGAATGTGTGAAGAATATTAACCCCTAAAAAATAAATTGAAATAAAATTGTCACCCCACCTAATGAACATAAAGAATGTCCCAAGGGTTTTTGGTCATCCACATGGCTGAAAAGAATGGAATTTTTTCTGCAGAAATGAGACATTTGTATAACTGGCAACAGTGTTAGAAAGCCAACAGGGCAGCTTGTGGTTGAATTGTAAGGCTGAATTTTGCTTGCTTACAAACAGTTTGGGATTAACAAAGGACTTTGCATCATTTTCAAGGTAAGCGTTTTTATTCCCCGTCATTAACATGGCTTCTAGAAAGTAGGCAGAAAGTGAATATTTATTAATTTTGATTATACACTATGATAAACCCTCCAATTCAAAGTACTTGACTGAAGTTGAGCTTTCAGAGGTTTAGGAATGGCTTGCTGAGACCACTTAAACTCCTTTTTTGTCATCCACATGCCTGATTTTTGTGTCATCCACATGCCTCATGAAGGGGTATGTGGATGACTCTCAAGTCATGTAGATGATAAATGTAGGATACTGTTGTGTTTGCGGTGTCTGTGACCTGTACTTAAGATCTTAAAACTGATTAAATGAATTTCTGCTTGATTCCCCCCTCCCCCAAAACCATAAAAACACAGTCTCGTTAAAACTACATTAATTCCGGAGTATGCACACAAATTTGCAAATTTGATGCAAAATCAACTGAAGTATGCTGAGAAAAATATGAAATCACATAAAGAAAAGCAGATTGTTGCCAAAGTTAGTCATTAATGTGGCCTTCTGCCATCCACATGTACACGGATGTCATTCACATGGCTTTAAAAAAATTAATTAATTAAAATAAATAAAAATATAAACATTTAAGCTCTGCTGGTGTCATATTATAATCAAGTAACCCCTGAAGTATTTTAGTGATTTTTTTTAGATTTTTTAAACAAAGTAAAAAATTTGGATTTTACACACTCCAAATTTTCCCGTATTTGAAGAATCACCCATATATAAATATCACAATTTTTTTTTTTGAACGGGCGGTGGTTTCGTACTTAGGGGAGCATGAAACGTAAAGATATGAAAGAATTTTTCGAAAATCATGACATGGTATCCATTGCAATAGGTAGATTTTTCTTCGAAATCTACCTAAAATGCAGACGGTGAGGTTTGTCAAATAGGTCCTCTATAGATAAACTACGGATAAATTACAAGTATGTGGGACTATGAATTAACGCTGTACGATATTGTGACGTCAGGAAATTGAAACTTTAATGATGTGGGAATCTGCAAGTGACATGGCCGCGTTGTGCAGCGTAGTAGAAGACGGTTTTTATTGGCCTCGTCCGATAATATCGAAATGTCATTCGCGTTCTTCGCGTGCATGTTTCTGACACGCCTACAATGCTGGTGACAACTTGTCTATTTTTGTAACCCCTGAACCGTGAACATTAATACATGTCGTTATTACACTTAATGCCAAACAGCGGCTGTAATTGAATTACACATATCTTTCTGGATGTAGGCCATTTTCAATAGCTGGTACTGCGGTGATTTCTTTTCTATTTTTCAACAAAACATTGTCAAATATGATGTTACGAGTATATTGTTCTTGAGACCCTGTAGAATCTCTAATGAATCTGTATCTGGTATCTGGTATCTGGTATCTGGTACCCTATGATCCCCAGGTGGGGCGAAGGGGCCTCCAAGCGGAGGTTTCATTACCTATACTAATTTTGATATGCTTATTTTCCGAGAGAGGGTAGAGGGACAGGTGGTAAGCCCATCGCCTCGCAACCCCCCTCTGGAAACTAAGTATTTCTTGGATGTGAAAGGGCCGAGAAATTTTGTCCAGAGGCTCTAATTTAGGCTTGGAGTTCTTTTACGTGCGGGACACGGGACCCCCAGCTAAAGTCCCTCCCGCACATAGGTTACCAGCATATAATCTCGGCAAGTCCTTCATGGGAGTTTTTCTTTTTTATTTAGAATATAAAGTAGACTAAAATTAGTTCGCATAAAATCCGCCCATCCCACTGCTAGAACAGTTTTCCCAGCTCCACTGTTTCACCACTACAACAACAACATTTTGTTAAATTAGAGTCCGATGTAACTCGCCTGCTAATACTGGCTTCACATAAACATGTTGAACAAGTAAATAAGTCTGTGTTCTTTATGTACTATGTGGACAGTAGCTCCGTGCAGCGGTGATTTCTGATGGCGTTTTAATTAAAATGGCCGCCACGGAATACACACAACGTTGCAATGCACACTGCGGTCAGTATTAAGGCTGATGAACCAGCGGGAGGCACCAAAACATTCCCCAGCCGTGAAATTGCGCTTTGTAAACCGAATCATTTTAACACAATCAGAGTCAGCCATGAACGTTTATGATTTCAGGCAGCCGTGAATGATTACTGTCAACTGTTTCAACAAGGCCTTCTTAATCAGTTCGGTCTCCACAATAAAGGCCATGAATCACTTAAGGTTTCATTGGTGTGGACGAAATTGCTATGTTAAATTATCTAGCTCTAATATGGGTAAGTCTGGTGATATTAATCATTTCATAAAGGCGCATGCGTCGCCGAAAGGTGAAACTGCGAGTGAATGTCTTAAGGTATAGACCAACATTTGGAAGTAAAATCCACATTTCTTGACAAAATTTTAATAATTTTTTGAAGTGAAAGGAGTAAATCGAGAGCTAACCTATTTTCTCTTTTAAAAGCCGAATTACTTGTTTTAAAAGCCTATTTTAGAGCCTAAAGTCCCAGGTCTACACATTTATTAGTATCATAAAAGCATAGATATTTACAACTATCATAATCCCCTCACTGATAAAACGTGGTTTACACTGTGCGAAAGAGTCTGTTGTGCGGGGTTTTAGCCCAAGTTTATATAATTTACATACAGTGACTTTACCTAGGTATAGCATGCACTGTATGCAGACTATACACCAAGACGTGTAACACGCTGCATTAATGCGTGTGTGTAGTCCGTGTAATGCAGTGATAAATTAGTGGAATTATACTAAACGGAATGCCATACCAGGCAACAGAATGGATACCCAGAACCTCAACGTTAACTATGTGCATTATTGAATCAATGCCAATCGATTAATTAATTGCAGTTTGATTCGGATTCGAGAAATCGCTGTAGGCTCAGACATCTTTCATTCATCCTTTATCGTAGTTTTACCTCTCCCTCTTAGGATTTAAGCGACCCAAGCCGCCCGAGCCTTACTGGGCCGCGACCTGTCGGGAGAGGGATTATCTATGAATCACATACATATTTTTAGGCATAGTCACTTATGAAACATGCATATACAAGTTTTCGTCCATATATCACTTGGGGATTAAAATAATAATGTAGAGAAAAGCGCACAATGTGCATGAGTTACTGATCTTTACAAAACTGAGTTAGTGAGCATTGCCTTTTACGGCATCGTTTCACATGGTATCTGTCACAGCTGCCCTCACACAGCATGCACACACACAATATGTTCGGCTCGTGGTAGCTCTTGTCTCTGCATACTCTGTGGTGAAAACCGTGAATCGCGAACCTAGTCACTAAATGCCGTAACTCGTAGGATCCCTTCATCCACTCGTCCGTGATCATCGCGTCCGTGGAGTAAAAGTCCGTCCAAATCTCCTCTCTCTTCCTTTCCAATTCTTTCTTCAGCTTCTCGTAGCCCTCTGTAGATGGTAACAGTAATCGCGTCCTTAGTTCTTCGATGAAGAAGGACTCTCTCGCTAGTCTGTATACTAGTCGTGATGGAGTGTATTTTGATAAGCAGAGCGCTCTCTTTAGAAAGGTCGCTTTCACTCTTTCTAGCATTTTTAAGTGACTGTATTTTAGGTGCGTCCATAGGTTCTCTATCCCATATATGGCTACTGGGGCTACTTTTATATGGAACAGCCTAATAGCTGTCCTTAGAGACAGTTCACGCAACTTTTTTATTTCACTGATAGCCTTTGTCGCTCCGTCTACCCTTTCTTTCACGTGAATAGTGAAAGCTGTCCCCGATGTTTGTAGGGTTACTCCCAGGTATTTGAAATGTGTCACTGATGTTAGTGGTCTTCCTTTGTAATTAACAGTTCCTTGTTTGCCACCTTTTCTGAAAGTCATCGCCACTGTTTTTCTTTCATTTATTTGCAGTTCATTGTCCTCTGCCCAGCTTACCATTTTATCAAATGCTGCCTGTAGTTCTTTTTGGCTTGTAGAGACCATAACCATGTCATCGGCGTATCCATAAATTCTCACATTTTCATTCACTACTTTCATAACGTCTGCTGTGGCAATGGTGAATAACACCGGACTTAGTGGGTCACCCTGGAGGACTCCATTAGTCTGTTCTATTTGGTGCGATGATGTAATTTCGTCATTGATTTGCACGTTATTCCTGCTCAGAATGTTTCGAGCGATTCTGGCGATGTAGCTATCAAATCCCTCCAACTTTCGTAGTAACATTTGCCTGTTAACAGTGTCAAAAGCCTTCATGTAATCTATAAACACTGTGTATAGTTTCCCTTGTGGTACGGCTAAAGCCTGTTCTATTTCTGCCTGGATACATCCAATTGCTTGTAGTGTGGACCGTCCCCTCCTAAACCCGAATTGTTCTTCAGGTAGCTTTGGGTCTACGTCATTCAGTAGCCTTTTGCACAGAAGACTAGTCAGTAATTTAAAAGTTGTGCACTCCAAAGCTATTCCTCTATAGGAATTTGGATCGCTATGGTCTCCTTTGCCTTTATATAACATTTTCACCTTCGATCTCCTCCAGCTGTCGGGGATGTCTCCTTGTCGTAGGCATTCATTCATGATGCTCAGTAGACTCTTCTTTAGCTCTGGAAATGCAGCCTTGATCTGTTCGTTGTGAATCAGGTCTGGTCCACAAGCCTTGTTGTTTTTTGTGTTTTTGATCACTTCCCACACTTCTTCCTCCGTAAACAAAGGTATATTTCCTATCACCGTAGGGTTTGCTGACTTTTGGTGTCTTGGCCTTGTTTCTCTCTCTTGCAGTACTGCTCTCATATGCAACTCCCATGTTTCCATAGGGATACTTCTAGGAAAATCTCACTCTTCTGGGATCTAATACCCTATATGGATGCTTTTCGGCTTCTTCTACTAACTTCTTTTCTTCTTCTACTTGGAAGGTTTCTTTTGCTTCTTTGATTATAATTTTATACTGCTTCCTTTTGGAATTGTATTCCTGATACATTGTTTCTGTTGGCTGTTTCAATGCCCGATGAAGCGCTACTAATGCTGATTTGCGTGCGTCGTAGCACCTTTCGTTAAACCATATTTTTTTATTTTCGTTCCCTCTTCATTACTGGGGAACTGGCTTTCAGGATCGTCTTCTCCCATTCATTCACTGCTGCGTTAAGATCTCCCTCTGTGATTAAGTTTTGTATTTCCTTATTTTGCTTTTCTGTAAGCAAATTTGTGTCTATTTTTCTGGACGCCTTCTCTGCTTTTGTCTCTTCTCGGTCGTCCTGGTTTATAAACTCGAAAGTAGTTTCTACGGGTAGGTGTTTCCTTGTGACGTCTCGTATTGTCTTTTGACTTACTAGTCTTATGTTCCTTTCATTCGTGAACACTAGATCTATTGTACTGGAGCCATTGTGACATATATATGTGTTTCGATTTGCATCATTGACCAGTGTTAAACCCTCTTCTTCTAGAAATTCTACGACTGCTGTTGTCTTGTAGCTTGATTTGTCGATCCTACAGTTTAGATCTCCTGCTAAGATGACTGTATCGCTTCTGTCTGTCTGGCTTAGGGCAATAGCTATTTCTTCTATGATTAAAATAGGTTTTTACCTAAAATCCGAAGTCTAGTTAAAAATTCATATTTTAAAATCCATTTTATCAAGAACACAATGTCAAGCTACGCCACTGTCCCCAGGTGATATGAATGGTGCAAAATAAGCTGAACAAAGCTTTCTCGCATTTACGAGTAAAAAAATTAGCACAGAAAAACGTAGAGCCTATAGCCTATGCGAGAAAGTAAAAATTACGAAATAGAGAAAAGCACTAACGGCAGATAGGAAACAAATCTCAGCGCATACACTATAGCTTAATGCGTTCTAATCGTAGGCCTAATCGCTTTAAAATGGGATAAAAATAAAAGGTATACAGAAATTCAATCCAATTATTGTGTTTTGTCTACAAATAACAAAATTTTATTCTATCTTTATTAAAGAAATCTGAAAATCTATATTCTTTATTCATAAGTCGTAGATGAAGTCTCGCATTCTTTACATGATAATGGCTTGCTTTCGTTTAATCATTCGTACACTACAGCCACTTAGAACTCTGAAATATCTATTTTTGTAATCGATCTCTGAGCTAAGCTCCAGATCGTTTCATAACTATATCATAAGTCCGCCGCCGTGGGTGGGTCGTCGGTAGCTCGCCTGCCTTTCGCCCCGGCGCGCGGTCCGGGTTGGGGAAATTTCAGTACTGAAAAATCTCTTTCCCGCGTTCAGGACTAGGTGTTTAGGGTTAAGTATTAGATCCCGGTATCACGAATGTTCTCTCAATTTCGGTAATCTGATGTATGACAGCGTGACACATTCTCCAAAAACTTAGACTATCTAAAATATGATCCAACATTATCTATCTAAATTTATGATTTAGATATTTTATTTTGGGAGGAGGTTATGTTTGCGAATCGAGCTCCTTTAGGGCAAGTGTACCAATCCTACGAGTGAAACAAAATAATTTTACCACATGTATCATATTATATATATATTACATATATTTTGTCCTAGTGGTGATCGAATTAAGAGGTCATATTATATGAATCGAGTTCCTATTAATAACAGCATTAATCTACGTTTCGCGTACTTAACTATGTGGATACTATTATGCAATATTTAGACTATCTGTCAGATTTTATTTGGGTTTTGTATCCTTCGGGGATGAGATGTGTCGTGGTAATGACATTATCTTCATTTTTACAACCAATGTTGGCTGGCGAACCAAATTATAGTATGTAATACATAATATATTGTACTAAGATGCTAACTTTTATATGGGCAGAGGAAGTTACATTACTTTCACATCAGATTTTGTTTTCTAAATTGATAATGAAATCGGAGAAATTCATTTTCCACAAATTTAAGATCACGAAATTTGAACTACAAGGGCCTGAGAATAAGTTATTGGTCCAAAAATACAAACAAAAACAACTAATATTATCAGTAAATGTTATTATTTCTGCAGTCTATGAAACAGTTGACTAATAGTAATAGATATATATATATATATACTAATAATTTAGAGCCATGAACTCATAATTATTAGAAAATATTCTTATGAAACAGAAGACTACTAATAATTAGGGTTCGGATGTTTATGACATGTCATATTTTGATCAGGAGGTTTATCGTCTCCATCGGATTCAGCGTGAAGACGAACAAGCGAAAGCATAAACAAAAGAAGAAGAAGAAGATATTTTGATCCTGACCTCCGTTCTCGCTGCAAATACAAATTAAACACGAATTGCACCCTTGTTATCCTAATCGGACTGTTTTTATTTTGCATATAATGTCATATGTTGGTCATTTTCATGGTCTTGGTCATATATCGGTCATATTTGTAATTTAACGTTATAAATTCGTTAAGAAAGAACAATCATGGAGTATGTGCACTAAAATGTCGAATTATTTATTTTTTTCTGAAAAAGAGTCACGAATATTTTGGTTTTACTGTAACTGTAATGTGAAGGGACAATAACAAGTAATAGCACAATTACCTCTTCCTCCTTGTTGTTAACATCTTCCAAAAGACATATTTTAAAAATATCTTCAGTTCACATTCTGGAAACATTAACAAATTAAAAGTTTTTTTACAAGTAAATCACCTGTAAAATTGTTAAAAAGTGATTATCTGATTAAATTAATGTGATGTTTTAAATTCGAACATTTATTTGTTAAAAATTCGTTATTTTATTAGGTCATATTTAGCTTTTTTGGGTATATTTAGTCAATTTTAAGGGCATATTTGCGGTCATATTTTCCACTTTTTAAAGTCATAAACGTCCGAACCCTACTAATAATAATAACTAATATTATTATGTATTTGCTATATTATGAATGTAAAAGTTCTATGAAACAGGGCCCTGTACTTCTGAAAATGAATGTTCAATAGAAACAATACCATCTTCCTACCTAAAGGTACAAAGGCCTACATAAGTATAGAATCCGCCACTGATGGTTATAATCAATAAACCCGAGTATAGCAGGTAATTACATGTTAGAACAGGCCGAGTAGCCCGAGCTTAGGGATTATTATTAATCTGCACCACTTCAACACAGTCATAAACAACAACACATTTTCACTGTGCACAGTATTTATCATAATTCTAGGCCCCAGTAAGCTACCGGCATTTATTTTCTCTACGCTTGGAACAAAACTCTACCAGAAGCTAACAAACGAATTCTACGATAAAATTAAACGTTCTTCGTATAAGTACGCAAAAATCTGGAATATTTCACTAAACAACAAATTGTTTTAAAAACAAGTACTCGAATTGATTGAAATTAACTTGTAATGGTGCTTTTACTTACTCTGTTTTCCATTATTCATTCTCAATTGTAAATTTTTAAATTTTTGACATGAGGTATTTTGTTTGTTTCTCTGTTATTCTATTATACTTTATTTTTTCGTATTCATTATTCACGTATTTATTTCATATGAACAATCTTATTGTTTTTGCCTAAACCTATAATATGTTTGTTTTTTAGCCTATATAATGTTTGTAATATAATTTTAGTACGACTGAACTGACCCCGAACACGAGTTATGCTCATGCGAGGTTAATAATACTCTTTTTAATTGTAATAATTGTGTTTTTATTATTTATATTTGTATTTGTAATAATATGTATTTTTGTGATTTGTAATAATTAGTAAATTTTGTAATAAATTTAGTAAGGAAAAAAATTATTCAATTGAGTATTCAGTCAAACTGAATTTTTCGGTGATTTTTTAAATTAAGAAACTCTGGAATTAAAAGTCAGTGACACAAATAAGACTTAGATAAAGAGCTAAAATAAAATAAATGTTATACCAGTTGCTCAACTATAATTTATTTTTCGTAATTCGCCGCCTAGGTCTTTCGGTGCGTTTGCACCATCTTCAGGGCATCTTTTTGCTGGCTTGGAGTTCCAATAATTAAAATCAAAACTATATTTCGTCACATTTATAAAATAAGATAAAATTTATAAAATATCATTCATAAAAAAAATCCTAAGAATGATCAATATATCGCATGGAATTATAGTTCGATTCGATTCTGTGAGCTCACCCTGGCATTCGTTTGTTTATAATTTCAAATACAATAGAGTCCTGTCTAATCGTGGAATGGACTCCAAAGCCGGATTTTTAATTGTTTCAATATAGGCCTAATTATTAATTGTTTAGTTTATGAATGATTCGCTTGTAAGTGTTAATAAATATAATGTTTAATTATTGTGCTTTTCACTATAATCTTAGAATTAATTATCGTGGATGAAACAGCGGACCCCTGCTAGTAATTAATATTCTCTCAAAGAACAGCCATGAAATTCACCAATTCTATCCAATTCATATTATTAATTACCCATGCTTTAGGATAGAGAAAGTTATGTGAGTGCATCACATTAGATTTTCGTTTACATACTATAAAATACATCTCACAAAAACCACTTCACATATGCCTATTACATTACTACGTCTGTTGGCTGGCGAACCAAATTATAGTAAAATATAGGGAAAAGGCCACATGGAAGACCTAGACGTAGGTGGGAGAACAATAATAGGGTAGATTTAAGAGAAGAAGGGTTTGCGAGGGATGGTTGGATGGAGTTAGCACAGAATAGGGTTGAATGGCGGGCTCAGGTAAGCGCAGCAATGAACCTCCGGGTTCTATAAAATAGATAATATTCCCTTAGCTTGATTAGGAATTGTCTATTGCAATTGAGTGAGTGAGTAAGTAAGTAAGTAAGTAAGTAAGGGTATAAGGGGTAAAATCATTAATATAATCTTAAAGCGCAGCAATGAAATTCACCAATTGTATACTATGTATATTATTATTATTTATTATTTATTAAATTCAATCTTATGGAATAAAAATATTTTTATGTAACTAAAAAAAATAATATATCAGGCATTATTTCAAAGCACAACATTATATGGCGCTGATACTTGGACCATAAGTAGACAACAAGCAAACAAACTAATGGTATTAGAAATGGATTTTTGGAGGCGTTCAGCAAGAAAATCCAGAAAAGAAAAAAATCGGAATAATAGAATAAGGGAAACAATACAAGTTGAAAAGAATATTTTGGAAATAGTAGAAGAAAGACGCTTGAGATGGTATGGACATGTACTCAGAATGACAGAGGATAGAATACCCAAGAGAATTTTGGATTGGAAAGTAGAAGGAAAAAGAAGAAGAGGGAAGCCCAAAGAGAGCTAAATAGATGGGGTGAAAAAGGAGTATGGCGAGAAAAGGATTAAGTGAAGAAGATGCTATGGACAGGGAATTATGGAGGCAAAAGATTGTTGTGGGATGAAGGAAAACCGTTGTATTGTGGAATATTCCTTAATAAAAAATAAATAAAATATTATTTACCCATGCTTTAGGGCAGAGAAAGTAATGTGAGATTAGATTTTCTTTCCCATGCTATAAATTACATCTCACAAAAACATATGCCTATCACATTGCTACGTCTGTTGGCTGGGGAACCAAATTATAGTAAAATATAGAGCATTGTCTCCCGCCCACATTTCCATACTGTGCCAACAATGTTGGATTGCATCCAAAGTGTCACGTGCACACCTGTTGACAGACTCACCCTTAACCCCGAACCCAGACCCTAACCGTGTTAGCATATTCGCTACAGGGATCCACAATACAAGGGGGGAAACAGAGATTCGCCCTTTGATGAGCCAGAATATGCAGCCATCTAAAGGCCAATTAGTTCCTTTGAACATGAAACAAGTCCCATAAGATAGTTACCTCAAAGGCAAGGGGAAGATGCTGATGGCGACTTTAAAGGCAAGACGTTGATAATAGGCTATGAATTCGCTTATTTCATTTAGGCTATTGGTCTTGTTGAGTTTCAAGAGAATTCACAAATAAAACTTTCTCTTAGAGTAGTTTAATAGCCCTAAGTATACAGGGTAATTCTTCTCAGCCTCAGCCTTGCGGCCTTAACTCTGCCAGGTATAATAAAACATTATTATTATTATTATTATTATTATTATTATTATTATTATTATTATTATTATTATTATTATTATTATTATTATTATTATTATTATTAGTATTAAGATTTGAAAATTTCCGGGCTGCTAGGCCGTGATCCAAGGTTGCTGGGACCTGAAGTTTCGCCCGCTGCTATGGCAGGCATCCTCAGAAGCTGCTCAAGCGTCGACTCAGCCTCTGAGGATGTCTGCCATAGCAGCGGGCGAAACGTCAGATCCCAGCAATGCCCTAACAGCCCATAAGTTTTCAAATCGTATGACACCGACCGTGAAAGCCTCCGTATTTTCATTATTATTATTATTATTATTATTATTATTATTATTATTATTTTTACTGTTATTATTATATGTAAGTTTGTGTATTTGTATGTCTTTGAAATAAATTGACACTTGGTTTATACTGTATGAAATACAAGGTAATTGCAAGGTTAGAAATGACCTGCTTGATGTGTAAGGAGTGGTATTTTAAGGCGCGAGTTAAATACAGAGCAAGTGTGGCATTTCCTGTGAGTGACGTCACTCAGGTTGTCTGCATCCCTGGACCAGCTAATTTGTATTCTTGTTGCATCGTGTCCAATACAATGCTGCTCTGCTTTTTACATCCACTCCCTTCCCTCTCCGAAACTTGACTGCTCTCGTTGTCTTGTTTTTGTTCCTCACTCCAAGGGCAGTGGTCTTAATGCGTGTTTTGTTTCTCTTTCTCTAGTGCTAATCAGAAGAGGCTGCCTGGGAGAAAACAAATGAATAGACTTCTTTCCTAGGTAGCCCAATCTAACTTTAAACTTACTAAACATTAAATAGAGAGACTTGAAAAGCAGTAAATTAAAGTAAAGTTAAATGATCCCTTTATAGGCCATGGAGACCCCTAGGGTTCCGAGAGGTTTGAAGCTCCCAGATTTTTTAAACATACGGCACGTAAAGGTGGTAAGGTTATGCACCAAACGCCTAAACCCCCGAAATTACTCCTGGTATTCTTTTCTCTTAAATGCAGAGTTGCCCGAAAGGCCATAGTGCCACCAAGACGATTACGCCAATGGAAAAATCTAAAAGACCTCAATGTGGATCGAACCTGCGACCTCGCGATTTGTAGTCCTGTGCCTCAACCAACTGAGCTAAGTGAGCATTCACACCAAAGTAGCGTAGCATGCAAATCGCACTACGTGGATCCAACCGGCACATCGAGTTGCATGGTTCACAGTTTTGCATTCATACCGAAGTAGCGAATGCGATCTGCAGTTTAACGAACATTATATATTTTCACTTGAACTATGGAAAACCCCATTTAAAATAATGTAATTTACCTAAAGAGGATATAGTTTCAGCAATTTTAATCCAGGCTTTTTTCCTACTAGTTTCGATAGCCATACCGTAGAGCCTACCGCTACACAAGCGAATGTGTGTTGAATTTTCTTAACAATTAGAAAACAGCTGAAAAGGCAACTAGTACGCATGCGTCATCCCGAGTAGCGTCGCATGAAATAAGTCCAGATCTATCTGAAGAAATGAATATCGCACTCTGCGAGATTCATTATTGCCACGCAACTTCGGTATGAAGACTTGAACTTGTTTATTTGGGATATAAAATGAGTAGCGCACAACCTGCATCCAACTATTGCGTGAACGCTCCAACAGTAAATATACCATATCTGAAAAAATTATGTTCAGTCACACGATATATAAACCCGTGCCGGACTGCAAAGAAAATAGTTAACACAACAGTTAATTTTTTGACCTTATTCCGGATATTTATAATATTTAATTTTTTCTTCCATTTTTTTTTTATGTAATTTTATTAAAAATTTGCTCGCGTGGATTCCATGATTTGATACAAATAATCCTTCTTCGGTGTTCAAAAAAATAAGTTTTTACTAACAGTATTTTAAAATTAAAAACCATTGTTGTAAATGAGGAAATGTAAGAATGCTATAATGTTTCTCCACACAAATTCGCCTCCGGCCCTCCTCCACTACGGCCCTGGACGTTGGCCTATACAAAACAATAACTCTTCAAATTATGAAATCAACACTATTAATTAGACCGTCATCTGGGATAACAACAGTATGATGTTATCGTATTTCAGTATTTGCATGAGACTTCTTCAAGGTTGAAGAGGGGCCCCTCTTTCCTCCAGCAGGTGGGAGCCCAGCTTGAGGTTCCAGGTGCTGAACTGTAGTTCCGTTCTTATACTAACCACATGGTCCACATACGTCTAACCACCAACAACGTAGAGCAGATTGCATTCTTTAATCTTACGTGCAAGAACATTTTCACAGTAGAGTGGCCATAGCTCCAGCTCTGAACAATCCCGACAATCCGAGTCCAACAGAAAAATATATGGAATAAAAAAAAAAGTGTGCGTGGAACGTCACACGACAGAAGTGAAGAAGGTTTAATTTTTTTTATTTTTTCAATTTTTTTTATTCTTGGACTTTTTTAATATTGGGTTTTTGGACTTTTTGAATTTTTGAATTTTTAATTGTGGAATTTTGGATTTTTTATTTTTG
Source organism: Ectobius pallidus (assembly GCA_964059195.1). Taxonomy (NCBI): domain Eukaryota; kingdom Metazoa; phylum Arthropoda; class Insecta; order Blattodea; family Ectobiidae; genus Ectobius; species Ectobius pallidus. The sequence continues at coordinate 159,019,491 of CAXKWD010000005.1, read as the reverse complement.
GATTTATAAAATTTTTAATTTTTTATTTTTTATTATTTAAATATTTTATTTTTGAATTTTTTAAATTTTGGATCTTTTGATTTTTTAATTTTGGAATTTTGATTTTTTTAATATTCGATTTTTTTAATTTTGGATCTTTTAATTTTAATTTTTCATTTTTAATTCTGGATTTTCAATTTTTTAACTTTGGATTTTTAGATTTTTAAATTTTTAAATTTTGGATTTTTTATTTTTTAAATTTTGGATTTTTTAATTTTTTAAATTTTGGATATGCCTAATCATTGAGTTGAGTGTTTTCTGTGCATTCCGTTCCGTCACAGCCCCACTAATTTCGTGACGATTTTGTTCGTAACGCAAGTTTTGGTTAGCTCTCGATTTACTCCTAGCGCGACTAAAGAAGTTTCACTTAAAAAAATATCAAGACAAATTAAAATAATAAGTTATTGAAAAAACATAATAGCAACCACTTTAAAAACCTGGGGGTGCATCTGAATTTTGTCCCGCAGGAGTTCTTTTACATGCTAGTAGCTATATCTATTGACGTGGGCTTGTGACATTTATGAACACATATGCACACATATGTCATCGACCTAGGCCTGGATCGAACCCGCAACCTTGGACATAAAAAGCCAGCGTGATACTAACAGACAATTAACCCATTAATTTGTAAGCCTCAGTTTCTCAAACAATATACAAACCCGCGCCGGACTGCAAAGAAAATAGTTATCATAATGATTAGGATTATAGTTTATTCCTTGGTACCTTATCCTGGGAATGTACGAAATTTAAATTTTCTTCTCTTGATTTTAATTTAATTTCACAAAAAAAGGACAGCATCCTATAAGATACATTATCATTTTAAGGTTTATAGTAATAATTACAACATGTCTTATATCCTCAGTAACAGAATAAACCAAGAAAAAGAATATAGGAGTAAAATTCCACCGAAACTGGGACTCGAACCCAGAACCTCCGGCTATCCGTGCCACCGCTCTACAAACTGAGCTAGCCGGAATTCGATTTACAGCCCCAGATGGAACCTCTCTCCTAGGGTTCGAGTCCCAGTGTCGGATGAATTTTTCTCCTATAATATTCTCATGTAATGTCCAACAGAGACAATAATCTGTGGTTCATGAATGCATATATCCATCAAGAAAAGGACTGAAAGGTGAAACCTTACATAGTGGTGAAATGAACATATATTATGCTGTATTAACACCATAAATAATTATTAAAATATGTCATATGCATAGAAGACAATAGCAGCATAAGTAGCCTACATAACACCACCTATAATCATTATTGCTTGCTAAGTACTCCATATCTATCTATATTAATAAAAGGAAGTGTCTGTCTTCCTTCTGTCTGCCTTCCTTCTGTCTGTCTGTCCGCGATGCCCAGTGAAATCTACTGAACGCAGAGATCTGAAATTTTAAACATAGGTGGACTGAAGGGTCGGAAAATGCACCTCGAAGCCGGAATTTTAATTTTAGCTTTCGTTCGTGAGTTATGAGTGAAAAACGGGCAAAAAACTTGCATTTTTTGCGTTTTCGAAGCATCAGTTTTCAGTTAACTTATACATTTCAATGTCAAATCAATTATACAGTTGGCTTTGGCTATTTTTGTCATACCTTGGAAAAAAAGCATCGCGATCGCTTGAATGGTGTAAGGCCACGCTGGACGATTCATTTGCTTATAATGTCAAGGCACGCAGATATCTGAAATTTTCAACATAGACGGAAGAGGGATAAGGCCTATAGGCCTAAATGGACATTGATCACTATGCAGAGATTTTCTGGGCCAGGGAACTCGATCGCTTTTGTAAGTCCGTCTTGGACGATTCATGTGTTTAGAATGTAAGGCCCGTAGACATGAAATTTTCAACCTACACGGATAGTCAATATAGGCCTAAATATGGTCAAACATTGTTCGATTTGGACGAAACTCACTATACAGGGGTTTCCTGGGCCAAGGAACTCGAATCTGAGGTCGCGTTTACCAGGCGACGCTATGTAATCGTGGTATTTAGTCCACGTGATTTAGGTGTTAATAAATATAATGATTTAACTATTACGCTCTTAATTTTTAATTTTTGAAATAATTATCGCGGGCGAAGCCGCGGGCACATGCTAGTAATAAGATTATACATCTAGAAAACTTTCATTAAATCGAGCTAGGGTGGTCTTTAAAAATAATGCACAGGATTGAACTGCTATCAATATTACAATCTCTATGTTTTTGTTTTAAATTCAGCTGTGTTTATAATGCAAATAGTTACGAGGTCGTATCAGGAGTTCTGGATGTGTGTCTGTACAGTAGGGTAGGCCATGGAACTATTGCTTGTCAATTTTTTTTACTAAGGTTTATTTTTAGTCGCTTTGACTTGTCAATTGCCAATTGTTCCTATTATTGGTGTATTTTATGTGAGTAAATTTCAACTGATATTAATTTAAATGGCTATGATATAAAATGAAATGGTGAGGATGATTCATGGTATGTAAATATTCAATTCGGCATTTGCCTTTACGACTGGGGAAACTATGAAAAACCCCTTGTCGAATTGGCCGGCCGCGAGATTTGAACCTGAGAGCTCCCGAATGCGAATTTAAGACTCTACGAATTTTATTGTTAACAATAAACCTAATACAGTGCGTCTCAGGCAGATTGCGGCCGCCGCGCCGCGCGTTGATTTCCTCCCAGATGACACTCCTATCCCCGGTATGCCAGATTAAATAAAATTTACTATTATTAGGGGGCGGCTTTCTAGGACATGTCGTATTTTTTTCCTTTGCATTATTTCAGGTTTCTGACTAATTTAACCCCGATTCCAAGCATACTGGTGAAAATGGAACGGCGTTTATTGTGCATAGAACTGCATATTTAGGAAATTTTCAACTATTGTAGCATATTTAGTATGAGTATGCACAGTGAGGTCATATTTTTGGCATATTTGTGTGCATATTAAAGAAATTTTGAAGTTTCATATCATATTTTGTAAATTTTGCATTATAGGGCCTACTGATACTTTTTGAGAATTTACAGATATTTAAAATAATTAACACCATATTTTAATAAAATGAATTGTAATGAAACTTAAAAAAATATATACACAATGTGTAAGTGGTAAAGTCATATTTTAAATGTTATTGGTCATATTTTAATGTTTTTAGGTCATAAATGCATGCATATATCCTATTTTTTAGGCCATAGAAATCCGCCCCCTAATTATTATTATTATTATTATTATTATTATTATTATTATTATTACTTTGTACAATCATGTTCAAGTGAACAGTGAACCAATTCAGTGACGCCAAGTGTAGATTACATTCAAGTTACGAACCTGTTTGCTTATTTTTCACCTCTGCTTTAAGCCCAAGCAGCATCGACTACATTAAAGCAACATTACTCATAACAAACACCCCTATTTTTTTTTTTTAGTAGTGGAGGTGTCATGTGACAGAGAAGGTATGGATTTGACATTTTCCAGGGGAGCGCGTATGCAACCTGTCGTGGCTTTGTGACACGTGGTATGGGGGTAATCATGTGCGGTAGTGTAACGCCACCCTGGGGGATTCCCCCTAACTTATGTCCATTCTCACCACCACCCAATCATTACGCTGTAATAACCCTCGCCAGAATTCCCTGGCGGTAACTGATAAAAATCACAGTCCGTCTCTATTCTGCCTACTAGCGTGAATCTAAAAAAACAAAAACGATTCATGATGCATTAATTGAAGACATCAGTGTTTAGATAAATATCTGTATCTGTATCTGGTACCCTATGATCCCCAGGTGGGGCGAAGGGGCCTCCAATGGAGGTTTCATTACCTATACTAATTTTGATATGCTTATTTTCCGAGAGAGGGTAGAGGGACAGGTGGTAAGCCCATCGCCTCGCAACCCCCCTCTGGAAACTAAGTATTTCTTGGCCGTGAAAGGGCCGAGAAATTTTGTCCAGAGGCTCTAATTTAGGCTTGGATTTCTTTTACGTGCCGTAAATCTACGACACGGGTCCCCCAGCTTAAAGTCCCTCCCGGAGGACTCCGTGCCCAGGATTTTTACGTCCTGAAAAATCCATCAACTGCGGCCGGGTTTGATCCCGCGCCCTGCGGATCTAGAGGCGGGCACGCTACCTCTAGACCACCGCGGCCGACGTTTAGATAAATATATTTATAGATAAATAAATTATATTGAGGGGTCTGGGAAGAGCTGCTGACTCAATTTTCCTCTTATAAGTTATGGTATAACCTACAATTTTTATTTTTTTATTTTTGTTTCGCTGTTTCTATTAACCACAGATTAAGTTTATTTGCACCAGGTAAACTGATATAACAAAGTGCCAGAAAGCTTTTGTTTCGTCAGTGAAAATTGTAATAATGATATGCAGAAAATATATAACTTATATATAAGTTATATTTTAATCAATTTCCGAGTTAAGCTCCAGATCGATTCATTAAGCAGGGCTTACGGAGGAACTGAGGTCTAGTTTGATAAGCATACGTGAAGGAATATGTGGATAGTGCTATTTGTCATAGCTACCTGTAATGCAACTTCCAAAGCTATAGGCCTAGATATGAACACTGTAAAACAATATGTTGTCATGAGAACTGATATATGAACACTGTAAAACAATATGTTGTCATGAGAACTGATTTTCGTTTGATAAATTCTTTCTATTATATTACCATAAAATAGGCACTAAATAGGGCTTTACTCCGATACCAGTCAACCGACTTGGTCCAGTATCAATAGGCTTCTTCCCATGAACGTTATAAATGCGTATATCAAGTTTCATGCAAATCCGATAAAGCGTATTTAAATTATCGTGCGTATAGGCACTCGTACAGTCAGACGGACAGACATTTTCCGTACCATAACACATGTGGCTGTGTGTTTTCACTACATGAGTTCAATATTTTAAGACATTATTCCGCTCATTTTGAAGAATTTTATTGTTTACATTAGCACAAAAAAATTCAACTCTACAAGTAATTTCTGAGTAAATGACATTAAGAGCTTAAAAAAACAAGGTTTACGGGAAAATACAAGTAATTTCTGAGTAAATGACATTAAGAGCTTAAAAAAACAAGGTTTACGGGAAAATATAGAAAGACAGAAAAGCACAAACTTACGGAATAAGGCACAAGAAATAAACTGTGGTCCTAACCGTTGTGTTAACTGTTTTCTTCGCAGTCCGGCACGGGTTTATATATTGTATGATCAAACATAACTTTTTTTTCAATTTAGATAATGGTATTGAAAAAAACATTGGTAGAGAAAAACATGCTACAGATTTGCCAGAGGAAGATGGAGAGGAAGCTGCTAAACATCACATTGAAAGACCGAATAAGAAATGAAGACATTAGGAAAGCGACATCTATAAAGGATGTGATGGTTACTGCTTCTAGATTAAAACGGATGTGGGCAGGGCATGTCATGAGAATGAACCCGGAGAGATGGGCACATGCGGTGACAGTGTGGGAGCCCAGAACTGGGAAAAGAAGTGTTGGAAGACAGAAATCGCGATGGGAGGACGAGTTTAAGAGTGTTGTGGGGAACTTGTGGTCTAGGAGTGCCAGAGACAGAAAGAAGTGGAAAACTCTTGGCAATTAGTACTAAAACTAGAGTCAGTTAACTTATATTAAATTTTAGCGTTCTCAGGTGAGGCTAGCCTGAAACGTTCTTATTTAACGAGTCAGCCACCCTGGTATGCCAGGAGGCCCTTGCCCGCTATGGGATGCTTGTGGGCTAATTCTTAATTCTTAATTCTTAATTGGTTACTCGGGTGTTATTCGTAGCTCAGCTGGTTGAGGCACAACACTACAAATTGGGAGGTCGTGAGTTCGATCCCCGACGAAGTCGTTGGGATTTTCCATTTGCATAATCGTTTTTATGGCACTATGGCTCCATCCGGTGCTGTAATATATGAAGACCTGGGCATAAGCACTTTTTTTGTACAATTTAATGGGGGTGCTCACTCAAAATAGGAAAAACGCAATGAAGTTTAATATAACTTAGTTGAAAGTAATTGCAACTAACGAAAATCCTGATACAAAAGTTACGCAAGACTGGTAATAAACATGTATTTTAGTTTGATCTGTACCGATAGGCAATGCGGAATTTTATTCTATCCCTTGTAATATAGACTACAATGAAGAAAGTCAAACGAGCACTATACAGTTCAATTTTACCAGTTACTGAATTACGAGGCGTGTCCATAAAGTAAATTTCCCTGGGCCGTTTACAGAAACAAAACACAATTTCATGGACATGTATATTCCAACAGATACGGCAAGTGTTCAGCTATTTTTCAACATATTCGCCATCGGAATTGAAACAATTGTCATACCGTGCAAGCAACTTTTCAATACCTGTGTCGTAGAAGTCTGCCGCCTGGGATTTGACAAACATCTCCTCTCTGTCATTCCCTGTCATTTCTTGAGGCGTAGGAAAAGATGGATATCACTGGGCGCAAGGTCCGGCTGTAGGGTGGATGTTTAAACACTTCCTAGCAAGTCTCCTGCAGAAGTTCGGCTGGGAGGTGTTTAAACATTCACCCTATAGCTCGAACCTCGCTCCCAGTGATTTCCATCTTTTCCTACACCTCACGAAACGACAAATAATTACAGAGAGGTGAAGGTGGTTGTCACACGGTGGTTCAAATCCCAGACGGCAGACTTCTACGACACAGGTGTTGAAAAGTTGGTTCCACGGTATGACAAGTGTTTCAATTCCGGTGGCGAATATGTTGAAAAATAGCTGAACACTTGCTGTGTCTGTTGCAATAAATATTTCCTTGAAACTGTGTTTCCTTTCTGCAAACGGCCCCAGGGAAACTTACTTTATGGACGCACCTCGTACAGCACGAGACTCTCAACTGTTTTGTATCTGGGATTTGTTCAGATTCAAGCATGCATACTGCATAATAATATTTTAATTAATGCAATATGAGTGTATGCGATATTCCATGAATATTTTTAATATGACTGTATTCATTACCCAATTGCACGTCCTTTGATGGTTTTAATTTAACCTGCAATCACCATTAGCATATATACAAGCTCCACTCCTTTGTTCGGATTTCATAATCAGTCTAAGTTTTTATAGAAGTTTCCGCAGTCTGATATAAGATCATCTCTTAGCAACAAACTCTCGGAGTTCGAATCACCGATATTCATAGAATAACTCATGGACCATTTTTGTACTATACTCGATCCAAGATGTTTACGGAGCAAAAGTAAATAACAGACTCGCCTTGACTAACTGTGCCCTGTCGTTTCATTGGTTAATCGCACCAGCGCATAGTTCACGATAGTGCGACGAGTTCAAACATAAGTTATGTTTACATCCATTCCGAGCACATCGTACAATTATTTATATATTATGTAATTGTGAAAGCATAAGTTCTGTTAAGTAAGCTGCTTGATTTTGCATTTATATCATAGGTTTACATGTTTTACAACATATACCTAGCAAACAAGATTTCATTTGTTTTTATCGTTGCCTTGGAAAATTTGTTGATTCTGAAAAAAAGTAATAGGCTATAAGTAAGTAAATACAAGACGTATTTTATAACATATTAAATTAATTTGTTGTACTTTTCATTTATAGGCCTATAATGTGTAATGAAGTAACCTCATATTAGAAGTATAAGTAATAGGCATAACCTCTAATAATTTGTATTAGCTATAGAAGAAAGTTGCGAGCCAGGGCCTGCAGAACTTACATCACCAATAAAGAAACGTGTGAGGAAAAGATTTGTCCAGCAGCAAGAAGATACAGATTGTAAATATATCAAAAACGTTAAAAGAAAACCCTGAAGTATCTGAGGAAGATGTAGGAGTGAAAGTGGCGTCATCCGTGGGAATATTTTCAAGTATGGTTTTCAAAGACCTAAAAGAATACAGATCTACAGGAGGTGTCAAGTCACCGGTCAAATTTAAACCAAACTCAAAGTCAAAAGAAATTAGCTTGTCAGAAATGGGAATCGACCCTTGGCGCTTAATATAACAAAGAAAGTTCAGTTGACTTTACTATATATAATCAACTAAACAGTCTCAAAAACGAACACTTGTGAACTGTGCTTTGCACTTCCACAATCGGTTGTTTACTTTTCTCCGTACATATCTTGGATAAAGTATATTACCGGCGTTCATCCCATTAACAATTCCAAGTGAAATGGTAGTTAAGACAGAGTTGATTTTTAAAATTGTTGTGAAGGTAGCATGTAACAAGTTTTTATAAATTATAAAAAAAATTACCGCTGCAATACGAGGGTTGGAAGTTTAATAGTGGCAACACATTTATAAAATCAAGGTGATTTACAGAAAGTTCAAATCGGTTTTGTTGAATGTTGGATATCCAGCATACTTCAGAGCAAATAGGAGTCTTCTATCACAACGAATGCCTTCACAATAACCAGAAGAAATTGAGCTAGCTCTATATCAACTGGTCTAAAATGAATTTTCGATCTGACAGAAAGTCAATGTTTAAATAGTATATTGCGATACAAGTGCCGTAAGGCACGTTTACGGGTCGAGGAAACAGATTGAAAACCCGAGGCTGCGCCTCGGGTTTTTAAGTTTTCGAGACCCGTAAATGCCTTTACGGCCCGTGTGTTGCATGCTATTTTTTGCACGGCGGTTACTTATATCAATTTAATTATATTAATTGTGATATTACCTGAAAATATTATGTGTATACATTCTTGAAGAGAGATGTTTATTTCAGAAAGTGATTCGCATGTGTTTGTTGTTATGGGAACCGAATATTTGTCCTGGGGGCCCTGTTCATAAAGGCATGTATTATGAAGTGTATCGTAATGAATTATGACGTAGCGCAAGGACCGTAAGTAATTTAACCTCATCGCAACGGCCATAGCAACAATACTGTGTGGGAATGTCAACTTACGATCCATGTAAACAACTTTCGTAAGTAACACTTACTAGCTAAGGCGTGCAAAAAATAGTTTAATACCTTAAAATTATTCTTCATTCACAACAATTTCATCCCGAAAACGTGCTAGATGGGTCAAAGCCTGTCACTTGTTCTTCAGTCATGCGTTACACTCAATCATTCATCATAAGGAGTAAATTTTGTTAACCAATCTTGAAACCGTTCATTATGTTATTGCACATTATTAGTGATACATTACAATAGAAATACTATAGGTCTGGTCATTATATTAACTGTCTTCTTTTTCAGAACGCCAAATTGTCAGATGTTGTTGATAAGTATATGTTATTTAACGACGGGGAGTTAATACAACTTAACCCTGTGACCATCCCTGATGTGCCGGAATTTTGTCCCGCAGGAGTTCTCATTTATGCACACATAAATGTCATCTACCTGGGCCGGGATCGAACCCTTGGGCACAAAAAGACAGCGCGATACTAACTGCGCGGACTCGTTTGTTGTCTCTAGAAGAGGTCACATGGCGATATTAGAGCTGATGGGTGACACAAAATTCTCAAAAAGGGGTGGGGAAATTCATGTCTAAAGTCCGACAGCTCAGGGTAGAAAAGGATGGGAGGGAGGGGCAGGGGGAGTAATATTTGTCTATGTATTGTTTTGTATATATTGTATTATTATTGCCATATTTTTTCTGTCATTAGTACAATTTTTGAAGTGAATCTTCTTTAGCCGCTGTAGGGGTAAATCGGGAGCTTGTGTAACGCTCAAAATCGTCACGAAATTAGTGAGGTGTGACGGAACGGACTGCACAGAAAACAATGAACTCAATGATTAAGCTTATCCAAAATTAAAAAAATTAAAAATTAAAAAATCCAAAATTAAAAAATCCAAAATCCAAAATTTAAAAAATCCATAATTCCAAAATTCAAAGATCCAAAATAAAAAATCCAAAACTCCAAAATTTAAAAAATAAAAAATCTGAAATTAAAAAATCCAAATATCCAAAATTTAAAAAATCAAAAAATTAAAAATTAAAAAATCCAAAAATCCAAAATTTAAAAATAAAAGAATCCCAAATTAAAACATCTAAAATCCAAAATTTAAAAATAAAAAAATCCAAACTAAAAAATCGAAAGTCCAAAATTAATAAATTCAAAAAGTAAAAATTCAAAGATCTAAAATTTAAAAAACCCAAAATTAAAAGACCAAAAATTAAAAAATCCAAAATTAAAAAAGTCCAAAAACCCTATATTAAAAAGTCCAACAATCCAAAACTGAAAAAATCCAATAATCCAAAATCTAAAAAATCCAAAAATTTAAAACAAGTTTCACTTCTGTCGCGTGGCGTTCCACGCACATTTTTTTCTTTCTTTTCTTCATCTTTGTTTAGCATTATCATAGTATAAATTATCGTATTATATTGTATTGTATTACATTTCTCTTACATTTACATTTACATTTCTCTTTCTTTGTCTTCTGCATAGTAAAAGCACGAATGGCCGTCTATGCCCGTGCGTTGGATTTGTTCTGTGGATAATGTATTTAATATGTATGTAAGAATAAAGATGCATCTTACCATACCATACTAACTACGCCACCTAGGCCAACGTCAGATGTCGTATGAAAAACTAAGTCCCTAGAAGTTACAGAAAACACAGAATGCTATGCACAAAGGAGCGTTGTATATGTGGGACTTCTGAAAATGTCACATTACTTTCAAAGTACGACATTAAGGACAAAAGGAAACAAAACTCAGAGAGAAATCATGATCCCAGCCGATTGTAACAACTTTTACAAGCATATGGCCCTGTCACAGAAAGCGAAACATACTGTAATCTCTTGTGGGTTTTAGTTGAGGCCAAAAAAGAGCGACAGCTAATTCCGCTGAATAAAGAAAGAAAGAAAGCAGCCCGCATTGATGTACCTTACAGTGGTATACCAGCATATTCGAATTTTGCTCTATTGTCTTTTATTTCACTGCTACTCAAATCACCAAGGAAGTTACAGTAAGACCGGAATTCATGGTCGAAATAAGTCGTAAGTTATTTATATCCAAGTGGAACTTAAATCTCGTCTTAAGTTGAATTTCTGGCGCAAAATAAGTCGTACTTATGACGTAGTTACTTTATAAAAGTGAGACTTGACAAAGTTTAATTGCTATTCATAGTCACTAAAGTACGACTTATTTGTCAAAATATGCTAAAATGTTTCAAGTCAAGGGTCCCCCTGACTTATTTCAGTTTAAGCCAGAACTATGAATAGTTATTTTGAGGATATAGGCAAGGTGTTAGAAGAAAATCGCGCCCCAAAGCGTTATTTGCGAAACTTGATGAATCCATATAAATTTTACATTGACAATGAATTTTAAAAGAGGTTTTGTTTAAGAAAACTTGATGAATTCCGTTCTAGATATCTGTCAGTGTATAAAAATGTATTCGAAAAATTAATTGTCTCTATAATTTATTTTTTCTGTGCTAGTTTTTAACACGTATATGCGAGAAAGTTTTGTGCAACATATTTTGCAACATTTATTTAAAACATGTTAAATGCCTACAATTTGTGTCTTTGAAGATGCTGTTGTGTTGTGTTTAATATCAAGCTTTAGCGGTATTAACGTTTGATATTAAATATAGCTAGCCTTTCATGCTTACTTCATGCCCCCAGTCCTGTCTTCTGTATCAGGTAGATGATGCATCAGTCATATGATAGGCCTACCTTTTTAGGGATGCAGTGCCACGGAGTTTTAGTATGTTTTTTTATGAACTATGAGCTGAGTAGCTTACTAAAGTATTTTTATCTCGCTTCGCCATGGGACATATTCAAATGAAATAGGATCAAGGTATAATAAAAGCTTCTAAATAGATATATGCGTATGCATTCATGAAACACATGGGCTATTATTGTCTCTGTTGGAAATTACATGATAATATTATAGTATATAAATTCCTCTGACATTTGGATTTGAACCCAAGACCTTTGACTATCCGTGCCAATGCTCTACCAACTGAACTAAGCCAGAGTTCATTTCACAGATGGAACCTCTCTTCTTTGACTGATTGCCCTTAATGGTCTACCTCACTGACAGATAAGTTATGGCATATGGAGTACTGTGAGGCACACTAATTAGTGATTTTTGCGACCGGGTTTCCACTGTTATTGCACAGTAACATTCAAGATGGATATATATGCATATGAATTCAGGAACCACAGATTATTGTCTCTGTTGGACATTGCATGTATTTAGACCATTAAGGGCAATCAGTCATAGGAGAGAGGTTCCATCTGGCGCTGTGTGTGTACTCTGGATTATCTCAGTTGGTAGAGCATTGGCACGGATAGCCAAAGCTCTTGTGTTTAAATCCCAGTGTCAGAGGAATTTTTCTCCTATAATATTCTCAAATAAGCTTCTAAAGTTTTACACTTTTCGATACTCCTTTGAAAAGGAGAGAAAGAAAATATTTTATTGGACAATAGGTAGAAACGGCATAACAGGAAAAGAAAATTAAACAGACAATGAACATCTAAGAATGGGAATACCAAGAGTATATTTCTACACAACTTCATCATTTCTCTTAGCAGAATGTTTATCTGGAAGAGTAAGTTTGGCTTCACAAGTATAAAACTTTCTGGCTTTGTTCTGTTGTCTAATTACTGTTGCTGGAATAACGAATTTAAAGTAGGAAGTTTGTTCTTGAACAATATTTAGAATTACAGCGAACTTACAAGTGTTCGGTATTTCCATTCCAGGCCACCGCTTCCGAATCGATCACATCCCTTTTATATGCAAATAGGCTCCGGTAATCTGCATTGCTAAGGACATGGCAGCGGCTATAACATGTTCACTGTGTATAATCACTAGCTTCCTCAGCACAGTTCAGATTTCATCACCTTTATTGTTCTCAAAAGCTACTGAAAATCAAGACTCCATACGAAGAATTGCTTGGTGGAGATTGCAGATATCTTCCTCAGTTCCCGGGTATGCATGCTCATATTTTACCATGCAGGACACTTTTTTAAGTGCCAGTATGGTACTTTATGAGATTGTGTGGGGGAGGAGAAAATATCTGTCCGTCTGTCCGTCCGTCCGTGTGTCTGTACGCGCGATAACTCAAATACGCTTTATCGGATTTTAATGAAACTTCGTATACGCGTTTATAATCTCCATGGGAAAAACCCTATTGCTATTGGACCAAATCGGTTGACCGGTACCAGAGTAAAACCCAATTTAGTGTACCTTAAAGGCGCCATAACTCAAATACGCTTTATCGGATTTTCATGAAACTTGGATTACGTATTTATAATGTCCATGGGAAGACGTCTGTCGATATTGGGCCAAATCGGTTTGCCGGTACCAGAATAATGCCCAATTTAGTGCCTTTTTATGGTATATAACAAAAGGCGTAGTAACTCAAATACGCTTTATCGGATTTTCATGAAACTTGATATACTCATTTATAACGTCCATGGCAAGTAATCTATTTATTTTGGACCAAATCGGTTGACCGGTACCAGAGTGACAACTAATTAAAGGTCACATTTTTTAAAAATTATGTCTATACTACAATGACGCATTTTTTATCATTGAGTGCTTTCATGCTATGCAGTCAGATTTTGATTTCTTCGTTGATCTAGTTGAAATTGAATACTACATGAATACTGTTATGTACAGAAGGTATATTACTGTGGAATAATTAGCGGAGTTATATTCCACTTAATTTTGTGAAATGTTGACATAGGCCTATTTTAAGAATTTCAAGTTGCAATACATTTTAGATTTGACAAATAACACTATTCTTTCACATATGCTTGTCAAACTGACTGATTTGGTCAATGATAACGTTTTGGACTCGTATTCTGGAGGTCCCTGGATCAAATCCCGGAGTCGGCCGATTTGACATGGATTTTTTTATTTAATTTTTTTTTATTTTTATGTGAGTGCGCGATTGTCAAGATATCACAAATCTGTAGTTCTGCTGACGCTGGTCGATTTTAATCTGATTAAAAAACTTATTTTCTGCATATCATAATTGCAATTATAATTGATCCAACAAAAACATTCGGGCACTTTGTTACATCAGTTTACCTGATTTTATTTTTTACAAGAAGAAATTATGACTTTGTATAATTTGTATATACTCGAATCTTTGTTGTTTTTAAAGAAGAATCTTAATAATTTTTGCCCAAGGAATGACATTCATACAAATATGACACAAGATATAGCAACCATATTAATATACCTTTTACTAGATTATCTAAAACTAAATCCACACATGTATTTATAGCAATATCCGTTTTTAACAAACTTCCTGATACTGTAAAATCGCTTAATTTTAGACAGTTCAAGTTCAAAATGCAGACCTGGCTGAAAAATATTCCTTTTTTACAGTCTTGACGAATGTTTTGATTTTATTATGCCGATATTATTGTGTTACCATTGAATTGTGTGTTGTATTTTAGTAATTGTATATTGTATTATATACACTTTTAATGACATAGCCTATTGTATCTCATTACTCAAAGGCGATAATAAATTGAAATGAATTGAATAGTTATTAGTGTAAATTTGTTAAGTTTTTAGCCTATGCTACATCAGGCATGTGGGTACTAATGCTTGAAGTAAAATTATGCTTGACAATAATTAATATTGTTGTTGCTATTATTATTATTATTATTATTACTACTATTATTATTAGTCCAAGGATTACAGATTGGGGGATAGAACCATATGTATTTACATGTGATAGCAATGAAAGAACTGGTTTGGCTTGGTTAAGATTGGGTATATGGAGGTTAAGAAACTTAAGAGGGTTTACACCTAGTGGAATGTGTCCACTCTGCAGGAAGGAAGAAAACGCAAAGCACATCTTATTAGAGTGCACTGTAACAGAAGAACTGAGAAAAATGTACATTGACAGGAAATATTTAAGAATGAACAGTAGCATAGCATATAAGAAATTATGTACAACAAAAAACGAGATTTTACTGAAAAAAATGGGAAAATTAATGTTTATAATTAAGAGAATTTGGGGTAAAAAAATTGAAAGCGATAGTAAGACGGTATAAATGGTAATTAATACTTAAAAAATAATAATAATAATAATAATAATAATAAAAAGTTGTAGGTAAGGATTAACATGTTGAAACAATTGTATGTATTTTCATAGTTTTTGTGTTTGTTCTTGTTCTGAGAGTGATACCAATAGTTTTCTTTTTTCTCAACAAAGGGGCTCTGCGGCAAAGCATTGTTTGTAACCGAGAGTCCCTTATGTTATGTATTGTATGATGAAATAAACCAATCAAGTCCAAGGATTAAAAGGAAGAACCGACAAAAATCCTGATTCCACATTTTCTTTGCTAACAGACAATTTATTTCAATTTTTTTATTTTATTTATTTATTTATTTATTTAATAAATATTTATACAAAACAAAACAAGACCACCCGAATGAGCAGCGCTCGTGCTCGGGCACAGTTCAGTCATTTACATTACAAAATACAAATTACAAATACATAAAGAAAATATAATTAAATCAATACCTAAATAAGTAATAATAAAAGTAAAGAACAGAAAAGTAAAAAGAAAAAAGGAAAAGTAGTAAGAACAAAATTTAAACCCTGAGTTATTACAAATAAAATCGTTCCTTAATATTGTCTACTAAGTACAGAGTGAAATAACTTTTGAACTATAAAATAAGATTTTTGATAAACTTATTGAATTTTTGTTTTGTTCATATGTACTATTTCCGGATGTGATTTAATTATAGAGTTATAGAGTCTTGGACCAGAATAAATGCTATGTTTAGAGCCAGAAGAGGTGAAGTATTTTGGTTCTATTAAAGGCAATGTTTTATTTCTTCTAGTATTGCAATTATGAGGATCCGATACACGTACGTTGCGGTATTTGCGAAAGTATTTTAAAAGTGTGAGCTTATAAATTTGTTCTACAGTCATAACATTAAATTCTGGAAATATCAGTTCTGTTGGATATTCTATAGGCTTTTTTAAACAAATTACTTTTATTGTTCTCGAAAGCTACTGAAAAGCAAGACTCCATATAGCCTAATGAAGAATCAAAGGGAAAAAAGGAAGAACTGAATAAAAATCCTAATTTCACATTAACTTTGTCTAGCAGAATTTTTTTTTTCATCACATTTAGAGCTCAAGCTAATGAAAATCAAGACTTCATACGAAGAATCAAAGGGATTAAGAAGAAAGACTTAATTAGAAACGTTCTTTGCCTAGCGGACATTTTATTTTAATACATATGCAAATAGCTAATAAATCCGGATTAACCCAGATTTGATTTCGTTATCCACATTAAGAAAACAGTAAAAAAAGGAGATAAGGATACAAAATGAAATAAGTTCAATATCCTATCAGGTAAAAACTTGTATTGGTATTTAATGAAAGCCTTTAAACCCCTAACAAGTCTATTACTGATATTTGTTATATTTCTGTTTTTATTTCTTATTTTTATTAAAAGAAAAAATAAGATATTAACAATGTCTGCTCAATTGGTCACCATCAGGTAGAAGATGGTGAGGAAGACCAAGGGCAACCTGGAGGGGGACAACAGCTGAGGCCATGGAGAGGGGAGATCTTTCCGAAAAAGACTGGCAGGATAGAAACTTGTGGAATCTGAGAACGGGCAACTGTTGAAAAGTGGTAATGCCTGCAAAAAGTAAAAAAGTTAGTGGGCTATTTATATATTTATTTATTTATATACACACCTTTCAAAACTATTATACAAAAGGATCCTCTCGTAGTGTTGTTCAATAGAACAAAATGTCCTATAAATTAGTTTAAAAGTGCCCAAGCTATTTTCTTGAAGACGGAACCGGTAATCAAAATTTATATTTGATCTCGAAGTACTTTTCCTGGTTGTTGTTATTGTTATTGTTATTTTTATTTTTATTTTTATTTATTATTATTATTATTATTATTATTATTATTATTATTATTTGATTGCTTTATTCTTAAAGAATAATGTACTGAAATTAACAATATGATTTTTTTTTTGTAAGGTTACCCGGTATTTTCGTTTTAGAGTCTGCTCACATTTTGTTTTGTTACTGCTCAGCTGGAGAAATAACTTTTACATGAAGAAAGTTATAATTTTACAAATTGCATTTAAAATATTTCCATCTCCATTTCATGACTATCTCCAAGACCACCACAAATTGACCAATGAAAGACCTTGGATGCTGGGGAGATGTTAACAATCTATTTTCCACTTCTAATGGAGATAACCCATCAGTGACAGCGCCTGGAATTTGCCAGCTTGAAGGACATGCGTCAGGCATTAACTCTGATGGATGGATGGATGGATAGAATCCCTGGCTGAAACCTTTCCAAACTTCATTTCACGCTCAACTTAACGTTGTGTGGAAGAGAGATTCTAAAAGCTATTCAACAGTATCTACCTCTTTAATATCAAGGTGTGTTGCCTTAACAGAACACTTTAATCGAAGAAAGTAAGATTTTAATGATGTTTTACTACAGTTTTTTTCCTTCCGATCAGGACAGCTTAAAACAGTTGTCTTTTCTTATCTTCCCAAAAATTCTCCATTATTTTGCGATGTTGCTGTTTCCGTTCTTCCGTCCATTTACTTCCCGTTTTCTTCTTTGGTTTCTCTGGAAATTCGCCATCAAATATTGCTTTCCTAAACTTCTCTCTGTTTGCAATATCCTCCTTTTTGATACTGAATCTTCTTCAACTTCCTTGAAAAATGCTGGTTTAGTTTTTTTACTTACAAAGTGATCAAGAATTTGTTTGGTAATTCTGTCTCTTTCCATTCTGAAAATGTGACCATAGGAACTTAATCTTCTTTTCCTGAAAATATGGCCTGTTTTTTTCTGTTTGTTTGTATAATTCCTTTTCTAGTCTCAGTTTGTAGGCCTATATGTTATTCTCCCAAATTGGTCCCGTAATTTTCCTTAAGATTCTCTTCTCTGTTTGGCTTATTCTTTTATCTGAGAAGATGTTTATACACTCTGTTTTTACTACAATTATTATTATTATTATTATTATTATTATTATTATTATTATTATTATTATTATTATTATTATTATTATTATCATCATCATCAATATTAGGGCAAGGTATCTGATGATTTTGCATCTCTTTTATACCACGTTTGAAAGAATACAAATGTGTATCATGAATGAATAAAATTATATAACACTACAGATTTACTATACTTATTCCTTTCATTGCCAGGTTAGACGCACAAAATTTCTAAGTAGTGAAACTCGACTATGGCTATTCAAAATTCCAACCCTGTACCTGGCAAGTATTGTTTACTTCTCGGCTCGGGAGATAACGATTGACCAGATCTGACCAGGGGATGCAAGTAGCAAACACTGAATAAAGAAATGCCTTTCAGTATACTCATATAAAATACAGTATGTCGTTTGTCCGCTACAAAAAAGTATATATTGTAGATAAGAAAAATCCTCAGCAAGAATTGTTCTTGTAAAAATAATATATTCGGTTGTTGACCTGTGTTGTGATATGAATGGCATGCTAGAGTAAGGATCATGTTAGCCGTGTTCACACGCATCACGGCACACTAGATAATGCGCGGTCAGGTAGCACGGCCTGCTGGATCAATACTGACTGGCTGATTCTTAGTGTAGTAGCACGTGCTTGCCGTATGACCTGGACATTCACCACCAAAACACTAGCCAGGTAAATGATCAATACCGCCGTGTAAACATAATCACCATATAATACCGCCCCTTCCATGCACTGGTTCCTATCAAAATGCATTATAATTTTAGCTTCTTTGGCCCTCGCATGGTGAGAGCTAACTGGATGTACCGAACGATACTTCTGAAATTGAATGCAATGGTTAAATCCTGTATTTCTGTGTGTTAACTGTTTGCTTTCATCTCTTTTATATCAAGATTGAAAAAAACTTCAAAAACATACAAATGTGTATCATGAATGGATCAAGTTACATAACACTGCAGATTTACTATAGTTATTCCTTTAATTGTCAGGTTAGTCGCACAATATTTCTAAGTAGTGAAACTCGACTATGGTTATTCAAAATTCCAACCCTGTACCTGACAAAACTCAAAACTGTGCATTTTTATAAACTTTAAAATATTGCCAAAATGACAAAGCGTCCAAATAGGCCTACAGAATTTCCAAGATAGGCCTACGACTTCAATAGACATATAAAGTAAAATGAAATTAATATGAAAAAGGGAAACTTGATATTAGGTAGATATTAATCACTGGTGTTAAAAGTCATATCCACCGCTGTGGCACAGAGGAAGCGGGTTGAACATTCCTGGTCGGGAGAAGTTAACTAGGTAAAGTTTTTTTCGGGGATCCTCTACTATTAGAAGAATGTCGAATAACTTTAGGCCCTTGTGCCCTTTGCCTCACAGGTGAGGGAAAACCCCGGAAAAAAACCTCACCTAGGTAATTTGTCCCGACCAGGAATCGAACCCAGGCCCGCTGCGTGAGAGGAGCAAACGCATCCCCTGAGCCACGCATCCCCTGAGGCACAGCGGTGGACTATTAATGTAGGTATTAAATTTAAAAATAAAAAAAGAATAATAATGAGACTTGTTTATAGTATGGGAGTTTTCTATAAGTCGCTTTTTCACGAAGATGGTGGATTGTTTTCTACACTGACCTGTGCGGGATATTTGATAGCTGTGGTTAAAGTTTCCCATCGTCTCTTGCATGGGGTTAAATACGTGACACGAAGCCCTATACAGCCTGATCGATGCCAGATTTATGCCTTGTGTCTGAAGTGGCTCGCATCGGTCGACTGCGTATTGAATCTACACGATGACATATTGCCTACATGTGTAGTTTAAAGCCTCTGTCCAAACCTTAGCCAAACATGTTTGCAATCCTATCACCAAAAGCAGGGTATTTTGAAATCGATTTGTGATTATACTTGATTAGTAGTAGAGTTTGTAGATAAACTATCGGTTATGATTAGGGCCCGGATTTTTAGGTTTTATAAGCCCTGCATTATTTTTTTAAACACATTAATAGCTATTTATTTATTAAGTACGCACAATAACGCTTTAGCGGACGAATCTAGCATTGCGGCCGAGGCGTAAGCCGACGCTGAAATACTGGTTGAGTTCGCTTAAAGTTTTTTTTGCACTCCTTAACTAATTAGTGGTACTTACGAATTTGTTGCCGTGGATCGTAAGTTGACATTCCCGCATAGCAATCTTGTTGCTATGTGCGGTAAGAGTTTCCGTGCTGTTATGAATTTACTTACGCCACACCTCATAATACAAGCCTTTATGGACAAGGCCCCCAGGACAAATATTCAGCTCGCATAACAACAAACACATTTGAATCACTTTCTGAAATAAACATCTATCTTCAAGAATGTATATACATAATATTTTCAGCTAATATCTCAATTAATATAAATAAATTGATATAAATAATCACCGTGCAAAAAATATCATGCAATACTCGTGCCGTAAGCGCATAACGGATCTCGGAAATTGAAAAGAAATTGAATTGAATTGAATTGAATGAGTTTTTCAAAGTCTTTCCTGTAAACACCACTTGCGGCACTTGTATCGCAATATAGGCCTACTATTGCGTACGTAGTGCATACAATATTTTTTAGTAGAAGTTATGCAATTTTACTACTAATGAACTCAGTTTTTCACTCATTTTCAATTATTCTGCGTAAAGAAACCAAAGATAATGGCGATTGTATCAGTAGTGCATGTTTATAAAATTAGCTTGCTGTGGATTTTTTTTCCCTTTAAAAAAAGTTTAAAGACATCGTTAAGATAGTAATCTTATAATATTAACCGATTGATAACAGTAGCCGAAGGAATTAAATTAAGGTTATTTATTTATATATATCTACTCTTATACAATTCAACGGCCCTAAATAGCGTGCTTGCTCGCCCGCTTCGTGAGACATCGGGTATACTCGGCGATGTTCGTATCTCTCAGTCTAAACTTTCATGACGACTACAAGATTAGGAAAACCGTTTCTTTATTATATAAGGCCCAAGTGAAATGAACTCAATGAACAAATATTCTAATTTTAATTTTACTTACAATTTTCATAGCTCTGAACCACAAACATTTTTAATAATCTACCAGTGTAAATTTCTTAAAAATCCTGGAGTCAATGAATAGTGGCGGGCGAAGCCGAGGGCACCAGCAGTAAAATATTGATAATTTAACTCTTGAAATATCGCTGATAATAATAATCCAAATCAATCACTCCTTCTCTTGAAAAATTATATAATTTCTTAAAATTACACTGAATTTATCAAATAAAATTCACATCTCATTCATCTGTCAACAAACAGTTGAAAAACGCCATTATCCACCGCCGTCTCGAGAATTAGGCCTACGCACGAGAATTAGCCTATACAGTTTAGAAGGCAGTATATCACAGTTATCTTTGGAACTACATAATCGAATCTGAGATCGTTTTCCCAGGTGGCAATTTCTAATCGTGGAATGTACTCTAAAGCCGGAATTTTAGCTGTTTCATTAATTATTAATGGTTTAGTTTAAGAATGATTCGCGTGCAAGTGTTAATAAATATAATGCTTTAATAATTATTATACTATTAATTTCTAATTTTTCAGTTAATTATCGTGGGCGAAGCCGCGGGCACATCCTAGTAATAATACACTACAAAACAGATTTAAAAATATTTATTCATAAAATAATACGTAGGCCTAACTGTGAATCATTGAACAACTCATCGGCTAATACAGCAGAAGACTGCGAGCAACTATTTTTTCAAACAGTAACATAGTTTTTAATTGTTTTTACTTTCCTTTAGGAGTACATTAACCAATACTCCATTCTCAGTTACGAGTCATGAGTATTTCTGGAAGTCTATACTGATCTATGGTGAACACCCCGAGGCAAAACGTCTAACGCCTGCCTATTCAAGTCTTTTCATTTTACACTAGCCAACACTGTTTGTCAACACTGTTATCTTCATAAATCATAAGCCACAGCTTAACTTAGGGGCGAAACATGTTGTATTGCTTAAAAGAGAAAATTAGGTAATGCCACCCCCTCGAACTGGTCATCCTGTGAGCTGGGCAAAGAATAGCTACCTCCAGTACAACACAATACAGTTTAGTTAGAAACGAATCCCTTAAAAACTAAAATTTGAATGACGTACAGAACTTGGAAATAAAGCCACAAAAATGAAAATGTGATAACATAAACAGAATCTTTGGTTACAATAAACAGCATTTTTTAATGTATCAGTATTAATCCGTACGGGACTTCATAAAAGTGATAACTATTGGGCGGATTTCTATGACCTAAAAAATAGGAAATATGCATGCTTTTATTACCTAAAAAACATTAAAATATGACCAATGAAATTTAAAATATGACTTTACCACTTACACATTGTGTATATTTTTTTAAGTTTCATTACAATTCATTTTATTAAAATGTAGTGTTAATTATTTAAAATAGATTTAAACTCTCAAAAAGTATCATTATAATGCAAAATTTTCAAAATATGATATGAAACTTCAAAATTTATTTAATATGCACACAAACATACCAAAAATATTACCTAAAAATGCATATTCATACTAAATATGCTACAATAGTTGAAAATTTCCTAAATATGCAGTTATATGCACAATAAAGCCGTTCCATTTTCACCAGGATCCTTGGAATCGGGTTTAAATTAGGTGGAAACCTGAAATAATGCAAAGGGGAAAAATATGACATGTCATAGAAATCCGCCCTCTAGTGATAACATTACCCGACTGATAATTTTGTCAGCGTTTACATTAAGCGGCGTTCACTTTAGTTTAAAAGCTAAGAATTCGGGTCTAATTATGATTCATTTCAATTCAGTTAAGGGGTGGCAGGTACGGTATTGTTCAAGAGGAGGTATGTAGACATTTTGCTCTGCTCCATCTGCATTCCAACGAAATTTGATTACGAATATACAACTCTGAGGTACAGAATTATTATGAATACACTCCCCATGTGAGCTGCAATATAAATCCAAGTCAACATCATGTGCTAGTGCGTGTTAAACCAGAATAATATCCAGTTTTGTTTTCAAAATAATAAATTCTGTCTCCACTCAGCTCTTTTACGTTAAAAACAACATGCAGACCGTCAAATTCAGACAAACCATGTCACAGACAGACACATTTGAAAACATCAGAGTAGCGGGAATTCTACAGGTTGAGTGAATTAAATATAGGATAGAGTATTTGAGTGTTTGTTATTTACGTAACACTGTTGGTTCACTCAAATTCTCCTAAATAATTCTACACTGTGTGAACTGTGACCGACATATATATAACCCACATTCATCAATGAGAATGTCCAGTATCGGATTCTAAGAAATATTACTCTATACGAAATAATTCAACGATTAATATCCAATTTTTTAAATGATTTTTACACAATGTTGTGGTTTTCCTGAACCAAACACTACATTGTATACAAGGAATTGTTGTATTTGATCTACCTTATTAAC
Organism: Ectobius pallidus; assembly: GCA_964059195.1. Classification (NCBI taxonomy): domain Eukaryota; kingdom Metazoa; phylum Arthropoda; class Insecta; order Blattodea; family Ectobiidae; genus Ectobius; species Ectobius pallidus. The sequence continues at coordinate 158,996,080 of CAXKWD010000005.1, read as the reverse complement.
CATTACAATATTATTGAACACAATTATTTCACGATTTAACGCAGACAAATAGTAAGGGCACAATTTTTACTGTTGTATATTGTACTTACATATGTGACATAACCTTTATAGCATATAATACATATAAGTAGTCTTAAGATATTTACAATTCCTTATAAAATTACAAACAGAGTTTTGAGTCAAAATTTAAATGAATTCGGCATAAATTTCTATACTGCAACAGTACAAGTTAGTATTTATAGGCTTTTACTTAAGCCTTAGGTTGATGTATCTTAGAATTGTCTTGTGCGGTAGAAAACTATCTAATGAGTAGGGGGTGGATTTCTATGACATGTCATATTTTTCCCTTTTGCATTATTTCAGGTTTCCGACTAATTTAAACCCGATTCCAAGCATCCTGTTGAAAATGGAACGGCTTTTATTGTGCATATTTAGGAAATGTTCAACTATTGTACCATATTTAACATGAATATGCATATTTAGGTCTTATTTTTTTCATATTTGTGTGCATAATAAAGAAATTTGAAGTTTCATATCAATTTTACAGATTTTGCATTAAAATGATACTTTTTTGAGAATTTACAGATATTTTAAATAATTAACATTATATCTTGTCCGCCGGGTGGTCTTGTGGTTAGCGTCGCTGACTACAGATCCGTCGGCCCGGGTTCGATTCCCGGTACCTCCTCGGATTTTTCTGAGGTAGGGAGGTCTGGTAGGGATGCACTCAGCCTCGTGATTCAAATTGAGGAGCTACTTGATAGAGAAGTAGCGGCTCCGGTCAAGAAAACCACCAATAACGGCCGTGGGTGTCGGCATGCTGACCACATGCCCCCCAATCCTGCTATCTGCCTACTGGAGATGACGCAGCGGTCGGGTGGTAGGCCAAGTCCCTCCAGGGATGTAGCGCCACGGAGTTTAGTTTAACATTATATTTTAATAAAATGTATTGTAATGAAACTTAAAAAATATACACAATGTGTAAGTGGTAAAGTTATATTTTAAATTTTATTGGTCATATATTAATGTTTTTTAGGTCATAATTGCATGCATATATCCTATTTTTTAGGTCATAGGAATCCGCCCCCTACTACCGAGTAATAAACAATGTGTACAGTCTCTTGTTATTTATAGCCTCGTTTTTAAGGCCCTTATCCCTTTTTACTCCACCATGCCCAAAAGTTGTTTTTCCCTCCACTTTTGTATTTTACTTAAAATTTTTAATAATCTTATAAAGCGTATTTCAGCGTTTATAACCTTGAGTTTCATTGCTTTTTTATTTTGTAATTATCTTGGTTCCGTTCCAACACCTTTAGTGAACGTGAATAGTGAACGTTTTATCAGCTTGCAGTGAATATGGGAATAGTAAACCTGTCTGCTTTCAGCAAACGCGAGTCAGAAGGCACACATGCAACATTGAAAAATAATTGTTTTTAGGCAAAATTCCATTTTCCGTTTTAATTCCGCTGGAATTAGTCAGTAGGCTGCTATTCGTGAATGAGAATTCGATATGTAACGAATTTAGTGGCACCTTTTTGTCTCCTATTTTATGTATTTTTATAACCTTTTCCCTCCCCTTTTCCATATGGAAATTGCACCTAGAAATCCTAACCCAGGGTACGTGTAAGCAGAATGGGTTGTGTAAAATTTTAGTGACATGTAATAGCCCTCAAGATTATCTCTCTAAGCTCTTCATATTCATTATGAAAACCGGACAATAGCCAGGCAGTGTTTTCCGCATGGGAAATCCGAGGAGAGGGTTTGAAAAGCTTCAGAGGGTGAATGCTTCCGGGAGACTTGAGTCAGTTTGTAGCCTTTTGAGTTTGGTGTGAAGTAATGGCCAGCAGGTTTTCTCTCCAATGACTGCACTTCTTGAGGAACAGCGTTTTCTGCTGTTTTCTTTTACTGTTTCCTGATGGAGTGGAATTGTCCGTTACGCACAATAACAAGTCTATACTAACAAGGAGACATCCTGAAACTGGGGTCACCGATTTTCACGAAACTTTGGTGAACAGTAGGACATCCTATCCGCAATGTGTCCCAAAAGCAATAAAGTGCATATGTCAAATAAAAGAAGAATGATGATAATAATTATTATTAAAATGTTCTCCATGTCATTTTCTTTATTTGAATCTATCTGATATAATATATTTTCCTCCAAAACTATAATATTATTATTTGTTTTTCATATTATGTTCCCTTGTGTAATTGTCATATTGTTTGTGTATCTGTTTTTTTCTTTTCTGTGTGTTTTTTATAGTTATATTATTAGTTTATTTATTTTGAATATCACTTTAAATATTTAATATTAGAATCTGGTGTATTAATATAAGCGAGAACATTGTAATTGGGCATTAGCCTGTAATATTCTTAGTACAATAAATAAATAAATACTTAATAGTGCAATTATAATTATAAAGTTTAGTTTTATAAGGATCTAAGTGCCAAAATCATTATTTTTTAGCTGATAATTTTAAATGGATCTATGTAACCAGACCAATGCATTTCAGAAGGTTCCAAGGTCCAGGGAAAGCCATGTTAGTAGCAATAAATTCCAGGATATAGCGCTGGGTCTATCTCTGTGGGTCTATGTCTTGTTTTCTATACAATCATGATTTTGGCACTTAGACCCTTATAAAACTAAACGCTTCAATTGCATTCTCTAAGACGCGAGTATGTTTATGCAAAGAGCAAGCTAATTTAATAATTTTCATACATCAACATAGTCATATGGTACGGTCAGGGGCGGATCCAGAGAGACATTTTTTTTTGGGGGGGGACCAAAGTAGAGAGGGAAGTTTTTACTCATAAAAATTAATTATTCCCAGTACACAATTGAAATCAAAATGAACATTTCAGCATTTTATTACAAAGGTATTTCAAAATAATGAATGTCGTTGCTTTAATTTAAGTATTTGGGTTATGTTGTCTTTACAAAATTGATTAGAATATTAAATTTTGAATAATTTGTGCTTATTGTTACAATTTTTGGGGGGGGGGGGAATTTCCCCCATTTCCGTGGATCCGCCCCTGGGTACAGTATGGAATCCATACGCAATGAATTTTATCTATATCGGCATATCTTAGACCGAGCGAGCGAAGTGGTCGAGATGCTAGCGTCTTGGATTCGCAATCTGGAGATCCCGGACTCAAACCCCGTGGCCGGCCAATTTGTCTTGGGTTTTTTCTTGCTCTCTCCAGTCATAAATGCAAATGCCGAATTGGATATTTACTAACCAAGACTCATCCTCGCTATTTCATCCTGTATCAGATTGAATATCACTTAAAATTGACAGAAGCCATAACACATCAACAATAGAAAACATCAGCAGTTACATGGCCCACTGGTATACCCACAGTGACTCGTTAAGTAATATCGATGTTCAAACGAGTATAAAGAAATATATTTCTAATCCTGAGGTAAGACTAAACAACTAAAAAAATCTGATGTTAAACTCACATAACTTCCTCTGCCCAAATAAAAAGCTAGCATCTTAGTATACATAGCCTAATAAGTATCCAGCCCGAAATAAAAAAAAAATCCTTTAACAGTAAAGTTTCCAATATTCACATATGTACAGAAACGCAAAAGACAGTTTTACGCTAATTATGCTATAAATACCTTATAGCCTCTTCTTTGAATTTGAGACTAAAAACAAAGGCTATGAGCAAACTAAAAAAAAAACACACAAGTGACTGCAAACGTTTATTGAACTTTCCGCCGTTAAGAATAATTTCCAATATATATGTATACAGGGTGTTTCAAAAATACTTTTACATACTTCGGGCATGGGTCCTTAAACCAAAAGAAGGGAAAAGGTTCTTATGAACAAAGGTCCCATATTCCTTTCTTTTCTCGTTAGGACCAGTTCCATGGCCTGCACGTTCTCCCGACCTCAATCCTTTGGATTTTTATCTCTGGGGGCACCTTATACTATTGGTTTATGGAGCAGACATCCCGGATGAAGAAACTTTTCATCGACGTGTCATCCCGGAGTATATGCAAGGGTGCGACAGTCCATGATTCGACGAGTGCATGCATGTCTAGAAGCAAGAAGAGGACATTTCGAGCATTTGTTATGAGTTTTGTGTGTTGACGTGTTATGAGTGTACCAATGTATTGAACAGTTCCTAACGAGAAAACAAAGGATTATGGGACCTATGTTCATATTAACTTTTTTCCTTCATTTGGTGTAAGGAACCCTCGAAGTTCGTAAAAGTATATATATATTCCTTTCTAATTCTGAGGTAAGACTAAACAACTAGAAAATGTTAACATTTTAATGAATGCAAGTTAAATTTTCTCTTTCGTGGTTCCAAACCAAATGTTTCCAAACCATCCCACTGAAGAAGTACTCTTGCTAACACGGAAATGGTAAATACAAACTTTACTCACATTGTCTTGGGTACACTTGAGGTATGAAGTTTCCCACTTTAGGGATACATTGTGTCTGTGGTCCCCTACCAATCTGCAAAGTTTAATAGAAATCGGAGACCGATATGGCTGAACGTCTCCTTGCAAGTCGGGGGGTGGGGAACAGATATCAAACGCCTGCTTGTGTTTATATTGATCTCATCATTCAGGCTGCAAGATCTACAGTTAGAGCGAGGGCCTTTCAAATAAATTCTCCGTTTGGTCTTTCAAAATTGGCAGCACAAAAAGGATTTCCTTTTATGGTACGTTTGAAGCACTCTAAGTCCTCTGACGTTCTCTCTTCCTGTTCACAGAGAAGTTCTTTAAAAGCAACCTCTTTTACTTAAGCTTTTATAAAGTGAACTTAATTTTTTAACTGTCTAATCTTGCAATGAATTCAATTCGTGTTTGTGTTTTCTTTCTAATACCAGGGTGGATCAAAAAGTAACGCACATTTTTCTTTTTTTTTTTTTTACAAAAAGTTTAATAGGTAAATTACAAACAAATACACACATGAAGTGACAGCTTTTGTCTATTTTTCTATATAGTCGCCAAGTTTCTCAACACAATTCTCCCACCGTGGTACCAGTTTCAAAATACCCTGTTCATAGAAGTCCGTTCGGTTGGAGTATAGCCATCTGCAGTCCGCAGATGGCTATACTCCAACCGAACGGACTTCTACATCTGACGCAAAGCGTTTACCGGCCAGGAATTTCTTCAGCGAGGTATAGTGCGATTTTTATGAGCTAAAAGGCATAACCCGAGTGAAATTCATAGGAGCATGCGTGGCGTGTATGGGGAAAACTGTATGGAGCGATGTCTCCAGGTGGTGTTCATTCTTCGAAGATGACCATGATAACCTTTCATTTGTTTGGTCCCATGAAGAAATTCCTGGCCGGTAAACGCTTTGCGTCAGATGCAGAAGTGAAAACAGCAGTCCGCAGATGGCTATAGTCCAACCGAACGGACTTCTATGAACAGGGTATTTTGAAACTGTCATCACGATGGGAGAAATGTGTTGAGAAACTTGGCGACTATATAGAAAAATAGACAAAATATGTCCCTTCATGTGTGCATTTGTTTGTAACTGTACCTAGTAAACTTCTTGTAAAAAAATATATATTGTGCTTACTTTCCGATCCACCCTCGTACATAGAAGCTTATCAACAAATATCACGTTTACATTTAATACAGAATGTTTCAAAGACCAGTCCGATGATACAGAAGGTAACAACGGGCAGGATCAAACTTTAAATGGCAAAACTCTGGCATATGAATCATTTTTATTTTCATTACCCGTGCCATAAGTAGACTAGATAGGAACTACTAGAGAGGTATTGTTTTCGATCCTGGAATTCGATGACCAGCCGTTGTTGAGATCCTAGGTTCATTTTTCGGAAATGTCGCTGAGTTATTACCAGGGCCCGGATTTTGATGACATGTCATCTTTTAACTGGTACATCATAGACGTTGCTCTCTAGTACAGATTTTCGGTTCATCACTCCTAGATCATAAAAATTGTAATTTTTTTAAAGTATTTTTTTTTTTTAGAATTCAATGCAATGCTTGGTAATTTTTTGGCCATTTAACGGTCTCTTTTCCACATTTCATATTTTTAAAAATTTAAAATATATGATCATTATTTTGTAATTTTGTGTTGTTTCTCGCTTTATATAGAGTTTTTGTGCGTTTACTTGCATAGAATATTATCTGAACTCTAAATAAGCATAAATAAATAAATCTTGTTATAATTTTCATTTGGATACAGAAAGACAGTGTCTGCTGTTTGCATTTAACCGTATAAACCAATTAAGTAATTCTGGGTTCAAGTCCCATTGTCGGAGAAATTTTTTCCCATAATATTCTAATAAAGTGTCCAACAGAGACAATAATTTGTGGTTCATAAATGCATATTATCTAAGTAATTACACGCCTATAATTATGTCACCAACATGAATCTAGAATAGACTCAAATCTCTATACTGTAGAGTTCAAAATTTCATATCGAAACATCCCTATCTTGGGCATCTCTTCCTTTTCGTTATGGTCAAATGAAAGGCATAGTCACAGGCCTACATAGAAAGTTTGCCCTTAAAATGTAACTGTTGCAGAATTTTAGGTTAAACTCCCATATATCATATGTTCTCTCCCTTTAAACATTATGTACTTAGTGTATGATATCCCAGCTCTATTGTAGAGCATTCCATAGAGTAAGAACAACTGGGATCGCAATTCCGAAACCGCAATGGACTCCCTCAGTAGATAACCAGATATGCGGTCTTTGGCATATTCAGCATAGTTTCCTCAAGTTATATTCTCCTGATATGCTATTGGCTGAATGCAGGAGCCCGGACAGAAGAGTAAGTTCGGGAGAAGGTAGGGTTAAAACTTCGTGTATGTTCAGCCATAAAACTCTTACATAAGTTCGTGAACGTGGAGAAAGGGGGGGCATACTGAAAAGTTGTGAGAGGATCTGCCTCTCTCTCTCTAGTTTTCTTAAGGATATAATACTTAGAATGTAATGTGCTCGTTAAACAAACTCGTCCAATTCCATGGCCTCCCTTAATGTTTCCACTGCCACTGGATCCCTATGACACTTCAAATTGTCGAACTCTGTACTAGAAGTTAATTGAAGTTACGTTTCAAGTTAATTGTCATGGTTGATCTCATGTTAGACTCATGTAAAAAGAAACAAACGAAAGTAGGCGAGGCAACCAAATAGTAATTTTAATGCTACTTTCCAGTAAACATAACCCTTAAACTCTATCCTTTGTGAAAATTATACAAACCAGGGGTGTCCAACTGGCTGTCCGCGAGGGATTTTCCTTCAGTCTATGAAGACAGATTCAAAAGCATTTAAATTTAACAGCATATAATTTGTATTATTGCCAATAAGGACTGAGTTTTAGTTTCAAAAGTAATTTAATTTAATACCCTATAATTTGTATTAAAATACCGTGAGAAATTTAATATTCCAATGCGTAGTAAATTTTTGAATTTTGAATTTTTTATAGAACTGACTCTATGTAATAGTCATATGCAAATATGTTTAACTAAAAGAGTATTTTCGATCTGAAGTAATCGAAGTTGGTTGCCCTGGTGACATAATTGTATACCATTCAGTGCCTATGGTAGATGACGCAGCGGTCAGATGGTAGGCCTAGTCCCTTCAGGGATGCAGCGACATGAAGTTTAGTTTTGTATATAATCAACAGAATATGATTCATACATCTATCCTTTCAAAAATAAACGCTACACATTTGATAATGTTAATGGAACAAAAGAGTTGAATGCAAAAACTGATCTACCATGAAACAAACTAATAGCCTAGAACATTATGCAACGCTTGCTCGTTTCATAATTTTCATACGAGTATCTTTTTATTCATTCAAACAAAAGGAGACGGTTGCTCTTCGCAATCAGCTTTCCTCGTAGTTCTTGCCTTCTGCGACAGATGGCAGCTTTTGGCGTTCGGTCAAATCGAAGCTTTCCTTTGTCGTTTTCTTGAAACCAACGGATTTTTATAACACGAAATGAATTCAATTTAGTATAATATTAACATTAGCACGAGCATCATTTATTTTATTTTTAGATACAGGTTGTTTTATTAGTTTCAGATCCTACTTTCAAGGTTTCAAAATCGTTCCGTGTTCGATAACTATCTATTCCACAGAAATGTAGTAATGAAAATCTGTATCGAAATGGATATCGTTATGATACCGTTACGCCACATGTAACATTCCTTTCAAGTCTATACTCCTGATTGTACTTTGGCGCTAAAATTATTATTAAATACTAGCAGGTACCCGCGGCTTCGCCCACGTTAATTAATTCGAAGATTAAAAATCAAGAAGAAATAATTACAACATTATATTCATTAACACTTACAGGCGAATCGTTCATAAAATAAACTATTAAAAATAATTATGATGGAACAGTTAAAAATCCGGTTTTGAAGTGAATTCCACGATTAGAAAACGCCGCTTGGGAAAAACAACCTCATATTCGAGTTCCCTGGCCCAGAAACCCCCTGCATAGTGAGTTTAGTCCAAATCGATCAATGTTTGCCCATTTAGGCCTATATTCATTATCCCTCTTCCGTCTATGTTGAAAATTTCAGATGTCTGCGTACCTTGACATTATAAACAAATGTATCGACCAGGATGGGCTTACAAAATGAAGCGATCGCGATGCTTTTATTTCCAAGGTATGACACAAATAGGCAAAGCCACCTGCAATTGATTTGACAATTGAAATGAATTACTGAAAACTGATGCTTCGAAAACGCAAAAAAAAAAAAAAAAAAAAAAGTAAGTTTTCTGCCCGTTTTTCACTCATAACTCGCGAAAGAAAGCGAAAATTAAATATCCGGCGTCGAGGTGCATTTTCCCACTCTTCAGTCCATCTGCGTTTAAAATTTCAGATTTCTGCGTGCAGTATATTTCGCTGGGCTTCGCGTACAGACAGACAAACAGACAAACACTTCCTCTTATTACATAGACTGCTCGTTAAACTCCTTAGTGAAAAGCCAGAGGAAAGGGCAAAGACGTCAAGGTACCTTCTCTTACAGAATACAATCTTGAACACAGTTTATGCCACGGGATTATTACAGACCAGAATGAGAAAGAGATTGATGAATGATATGCAGCGAAAGTCGGCTCAAACTCAATGAAGCAACTCGCAGATGAAAAGAGGAAAAATGTCTGACGTTCAAGCAGAATTAGATTTCTTCTGCTGCAGTAATATGATGAGTAGGCAGTTTAATTTTTCATCTTCTTCCCGTATTGCACTGAAGCACGACCCATGAGATATTAGTTGATGTCATGATACGAGAGAATTTCTTATACGAAAATGGTGTTGGTTTAACGGAGCTCTGTATCATAAACCACGCACAAAATGCAAAAAAAGATCTCCCATATTCTAACTTCAGAACCTTAGAGCTATAGAAAAATCTGAAATGCTGCTCTCATATAACTTTCTCATCCTTAAGTATGGGCAATATAACATTCTCACTTTAAATTATGATACAGAATAAGAGGTCTTATTGCATGGACAACAGGTCTAATTAAAAATAAATCCAAAAAGATCGGAAAAAGTGTGGAAACTATAGAGGAATAAGTTTAATGAATGGGAGTTACAAAATTTACACGAAAATAATAAACATCAGAATGAAAAATATCACAGAATGTATTATCGGGGAAGAGCAGAGCGGATTTCGTAAAGGCCGATTCTGTGTAGATAATATACTTTATTCTTAATTGAACAGCGAAGAGAGAAAAATTTAGAACCCCATATTGCATTCATCGATTTAGAAAAGGTCCTTGATAGAATAAATAGAACAAAGCTATGGCAAATATTAGAAAATAAGGGCTACTCACCGCACATCACTAAGGCTATTAAAAGCCTATAGTCTATACAAATACAAAAATAATAATTGATACAGGAAATAGGTTAACTAGGGAAATTTTTACTAATATTGGACTTCTCACATCCATATAATACAACCGGCAAGATAATAGTTATATAAATCTTTATTTTTATATTTCTGGACAGAAGACGAGAAGATAAGAGATTCTGAACTGCATGAAAACAAGCATTTCCTTATTTTCGTCGAGACTTAACTTCTGCCTTGATATTATTTGAGTCTGTAATTATTGCTCCCAGATATTTGAATTTCTCCACTTGTTCGAACGATTTACCGGATATTCTAATATTTTGTAGAGTATTATTTTGACGTCCACCGCTGTGGCTCAGGGGATGCGTCCAATCCTCTCACGCAGCGGGCCCGGGTTCGATTCCTGGTCGGGACAAGTTACCTAGGTGAGGTTTTTCCGGGGTTTTCCCTCACCTATGAGACAAATGTCAGGTAACTTTACGCCCTTGTGGTCCCCGGATATCATCTGGCCGTCATTATCATCTTCATCCTCACCCTCGCCTTGTTCTGAGTGAGTGTGTGTGTGAATGGTGTGTATCGTCCTATGTGTTCGTGTTGTCTCGGAGGTGGCCCCGGCATTGGGCTGATCACTCATCCGGGGAGGCCCTCCATGTCCTTGTCTGGTCAAAAAAGTATGTATGTGATCCAAAGGTAATCCCTCTCCCGACAGGTCGCGGCCCTGTAAGGCCCGGGCGGCTTGGGTCGCTTAAATCCTAAAAGGGAGAAGTAAAACTACGAAAAAGAAAGAAAGAAAGATTATTTTGACGTTCCATGACCATATACTTAGTTTTTTCTGTGTTAATTTCCAACCCAACATTTCTGCATGCATCGAAAAGTCTATTCTGGTTCATAGGATAATAATTTTGGCGACACCCAGTAAAGTTCCAGTGAATGTGATATAGGGACTCGGGTGTGTATCTGAAAGTGAAATTTAGTGTAGCGTAAAGACATGCTGAGTAAATATAGCGAGGAAGTTGTGAACTAGAAACTGTAGCATTTTTTTTCCTGAACTGGTAACCAGAGCGACAGTATTTGCACATCTACTTAGCATTTCTACCTGCTCACAACACTAATTCAATTGCGCATGTTGCAACCTACACGGCTCTCTGCAAATCTTAATCCGCAGTGTAGTAAATTTCACAACAGGGATTTACAAAACTCCATTAATGCAGGAAGAAGCCTATGTGTTTATATAGAGTGGAAACAAAAAACTGATGGAAAAAAAATTGTCCCAAGTTGAAAGTTGAAAATTTTCATTTTGATTATTGCGTCGCTCGGGTTTTGTATTTTGTAATTCGAAATGAACTTATGAAAGAATTTCGATTTTCAAATTATACGTCCTTATATAGGTATTAAAATTTTGAAATGAAGAAGAACGACTTGTCACACTTAAACTATTACCTCAGAAAACGCTTCATATAGCTTTTTATGGCTCATAAAGGATGTAGAATTTTGAATTCCATCGCTTCTACACACCATGCCTGGTAGGGGTTCAACTAAGAAGAAACAGAAATTCCGGTAATATAAAATTATAATTTCTTTGCGGAATATTTTATTTCTTACTCTCATGTTACCATACAACCGTTTCGGGGATGAAATTAAAAAGTAATTCAATATCACTTTTATACTTCCCTCCCCAAAAACCTGCGATATAATACCTTAATATACATATTACCTCGAACGGTATTCTCTATGTCCAGGGTAGAGAAAGTTATGTGACTGCATCACATTGTGCATTGTGGATTTCATCTTCAATATTTATTTACAGCAAGGAATTATATCGATAGCTTCTCTAATTTGTCAAAGTCCCGTATCATTTATTTCCAAACCTACTCGAGACCACTGTCAACAATATGGGTACACTGTGGTAACTCGAATCGATTCATGGATGGTTGATTCATAGTATTCCGTGATCTCACAACTGTTAGTTTTGTTTTTATACAACAAAGCACGAAAGTAATTTTTATTTATACAATCCGTTACATTTTATTCATGGAATAGTCTTAATAAATCCAACTCGAGTTGATGAGTTGCATCAGATAAATTCGCTTCTGCTGCGCAGTCGCGAATCTATCGATAAACTCGTCAACTCTCGTGGGATTACCTATGACAAATCCCTCAGTAAATTTGTAAGAATCTCACATAAAAAATTCAAGTCCATATTTTAATATCGTCGAAGGAGATAAATTTCAATTTTGATTAAAATATCAATTATTTAGTTATCCAAAGAACAATTTAGAGATATTACAATTATATTTTAAATTTCAAAATCAGTTTCCATTTTAAATAGAAAGTGCAAAATATCAAAAATTTTAGGATAGTTTAGAAAATCATCTACTCTTATACAATTCAACGGCCCTAAATAGCGTGCTCACTCGCTCGCCCGCTTCGTGAAACATCGGGTATACTCGGCAATGTTCGTCTCTCGCAGTCTAAACTTTCACGAAGAGTACAGAATTAGGAAAACCGTTTCTTTATTATAGGCCTATATAGCCTAAGTGAAATGAACACAATGAACAAATATTCTAATTTTATTTTTACTTACAATTTTCATAGCTCTGAACCACAAACATTTTTAATAAACTACCAGTGTAAATTTCTTAAAAATCTTGGAGTCGATTAATAATGGCGAGCGAAGCCGCGGGCACCAGCTATAATATATTGATAGTTTAACCCTGGAAGTATCGCGGACAATAAAATCCAAACAAACCACTCCTTCCCTTGAAAAATTATATAATTTCGTAAAATAACACTGAATTTATCATATCAAATTCACATCATATTCATCTGTCAACAAACAGTTGAGAAACGATACGTATTATCAGTGTTCACAGGTAGCTTTGGAACTGCATAAAACTTACGATATAATTAATTTCTTAAATCTACGTACTGATAGGAACGAATTATATTCTAAAGGAAAAAGTGTGATATATCCAGATAAGGAAGCACCTGTAAGTTTCGTATTTAAGCATTATTTTAATCATGGCAAAGCCACGGGCTATTTTCTAGTTTTCATCAATTTGGTCATCCCATTCAAGGCACAGGGTTTCTTGCGACTCCGATACCACGTACTTGCGTAGAGCATCTCTTCACGACATTGTCATAAGCCTGGTACGATCATCAGGAGCTCCATCCAGCCTTTCTTTTCAGGAACTTGAGAAGACAAGCCCTGTGCTGCGTACAAACCGCCCTTGTGGAGATCAATATCTCGGGAAATGTCTCCTCCATCCTCTGCCCATATCTAATCTCAATATCTATACCTGTATCCAGCCTCTTGAAAGTGACGCAAATGCTATTGTAAATAGCGTGCAAGATGCCTTCTTTTTCCCACATCCTACCTTTTCTTAACTCTTCCTTTGTCAAGCCATCGCATTGTGTGCTGAGAGCAGTGTTTTTACTGGATGTAGCCTACTCTTACAGAATGCAGTGCAGATTGAAAATACTTTCCCCCACAAAAGATATCAAAATCTGCTTCTCATAACAAAAGAGATGCAGTTATTATTAAATATATAAAAATGAATGTATGTCTGTTTGTCCTTTATGCATTACTAAATCATTCAACCGATCGCCATGAAACTTTGGGAAGTTGTTGAGTACATTCCCGGGAAGGTTTCTGGCAAATTACATTTTTAATTTTAGCTTTCGTTCGCGAGTTATGAGTGAAAACGGGAATGAGACGTGCATTTCTTGCGCTTTCGAAGCATCACTTTTCAGTAATACATTTCAGTTGTCAAATCAATTGCAGAAGGCTTTGTCTATTTTTGTCATACCTTGGAAATAATATCATCGCGATCGCTATGGAAGGCAATGGATATCTCATGTTATTTTAAACACTAGAGAAGTTGATAAGGTAATGTTAAACATTTATTTAACATGGAATATGCTTCTTATGAAAGATAGTTTTCAGAAAATTCCGGGGAAGTTGCTGAGTTCGGGGTCCTGGCTACAACATTTTTATATGTAATCGTAATTAAAATCTCTTATGTATGGTCGTCAAATCTGCCTGAAATGTAACGGAATTATAAGTCTGGACAAATGAATATAGAAACCACGGCCTCAGTAGGCTTATTCCATTCTCCATCTAAGTTATATAAATAAAAACTAATGTAAGTTATGTCTGTCTGTCAAATACATTTACGCACATTTTTTTCATCGTGAGTTTAATCGATTTCAATTCTCATAATCTTTCGAATACCGAATTTTTCCATTTATTTTCTAATCGTGAAATTCACTTCAAAGCCGGATTTATAGCTGTTTCGTTAATTAGGCCTATCAATCGTTTAGTTTACACCAATGAATGTTTCGCGTGCAAAGAGTTAATAAATATAATATTTTAATTATTTTGCTCTTAATTGTTAATCTTTCAATTAATTATCGTGGGCGAAGCCGTGGGGTTCTGCTATAAGCTATAATAAGCTATAGCCTATCTAGCGTTTTCTGAGGGAATAGTTTTGTATGTGATAAGTCGTTCTTCCCCATTTCAAATTCTAATTGCCTATATAGGTAAAAGACCTAGAGTTTGAAAATAGAAAGTCCTTCATAAGTTATTTTCGCATTTACAAAATACAAAACCCGAGCGACGCCGGGCCTTATAAGCTAGTATGTAATAAATAATTAATCAAATTTATTTCAATTTAATTACTTAAATACCATTTTAGATTGGGACAGTACTGTTAAAAGGCATTCATGACATACAGGGTGTTAATGAATAATACAGCAAAATTTACCTGAGTAGGCCTATAGAGGGGACATGACCGCCGGGGTGGTCTTGTGGTTAGCGTCGCTGACTAGAGATCCGTCGGCCCGGGTTAGATCCCCGCAGTCGCGAATCTATCGATAAACTCGTCAACTCTCGTGGAATTACCTATGATAATCACAAAAGTAATATAGGCTTATTGCTCTTCATCCACATATCGTTCTCATGCCTCAAATACAATTCACTTAATAAAATTCCAGGATAAATTACCTCACGACTGTTTCAGCTTGTTTCATTTCATTATACAGCTTTTCAATTGGAAAGGAAATACTGTTCATCTGAGCTGTTTATTAAAAATTCTTCTGTGCAAATATTCAAGCACAGCACAAGAAAAAGCTGTATTTAGAATTCTAATACATAGGCTATTTATTGGAATATCCTGTGATCGATTACGCATGAAATTTACACACAGTGGCATGCCTATAGCCTATATCTTGGTTCTTAAGTACCAGTAAGCCTATGGAATACACATTAGTAGAGATGTAAGCTTATTACTTGCATTACGCAGGGCAGAAGCTCACTGAGACACCTCTCTCCATCTGCTTCATCCCAAATTCCTTTTGAGAAGACTTGGGGTAGAGATGGGAAATTTAATTCATTCTGAAAAAACTGATTCAACCGAATGGATTCATCTAATTGATTCGTACATTTGGTTCTTTCATTTGATTTCTTCGATTCATTCGATTCTTTTCGTTTGGAATGTTACTAATTCCTGCCTTAA
Organism: Ectobius pallidus; assembly: GCA_964059195.1. Classification (NCBI taxonomy): domain Eukaryota; kingdom Metazoa; phylum Arthropoda; class Insecta; order Blattodea; family Ectobiidae; genus Ectobius; species Ectobius pallidus. The sequence continues at coordinate 158,980,755 of CAXKWD010000005.1, read as the reverse complement.
TTCCTGCGCATAAGGATGAGTATGTATGCGGCTGGTTTTTGGTTTGGTATATGGTATGCTGGATATCCAACCAACATCTGACAAAAGTGATTTGACATCCTGAAATTCACCATGATTTTATAGATGTGTTGCCATTAATTGACGGTTGGCGTGTTCTTGTGGTTAGCGTCGCTGACTACAGATCCGTCGGCCCGGGTTCGATCCCCGGTACCTCCTCAGATTTTTCTGAGATAGCGAGGTCTGAAACGGGGTGCACTCAGTCTCGTGATTCAAATTGAGGAGCGACTTGATAGAGAAGTATCGGCTCCGGTCATGGAAACCACCAATAACGGCCGTGCTGACCACATGCCTATTGTCCCTTCAGGGATGTAGCGCCACGGAGTTGTATATGGTTATTTAACGACGGGGATTTACTGCAACTTAGGCCTGTGACCGTCGCAGATGTGCCGGAATTTTATCCCGCAGGAGTTCTTTTACATGCCAGTAAATCTACTGACATTTATGCACACATAAATGCCACCGACCTGGGAAGGGATCAAACCCGCAACCTTGGGCACAGAAAGCCAGCACGACACTAACTGCGCCTCCCAGGCCGACTGTATGCGACTGGTGTATCTCATCCTATGTTTTCGTACTGACTCAGAGGTGGCCCCAGCATTGAACTGATCACTCACCCGGAGAGGCCCTGCTTGTTCTTATATGGTCAGAAAGTGTGTAATCCCTCTGGTGGAATATGTCCCGGTCCTTTAAAGGCCGGGAGGCGTGGGCTTTAGAGAGAATGAATATGAAGATAAAGATAATGTACTTATATCAGTTTATAGCAGTACTGTAATTGAGAATCTCTTTAATGTTGCAGATCATTTTAATTCTTTCGCTGCAAGGACTAAACCTAGATCTACTATTTAAGGTAATAATTGCTATTTCTACTTGTAAAAATTACGTTAGATTGCAATCTGAGATGACGATGATAAAATCTCCAGCTGTTACAGAAGTTAAGTTTCGACTAAAATCAGGAAACGCTTGTTTTTATGCCTCCATGGCTGAGTGGTTAGATCGCTCGCCTTCCACCGCTGGGACCCGGGATGGAATCTCGGTGGGTCCATGTGGAATTTGAGGTGGACGAAATAGGGCAGGTTTTCTCGGGCTGCTCCTGTTTCCATGCCATATATCATTCCACGAGAGCTCTATTCGTCATACTATGACCATTTGTTTCAATAAAGGATTTGTTATAAACTTTTATCTTCTAATCTTCTGCCAGTTGTATTATATGGATGTGAGACATGGTCTACATGAGCTACTCTTCGGGAAGAACATAATCTAAGAGTGTTCGAAAACAGGGTAATTAGGAAAATATTTGAGTCTAAGAGAGATGAAAATGGGGACTGGAGAAAACTGCATAACCACGAGCTTCATGACCTGTACTCGTCACCGAATATAGTATGGGTAATTAAATCACTGAGGATGAAATGGGCTGGACATGTTGCGCGCATGGGGAGGAAAGACATATCTCAAAACTATTGACCGGGAGACCCGAAGGGAAAAGACCACGTGGAAGACCTAGACGTAGGTGGGAGGACAATATTAGGATATATTTAAGGGGAGCGATGATTGGAAAGATTTGCATAGAATTGGATTGAATGGCGGGCTCAGGTAAGCGCGGCAATAAACCTCCGGGTTCCACAAAATAGCTAATATTCCGTTACTTGCTTAGGAATTGTCTATTGCCATTAAGTAAGTAAGGTGAATCTGCTTAAATGAGAGAGGCTGATTACAGCTTGATACAGAAATCAATCGCGAAGATGAGAGGAATCTGACGGACAGCTTCGTGTCAGCCTCTTCAAACAAGATTACATTATCGATGACAACCCGTCCCTGCTGAAATTAACGTCCCTGGAGGCAGGGCGCACTTAATGAGTCGCGCCAACTAATCTCTGCGATGAGGTAGGTGCAAATTGCATTTTACACTGGTTTCTTATATCCCGCAGCTTCACTGCTTGTCTTCGCGGCTTAAGGGGGACATACAGGTTTCAGTACTCAGAAAAAGGTGAAATTATTCATTATTTTTCTCAGCAATTATATTTTCTGGAATCTGAAATGTTATTTATTGACGACTAGCAGGTGCCCACAGCTTCGCCCACGGTAATTAAATCAAAAATTATAAATTAAGAGCAAAATAATTAAAACATTATATATATATAAGGATTTATTAAACACACTGTGTACAAAAATGGTACAGAGCTAGTCATTTGCATAATGCGATAGAGGCATTGTTCTTCTCTTACAGTCTATGATATGGTAAGTTCTGTACGGTAGACCGCAGAGCGTGCACTGGCACCTGTCGGTGATGTCATGGCGTCCCACTTGGCGTCCCACTTAAAACATTATATCTTTCTTGTAAATAGTATTTGTAGTTATTTTTTAAATTTGACATTTGTATTTGTTCTGTTTAACTTTACGTGTATATAAGTTTACCAAAAGATCCTTTCATCCCCAGTTTCTTCAATAGTGTGCCGTAATTAGGACTAAGTATAAAAAACAGGAAAGAAAAAGGTAGGAAGTAAAGAAGATATTAATAAAAAAAAGAATGGCATGAATGTATTATGAGCAATCCCATTGACCAATTTAATATTCAAATGTCATTTAAAAATTGTAAAAAAAAACTGTAACGTATTTTAAAAAAAAAGACTAATAATCATAACTAAACGGCTAAAAATCCGCTTTTGGAGTGCATTCACGATTACAAAGCGCCGCTTGGGGGGGGGGACATCAGATTCTACTACCCTGCATTGTTTTAGGGAGGAATGTATGAAAGTGATATTGAATTTATGTTTGCTTTGAGCCCCGAAACGGTCGTATGGTAACATGAGAGTGAGAAATAAAATATTCCGTAAAGACAGTACAATTTTATGTTACCGAAATGTCTGCTTATTCTTATTTCAGCCCCTACCAGGCTTGGTGTGTAGAAGCAATGGGGGTGGAAAATTCCACATCCTCTATGAGCCATAAAAGCTATATCAAGCGTTTACTGACTAGGGAATAGTTTGAGTGTGATAAGTCGTTCTTCCACATTTCAAATTCTACATAAGGACCTAGAGTTTGAAAATCGAAAGTGCTGCGTAAGTTAATTTCGAATTACAAAATATAAAATCTGGGCGACGCCGGGAATTTTGTACTAGTTTAATATATTATTATTTATAGGTAAAAAACCGTAAAGGGATCCCTGTATGGGCCATGGAGGCCCGTAGGGTTTCCAGGAGGTTAAGGCTCCCAGATTGTGACATACGTCACATGAAGGTGGCAAGGTTGTCAGCTCTACGCAACGGCCGTTATTTCATCCCCAGGATTACTCCTGGTACTCATTTATGTTAAAGGCTGAGTCGACCCCAGGGTCATACGCCACCATAAGGATTAGGTTATTTTAAAAATCTCAACGATCTCATCGAGTATTGAACCCACGACACCACTACACCACGGCATAGCCCCATTATTTACAGGGATAAAGTTAACTTATTTATGAATTTATATTAGTTTAATCGGAGGTGTGTTTGTTATTATTATTATTGATCAATGAGGCTTACACTGCTGACTTGACATACTCACAAGTCAGATCTCTTATTATGTATTATTATGTAATTCCTGTTTCTATATATCATCTGTTATGCATTGAACTCTCTAAATCCTACTTATAAAATCTGTCTGATTGTTGTTATAGTTGTTATATCATCATCATCATCATCACTATCATTCCTATATCATCAATCATCCTATATAATCCTTAAGTTGCCTGCTATTTAAAATTTGTAAAAACTGTCTGTAGCATCTTTAAATAAATGAAATGAAATGAAATGAAACTATTATTACTAGGAATACTTGCATGGTATCGACATCGAACGATACTTCAGAAAACTCGCTCGATACTTTTTCGATACTTTTGTAACTCAGCAATTCTGCAATTAAGTGAGAATGCTAGTATTTTTTAACAAAAACTTGTAAGTGGACTGTTTACAAAACTAATTTTAGTTTTAATGTAGAGTTTAAAAATAATTATAGGCTACTGATGATATTAAATTTTGTCTCATTAAATATGCACACTTAATTAATTTAGTTGGTATTACACAGTTCTCTCAAATTTTAATTTTTAATGTGCCTATTTATTGAAACTGGAAATGTTGAAGGTATCGAGTGTCGAAGTATCGAGTATCGAGGAAAAAATCATGTATCGGTATCGAGTATCGAGAAAATCTGGTATCGACCCATCACTAATTATTACTATTACTATTGTTTTATATGCTATAGGTCCTGACGATATTAAATTTTGTCTCATTAAATATGCAGACTTAATTAATTTAGTTGGTATTACACAGTTCTCTCAAATTTTAATTTTTAATGTACCGGTACCTATTTATTGAAACTGGAAATGTTGAAGGTATCGAGTATCGATGTATCGAGTATCGAGGAAAATATCATGTATCGGTATCGAGTATCGAGAAAATCTGGTATCGACCCATCCCTAATTATTACTATTACTATTGTTTTATAGGCTATAGGTCCCCTATCTCTTCTCCATGGTTGTACTTGGCTTTTTCTAGAATTGAAAACTGGCAACGTCACGTTTTAAGAACATGGAGAATAAACAAAGAGGCATGTTTACATGTTAGCATTTTCATTTCAGCAGCCCAACACTGGCGGCAATGTCGCTTGTGGGCTCGCAATGCAAAGAGACAGCCAGATATTGACCGCATGCAACTTTATGCGAAGGCTCTCTTTTCTCGCTGTCCGCATAAAAAGAAAAGAGGTTCGCCATCCTCTGGAAATATATAAAGTTGCATGCCTTGCGGAATTTTCTCCTCAAGAGGCGATGTTTAGATTCGATTTATATAACTGCATATTGAGACGGAAGCCTTACTAGGAAATGGAACAAGATTCTGAATGTGGTATGTCTAAAAATCTCCATATTCCTGTCTTGGCAAAATGAAGGGTAATAAATATCATTTCTATATAGCTTGAGTTAAAAATACTGTAGAACACAAAACACACTATATTAAAATACATGTTATACAGGGTGTTAATGAATAACATCGAAATATTTTACCTGTATATAGAGGGGACATAGACAAGCAAATTTTATAATAATAATAATAATAATAATAATAATAATAATAATAATAATAATTTTATTATCTGTTTGCCGTACATACAGTACAGATAGAATCGTCAAATAAATAACATTAAAATAACAAATACAATACAATACAATTAAAAACTAAAAAATTCATTTAAATCATAAAACGAATTCTTACATAAAAATGTATTTAGTCTTAACTTGTACAGATGAAGATTATTAATACTAGAAATGCTGTTCGGAAGTTTGTTTACTATCCTACTAATAAGGCAAACTGGAGATTTTGTATACTTGGTAGTTGAGTAATGAGATATATGCATACGATTTCTTTGTCTGGTTTCATAATTATGTATATCCATACTAAGTCTAAAATTTTGGAGATTCTTCTTATAAAACACACCAGCTTTAAAAATTAAAATGCTTGTGACAGTTAGAATGTTATGTAATTTAAAATACTCACGTAAATAATATCTAGGTTTAAGATTAAATATTACTCGTAAAATTATTTTCTGAATTGTAAAAACCCTCTGAATATTAGATGCACAACCCCATACTAATATATTATAAAAAATCGTAGATTGTACAGAAGCAAAGTACACACTAAGTAAATAATTTATATTAAGAGAATTCTTCAAACATCTGATAGCGTAACCTGCTTTGTTTAAGAGATTTTTGCTCTATGACGTAAAATCTCTGTGCTACAGGGCATTAAATTCATTATAATCTGGTGCTCATAAGTCAATAATTATTGCGAAATAGGGTTGAAATTTTCATTAAATTTACTTCATGCCTTCCTAATGATCCATAAAATCCTGATTCTTAATCATTCATCCACAGCTATTACATAATTTAGAGTTTTCATAATCTTCAAAATTTACATACTAATCACATGACCGGTCGTCACTGCATTATTCTTCTTTTATTCATAACAACTGACTATGTACAGTGTTAACACCGAAGTTCCTTTGTTTTGCATTTTTTCTAATGTTAGAAGTCAGTGGCGGCCATGCCCTGGGAGATTTTATGCTGTTACTGGAAAAATTGAATCCATAGAGCAAAAATCTCCTAATAAAAGTTGCTTATTTATGTCCCCTCTATACGCAGGTAAAATAATTCCGTGTTATTCATTAACACGCTATATAGCTCTAGACGAAATAAAACTAGTACATTAGTAGAACCCAAATGTTTCACTTCTATTGGTTTATCACATAGCTCTAGTTTCGGTCCTCGTCTGTATAACTCTTAAAATCACATTACATCCAGTTTTAGCCAAATGTAGTTATGGAGTCTTTAAATCTAAACTTAAAAAACCCATATGACTTAGATTTTCAATCTCTTTAAAATATGTTTATCTTTTGGTACCGGTACCTACTTCTATCGTGATAATTTATTTTTCATTATCATGTATAGTGTGTCTTTTTTGTATATATGTATGGCTGGTATTTATTTAATGTGTAGTGTTATTTCTGTATATATGTATGGCTGGTATTTATTGCACCACTGCCACCGGGTTGTTGACCCATTTGCAGTGTAAGGAAATAAATACAAATACAAAATAATTGTTTTTATATCAATTGAGTCATGCCTTTACTCTCAGCTTTTTTTCTTTCCCCCTAGTACTATTTCACAATACTGTAGAACAGTCTGTTTAGTTTTAAGGTAATGATTATATTTCAATCATGTAAAACACGTAAATATAACCATGGAACTGCCCCCGAGCACGAGCTCCTGCTCTTTCGAGGTTTCAGGACCTTATATATTATCTATGTATTTATGTAATTTAAAAAATAAAATAAAATAAAAAAAAATAAAAAAAATAGAAATGTTATAAAGGACGAAATAAAAATAAATACCGTTGAGCTCGATACATAAAATAAAATAGACTAAATACTAGCAACCAACAATATTTTACGTGGGTCATTTCAAAAGTTCTGCACACTATAAGATAGAATGCAAGAAAATAATTTATTTTTCAAAATACCTTTACAGGCCTTCGATATAATCTCCATTCTTGCTTACGAGACCTTCCCAACGTTTTGGCAATTTTTTTTATTCTGGATAGGGCACCTTCATTGTTGAGCTGTCTCATTACTCAGGTCACCTCACTGGAAGCTTCATCAATTGTAACAAAACGTTTTCCACGTCTATGGATGGGAAAGACTTCCCCACCCATCATACAGTCCTGATTTGAGCCCACCAGACTTAATTTGTTTCCCAAATTGAAGGAACCACTCCGTGGAAAACGTTTTGTTACAATTGATGAAGCTTCCAGATAGCTTCCAGATAGCTCAACAATGAAGGTGCCCTATAAGGAATACAGAATTTTCCAAAACGTTGGGAAGCTGTCATAAGCAAGAATGAAGATTATATTGAAGGCCTGTAAAGGTGTTTTGTAAAATAAATTATTTTCTTTAATGTTATCTTACAGTGTGCAGAACTTTTGAAATGACCCTCGTACTTTAATATTTGCCTAAGCCTTTCGGCGCATTTCCGCCATTTTCAGGGCATCTTACTTACTGGTTTGGGTGGCTCAATAATTAAAACCAAAACCACATTGTCTTACATCTTGTCATATTTATAAGCTTTATAAAAACACTATCACTGAATCGTCCTCAGCTATATCAGCCTCCTGTGTCCTCTTCGTTGTGTGTCCAAACCAGCAAAAGAAGATGCCCTGAAGATGGCATTAATACGCCGAAAGGCGTAGGCAAATATGAAAATAAAATATTGTTAAGTTGCTGGTTTCAAGTATCCATTTTATTTATTTGTGGATTTTGTCGTTAATGTATACCTTCAGTATTGTTTCAGTCAGCTTAAAGTACTCCTGCATTTCTACAGTAGAAATAATTAGACAAGTATGTATCTTTATGTACTAAGCATGAGAAATTCTAAGTGTTCCTTTCTCGTGTTTTGTACAGTCTAGGGCAGCATAAAATTTTAAATATCTGAGCTTCGTTTAATGGAAATGGAGTTCTGTACCTCATCCTCTTCCATACAGCTCCTGCTTTATGTATCTTGCTCTCTCTCTCTCTCTCTCTCTCTCTCTCTCTCTCTCTCTCTCTCGTGCCGAAACACACATTTGCTCACACCACTTGGCCATTGTAAATTCGCACAGTAGAAGTCTGAATTAGTTGGAACGAAGGAGAGAAAGGGATTCAAGCTGGTGTACATTATTTAGTGAAAGTGTAAAAATAGGTTGATAAAACACGCCTGTAGCTGAATGCAGTTCCAGTAATTTATTTTGTATAAATGTTTTCATCTGGAATGTTTTCAGGAAGTTTATTATGAAATTCTATGTTGAGATAATTTTAACTCGTAATATTTTCAAAACTAACGACATAGAAAAATTATACAAAATAAAATAAAAGAGCTAAATACGTGCGAATAATTCCTTTTAATCATTACGTGTAGTCCATTTAATCTCACTTACTCAATGGTAATAGACAATAACTAAATAAGCTAAAGGAATATTATCTATTTTATGGAGGCCGAAGGTTCATTTTCGCGCCTACCTGGTCCCGCCGTTCAACCCTATTCTGTGCTAACTCCATCCAACTATCCCTACTCGTCTGGAATATTAAAAAAGTCAGAGTGGAAACAGTGAAATTGTAAGAAAACTCGTTAGCTCTATTTAAAACATGTATTGAGCCTGTGTAACAATAACACGTATCCCGTCTACGTAAACAATGCATTGCGTATTTGTAGTAGCAGTGCAATAGGTGGAATTTGCCATGCAATTAAATTTTATGAATTAATTAATCAAAATGGGAGGTACTTACCGTGTCTGAATTTAGCGTTTCCTCTTAAATGGGTGAAATCGTGTTTCTATTGTTGCATAAAGAAACAACGGCGGGAACTTTTACAGCTCTCCTGATTAGTCAACATGTTTGGAACATAATCGGGTTTTCTAGTCGTAAGTTGCAGGCGTTCCTACGTTATGCACTATTCCACCTATTGCTCCGCTGTTAAAAATATGCTATGCGGGTTTTCTAGTCGTAAGTTGTAGGCGTTCTCCATGCTATGCACGATTCCACCTATTGCTCTGCTGCTATAAATATACTATGCGGGTTTTCTAGTCGTAAGTTGCAGTCGTTCCCATTCTATGTAAGTTACGATTCCATCTATTGCTTTACCCATACAAACACATGCTAAGAGATGTCTAGAGAGCATGCTTAACTGAACCGACACACCAGGAACTCGGCACACTTTAAACCTGTTGAGTGCAGACTCTCATTGCATGATTCCGCATTCACACAGCGCTTAACTAGTTATGGTTGATGACATGATAAAAACGCTATCAAAGTTCAAATAATCCTCTCAACTAGAGAAGATTTTTCTAAGTCTGCCCTATAACTTATCATTAGGGTTCGGATGTTTATGACCTAAAAAGATGGAAAATATGACAGCAAATATGTCCTTAAAAATGCCTAAATATGATCCAAAAATCCAAAATATGCCCTAATAAAAGAACCCGTTTTCTAAAAATCATTTTTTTCCAATTTAAAACGTTTAATGACACTAAGTTATTACATCACATGAATTCAATAAAATAACAACTTTTTAACAGTTTTACAGGTGATTTAAAGTTGTACTTATAAAGAACTTCTAGTTTTAAATAATTTGCTCCTATTTGCTCGCTTAGGTGTCCCTACAAAATATGAACATTTGCATTAATTTTAAAATTAAGTTGCCTAATAAGGCATAACATAAATTAATTAAATAAATTTCCAATTTAATTCGACCGTTAAGTGAATATACTGTATAACTGTGCTCCTTTCCAATTTATAACTGAATTATGACGTTAAATTACAAATGTGACCACAATATGACCAAGACCACAAAAATGACCAAAATATGACATTACATGCAAAATAAAAACGGTCCAATTAGGATAAAAATGGTGTGTTTGTGGCGAGAATGGAGTCAGGACAAAAATATGACAAGTCATAACATCCAAACCCTAGTTATCTTTATACCCTCTCTTTATGGACAGGTAGGATTTTGTTGTAACTCTAGAACAGGGCTGTCCAACTGCAAGTGCCCCAAAGGGCCGCTTTAGAAAATGCAGTTTGGAGGGCCGCATTATAAAATACTTCGTATGCAACTTTATCAATGAATTTTAATAGGTATGGTATACAAAGAAAAAACGTGTTTGAATTATTATTTTAATTTACTAAAAAAATATCAAATTACAAAAAAATTAGTAGGAAATTTTAGGATGTTGGTTTTCACTAACTAATGCATCAATATTAACTTTAATATTTGTTGTTGATAAACGAAGCAACTGAGTAAGTGTTTTATCATAGAGGGAACATCTTTATTTATTTTATTTGTATTTGATCGTTAATGTAAGAATTGTGTATATTTAGTATTTGAAGGTAATTTATACATTTAGACGCCCGCTCTGCGGGCCACAAAAAGTGAGGTCGCGGGTATCATGCGGCCCGCGGGCCTCATGTTGGATAGCCCTGCTCTAGAATGTACTGCATAAGGATGCTATTTTGCTCTCGGATGTGAAAACTCCCAAAGATAAGGCAAATATTCCAACAATTATCTTCAAAACGGTTGAACACTTAGGATTCCAGAAATGTAAGCATGTCTTCTTTCTGCGGTTACCAACTCACCGATGAAGAGTTCTCAATTCTCACGAAATCATTTTCAGTTAGAGAAAGGTAAATTAAAGAGCAAGATCTCCCCGGATGTTCAGTGAATGCGGCGACCGGAAATTGAATCTCCGTAATTGCAAATCCTCACACTTCGTTCAGCTTCCTTAAAAGTAAACGTACACCAATTCCCCAAACTGCCAGGAATGGCCTGCCTTTCCTTCCATCAATGGCAACTCTTAAAAGCTTTAACACTGACCAAAATTCTTGAAGAGCTTCATGTATTAGGAAACAGAAATAGAGGATTTTATTATCTCTGGATATACCTGAAGTAGAGAAAACATTGTATTAGACTCTAAAATTCCATAAAGGCTAGTTTTTGCCCGCAAGTTCGCTCTAGTGGATTTTGTAATTTGTTAAAAATAATCTTTCCTCGGTACTCCAATCCTTAGTTTTTACTGAATCTGTAAATTTAGTGACTACTGTAACAAGAATGCAATTATGTTTCTCCATATTGTACTTTGAATACCTTTTTGACCCTTTGCGTTATTAACTCCTTAAGGGTTGATTTTAGGGAAGTGCTGAAATACATGTTTCATTGTATGTGTTCTAGAGTATTTAAGCTAAGTTTCAAGAAAATCCGACCATTAAATTTTTTATTTTCCAGTACTAATTTTTAAAAGCCTAAGGGATTGATTTCCACCCAAAATATATATTTTTCATTATTTATGTTTTGGAACACTTATTACCATGTCAGTAAAACAACTAAATAATATTTCTCCATATATGCTTTTGACCCTTATGGCCCCCTTAGGGGTTGAAGTTTGAAAAACTCCTTCTTAGTGAGTATCTTCATTATGAAATAAAACTACTGGTCAAATTTCAAATTTATAACTTCAGCGATTTTGGCAATGATGAATCAGGCATTTAGGCCTATATAATATGGATTTTACAAGGAATTTAGTCCTAAACTAACTCACAAGCAATCAGGAGCTCGAGAGTTCAACACTAACTTTATTTTACCCTTTACGAAAACGAACATATCCTAAAACCCTACGTTTCAACTTCGTGAAACGATTTATTGTTCGCCACTCAAAACTTAGAGTCTGAGTTGTATAGGCTAAGCGATATCTTCGTAGGATTATTAAGAAATTACGTTTCAAATAATAGCTTTTGCTTTATTATAACGCGACATTTAAAACCATATTGTTAAGACCGTTTTCAAAGAAATAAAAAATATTTTTATTTTTTTTAAATGAAGGTGGTTTCGATAGTAAAACTATGATCAATTTCGAAATGATGCTTCGCGATATTGCGGTTCTACTTAACTTAACTACAATGTGTAAATTTTCTGTATAGGTCTCAGTTCTATTTTTAAATAATATTTTGTTTAACTTATTCATACGTAAGTTATTATAACTTTTTATTTTTCTTGGTAAAATATATTTTAAAAAGCATAAAAAATATTTAAAAAATTCATAGCAATAACAAAGAATCGACGTAAAAAAATCAGGTTTGTACTTCAGTATCTGTCAGAGGAGATAGATTTTAATTTTGACAAAAATTCAATAGAAATATATAAAGCACCGTATCTAAAAAAAAATTGAGAAATCAAAATAAAATTTTAAGTTTCAATTTTAATTAAGTGTGCAAAATTTCAAGTTTCTAGGACAAGTGGTTTACAAAATCACTCGATCAACACTCCGGTAATCCCTTAACTGACACCACTCAAGCTAACTGTAAGTTACAGCATAGGTATAAACTAAGGATGGGTCCTCGATACTTTCGATACCTCGATACTCTCGATACTTGCATGGTATCGGCATCGAGCGATACTTCAGAAAACTCGCTCGGTACTTTTTCGATACTTTGGTAATTCTGCAATTAAGTGAGAATGCTAGTATTTTTTAACAAAAACTTGTAAGTGGACTCCTTCAAAAACTAATTTTAGTTTTAATGTAGAGTTTAAAAATAATTATAGGCTACTGATGATATTAAATTTTGTCTCATTAAAAATGCACACTTAATTAATTTAGTTGGTATTATACAGTTTTCTCAACTTTTAATTTTTAATGTACCTATTTGTTGAAGCTGGAAATGTTGACGGTATCGAGTATCGAAGTATCGAGTATCGAGGGAAAAGTCATGTATCGGTATCGAGTATCGAGAAAATCTGGTATCGACTCATCCCTAGTATAAACGTAAGTTACCCGAAAGCGTTTGATTGCTTCCCGCCATTTTCGATTGTCGGCTGCGCGCTCCGCCCATGCGAGAGACGCCGCTCGCTCGGCACATCGGAAATCAATGGCAGCGTGTAAAGTGTACGGGACGGGTGTAGCTGCCATAATGGACAGGTTGGCGTACTACACGTTACATGTGAACTAACTTACACACTCCTCTGCTTCCTACATTTCATTATGCGAGTTTACGCCCTTTTTACAACCGGAGCCCTAATTATCTCTGATACAACAACTGAAATTCAGGGCAGAGTTCACTCCACTGGTTTCACTGTATAAATTGATGTATTGCGTAGCTCAGTGACCGGCATGTTCCGTGCTCTGTGACGTCATACTACAGAGCATCCGCGCTCTTTGCTCGGCAATATCTCCGTACTGAGCGTGGAGGAAGGGTTCAACTGGCCAGTGGCGGAACGACGCCTATGCATTGACAGAGTGCGCTCCGATCTTCGTAGATAGTATGGGAATAGCACAATTACAATGCATTTGTACGAAAACAAAATAGTACAACTGTGATAAATCAATGTAACAGAACAGTTTTGTTTGTAATGAAATTTAATATAGGCCCTACTTACACTAATCTGAAATGCATCCAGGTGCGGAAGCGTCAGGTTATTTAAATGAGGCTCCGAAACTACTATAAACATACAAATACATAAAACATAAGAATACTTTAAGGAGTACTGCAAAACTTTGTCTACTCGGAAACTGAAAAATGTTAAAGTATAAAAATATACAAAATACACAAAATATACAAATTAAACTATACACCTTTGTGAGCACTATGCCAAGTATAGGCCTATTCAGACTTTTGATACACACCCTTACTTTGTGTCACTGTCGTGCCCAAGCTCAAGGCATTGTCGAGATTTTTTCCCTCTTTTCTCGCGCACTAATTTTGCAATATTAGGAGACATAGTCTGGCTAACACATAAACGAGAACATTTTTCATGTTCTGATCAGATAGGCGGTTTCCATGTTGTGGTTTGCAGATCTTCATACAAGAAAAGAACTATTCACATACATACATCGATACAAATATACTCAACATTCTAGCAGCAAATATATTATGTAGTTGCCTGGGGAAATCTTCTATAAAATATAGATAGATCCTTTTTGTTTTGAAAGCGGTCTTTCATTTCAATATTATTTTGCAAATCAATGACTTCTAGTTGCAATGACGTTGGAACACTGTCAACATCCACAGAAAATGGTGTCGCAAATATGCAAATATCGGATTGGAGTTTTGCAATATCTTGAAATCTGTAATAAAATATCCTGATCCAGTTCTTCTAATATTTGTACATAATTATTAATGTCTGTAATTGAATAACATACTGTAGACAACTTTGGAAAATATGGCGTGTCTCCGAGGGTGACCTGACGTTTCCGTAAGTCTAGGATTAATCTGAATGCACTAAATTTACCATACATTTCACTGATTAACTGACCTCTGCACCCTTGCCATGGTTAATGCACGCAATTCAATGTACCATCACGGCTCACCTTAACCCTACTGCTGCACTGAACGCCACTGCGCTAGTGCGTATTAACAGGAATGCAAGTCAACTGCTCGCTCTCTCAAGCTCTTCCGAGATGATCGGCTCTTACGTCACAACTGCAGCATCTGCCGGACACTGGCGTAGCTGCTAGAATTCCCGAGTTCAAATCCCGGTTAGAATTCAAAGAGACGTGTTTCAGTGGGATGGGCTGTTACAATACTTAGTGCTCGGATCTTTATGACATGTAATATTTTTAGGCAGATTTCGAAGAAAACTCTACCTATTGCAATCGATACCATGTCATGATTTTCGAAAAAATCTTTCATATCTTTAAGTTTTATGCCTCCCTAAGTACGAAACCACCGCCCGTTAATTTTTTTTTTTTGGGATATATATTTTTACACGCTAGCGGTCGTAATTTTGAAGATATTTGAACCAAATTTTATTATGTTATTTCTAGGCCCAATAGTTCGGACAAGTTCGTTAATGAGCAAAATTGGCCCAAGGGGGGGGGGGGTCGGGGGAGGGGGTTGAAATTTAAAAAAATTATATCTCGGCCCCTATGAAGTATAACCTAGAGGGAAACTTTGAATAAAATAGAGTACTCCCTATGAAGTTCACAGTGACACCAACGATTCGGGGGTTTTAGGGGTACGAGTGGGGGTGGGGGTGGGGGGGTGGAAATTCGAAATATTTGAAACCACGTCTTGTAGGGTATCGTTGAAAAGCTCTTGATGAGTACTCTACAAATCAATAACTAGTTTCTCGATAGCTCTCATATAAGGCGAGATTTGAATGTTTGAAAAAGTTATTATTGCTGGTTTGTCACGCCAAGGTTGAAGACGAAGAGTGCTGTGCAGCAACAACAAATTAAACCAAAAGCACTTCGAAATCTACCTCTAATGATTCATGGCACGTAAATATCCAATTCGGTATTTTCCTTTACGACTGGGGAAACCATGAAAAAACCCGTCATATTGGCCGGCCACGGGATTTGAACCTGGGACCTCCCGAATACGAGTCCAACACGTAGCCATCTCGGCCACCTCGCTCGGTATGTAATTTTTTTCTTCTAGACGTTAATTTCAGTCATGGCATTGATTTACAAGAATCGAGCGTAGCCTACCTGATTTGCATATATTTACATATATTTTTATACGTCATATATTGGCACATTTATGCCATTTTCGCAATCTTGGTGATAATGTGCATGTTTTCGCGATTTGAGATCATATTTCAATTACAGTATAGATGAGATCTTATATTCAAAAGAATTAAGCAGTTTATTTGTTTTATACTAGGAGGTGCCCGTGGCTTCGCCACGATAATTCTTTTAAAAATTAAAAATTAAGAGTATTATAATTATTAAAGCATTATATTTATTAACACTTGCACGCGAATCATTCATAAACTAAGCCATTAATAATTAATGAAACAGCTAAAATTCCGGCTTCAGAGTGCATTCCACGATTAGAAAGCGCCGCCTGGGAAAACGATCTCAGATTCGATTATGCAGTTCCAAAGCTAACTGTGAAGACATAATACGTATTGTTTCTCAACTGTTTGTTGACAGATAATTATGGTGTGAATTTTATTTGATCAATTCAGTGTAATTTTCAGATATAATGTTTCAAGGGAAGGAATGCTTTGTTTGGATTTTTATTATCAGCGATATTTCAATAATTAAACCATCAATATTTTACAGCTGGTGCCTCCGGCTTCGCCCGCCATTATTAATTGACTCCAGGATTTTTAAGAAATTTACACTTGTAATTTATTAAAAATGTTTGTGGTTCAGAGCTATAAAAATTGTAAGTAAAAATAACATTAGAATATTTGTTCATTGTGTTCATTTCACTTAGGCCTTATATAATAAAGAAACGGTTTTCCTTCCTAATTTTGTAGTCGTCATGAAAGTTTAGACTGCTAGAGACGAACATCGCCGAGTATACCCGATGTCTCACGAAGCGGGCGAGCAAGCACGCTATTTAGGGCCGTTGAATTGTATAAGAGTAGATAGATTTCTATCTCCATTCTGAAAATCACTAATTCCTTGAAACAGTTACTGATATTTTGATCTCACTGTCATTGGAATGCGACCCAGTTACTAATTACTGACTGGCAGCTACAACTGTGAAATCTTTCAAATCGCCCGACTTTTCGGAAAACTGCTGTGAGATGATGTTATTCTCTAACACTCCTCTCAATAAAGAAAAAATGTCAATTAAAAAATTCAAGGAACACGACGAACCAGATGCCGGAATACGTGGGTAGTTTTATTCGTCATAGCTAACTGTATTTCAACTTCCAAAGCCCTATATGAGCACTGTAAAACAATATGTTGTCATGAAAACTGATTTGCATTTCGCAAATTCTTTCTAACATAGGTCTATTACCATAAAATAGGCACTAAATCGGTATCGGTCAACCGATTTGGTCCGACATCAATAAGCTTCTTCCCATTGACGTTATAAATGCGTATACCAAGTTTAATGAAAATCCGATAAAGCGTATTTGAATTTTCGCGCGTACAGACATACGGACAAACAGACAGACGGACAGACAGTAGGTCTATCCCGTCTCCCACACAATATCATTAAGTACCATTCTGGCACTTTATAAATCTGTAATAAATTAATGTATTAAATATTGTGGTCGCTGGTGGCCCTGGTTGTAAAAGAGACCTTAAATAAATAAATAAATATTAACAATATGTGTCAAAAGGAGCTTTGAATTGAAACGGGAGAATTTTTATTGTCAAGAAAATTATATAAACATTTTCGACATCTTCTGTAAATAGATGAGTTTTAAGTTACTTTTATTTCTTACTTCTTAAATGATTGTAGCAGAGCATTATAATCATATGCTAGTTAATTGAAATCAGTTTCTTAGCGGATTCTCGCCTGCACATGAGCTGCGGAGTGACTTCTTCATGGTATTGTAGGCCTACAAATTGCAAGTAATTCTATTTCTGTCTCAGTTATGGGGAGATGATAAGTTACCGCTAGCAAAACAATAGAAAATATAGCGTATGTTCAAGAAGCCATAACTCAGGTGTTAACAGTCAGATTTAGTTGAATTTTTTATGCAGAGAACGGTTGTTCTAGAACTCACTGTTTGGTAGGAAAGAATTTTTTAACACATAGGTGATAATTTAGTTTTACAGTTACTTCCCTTGACATAGGTAGGCTTTATTCAAATTCTGTAGCTTAGATTTTTGTGAAACTTTGGGAACTTACTAACAATAGGTTCTGCCATTTACCCTAGCACAATCAGTGTAATGTGTACAATATTACTGCATGAAAATTGCATGAAAACTTCACGACTAAAAAAAAATACTTTTTTTTTAAATAAAAATGGTTGAAAATTCTTTATAGTCAAGACTCTTCCCATAATTCTGCTAAGGGAGATTTGTCATCCATCTATAATGAATTCCTGATAGTTTCATTATTTTAGCATGAATATATTTTCAGAAAATGGTACCTGAAATACAAAAAATGTAATTTTACAGGAGAGCGAAAAGAAAATGGCATGCATGTTCTAACCTTATGGTATTTTATCCATCCAGGTCGCTCTGCTTGGCTTAATAATAACGCAACATATAAGACCTATATATCAAAATGTTCAGAAAACTATGTTCTATTGCATGAGCCTAAGAAAAAAATGATTTTTTTGACACTGATAACTACCATCTCCCCTTAAGTAATACAACTAATGATTTCTCCTGTTGAGTAGTCTATTAAGCTAACTAGGTGTGGATGAGAAATAATTGAAACCTCTCTGCATAATGCAACGATTGCATTTAAAGTAAACTCCAGGTTCGCTTTCAAACCGGTCTGTGGTAGTCTTCCTGTAACTGCTGTTAAAATCCGCTGAATTCTGTGTACAGTATCCGTTCATCGTGAATAATTCAACTGCGAGATTGTCACTGAAATAGCTAATCGATATCTGGATTTTCCGAAAAGAACTTAGCTATTTAACGGTTTCCATAGAAACTTCCCTACTTTTGTTGTACCGGTAATTAGGAAACCTTCAGAGCAGATCAGAATAATTTTGGTATTTTGATCCTGACCCCTTTTTTCATAGAACTCATAATATAATTTATTACATACTTACTCTATGGCAATAGACAATTCCTAAGCAAGCTAAAGGAATAATTTCTATTTGATGGAATCTGGAGGTGCTTTGCTGCGCTTACATGAGCCAGCCATTCAACCCTATTCTGTGCTAACTCCATCCAACCATCCCTCGCAAATCCTACTTCCCTTAAATCTACTCTAATATTGTCCTCCCGTCAACGTCTATAGGTCTTCCAGGGGGGTCTTTTCCCTTCGGGTCTCCCAGTCAATATTTTTTTGATATGTATTTTCCTCTCCCATCCGGGTTTTATAAAATAGATAATATTCCTTTAGTTTGCTTAAGAATTGTCTATTGCCATTGTATAAGTAAGTAAATATCATATGTTAAACGAAATGTTATGAATTTTAAATCTCATTTTGCAGTTATATACACAGCACCAGAAACTGTGATAAAATTTTACTAAAACATTCCATGCTCTCACCAACTCAAAAAATTTTTATATATATGTCAGCCAAGATGTTTAATTCTTTACCAACTGCAACCATAAATTTGGGTTTTAAACTTTTTAAGAAAGAAACTAATGTATAATGTTCATGAGTATTTCGATATGCCAAAGACTTTAAAGCTCAAAATATGTGCTTTACCTCTGACAATGGTCATATTTAAGCATTATATTATTATTATTATTATTACTATTATTAAAATATGCCCTGCAAGGAGGGCAGGTATTAGAATATTGGAGAATTTAATGTTGTACTAGCACGTTGCCATGGTAGCTCAGTTGGTAAGAGCAGCCGCGGAGAGCCGAAAATCATGGTTCATATCCCGGCTATGGCATTGAATTTTTCAGTCTGACTTCACGTTTCTATCACAATATAATCAGCAAAAATTATATTATTGATCAACTAATAGCAATTACTAGAAGCTGACAGTTTTAATCATTAAGTTTTCTTTCTGTTGTTATTTAGTTTTCCTAAATAAATCAAAACTTCAAATTATGACATGTGTCCTTTTCGATGAAGTCAATTCAATTACTCTGCACGTAGTGAACTTTTTCATGCCGAAGAATAAAAATCCCGGTTAATATTGTCTGAAGAACTGCTAAAAATTCATTAAATTATGATCAAATATATACTTTCCAGGAAGAGATCATTTTCAATCTGAGTCTGCTCCGTATTTGTCCTGTCGTGTATCCAACACTGTACAATGCGCATATTTCAAAGGCTAAATGACTTCCATTTTTATCTTTCCTTGAGCAAACATCACAGGAATTCCATACTAGAAAAAGCTTAAACAAGTACCTTAACTCTGAAGTAGCTTTTGTTTAATTTAACAGTCAGGGGAATTAAACTTCCACTTTGCACAGATACATTAGACGTAAAAAATCCTCTGAGTGCGATGAAGGGGGAAATTTGTCCCCGGTGTCTACACATCCTCAGCTGACTAATTACATAACATAACTTCACGGTACCTGGAGAACTGTCCCACTTCTCACTTATTTACATTCTCATATGCTTAAGGTAGAAAAACTCACTAGAAAAAATGCTGAGAGACTTTGTCGATTAAGAACGATTTACATGTCCCTAAATAAGAAAAAAAAAATGACTGTGCATGAGCGTACAGGTTTATGCTTGTGTATGTGATAGACAGACAGACAGACAGCAATACAGAGAGCGAGAAGGAGAGAAAGAAGAAAAAAGAAAGGGAGCTGCAGGAAATGGCCTCAGCCCCTTCTTGGTTTTTCTTTTTCGTTGATTTTACTTTCATTATTCGACAAAAATAATTACCTAATGAAATAACATTCAAATTTAATTAAATTCAAAACAAAAAATAAAATGAAAGCATTTATGTACTCGCCCTATTTCAACCTGAGGATTGTAAAAATCAAGCGATAGCATTTATATCCGCCCCCGTGGCTAAGAGGTTAGACCGCTTTAGCTGTACATCGCTGAGACCCGGGATCGTATTTCGGTGGATCAATGTGAAATTTCTGGTGGACAAAGTGGGGTAGGGGCAGGTTTTCTCGGGGTGCTCTCGTTTCCTCTGCCGTATAAGATTCCACAAACTTTCCCTTATGCTGGCTCCTTTCAGTAAGTTCTAGATCCCTCCCTAGATGCAGAAGGGGATAATGCAAGAAAAGAGAGATAAGAAGAAGAAAAAAGAGAGTCAAAGAAAATTACGAAGAAAGGAGAAACGCGTAGGATTGAAGGGGCTAACAAGACAGAATTTAAAATATGGAAATTAAAGAGTAAGGAATAAAAAAAAACGTAAAAGGATAGCTATTTAGGTGATAAAAGAACATAAAGAAGGAAAAGTTGGCGAAAATAATAATTACGAGAAAGAGATCAAAGAGATAGGCTAGAGAAAATAAACAGAGAAAGAATGAAATGGAGAGAAGAGAAGGAAAGGGGAGGAAGAGAGCGAAAGAAGTGGTATGGAAAAGACAGAGAGAAAATAAAGGAAAAGAGGCTCTTCATGATTTTCATCACACAAATCCCGGGTCTACAGGAACTGTACAGGAAGTATCACACAGGCAACAGAATTGCAAATAGGCTGTCGGTTACGTAGCAAAGTGTTTAAATAAAGATCTGTCTCTTCCAGCGTGCTTAGTGTCATTTGTTGTCTCTCACTTTTTTCAAAGTACACATCGTTCTTTCCTCACTCCAGTGGAAATGGTGTGGAAGTGATTGTCTACCCGGTTTCAGATGAGGTGGAAAAAACGAATGGCACTTTTACACATAGATTCCACTTCACATCGGACTTTTCTTAAGTTTAGGCCTATACTGTATCTAGGGATAGTATTTTCTGGTGCAGAATTCAACAAAACAGTTTTCCTTAGCTATATTTACATTTAAAAATGGTTAAGATGTCAATATTAGGCAAATTATATTCACGAAATAACGCGAAATTTGTTGGATTTCACAAAATATCTATAGGCCCTATAATAAGACGAAGAGTTTGTCTCTCTGTCTGTCTGTACGCGATGCCCAGCGAAATCTATTGAACGCAGGGGTCTCAAATTTTAAACGTAGAAGGACTGAAGGAAGGGCGAATGCATCTCGAAGCCAGATTTTTAATTTTCGCTTTCGTTCGCGAGTTATGAGTGAAAAAGGACAAAAAAGTGCCTTTTTTGCGCTTTCGAAAGAACAGTTTTCAGTAATACATTTCAATTTTCGAATCAATTGCAGGTGGCTTTGCCTATTTTTGACATACATTGGAAATAAAAGCATCGCGATCGCTTGAATTTTGTAAGCCCACACTGGTCAATTCATTTGTTTATAATGTCAACGCACGCAGACATCTCGAATTTTCAACCTAGACGGAAGAGGGATAATGAATATAGACCTGAATAGGCAAACATTGTTCTATTTGGACGAATCTCGCTCTTCAGGGGGTTTTCTGGGCCATGGAACTCGAATTTGAGGTTGTTTTTACCATGCTGCGCTTTCTAATCCTGGAATTCACTTCAAAGCCGGATTTTTACCTGTTTCATTAATTATTAATTGTTTAGTTAAGGCTTATGAATGTTTCGCGTGCAAGTGTTAATAAAATGTTTAAATTATTTTGTTCTTAATTTTTAATGTTCTAATTAATTATCGTGGGCGAAGCCACTAGTATTAAATAAGAGAGAAATAAGCCCCCTCTGGGAAGAATAATGAGAAATGAGTATGGAAATATATTTTAAAATTGTAATTATTAGCATTTGAAACATTCTTTTTTCATTTTCTTAGTACTCTGCCCTCCTTTTATGCTGTATCTTTGCTTGCCGAGAAGTTATGGATACTTACGATCCATTCCAGCAATGATTAGTAGCTTAGATCCGACATTCAACAGATTCTATTTTCATGCAATTTGGTAAACACTCTGTTTACAACGGCTATTTTTTTAGTAACAAAAACTTCCCTTATTAGAGGCTACATAACGTACAAAGCAATGCAAACAATAGCCGAAATATATCGTCCAACTCAATTGTAACTACGATATTTTAAAGGTTTTACCATTTTAATGTCACCACGTTTGTTCAGTGTATGTTTTATTATGTTGACGACTGTAATTTTTAGAGATCTACGAGGCTATTAAGCTGATTCAATAGTAAATAAGGCTTATAAAATGAAAATAGCGAAGGATTAGTTTATATTTCCATTATACAACATAATTATATCGCTATAAAGCAAAATATAAAATTAATCAACACATGGTGTCCCTGTAATTGGTTTGGCTAGTACAATCAAAGCAGTTAGTACTGAGGGACATTAGTATCAATAATAACGAAGTGGAATTCCATTAAAATGAATTACAGCCAGTAGAACATTATCGATAACATAATAACCAACTTCACTCCCCTTCAGTGTATAAGGAGGGGGATTGAAAACAATTGGAGAATTGCGTTGGGGAGAGAAATAACATTAGGGGAATAGATGACCAAATGTACTTAAATATTCCTCACAGCAAAACAAATGGAAATGCAAATTTTATTTCCTCCATGGGATAAATTACTCTTAATACCATGTGTTTACTTGTAGGATATTTACAATTCCCAATGGACGTTAAACTGGAAATGCCTATAGAAAGCACTCCGCCATTTTGTTAGATTTTATTTTTTAAGAGCGAAAACAAAACAAAAAAAAACTGACCGGAGTGGGGAAAAACGGACGCTAGAACAGTACAGAAGTTTATGCAAATACAAACCATTTTAACGAGAAAACTGCTAGCAGAGCCCTGTTTTTCGTAGAAATTTTACACTAATATTATTATATTAGTTAATATTATTAGTCTTCTGGTTCATAACAATACTAGCTAATATAAGTTCATGGCCCAAATTATTACCAAACTTATTAATAATATTAGAATGCTGTTCCATATAGTTCAAAGGTTATAAAATTTATTCCAACATAAGGTGTTTATCTACGTGTATATTCTCAAATATAGCTGATACAAATTTCTCGAGCTTAAAATTGTGAACATAAATCGCTCTAATTGAGTTATTCATCAAGAAAAAGTGTATGTATGCCGTCGAAGGAATTTTAGTCGCTATATTAGTAAAATAACCAAATTTTAGAATTTGAAGTTAGACTATAGTAGAAAACGCTATCTTTAACACCTGCTTGAAAAGTTTATGGTTTCTCAGAATAGATTATTATCTACATTCATATATATATATATTAGGGATGGGTCGATACCAGATTTTCTCGATACTCGATACCGATACATGACTTTTTCCTCGATACTCGATACTTCGATACTCGATACCTTCAACATTTCCAGTTTCAATAAATAGGTATATTAAAAATTAAAATTTGAGAGAACTGCTTAATACCAACTAAATTAATTAAGAGTGCATATTTAATGAGCGAAAATTTAATATCATCAGTTGCCTATAATTATTTTTAAACTCTACATTAAAACTAAAATTTGTTTTTTAAACAGCCCACTTACAAGTTTTTGTTAAAAAATACTAGCATTCTCACTTAATTGCAGAATTGCAGAATTACAAAAGTATCGAAAATGTATCGAGCTAGTTCTCTGAAGTATCGTTTGATGCCGATACCATGCAAGTATCGAGAGTATCGAGGTATCGAGAGTATCGAGGTATCGAAAGTATCGAGGACCCATCCCTTATATATATATATATATATATTCACACACACAAAAATAACTTTAAACAAGACTAGAAATTAAATTTTGACTTATGAGCACAAAATTGTAATGACTTTAATGCCATGTAGCATTAACAAAAGTTGCTTGTCTACGTCTCCTCTAGATTTCGGTCTTATTCATTTACACCCTGTATATCTCCGTGTATAATGAACTTAATGGCATGACAACTCGACGAACGATGACGATAAAACCTTAGACGTTTGATATTCTTTAGCTGTGGTTTTACAAAAGGGCCAGGTCGACTAACTTGAATTAATCTGCGTAGTCAGAATTCCTCCACATAAATCTGGTGCATCACGCAAGCTGTAGAGCGCATCCAACGCCTACTCTATAATTATACTTGTATCAGGAACTAATATACTGTTGTAGAATCAGAATTCATTTTCTGCTCGTGGCTATAAATTAGTATTTTACTACAGATTCGGTTATAAATAACTGTAATTATCAAACTCACCAGCAATAATGAAAATCTATTATCTAAATCAAGGCAATGTTTCTAAAATCACGGCTAACAAGGAGAACACACCACTTCGATGTACACTTTCTGATAAAATGAACTGAAAGTGAAAGTTACAAAAGTACGAATGATTGTCATCTGTTGGCTCTATTTTTTATGAAGAAAGTCAGCCAAAAGAAAATAATAAAATACGAGCCTTAAGGTGATTAGGGATAGGGTGCTGATAAGTTGAATATTTTTTATAATATTTTACGTTTAATGCAGCCTCTTTAGAAAAATATATTTGGACTTTTTAAAATTTTTTATCTTAAAAGAATTTTTTATTAATTTTGTCATTTTTATTGTACTTTATTTCAATGTTACTCATTTTTGTTATTGAAATTCATCTCTTGTACACTTAATAGTTTTTTCCTGAACTTCAAATGTTTAATTTCAATTCCCATCCTTATAGACTATAATGGACCGTCGGTTGCTGTGGTATAGAGGTCCTTAAGACCCGACGGTCGCGCGATCAAATCCGGCCGCGATCGATGGATTTTTCAGGATGTAAAAATCCTGGGCACGGAGATCTCCGGAAGTGACGTTTAGCTAGTGGGCCCGTGAAAGGCCTCTAAACCTAAATTAAAGCCTCTGGACAAAATTCGTCGGCCTTATCACGTCCAAAAAATATCTTAGTTTCCGTATGGGGGTTTTTGAGGCGATGAGCTTTCCCTCTGTGCTCGCTATGAAAATAAGGGTAACAAAACTAATCTGAAACCTCCAATTGGAGGCCCTATGCCGAACTAATATACCCTATGCCCTATACCGAAGGGTTACAGAAAAAAGCTAGTCTTATAATGGATCAGTCCATTATATTTATGAATTTCATCAAACAAGTTTTATAGTAATATTTGAAAAGAACTTGTTACATTACTTATGGACATGGTAAATATTCACTGTGGACGAAAAAGGAAAGGAACAATATAGAAAATTTACTCACACTGAATGTTGTTGACCACTCAAAAAGGAAGCGTTTTATGATGTTCAATGACATGTCTTACCTGAAAAAAAGAAAAAATATCATTAATCCAAGAATTAATCAAGTAAAAAGTCATATTGAGCAAAGATCGTACAGTGTTCCGTAATAGTATATTGCGATACAAGTGCCGTAAGGCACGTTTACGGGTCGAGGAAACAGATTGAAAACCCGAGGCGCAGCCGAGGGTTTTTAAGTTTTCGAGACCCGTAAATGCCTTTACGGCCCGTGTGTTGCATGCTATTTTTTGCACGATGATTATTTATATCAATTTAATTATATTAATTGTGATATTACCTGAAAATATTATGTAAATACATTCTTGAAAATATATGTTTATTTCAGAAAGTGATTCGCATGTGTTTGTTGTTATGGGAACCGAATATTTGTCCTGGGGGCCGAGGCCATAAAGGTTTGTATTATGAAGTGTATCGTAATGAATTATGACGTAGCGCTTGGACCGTAAGTGTTTTAACCTCATCGCAACCGGCCTTAGCAACAAGACTGTGTGGGAATGTCAACTTACGATCCATGTAAACAAAGTTCGTAAGTACCACTTACTAGCTAAGGAGTGCAAAAATATATCTTACATGATACTAGCACTGTGTCGCTAAGATATACCGGGTGATTCACAAATCCCGTTTTGCCTCGTTTTGTGTAAACTATGAAAGACAGCCTCTACTGGACTTTAACATGAAATCTCCTTTTCTTCCTCTTCTTTTGCAACATTCTCCCATACCCAGCAACATATATTTTTCCAGGAACTGTGATCTTCTTATAACGTGCGTGTCCAAAATAAGACTACTTGAGTTCTTGTTTTGGTTTACATTCTTCAATATTCGACGCATTGGCTCTTCTCTCTGCCCACTGGGCCCTGTTTCATAGAACCTTTACACTAATATTATTAGCAAAAACATAATAATATTAGTTAATTTTATTAGTCTTCTGTTTCATAAGAATATTAGCTAATATTATTAGTTATGAGTTCAAGGCCCTAAATTATTAGTAAATGTTACTAATATTATTAGTGAACTGTTTCATACACACCAATGGTAATAGAATTTGCTCATAATATTAGTTGTTTTTCTATGAGTGAATTTTCTCCCATAAGATTAGCAGAGAGGTTGAATTTGTGACATCAAAGTTGTGAAAATCAAGAAAATGGCTGATTCTGATTCAAGTAACAGTGATGAAGAAGTATATGTTCGCAGACCAAGGAATTTTGGGCCAAGAATAGCCTAAAGTCTTATGGAACAAACATGTGAATTTAATAAAATTTACTAATAATATTAGGTGCTTTTCTATAAGTGTATTTGGGATAATAATAAGTTATTCTCAAACCCATGTAATTCAGATTTTGTGATTTTAAATTTGTGGAAAATGAATCACTCTGATGTAATTATCAATTTAGAAAAAGCTTACATACACTTAGAAACTTGTTTTGACAAAAATTCCTTTGATAGATTTGAGGCTAGATTTTAGTACATAAACCTATTTTGAATAAGTGCCTGGCAGGTTTATTCATTTCTTAGAGCTAGTTATTATGAAGATATATGTAGGCCGTGCTGCTTTGAAATAGTATTGACAAAAAGACTGAGAAGGGGAAAAACAAACAAGAATCCAGACATAACCTCCAAATCAAACGGCTGACTAATGAACTAATAATATTAGTGAAGAGATTTTATGAGTAGTGTTCACATCTCTATGAAACAAGATTTTGTTAACTAATAAATAATATTATGAGTTCTAATATTATTAACTGATATTATTTGCAAGTTCTATGAAACAGGGCCCTGCACCCTAAGTAGTTCTCTTAATTCCACATCTCAAAAGCGAAGATTTTTCTTTTCTCTTCACTTCTTAACAACTCTGACTTCCATACAGCACATTTGGGCCACATTTTGCAGACAGGAACCAACCCACATGACTTTCAAGCTGATAAACAGGCATTTGAAGAAAAAAAAAAGCCACCTCGATCTTTTCAGTGCGTTTTTGTTTTCTCCATAGATGTCATATAAATGGATGAAGATGGTTGGTTAGTTTGCACAACCTAAATATATAGTTCAGTAGCAAAAATGTACATCTAATCCTTTTTTTTTTTAATTTGAGGGTTGGTTCCTTTCTGAAGAATGTGGAACAATTGGGAATACCATCACCTGAGTAAATTTCATTTTCGTCTTAATTGATAGGCCTATTCAAGAGTCATTCATGATTTTATTAAATATCCTCATCGCTCCTTTACTAAAACTAGCCTATGGTACGGGCAGAGGAAGTAAAATACTTAATTTAAAACACATTATGTAAGCCTACGATAAACCATTCGTTGTGTAAAATGTCTGAACTGCAAAATGCTTATAACCAGGGCCCGGATTCTAATGACATGTCATCTTTTTATTGATGCTGCATAGACATTGCCAACTTGTAGATACATCCTAATCATGGCCTCTAAATTATAGAAATAATTTTTTTTACGTCATTTTTTTTCATTTTATGCAATTTTATATTTTTAGGGCATTTAATTCAATTTTAGGTCATTACTTTGTTATTTTCGTGTCATTTGCTTCCTTATTTAGTCATTTTCATGTATTTACATTGAGTGTATTAACTTTTTTTCGTCGCTACCGAAGTGTTGTTTGTTTAATGCAAGAAGGAAAAATTCGTCGTTAAGTGTTGTCATGTCTCAATCGGAAATGAGAATCAAAGAAATGCCAAAATGTTGTGTTATATTACTATTGTAATTAGATAGACTTAGCACTAGTGTCTGCCACCTGCTTGGATTTGGGAGTGCAAACTACTGTTTACCCTCAATTAAACAACAATATAATCCAGCAGACCACAAAAGGAAATGCCGAATTTTGACTCGCCAGTGACTCAGTGCCAGTATAAATTTACGTGAGAAAAGAAAATTCACAAAATTGCAGTTATTTACAGTGTTTACAATTAGCCTATGTACAAACTAGTCTATAACTTTGTGTGTACAATAATAATTTTGTATAAATAAAATATCAGTTTTTAGGTCATTTTTTTATAATTGTTAAGTCATTTTCTTTAAAATCTAGGGTCATTTTATAGGTCTTTTTCAAACAATTTTAGGTCACCAGAATCCGGGCCCTGCTTATAACTATGTAACTAGTTCCAAGAACCAATCTCATGATTGATTGATAGCAGGCTTTGTAATACAGAGTGATTACTCTCTACTGACAATCCAACACGTCTCCTTAAACACTCGGTAAATATTACATGCATCAGTGATTACAGTTTACATCCATTAGGAATCAAATCCAATCCCCATTAACTCACTGAATACAACATTGAATCAATTTCACTTCAAAGCTTCGACGATTGAAATGCCAAGCTTTATGGCATGCATTAAAGATGCAGCCGTTGTTAATTGAGAGATGTTTTTGATCGTATTTTGTCAAGTATTTGAATCCGTAAAGGGCAGAATATAAACGATAAATCAATTTATAGATCTCATAAGAGTACACGTACCTCATCTGAAAAATGCAGATGAAAGAAAACGTGGTTGAATTTTGTCTATTGGTAACAATGTGGCATAATAGTATATTGCTATACAAGTGCCGTAAGCGATGCATACGGATCGAGGAAAGAGTCTGAAAAAACTCGGCGCGAGCACCTCGTTTTTTCAACTTTCCGAGATCCGTTATGCGCTTACGGTACGAATATTGCATGCTATTTTTTGCACGATGATTATTTATATCAATTTAATTATATTAATTGTGATATTACCTGAAAATATTATGTATATACATTCTTGAAGATAGATGTTTATTTCAGAAAGTGATTCGCATTTGTTGTTGTTTATGGGAACCGAATATTTGTCCTGGGGGGCCTTGTCCATAAAGGCTTGTATTATGATGTTCCGTAAGTAAATTCTTACCGCACATAGCAACAAGACTGCGTGTGGGAATGTCAACTTACGATCCACGGCAACAACATTCGTAAGTACCACTAATTAGTTAAGTCGTGAAAAAAGATTATATAGCATTAATGTGATAATGTGTAACTTTTCCTTCGTATGTCTTCGTACGTCGTTATACAGGGTCTAAAAATTTAGAATTACTTTAATCTCTATCTATATAAGCGGCTTTGTCCTGACTGACTGAATGACTGACAGAGAATCAACGTAGAGCCTATAGTATAATTTGGAATTTTGACAGTACCTTCGTTTCATAACGTATGTGCACACTAAGAAAGGATTTTGCAAAACCTGATTCTTAATCATTCATCAACAGCCATATCATTATTTAGTGTTTCCATAATCTGAAAAATTTACAGACTAATCACATGACTGGCCGCCAGTGCATTAATTATTGTATTCATAACTCCAATGTTAACAACGAAGTTCCTTTGTTTTGCATCACTTTTTTCAAATGTTAGAAGTCAGTGGCGGCCAAACCCTGGGAGATTTTATGCTGTAACAGGAAAAATTGAATCCATCGATCAAAAAATCTCTTAATTAAAGTTGCTTGTCTATGTCCTCTGTTTACACTGCTAAAACTGACATCACTGCGAAAAAGTCAAACTTGCGCCACTTAAGTCTGAAATAAGTACACAGCCCTAACATGTCATAAACACCACATATCCCATAAGGATGAAAAATGGGCGACCCTAGGTACACACGTTAAACAAATGATTACCAAAATTTGGTTTGATCGGAGATAATCAACTTCATTGTTGGAAACTCCAGGGGTAAGGGTGGGCACAAAAAAGTCCCCTCTTTACAAAGGTAAAATATTTCGGTATAATTCATTAACACTCTGTTTAAAAACGATGTCATTGTTAATAAATGTACTGTTTTATAATGTCTTCTGTTAAATATATATGATTTTAACAAAACACATAACATTTGAGTAAAGAATTGCGGGCAAAGCCGCGGGCACCTGCTAGTACAACATAAAACTACTGAAGATATCCACAATCATGCACTATACTACAAGTACAGACAAACTCACCGAATACTGACAACCGAACGCTGGGGAGTGTTCTGAATTCTCACGTGTAATCAGATCTCTAAGGAATAATAGGAAAGATCCCCATTCATACGTTCCCGTGGAATCTAGATGGAATCCTCAACCCATAAGAAAGAAACTCACCTAAATCCCAAGGGATCCACATGTAAACATAGCTTATATGCGAGGGTCTGTGCCCCCTGCACGAGGAAAGATGCAAAGCAATCTGTTACAATTCACCTAGGCCCTTGAGAGTCCTGGAGATTAAGGATCCTGTCTTTCGTGAATAGGAAAAGCTGAGCATGCCCGTTCTTGGGAAGAGTTTTTGTTTTTTTTACTGTAGGTACAGCCGACTGCAAAAAGGATAGGCCGCGTATTGTTGGTGCCATTTTAAGAAGACCTCGTCCCAATCCAACTTCCATCTACAAAAGAATATAATAGCACTTCTGGTTAATCCGAAAATCTGCACCAACACCAACACCGACAAAGAACAGGTGCTCTTGTAGTCGCGTGGATTTCATCAGTGCTGCCGCTGGCATTCACTACTTCTTAAGTGAAGTAAACGTGCTGTGGTATGTATTTGGCAACATTGTACTGGACTACAGACAAGTGTGAATACACTTAATTACCTTTCTATTCACTGATTGACAGGTCGAAGAGGATTAGGGAGGCAGGAGGTAGAGGCAGTTCTTGGAAAAATAGTATTTAAGAAGTGGCACCCACAAAATATAAAGTTGTAGGTAAAGAATACTGCGCATGCTCGTTTCGTCTTCGCCTGCATACACAAGATAGCATAGGCTATAACTAGAGGCAAGATTTTGTGGTGAGAATTATTTCAAAAATTCTTATTAATAATTTTAATTAGTGGTGTTTTGTGTTGAATATTTTTAAATTCGCTTTAATTTCGCGCTAATTTTCGGGCAGAATTAATGAGTAATGACATGACCGAAATGAAGATTAACAGGTAACTAAAATAACATTAATGTTGAACCCCCTAACTTTGCACCAAATTCAACCCTTTTATTATTATTATCTTTTATTAAGGACTATTCCACAATACAATAGTTTTCCTTCATCCCACAACAACCTTCTGCTTCCATAAGTCCCTGTCCATAGCATCTTCTTCACTTAATCCTTTTCTCGCCATACTCCTTTTCACCCCATCCATCCAACACTCTTTGGCCTTCCCTCTTCTTCTTTTTCCTTCTACTTTCCAATCCAAAATTCTCTTGGGTATTCTATCCTCTGTCATTCTGAGTACATGTCCATACCATCTCAAGCGTCTTTCTTCTACAATTTCCAAAATATTCTTTTCAACTTGCATTATTTCCCTTGTTCTGTTATTCCGAATTTTTTCTTTCCTGGATTTTCTTGCTGAACGCAATCAATATTATCGTGAATAGAAATCAAATATCACTTAGCAGACATCAGTAAACGGCAACGTGCAACAAGTAGTGACATTTTCATTTTTCATAGTTGTCCTCTTCGATATTGTTTAACGCAGGTGGCCGCACTTATTTTACTATGCATTCCCATTTCTAATATTTGATAATATGCACTAGTGGCGTAGCCAGAAAATTATTTCGAGGCGGGTCGAAAGTGCCGGGGGATTTGGGAGACATGGAATATCCATCCCAGGAAAAATTTTAAATATTGAGCTAATGAAAATCACATTTTCCGCTATTTTAGCACTGAATACTAGTTAGCAAACTTGTTTACTACACTCTAAGTCTAAGGCATGCCAAATACTATCGAGCACAATACAGGACACTTTGCGATATATCGAGGAACAATATCTTGAGCACCATCTAGCGGTCCAACCTGCTACTACTGAATACAGATGCAGTAACTAGTTACAAAGATATCAACCAATTTCTATTAGAGGAGCCGAAGTAGCCAACCTCGGCATGTTATGCATAAGGGATATGATTTTTCTGTCTATCTATGGTCCATAAAAAATGCTGGTTTGGAAATAAATGACCTAAAAAGTTAAAACAAAAAAGCAACATTGAAAAAAATGAGAAAGTTGTTGTTGTTAGCAACCGCTAAGTTGAAATATTTGTATTTTCATTGATATTTTGATAACTATTTCGGAAGTTCTGTGTTTTGTTTGCTCATTATTATTCTTATAATTACTTAAACAGTGTTCTGGTCCTTAGTGTTTGGTGAAACAATAAAACATTGCAGTTTATATGTGTTTTGAATATTTTAATTTGCCCCAAGTTTGCGGGTTGTTCCACCAGGAGTGCTGCAAAATCTGTCCCCCATTTTTCCATTGCCAAAGCAGTAAGTGTCCGGTATTGTCATCTATAGTATTTGGGCATGCCAACTTAAACAAGAAATCGTTACCTAAGTTATAGCACTTATTACTTTTATTTATTTAATCTTCCCATAGTTATGGGTTGCCTACACAGACAAAGAGTACCAGAAAAGAAAAGCAAAAAGGTAATTGAACATAGAA
Organism: Ectobius pallidus; assembly: GCA_964059195.1. Lineage (NCBI taxonomy): Eukaryota > Metazoa > Arthropoda > Insecta > Blattodea > Ectobiidae > Ectobius > Ectobius pallidus. The sequence goes on along the minus strand of CAXKWD010000005.1, from coordinate 158,947,647 downwards.
CATTGAAAAGAAAAAGAGAATAAAATTAAGGAAAAATTAATACAAAATAGAAAATCATTAACAGTTACGATTAGGATTTATATATGTGATTCCTCAGTATTGAAACAGATCCTCTGAGGGTTGCTAAAGCAACTTCAGTTATAACTGATGGAGGAAGTCCCAATCTCTTGAAAGTGTTCAACATGAAAGTTGTAACAGTTCCTCTTGCTCCTACCATGAGTCCAATGACTTCAAGTTCTTTGAGATTGTATTTATCACGATAGTAAGGGATGGTAGGATTATAAATGTCTTGCTTTTCCTTGTTAACATCTTGCGGCTGTGCCTCATTCACTTACAAGAAAAGTCAAATAACACATGGAACAGTGGAAGTAGTAGGCCTACATTTACAAGTTCAATATTCTAATTAAATATTTGGGGAAAAGGAGCTTAAATAACTTAAATATAACTTTGGGTTCTGATTTCGGAGGGGGGGGGGCTGTTCGGGAACCTGGTAATCTGAACAATGCTTTGGAAATAATAAAACAGATATTTTTGAAGTAACCTACTGTCTGACTGCAAGCTGAAGGCCGAGCTAGCGTTCTCCCACTACCTTACCATGCGATTGCATTTACTGTCTATGCCTTTCCCCCACTATGCCACCAGCTCGGCCTTCAGTTCACAGTCAGACAGTACTTACTTTGCCAAAAATTGCCGGGCATGTTATAGGCCTAAAATTCCTAGGTATTTTATATATTGCCTGAATTTCAAATTTTTCCGATAACATACAGTTCGACTGGGGATACCATGAATTAAAAATGGCTGGCCACGGGTTTGAAGAATTCTTTTAAAACACGATTTTTAAGCAATGTGCATTTTTGCACAGATTTCCTTCACGCTTATCACTAGGGGGCGGATTTCTATGACATGTCATATTTTTCCCCTTTGCGTTATTTCAGGTTTCCGACTAATTTAAACCCGATTCCAAGCATCCTGGTGAAAATGGAACGGCTTTTATTGTGCATATAACTGCATATTTAGGAAATTTTCAACTATTGTAGCATATTTAGTATGAATATGCATATTTAGGTCGTATTTTCTGCGTATTTGTGTGCATATTAAAGAAATTTCATATCATATTTTGTAAATTTTGCATTATAATGATACTTTTTGAGAATGTACAGATATTAATTTTTTTTTGTTTTTTTTACTAAAATTTGAACAAATAAATTGTTATGTATTAATATTGTATTACCTCGTATCTTTGTATTGTAAAAAGAACATGTTCAAAACCTTTTATACATAATATTCTGTCATACTTCTCTAAATTTTGTATTGTTTTAAGTAATTATTTAGTATAAGTTTTCTCATATATAGAACTGAACCACCCCCGAACACAAGCTCTGCTTCTTCGGGTGGTGTATCAACTTTTTATGTATATTTTTCGTGTAATTTGAAACAATAAATTGTAAATTGTAAAAAAAAAAAAAAAAAAAATAAAAAAAAAAAAAAATAAAAAAAAAATAATAATTAACACTATATTTCAATAAAATGAATTGTAATGAAACTTTTAAAAACATATACAATGTGTAAGTGGTAAAGTCATACTTTAAATTTTATTGGTCATATTTTAATGTTTTTAGGTCATAAATGCATGCATATATCATATTTTTTAGGTCATAGAAATCCGCCCCCTACTTATCACAAAGCAAAATAAGGAGGTTTATGTTTGCATTATGACTAAAATCTCTTGAAAATCCATATAATTATTTACGCTTCCTCCACATCCTTTATAAGCAGGTTTATAACCGGGCATTCAATTAAAGAGAGGGGTATATTATACACGTTTAACGTAGGCCGAGGGCGGATATTGAATAATGCTACATTTCCATCTCCTCAGAGGGCTTTGGAATCATTTCATATGCTCATAATGGAGAGCTTGATTCACTGCCAGTGCATGTAAACCTGTAGGGACACTGATCACTGAACCGATAACACATCACACCTACACCCCTAATTGAAAACATCAGGTTCCGTATAGATAAAACAGAGACAAAACAGATAGGGAATAAATATCTGATGTGAATCCATAACTTTCTCTGCCCAAATAAAAGATTTCCACTTATTATAATTTATTACGAGGGAGAATCAAATGAAAACCGCAATTAATATATTTCCACTATTTTCCTGCAGGAAGAATGCTTGCTTGTACATTATTTTCTACATAGTTCCCTCCCAGTTCAATGCACTTACGCCATCTTATAGGAAGTGCGTCGATACTGCGTGAGAAAAATTATTTTGGTTGACTCTGTAGACATTCGTGCACCGCCTATTGGATGCCTTCATCAGACTTGAACTGCTGCTCTCCAAGGTGCTCCTTTAATGGGCCAAAGATGTGGAAATCTAATGGTGACAAATCTGGCGAGTATGGCGGATGTGGGAGGTACGTGAAGCGAATGTCATCGATGGTTTTCATGGTTGCACGAGCAGAATGAGGACGGGCATTATCTTGTAGAACCAAAACACCTGCACTCAGCAATCCCCTTCGCTTTGGCACCATCGGACTTCCACATCTTTGGTCCATTAAAGGAGCACCTTGGAGGGCAGAAGTTCTAGTCTGATGAAGACGTCCAATAGGCGGTGCACGAGTGGCTACAGCGTCAACCAAAATAATTTTTCTCACGCGGTATGAAAGCACTGCCTTTCCGATGGCGCATGTGCATTGAACTGGGAGGGAACTATGTGGAAAAATAATGTACAAGCAAACATTCTTCCTGCAGTAAAAATAGTGGGAAAAAATTAATTGCTGAGTTTTCAATTTGATTCTCCCTCGTAATTTATTCCACAGAAATAGATGCCTCATTGCCATTGTACATTTCACTTTTATGTATTCTATCAAGAAGTGCCTTTTTTCTTATAATTTATCATAAAAGTCAGCACATATTATTCCATTAAAGTACGTTTCGACAATGAGCAAGACCTTCACTGTTGTAACTTTTATTATCAAAATGAAACTTCGAGAAGAGGGTACCCACAGATGGAACAACATATGGAAATCAACCACTTGCGGAAGGACTATCAAAAAACTCTTTTTTCCCAATGTTTCTGACCGTCTAAAAAGTACACTCATGAAACCAAACTTTATTCTGACACAATTTCTATCCGGCCACGGAAAATTTGGCGAGTACTTCCAAAGATTTCATATCAAGATAGACAGCAATATATACGAGTGCATATGTGGTGACCGTCTTCAGAATGCCAAACATCTTATGTTCACTTGCCCAGTTTTTCAAACAAAAAGATTAGATCTTGAACTACATTTAGACAAGTGCAGTGCAAATTTTCAATTTCCGCTTAACGGAGAAATTTTCACTAGAAAATGTTGTTATTTGTCATTCACAGCATTTTTAGAATATGTGTTTAAGAGACTGTGAATGTATCTTCCTGAACTTTAGATCTACACAGGAAACCTCAATTGACTAAATATAGCCCTAACATACTTATTGTAAACTAGGGCTCACTCAATGGAGATTAAATAGAATAGAATATATGCAGCTTGAAACACACTGGTCAATTACATTCACAAAAAGCGGGACATTTGAGTGTCCCCTATAAAACTTTCGGGACAGTGGGATATTTTCTCAAAAAACGGGACTGTTCCGGGAAAAACGGGACGAATGGACACCCTATCATAAATAACATTTGAGTTAGAGATGTGGAAATTCCAGTGCTGTTGAAAAAGTTTGAGGCTTGGGTCCTAAAGTTGATGTTACGAGTAAATGGAGCAAATTATTTTAAACCCCCTTAAATAGTGTGACGGGGAAGTAGTCTTCTTTCCAAGAAATCATCTGTGAGTAACAACTTACTTTTAATTTCGTTGTTATAGCAACCTCTAGAACCGCCATCATAACACAAAGGGAACAGTGGCTATGTATTATTCAATCAGACTGGCAATGTCAGATTTCATCGATCAGTCACGTAATCATTAATTTAATAATTCATTGCATGGTCATTTAATTATTCATTCGTTCATAAATCGAGTGGATGAATCTGTCATACGACTGAACGTGGACTCAATTAGTATATCGCTGTGTGTAATGGGTTTATACATTAATATCCAAAGAAAAAGTATTATTGTCACTGCTCATCCGGTAATCGCTTACACTACCAAATGTATTCTATAGAAATGATAAGTGAAATGAAAGCCATATGTAGATTTTATAACGGAACAAATTCTTTTGTAACGGACAGGTGCAGAGCTAATTGTGAATGCATTTTCTATACTTCAGATTCAATATATAATAAACTGGGCCCGGATTTTGATGACATGTCATCTTTTAACCGGTACATCATGGACGTTGCCCACTAGTGCAGATATTCTGATCATTATTAATGGTAATTAATAAATTAAAATTAATTAAAACAGATTATTTTATACAACATAACTTTTTTGGAAATTGAAATAATATAAATGTACATCGATTAAAAACACAATTACAATTCGGTGCAATTCAGTTCGTGTGCTTTTATTCTGTTCTGCTATTAGTTTACCTGAATGAAGTTAACTATGTATTTTATGCACAATTGGTAGCACAGGTCACAACATGGACATGGTAACTCGAATCTATTCATAGATGGTTGATTCATATTACCCCGTGATCTCGGAGCTGTTAGTTTTGTTTTTATATAACAAAGCACGAAAGTAGTTATCATTTGTATAATCCGTTACATTTTTATTCATGGAATAGTCTTAATAAGTCCAACTCGAGTTGACGAGATTCATCAGATAAATTCGCCCCTACTGCGCAGTCGCGAATCTATCGATAGAACTAGTAAACTCTCGTGGGATTACCTATGATAAAAGCATGGGTTTCAAACCTTATATAATTAGGGGGCGGATTTCTATGACCTAAAAAATAGGATTTATGTATGCATTTATGGCCTAAAAACATTAAAATATGACCAATAAAATTTAAAATATGACTTTACCAATTACACATTGTGTATATTTTTTAAGTTTCATTACAATATATTTTATTAAAATATAGTGTTAATTATTTAAATATCTGTAAATTCTCAAAAAGTATCATTATAATACAAAATTTACAAAATATGATATGAAACTTCAAATTTTCTTTTAATATGCACATGGTAGCTCGAATCGAGAAATATGAACTAAACATGTATATTCATACTAAATATGATACAATAGTTGAAAATTTCCTGAATATGGAGTTATATGCACAATAAAAGGGGGTACGCCGTAGCGTAGTGGTTGAGGCGCTACGCTACAAACCAGAAGGTCGTGGGTTCGATCCCCGATGAGGTCGTTGGAGTTTTTCAATTGGCCTAATCCTTCTGGTGGCACTATGGCCCTAAGGTCGACTCAGCCTCTAACATAAATGAGTACCAGGTCAATCCTGGGGGTAAAGGCGGCCGGTGCGTAAGGCTGACAACCTTACCACCTTCATGTGCCGATGTCTAAAAAATCTGGGAGCCTCAACCTCCTGGAACCCTCTGGGCCTCCATGGCCTGTAATAGGGAACACTTTACTTTACTTTACTTTTATGCACAATAAAAGCCGTTCCATTTTCACCAGGATGCTTGGAATCGGGTTTAAATTAGTCAGAAACCTGAAATAATGCAAAGGGGAAAAATATGACATGTCATAGAAATCTGCCCCCTATGTATTAGCTTTACTTCTCTTTGAAGGGGCGTGCAATACCAAGAACAGATAGTTCATTACTGTTAGCTAGATGTGCAACAGGGAAAACACCATTTCAAATCTAGCCACGAAAACTAATCATTTAGTGATCTGTTCCATCAAACAGCTGGGCACATTGAACCTCAACCATTCAGTAAAGCAGACGAGAATTGGGCAGCTAATCATGGACTCTGATGGCATGCAGTCAAGCTCTGTCCATTTATAACTAATGTAAAACGTATTGAGGCAGAAACACGCCCGGGAAAATCAGAACGGTCGTGTCGAACAAGAGCATCGCAATCTCATTGACAAGAATGTTTTGCTAATCGACAAGCCAGCTTTATTACCACTACATCCACTCCATTTGAACAAAAACGTACGAGGCGCGTTCAGAAAGTAAGTTTCCCTGGAACCGTTTACCAAAACAAAACACAATTTCAATAAAATATTTATTACAACAGATACAGTAGTGAGAACATTATAGGAGAAAAATTCCTCCGACACTGGGACTTGGACCCCGGACCTTTGGCTATTCGCGCCAATGCTCTACCAACTGAGCTAAGCCAGAGTTTACTTCACAGCGTCAGATGTAACCTCTCTCCTATGACTGATTGCCCTAATGGTCTACCTCACAGACAGACAAGTTATGTCATATGCAGTACTGTGAGGCACACTAAGTAGTGATTTTTATGACCGGGCTCCCACTATTATTGTACAGTTAACATTCAAGATAGATGTATAAGCATTCATGAACCACAAATTATTGTCTCTGTTAGACATTACATGAGAATATTATAGGATACAGTAGTGTTCAGCTATTTTTCAATATATTAGACACTTCAATTCGCAGCGCCAGATGGAACCTCTCTCCTATGATCCAGTGTCAGAGGAATTTTTCTCTACAATATTCTCATTTTCTCCAGAGACAATAATCTGTGGTTCATGAATGCATATATACATATGTGTATATATATACATATACGAGTACATCTTGAATGTTAACTGTACAATAACAGTGGAATCCTGGACACAAAAGTTACTAATTAGTGTGCCTCACAGTAGTGCATATGACATAACTTGTCTGTCAGTGAGGTAGACCATTAAGGGCAATCAGTCATGGGAGAGAGGTTCCATCTGGAACTCTCTGGTTCCATCTGAAGTGAACTCTGGCTTCGCTCAGTTGGTAGAGCAGTGGCTCGTATAGCCGAAGGTTCAAATCCCTGTGTCAGAGGAATGTTTCTCCTATAATATTCTCATATAAAATATGTATAGAAGTTTGTTTTATTTTTTAAGGGTAATTATTATACATGGTATATTGTATCATCCTTAGCTGAATAAAGTATAGTTAATTACCATTTAAGTCATAATATTTAACAAATCATACATCTTTTACCGAGCGAGGTGGCCGAGATGGTACCATCTTGGACTTACATTCTGGAGGACCCAGGTTCAAATCTCGTGGCCGGCCAATTTAACATGGGTTTTAACATGGTTTCCCCAGTCGTAAAGGCAAATGCCGAATTGGATATTTACATACCATGAATCTTCCTCACCATTTCATCCTGTATCATATCCATTTAAATTAGGCCTAATAATAGTTCAAATTTATCATAGGTAATCCCACGAGAGGTTACGAGTTTATCGATAGATTCGCGACTGCGCAGCAGGAGCGAATTTATCGTATGAAACTCGTAACCTCGAGTTGGAATTATTAAGACTATTTCACGAATAAAATGTAATAGATTACATGAATAATAATTACTTTCTTCTTGTTAGTTTAAAATGAAATCATTAATACTGTCAGTTGTCAGATCACGGCATACTAAATAAATGAACAGTCTCCATAATGGAATACTAATCAATGCTACCAACGTATATTGACAAAATACCGTAGTGAACCATTACCAACGTATATTGATAAAATGCCGTAGTTAACCTAAAAATCAAGATACGAAATAAAGACACATTTTAATTTTTTGTAATTTTTTAGCTTTTAAGTAATTTTTGTTTCACTCCTTTTATGTATTTATGTTTTTATGTTTAATGTTTTTTAACTTTCTTTTTTAGTTAAGCACATTATACACTCTATTTCTTTGTCTCTCCTCTTTCTTCACTTTGATATTTTTGAAACGGCACCCGAGCACGAGCAGTCTTGCTCATTCGGGTGTATTACTAAATGTAATACTTCTTGTGAAGATATAGCCTATATTTCTTTTCCTCTTTTTAAATAGTTGTAGTTAATTTTGAATTTTGAAAATTGTTTTATTTTACTTGTATAAATATGTATTTGTACTTGTATTTGTTTTTGCAATTCTATGTAATAATGTAATATTGTAATGTAATAATAAATCTAAATCTAATCTAAAAAAAAAAAAAAAAAAAAAAAAAAAAAAAAAAAAAAAAATTCAAGAACGTCATTTCAATATATGAGCAATCTGTTGCATTTCAGTTTCTTTAGTCAATTCGTACTTACGTTCCTCACAAAACTTTTGGAACTGAATCCATATGCATTTTCTATTTCTTTCGGTATTTTGTGGCCTAGCTTCCTTTATAATAATGTCAATTTCGTCAACAGATGCATTATTTTACCAAACTTGAGGCTGCCATTTCTGTTTTCAATTTAGCGCCGACAATGGATGACGTAATCTAGTATCACTGCATACCGATACTGTTACAGTTCAGTAACGAACAGCGTGTTTTACCCGATAAAATGCTATCCTCGCGATTCCTACAAGAATATTGTAAGATAAACGGCCGTGATTGGTCTATATCCGAGGATTTGCTAAACGTTATTGGTCAATATCAAACACGCGGCATATGAGTGGAATAGTCCACTAAATACACCCTACTGTATAGACACAGGTCCCAAACTTATGATATAGCCTCGAAGCTAAAACAAGTATAAACACAGCTGAAATAAAATAAAATAAAATAAAATAAAATAAAATAAAATAAAATCATACATGGCCTTCTCTATCACAGATACTAGTAAAAACAGACGCAGAAATAGCGAACAAAATACAGCTAAACGAAGTTTGTATATAAAGTTGTGAATAATTTAACGTGCCACAAGTTTAAAATAACTACATTCTAAACCAAACAGTCTCTGTAGCGTTTCAGCCGCAGTTTTATGGCCTGCAATTTGTGGAAGAATTTTATTTGGTTTGCTCTGATTCCTAACTCTCCATGTGAACGAACTGTGCAGGTTTACCAGTCGTAAATCAATACCGCTCTTGTTAAGGATTTAACTCGTCTCCACTGCACGGCTTTCAAAAGGTTCCATGGCTCTTCTCATGGGCCTATGAAGCTTTATGCCCTTTCACTTCAGTTCCACCGTTCCCATTGGTAAGCCTTCACTTCTCTTTTTTAAGCACTTTCCGGGCGATGTTCTACAGAAATTCTTGTTCTATGAAGTTGGGGGACATTGTATTAGTTTCATTTATTTTTATTTTACTTTTCTTCTTTTTCTACCTATTATTATTATTTTCTCTCTAATTTGTTCTACTTACAATGTTGAATTTTCTTTATTAGGCTATAGTTTAATATAGATTTAATTATAGTCTTCACTAACGTAATTTACATTTATATAATATAATCATGTTTCTCTTTTTTATTCTTAATTAGCTATTTAATTTAATTTTTTTATGTATTAGGTAGATTTCGAAGAAAAATCTACCTATTGCAATCGATACCGTGTCATGACTTTATATATATATTTCTTTATCTATATTTATATCTTTACACGCTAGCGGCCGTAATTTTGAAGATATTTGAACCAAATATTATTATGTTATTTCTAGGCCCAATAGTTCGGACAAATTCGTTAATGAGCAAAATTGGCCCGAGGGGGTGATCGGGGGAGGGGATTGAAATTTTAAAACATTTATATCTCGGCCCCTATGACGTATAGGGGGAAACATTGTTTTCATAAATTAAAGTACTCCCTAAGGAGTTCACAGTGACACCAATGACTCGGGGGTTTTGGGGGTACGTGTGGGGGTGGGGGGATGATAGTTCTCATATAAGGCGAGATTTGAATGTTTGAAAAAGTGCTCTGTCCTCTTTTTCTGTAGTTATTATTGCGGGTTTGTCATGCCAAGGCTAAAGAAGAAGAGTGCTACGCAGCGACAATAAATTAAACCAAAAGCACTTCGAAATCTACCTCAGCCTATAGGCTTGCCTAAAGGGATTTTTTTATCACGCATACCACAGATATAGGTGTTAGACTATGAAATTCGATGTCGAGATTTCAGCATAAATACATGTCTTGAAGTCCGCTAATTACAAAAATTGTTTGAGAACGAAAAATCGGTTCCAAACGAATTTTATATTAGAGTTAAATTTTGTCTGGAGATGTGACACGAAGATTGGAGATTACTTTCTGTTATTTTTAATAAAACTGAAGAAAAATTAATTTTTCTTGATTTTGTCATAAACGGCTCTAACGATTTTTTAATTTGTAGGCCTGCAAGAGGTGATTTTGGTGAATACTAAAAATATTATACAGAAAACTTTTTCGCAAACATCTCATAGGCATCTCCCCGCATTTTTGAAGATTAACCCTTACCTTTTGGAAACTAGATTTCTGACATACCTTATAAGCCCATGCCGGGCCGCCCAGAAAACATTTAGCACATTGATTAGGCTCATAATTTATTTCTTGTACCCTATTCGTAAATTTTACATGAATTTTAAACATTATTTTGAGTTATTTTCCCATAATTTATTAGAATTTAAGGCAAATTATTTGGTAAGGTCTGAATGTATACACCTCTGGTTAGTGGAAGAGAAGGCCTTTAAGGCCTTAACTACACCAGAGGGAAATATAAATAAATAAAATTTTTAAAAAAATACAATTTCGGTGAAATTCATAGGTGAGAAATAGGTTAATTTCATTATGTTTTCTCAGCAATTGCCGAGGATTATGTTAAAATATCCCGAGTAGCTAGTAAGGAACAAAATAGTTTGAAACCTAAGAACATAAGCCCTAGTTATTATAGTCGGTATGAAATAGTATATTGCGACACAAGGGCGGAAAGGCACGTTTACGGGTCGAGGAAATAGATTGAAAACCCGAGGCGCAGCCGAGGGTTTTTAAGTTTTCGAGACCCGTAAATGCCTTTACGGTCCGTGTGTTGCATGCTATTTTTTGCACGACGGTTACTTATATCAATTTAATTATTTAATTGTGATATTACCTGAAAATATTATGTAAATACAGACTTGAAGAATGGTGCTTATTTCAGAAAGGGATTCGCATTTGTTATTGTTTATGGCAACCGAATATTTATAAAGCGGGGAGGCCTTGGTCATTTCTGCTCGCAAATAAGCATTTGCGGGCGGTAAAGTAACTTTCCGCCCGTCGCCCCTAGCAACAATTCACTTTCCGCCCGTTGAGACGGAGGTAAATTTCTCCGTCTCCAATTTTCCTTCCTCTTTGGATGTGCTGCTCACTTGTCTTGTTTTGTGCTGCCATCTGCGCTACGCTTGGTGGTGTGCCGGTGGCTGTTTCGCCATGGCTTTAGTACCTGACGAGTTTTGATTGAGTGTGGAACGGTTTACCTGGATCTCCGGCTGACTAATCGTGAGTACCGATCTGTTCGTTTTGTCATGGTTAAAAGATTTCTAATTATCACTGTTAATACTCCACCATGCTAAGAACTAATTCAATTAAATTACGAAACGTGAAACCTGGAATTATTCCATTTCTGTAGTTGGTATGATATGCGTTGCCTTCAGGATTTTTGATGTGTTTGCTAAGGTATTCTACCTTTGATAAGTTTTGTCTGTAGCGAGCCATGCAAACAGTTCGATGTATTTCGGCATCCATTTTGTGCTCGTGACCTAAGTTACGCCATTGTCTTGCCATAAGTTTTTTTTTATGCTGCCCAATGGCACGAAGTATTTTTCTGCTATTCATAATGTCGGTAGTTTCTGCATATTCTTCATGTTAGGGGAATATTGTAAGTTTTCCCCATGTGCCTGTTATTTTGGGGAGACCTTGCTAAGCTCATGAAAATCCCCCCATTGTAAGCTCATGTATCGTCGACTCATTATAGCTGTAATATTTTGTAAAACATTTTTAATATAACTGAAGGTTTATGAGGCTCTTATATTACTGGTCATTATTAATTGCCCCTTGATAGGCCTACTTAAATTAGCTGTAATATTTTCTTTGTTAAACAGTCGTCATATGACTGAAAGTTTTGAGGCGTTTCTAATCCCTGATTCTACTGCCCATGATTAATTGCAGTTTGATAGGCCTACGTAAAATAGCTGTAATATTTTGTAAAACATTTTCAATATAACTGAAGGTTTATGAGGCTTTTCTATTAACTTATTTTACTGGCCATTATTAATTGCCCTTTGATAGGCCTACTTAAATTAGCTGTCATATTCTTTTGTAATACAGTCGTCATATGACTGAAGACTTTTGAGGCATTTCCAATCGCTGATTCTACTGCCCATGATTAATTGCAGTTTGATAGGCCTACGTAAAATAGCTGTAATATTTTGTAAAACATTTTCAATATAACTGAAGGTTTATGAGGCTCTTATATTACTGGCCATTATTAATTGCCCCTTGATAGGCCTACTTAAATTAGCTGTAATATTTTCTTTGTAAAACAGTCGTCATATGACTGAAGGTTTTGAGGCATTTCTAATTCCTGATTCTACTGCCCATGATTAATTGCAGTTTGATAGGCCTACGTAAAATAGCTGTAATATTTTGTAAAACATTTTCAATATAACTGAAGGTTTATGAGGCTTTTCTATTAACTTATATTACTGGCCATTATTAATTGCCCTTTGATAGGCCTACTTAAATTAGCTGTCATATTCTTTGTAATACAGTCGTCATATGACTGAAAGTTTTGAGGCATTTCTAATCCCTGATTCTACTGCTGATGATTAATTGCAGTTTGATAGGCCTACTTAATATAGCTGTAATATTTTCTTGTAAAACATCTTCAATATAACTGAAGGTTTTTCATGAAGCTTTCTAAGTTTGTATATTACTGGCCATTATTAATTGTAGTTTGATAGGCCTATTTAAGATAGCTGTTATATTTTCTTGTAAAACATTTTCAATATAACTGAAGTTTTTAATGAGCCTTTTCTAATTCTTTATATTACTGGCCATTATTAATTGCCCTTTGATGGGCCTACTTAAACTAGCTGTCATATTCTTTGTAATACAGTCGTCATATGACTGAAAGTTTTGAGGCATTTTTAATCCCTGATTCTACTGCCCATGATTAATTGCTGTTTGATAGGCCTACTTAAAGTAGCTGTAATAATTTCTTGTAAAACAGTTGTCATATGACTGAAAGTTTTATGAAGCTTTTCTAATTTCTTATATTTCTGGCCATTATTAATTCCTGTTTGATAGGCCTACTTAAAATAGTTGTGATATTTGGTGTTAAACATTTTCAGATGACTGAAGGTTTTCATGGAGTATTACCTCCCAATTTTCTATACTAGTGTCCCAGTTTAGTGTCGTACCCTTTCTAGTCAATAATTTTTATATTGTATTGTTTGGGGTCGAGTTCACTGGTGTTATTCGTAACTCTAACATTTTTAACTTATTCTGAGATTTGTATATAAATTCTATATAGGGTGTATTGTACCTTTTTATATTATTATTGAATTTGTCGTCGCATGAAGTTGTCCCTCAACTTATATTTATTGAAAGTTTCTGGGATTAAATTGTTATATTTCTCTATATTCAGTTTGTTTGTGGGCGTTCATCTTATTCACCTACCTCCTCCCTGCGTGCTTGGTTTGTTGGTTTTTCCTGGTTTCGATCTCCTCTGGCGTTCCCAGTCACCTTCCTGTTCCCTTCTCCTGTTTGCAGTACTTATCAATCAATATAGATATTCAACTAAGCTAACCTGGAGTTTGCTCTTGAGTCCTGCTCTGTTCTTATATTTGCATTGTTAAACAAAGGCGCAGGATAATTAATACCAACCCCATATACCACTATTCTTAACCTGGCCGCAGTTGGTAGCAGTAACCTGGGGAGAGAGGAGGTTGGATGCCCTGCATCCCATTTCTTAAGTTTTTCTATTCGTTTCTACTTTTGCATACTTGCATCATGCCTTTAAGAACTCAACTATCGTGGGAGTTTCTCCGTAAGGAGGAGTTGTTGTTTGAGATTAGGTCTAGGGGAGTCAAGGTGGAAGACTCTGCGGATGTACCCTCGCTTTTGGCCAAACTTAAACAAATTGCTACTTCACATAACCCCTCTTTCTCTTTCATTTCATCGCAGGATACTGTCACGGAATTTCAATTGGTTAGGCGGAAGGTGTCTGAATTGCTAGATTTAGCTTCCGAATTGTTGCTGGATCCTGAGGCATCTTATCGACAAAAACGTCGATTGCGACATCGTGCTTGGCACTGGGAAAACAGAATTTTCCTTCTGTCGCAGATGCGGGATGCTAACCTGGATTTGGGCGAGTTAGATAAACTTGCTGAATTATTAGTCTCGACCTTTTCATCCTCTGGGATGGAAGAGTCTGAATTGCCTGTTGCTGCTGGGGCCTATGGTGTTGGTTTACACTCCACTTCATCCCCTCCATTACATGTTGAATTACCATCACCTCAGGATGCCTATAGTCACCCAATAAATTCTAATACTATGCATGAGGAAGTTTCTTCGCATTGTGTCCAGTCCGTTCAATCAGCATTTGCTGATCTTCAATTTGCACCGTTAAAGATGCCGCATCCCTTACAAAAGATGCTGGAACGCGAAGGTACATTTGCGATTTCTAAATTACCTGATGTAATATTTTTCCTTCGGTTTTTGGTCAAATTTGTTGAGCTTGCTGCATCATTTCGAGTCAAGGATCTCGTGGCTTTACAGTTATTACTTTCCATTGTTTCTGGTCGAGTGTTGGAAATATTGCAGGCTGTTTTAAGTACTTCCAAGACTCTTTTAGATTTTCACGCTCGTCTCCTAGTCCAATTTATACCATCTAGACCGCGTCAAGATTATTTGCGCAGATATTATTACCGCCCCCAGCGACTTAATGAACATTTCTCAGAGTTCTTCCTGGATATTAAATTGCATGCTGCAGTCTTCCAGGTTCCCGATTCTGAGAAACAAGTTGTAGATGTTATTATATCTGGATTAAATCCTAGTACTCGTTCTTATCTGACATTTGCAGCTAGACCTGTCTCTTATGCTGACTTATCTAATCTTGTGTCTGTCATTGCTGAAGCGGAGAGTGCTGACGCTTGTCGTTCCACTTCCGCTCTTTCACCGTCTCAGGGAGTCCACAGGGTTCATGATCGACTGAATGACAGTCATGCTCGTGAACAACGGTCTTGCCATTATTGCTCTAATGTAGGTCATTTGAGCAGAGATTGTCGTAAAAGACTGGCGGATCTTCGCCAGCGTAATGCTAATGCCCAGCATGGGAATAGAAACTCTCGCTTGTGTTCATATTGTCATAAATTTGGTCACCTTGAGGCGAATTGTAGGAAAAAAGTATTTGATGTTCAGCGTCGGACCTCTGCCGGTCCAGCTATTGGGCCGTCACCATCACCTCGTGATTCCTGACTAGTACCTGAATTTTCTCAGTCCATTCCTGGCATTCATCCTTCTGAGCGTGACCGCGTCTTATTTCAGGCTATGGGTTGCAGTGGGCGCGTACAGCAACATCTTCCTTTGGTAGAGGTCTCTCTCAATAAGTCCCCCTTTCAAGCGTTGATCGATTCTGGCGCCAGTAAATCTTGCATTCGTAGTGATGTCTTACCATTCTTGGGTATTTCTTTATCTAGTATTCACCCATTTCAAGGGGCTGCTCTTAATGCTGATGGTTCAGGAATTAATATTTTGGGTTCTGTGCAGTTGTCACTTCGTATAGCTAAGTTCTCTTGGAAAGTTTCTTTTCTGGTCTTGCAATTTTTGATTTGCCCGGTTATTTTGGGGGCTGAGTTTGCTTCATTTACTGGATTAACCTTGGATTTTCAGTTACGTCAGCTTTATTTCAAGTTTAATACCCACCATAAAATCCCATTTGCTATTTCTACTGGTTCCGGTGCCTTCCCTCCTTGTACCTCTCTTATTGATCACCATTCTGGAGTTAGTGATACTTTCCCCACTAAGGAGATATCTCTAGATCATTTGCTTCCTGAACAACGTAATCAAATCTTGGAGGTTGTTAACGCTTATCCTGATGTTTTGAGTGAGAAGCTGGGAGTAACAAATGTCATACAGTATGAGATACAGGTTACTGATCATGTCCCTGTCCGTCTACCCCCGTACAGGTTAGCCCCTCCGAAACTTTTGGTCATGCGACGTAAAATCAATGAGATGTTGAGTAAGGGCATCATTCGGCCCTCGACGTCACCCTACTCGAGTCCCATCTTCTTAGTGCCGAAAGGTGAAGACGATTTCCGCCCTGTCATAGATTATAGAGCTCTAAATCAGAAAATTGTTATTGAGTCCATGCCGTTGCCGGATATACATTCGGCAGCCCATTGGTTTGCGGGTGCTAAGGTATTTTCTTCACTTGATCTTAACAGTGCCTATAACCAGATCTCTCTTAAGGAATCCTCCCGCCATCTGACTGCCTTTTCCACCGATTGGCAGCATTTCGAGTTCTGTCGCCTGCCATTTGGCCTTGCTACTGGCGCGCAGGTTCTCACCAGGCTACTTGACACCATCTTTTCTGACATCAAATTTGACTATGTATACCATTACCTTGATGATTTGGTCATTTATAGCAAGGATTTCCAGTCTCACGTTGGTCACCTTCGGGAAGTTTTTCGTCGGCTTCAGGAGGCCGGTTTGACAGTCAAGCCAACTAAGGTGCGGTTCGCGAGGCCGCAACTTAGTTTCATTGGCCATATTATCTCTCCAGATGGGGTTGCTATTGACCCAGAGAGGACTGTTGCTATCAGGAACTTCCCGCCTCCTACCAATGTTAAAGGTATTGCTCGGTTTATAGGCATGGTTAACTTTTTCGCTAAATTTATTCCCAACTTTGCTGTGCGGGCGGCTCCCTTGAATCGCCTGAGGGGCAAGGGTGTGCCGTTTGTTTGGGGTGATGAGCAGCAACTCGCTTTTGAGAATCTTAAGTCTGCCATCACTAATCCGCCGATTTTGGCCATGGCCGACTTCTCCAGGACGTTCATTGTCCAGACCGATGCTTGTTCTGTTGGGTTGGGCGCAGTGCTTCTTCAAGAGTTCCCAGATGGGCGTAAGCCGGTTGCCTTTGCTTCGAGATCTTTGAGCAAACAAGAGCAAATGTTTTCCATTTATGAATTGGAAGCTCTTGCCGTCATCTTTGCTCTGGAGAAATTCCGGATGTATGTCGAGCACGTCAATTTTATCTTGGAGTGCGACAACCAAGCGTTGTCTTGGTGTTTGGCTCGCCCCCGTAAGACGGGCAGACTGGCTCGTTGGGCCGTTAGGCTCTCAGCATTCAAATTTCTCCCTGTTCATATTAAGTCATCTCAAAATATTCTTGCTGATTCTCTTTCTCGCATGTTCGAAGGCTATCCGTCTTGTTCTGAACAGCCCTCGGATTCCTCCGCCCCTCCTGTGGTGTTGCCTGCTCAGGAGACGATTGCTCCTCTCTTGACTAACTTTCCTTTGGCGTACGCTGACATTTCTCACCATCAGCGTCTCGATCCTGATTTGGCCAGTATTATTGATCAGCTTGGGAATCGTGCTGTTGTTAGTAATTATCGTTTGGTCTCTGGTGTTCTGCAGATTTTGGTGGGTAGGCAGAAGCGGCCTAAGATTGTGTTGCCAGTCTCCCTTAGAGATATGGTATTTAAATATTTTCACGTGTCTTCCATTGGCGGCAATTTGGGGATCAAGAAGACGGTGCACAAGATCAGTGTTGCTTTTTGGTGGAAAGGTATGTTTGTGGATATTCGTGATCGTGTTCGATCATGTAATGAATGTGCTATATCCAAACCTACTCTCAATTCACGTATTGGCTTTTTGTCATCCACTGTTCCTCAGCGCCCTTTTCAGAAACTGTTTATTGACTTTCTTGGCAAGTTGCCTCGTTCTCGCAAGGGCAACACCTTTATCTTTGTGGTTGTGGACGCTTTTACGAAGTTCAATTGGTTATTCCCTCTGCGGGATTCTCGCACCGAGAAAGTGATTTCTGCTCTATCCTCCATCTTCCAGGTTTGCGGCTTTCCGGAGTCCATTGTTTCGGACAATGGTCCCCAGTTCTCCTCCCGTGTATTTAAGGATTTCTGTTTTCGCAGGGGCATTGAACATATCACCACCAGTCCATACTACCCGAATCCCAGCCATGCTGAACGCGTCATGCGCAACCTTAAGAATGCTTTAATTGCGTACCATAGCAGTGATCATTCCTTGTGGGATAGTAATCTGCACTGGTTGCAGTTTGCATTCAATACGGCTGTCCATGATAGTCATGGTTTCTCTCCATTTTCTCTTCTGTTCACATTTAAGCCCAACCATCCGCTCAGTAACCTGTGGCACCTGGCTGACTTATTGCCTGACGCTGTTACTCCCTTGGACCTTTCTCAGACTTGGAAAGCTGCTAGACGCAATCTCTTAGCTGCCCATGGTAGGAGAGCTTTGGCTTATAATAAGGGTAGGGTCCCTTGCCAGTTTAAGGTTAATGATTTAGTTATGTGCAGAAACTACCCTGTTAGTAAGGCGTCTAATAAATTTGCTAAGAAATTAGCGCCCCGTTATGTGGGCCCCTTTCGTATTATTAAGCAACTCCAGAACGGAGTCTCCTTTCTTTTGCAACATGTTCAAGACTCTTCAAGGCGTAGATGCCATGCGTCACAATTGAAGTCATTATAAGTTTGTATTTGAGCACTTATATGTGATAGTTTGGTGCATTTCATAGTTTTGTAGTTCCTTCAAATGGAACGCTTATTTTAATGTAGACATAAGATTGATATATTTACTTGTCTTGGTTTCACGTTTGGTTGTGTTTAGCAAATGCTGTTGGTGGAATATAAAAAAAAAAGAAAAAAAATATTGTGTATTTAACCATTGTCAAAATGATTTGTGGATGGATCGGTACTTGCGCGGTCGGTCGGATTTCCGGGGTCCATTCTTGTTTGGTACTCATATTGTGGGGCCCCTTGTCTAAATTACTAAGTCATATACTGAGGCCTCAGTTCAAAAAAACTCAAAAAGATAATACATCTATCTACATAAATTAATGACAACCCTCCAAAAATAAAGAAGAAAAAAAAAAGAAAGAGACAATTATAAAATTATAATATGACTCCTGAGCTAGTACAGGATTTACCTCATTTTTATGTAAAATAAGAAAAAAAAAAGGGAGAAAAATAAGGGACAACTATAAATTCTTCACAATAAAAAAAAAATTCAATGAAAGTGATAGATTCTACTCACCAAAAGAACCAGTCAACATTTAAGATATCAACGAAGTGACTCGTTTGACTTTTCAACACCCTCCGTCAAGAGAAAGTTTAGAATTGAAATTAATAAATTTGAAAGCAAGAAAGGCTTTTAACTAAAGACATTTGAAATCATCTTTCTTAATTATTATTTGTGACTCAAGCAAGATAGCCGGAGTGTTAATATTTCACCTATATATATTCACTCCAGAGCTAATGGTTACCACTCTGTTTCATGTGTGCCTTCTGGATCTACTTCTGGATGGAGAGGGCCATTGGCCCCATCTTCCTCTTGGTTTGGATACCAAGCTGCTCCTGCTGTGTTTTCTTCTGGGCATGTGTGCGCACCATGCTCAGTGAATCTCCTGTACTTCGCTCATTGGGGACAGCTGCCCCTACTTGTTTTGCCACTGGACTCTGGTGGCCGGAGCCTCGTATCATCGTTCTCTACAGCAGTCATCGATCTTCGAGCTGTGCTGGTGTTCTACAGTATTCCCCCCCTTTTCTACGCACCTAACTTCTTCTGCTGTGCTGTTGAATGTTCGGCCATAGATGGACCTTGGCTGGGCTTTGATCTTCAGCCATCTCCGCCTTCCCTCATTTGGACATGTGGGCGTTGGCGTATCTACGTATGTATGGTGATCTATTACCTATGGTGATCATCTACTCCCGTAAGTGTGTCATTATAGTGCTCTCTCCGTTTCTTCCCCAGTGTTATTCAAGTTTTTTGGGGTAACCAAAAAAAAAAATAGTGCTTCAAAAAGAGAAATATGGGGATATTCCTCATTATGTCATGGCAGAGTTTTGTGTTAGGTGGCCTGCTGTGCTAAGCTTGGTGTATGTAATCAAATCCTAGAGTCACAAGAAAGTTTAATCTAATCAAAGGTAAGAATGGGTTTATGTAAGATAATTTCAAGCATTGACTTGGATACTGAAGAATTATTACCCGCAAGTTATAAAGAAGGACTAAACCTCAAGAAGATATTCTAATTAAAAAGACAAAATCTTTATATTTAACAAAAATGTGAAAATGTGGATGGTGTTGATATTTTATTTCAGGGACATATTGTGTATACTATGCACTTATTTAACTAAATTTCAAGGACATATCTTATATGAAAATTTTTTGCATCAAGATATAGACATTTCTCAAGCAAATTTTTTTTTTCATCTGACTAATGGCATACTTATTGGTATTAATTATTATTGATACTGAATTGTTTAGTAAGGTGAATGCATATATGCCTTATTCGTATATCTGGTACTATATTATCTGAATTAAGTTTCTTGGTCTGTATGTGATTATCTTTAGCCTTCTAGGTTTCACGTTTATGTTGTCTATGTTGGGGTCTTCTACCCTGTTAACTTCTAAAATTTTGAGCCCTCCCAGAGAGGAGGCTGAGACGGAGGTAAATTTCTCCGTCTCCAATTTTCCTTCCTCTTTGGATGTGCTGCTCACTTGTCTTGTTTTGTGCTGCCATCTGCGCTACGCTTGGTGGTGTGCCGGTGGCTGTTTCGCCATGGCTTTAGTACCTGACGAGTTTTGATTGAGTGTGGAACGGTTTACCTGGATCTCCGGCTGACTAATCGTGAGTACCGATCTGTTCGTTTTGTCATGGTTAAAAGATTTCTAATTATCACTGTTAATACTCCACCATGCTAAGAACTAATTCAATTAAATTACGAAACGTGAAACCTGGAATTATTCCATTTCTGTAGTTGGTATGATATGCGTTGCCTTCAGGATTTTTGATGTGTTTGCTAAGGTATTCTACCTTTGATAAGTTTTGTCTGTAGCGAGCCATGCAAACAGTTCGATGTATTTCGGCATCCATTTTGTGCTCGTGACCTAAGTTACGCCATTGTCTTGCCATAAGTTTTTTTTTATGCTGCCCAATGGCACGAAGTATTTTTCTGCTATTCATAATGTCGGTAGTTTCTGCATATTCTTCATGTTAGGGGAATATTGTAAGTTTTCCCCATGTGCCTGTTATTTTGGGGAGACCTTGCTAAGCTCATGAAAATCCCCCCATTGTAAGCTCATGTATCGTCGACTCATTATAGCTGTAATATTTTGTAAAACATTTTTAATATAACTGAAGGTTTATGAGGCTCTTATATTACTGGTCATTATTAATTGCCCCTTGATAGGCCTACTTAAATTAGCTGTAATATTTTCTTTGTTAAACAGTCGTCATATGACTGAAAGTTTTGAGGCGTTTCTAATCCCTGATTCTACTGCCCATGATTAATTGCAGTTTGATAGGCCTACGTAAAATAGCTGTAATATTTTGTAAAACATTTTCAATATAACTGAAGGTTTATGAGGCTTTTCTATTAACTTATTTTACTGGCCATTATTAATTGCCCTTTGATAGGCCTACTTAAATTAGCTGTCATATTCTTTTGTAATACAGTCGTCATATGACTGAAGACTTTTGAGGCATTTCCAATCGCTGATTCTACTGCCCATGATTAATTGCAGTTTGATAGGCCTACGTAAAATAGCTGTAATATTTTGTAAAACATTTTCAATATAACTGAAGGTTTATGAGGCTCTTATATTACTGGCCATTATTAATTGCCCCTTGATAGGCCTACTTAAATTAGCTGTAATATTTTCTTTGTAAAACAGTCGTCATATGACTGAAGGTTTTGAGGCATTTCTAATTCCTGATTCTACTGCCCATGATTAATTGCAGTTTGATAGGCCTACGTAAAATAGCTGTAATATTTTGTAAAACATTTTCAATATAACTGAAGGTTTATGAGGCTTTTCTATTAACTTATATTACTGGCCATTATTAATTGCCCTTTGATAGGCCTACTTAAATTAGCTGTCATATTCTTTGTAATACAGTCGTCATATGACTGAAAGTTTTGAGGCATTTCTAATCCCTGATCCTACTGCTGATGATTAATTGCAGTTTGATAGGCCTACTTAATATAGCTGTAATATTTTCTTGTAAAACATCTTCAATATAACTGAAGGTTTTTCATGAAGCTTTCTAAGTTTGTATATTACTGGCCATTATTAATTGTAGTTTGATAGGCCTATTTAAGATAGCTGTTATATTTTCTTGTAAAACATTTTCAATATAACTGAAGTTTTTAATGAGCCTTTTCTAATTCTTTATATTACTGGCCATTATTAATTGCCCTTTGATGGGCCTACTTAAACTAGCTGTCATATTCTTTGTAATACAGTCGTCATATGACTGAAAGTTTTGAGGCATTTTTAATCCCTGATTCTACTGCCCATGATTAATTGCTGTTTGATAGGCCTACTTAAAGTAGCTGTAATAATTTCTTGTAAAACAGTTGTCATATGACTGAAAGTTTTATGAAGCTTTTCTAATTTCTTATATTTCTGGCCATTATTAATTCCTGTTTGATAGGCCTACTTAAAATAGTTGTGATATTTGGTGTTAAACATTTTCAGATGACTGAAGGTTTTCATGGAGTATTACCTCCCAATTTTCTATACTAGTGTCCCAGTTTAGTGTCGTACCCTTTCTAGTCAATAATTTTTATATTGTATTGTTTGGGGTCGAGTTCACTGGTGTTATTCGTAACTCTAACATTTTTAACTTATTCTGAGATTTGTATATAAATTCTATATAGGGTGTATTGTACCTTTTTATATTATTATTGAATTTGTCGTCGCATGAAGTTGTCCCTCAACTTATATTTATTGAAAGTTTCTGGGATTAAATTGTTATATTTCTCTATATTCAGTTTGTTTGTGGGCGTTCATCTTATTCACCTACCTCCTCCCTGCGTGCTTGGTTTGTTGGTTTTTCCTGGTTTCGATCTCCTCTGGCGTTCCCAGTCACCTTCCTGTTCCCTTCTCCTGTTTGCAGTACTTATCAATCAATATAGATATTCAACTAAGCTAACCTGGAGTTTGCTCTTGAGTCCTGCTCTGTTCTTATATTTGCATTGTTAAACAAAGGCGCAGGATAATTAATACCAACCCCATATACCACTATTGTTAACCTGGCCGCACCGTCGCCCCTAGCAACAAGATTGCGTGTGGTAATGTCAAGTTACGAGCCATGTAAACAACTGTCGTAAGAAACACTTACTAGCTAAGGAGTGCAAAATAGTATATTGCGATACAAGTGCCGTAAGCGGTGCATACGGATCGAGGAAAGAGTTTGAAAAAACGAGGCGCATCCGCCGAGTTTTTTTTCAATTTCCGAGATCCGTTATGCGCTTACGGCACGAGTATTGCATGCTGTTTTTGGCACGATGATTATTTATATCAATTTAATTATATTAATTGAGATATTAGCTGAAAATATTATGTTTATACACTATTGAAGATGTATGTTATATTTCAGAAAGTGATTTGCATATGTTGGTTGTTATGGGGACCGAACATTTGTCCTGTTAATGTCGCCACAAACTAGGGGCCCTTGGTTCCGGTCTTCCATAAAGGCTTGTATTGTGATGGTTTTACTTACGGCATTTGTGCTTTTTGTAACTTTTACCGCACGGAGATTTCTTTTGTTTTCATAGCAACAAGATTGCGTGTGGGAATGCCTAGTTACGATCCACGGCAACAACATTCGTAAGTACCACTAATTAGTTAAGTCGTCGAAAACATACTTTCAATTATTATTCCTTTCACTAATAGGATTTTTGGATGTACCGTAGACATTCCACTAACAGCAATGAATTTTAATTCGACGGATGGCAGGAAATGAGAGAGTTTGAAGTGTTATCCGTGGATTTCCAGATGGGTGAAGCCACAAAGAGTGTCTCTGCACAGCTCGCTGTGAAATCCTATTAGTTGACATGTGATACCAACCACTTAATTGATTTACTGGGTTAAATTGATATTACACTCTATCAAAGAATCGCTCTAACAGGAATTTTCGCAATCAGCTATCATGGTTTAAGTTGACGAACTCTCAGATATATACATATATTTGTTTAATTCAGCTGTGTTTATACTCCTTTTTAGCTGCGAGGCCATATTAGGAGTTCGGCATGTGTGTCTATTCAGTAGGGTAGGCCATGGAACTATTGATTGCTGATTATTTCTACTATTGGTGTATTTTTATGGAGTAAATTTCAACTGATATTAATTTTAATGGATATGATACAGGATGAAATGGCGAGGATGATTCATGGTATGTAAATATCCAATTCAAAACTTGCCTTTACGACTGGGGAAACCATGAAAAAGAACCATGTCAATTTGTCCGGCCACGGGATTTGAACCTGGGACCTTCCGAATGCGAGGCAAAGATCTCAGATACTCACGCGTTTTTAAAATGAAAACCACACCTGCATGTAAAGTAACATGTTACATTGCATACCTAAATTAATTTACTGTATTTACCTGAATATAAGCCTCCCCTGAATTTAAGCCGCACCTGCCTTTTTAACATTAAAGGGAAAAGATTAAATTAACTCCAAGGTGAAATAATAAAACTGTCTCATTTTCATAACATTAAAGTAACACATTTCTCAGCTGAAATAGGCCTGAAAGAAGAAACAAAGTATCAAACTACTTAAATTATGAAATTATAATTTTATTTCATGAAATATTCGTTCATAAAACTTCGTTCTCGAAAATATATCGATAAAATCGCAATCTCTCGTGGGATTGCCTATGATAAAAACATTACCTCGAAAGTTCAACTGAAACATACTTATACTGTACTTCCTTGCATAATATCAAGAAACTTTGTTTTTCCTTCGCGTGGAATTACCTATACTTGATCCAAGATGTATACGGAGCAAAAGTAAACAACAGACTTGTCTTGACTAACTGTGTCCTGTCGTTTCATTGGTTAATCGCACCAACACATACTTCACGATAGTGCGACAAGTTCAGTTAGATGTTTACTTCCATTCCGCACACATCGTACGATTATTTATATTTTACATAATTGTGCAAACGTAAGTTCTGTTAAGTGAGTTGCTTGCTTTCGTATTTATGGCATAGGCTTATATGTTTTACAACATATATCTAGCAAACAAAAATCATTTGTTTTTATCGTTGCCTTGGTAAATTTGTTGAGTCTGAGAAAAAACAAGTGACATAACTTAATTTACTAAATATAATACGTATTTTACAACATAATTATTTAATTCGTTGTACTTTTCAATTACATAAGGTATGATGAAGTACACCACATATTGTAAGTAAAAGTATAGGCAAGACCTCTAATAATTTGCATTATAGAACAAAATTGCGAGTCACGGCCTTTCGAACTTACGTCACCAATAAAGAATCGTGCGAGAAAAAGGTTTCTCCATTGGCAAGAAGATACATATTGTAAATATACACAAAACATTGGGAATTGAACCCGGAAGCCTTGGCGTTTAATCTAAAAAATGAAAGCTCAATTGACTTTACTGTAGGTAATCGAGTAAACAGCCTCAAAAACGAACTCTTGGGAACTGTGCTTTGTATTTTCACATTCCATTGTTTACTTTAGCTCCGTACACATCTTGGATCAAGTATAGCCCACTTGCGCCCACTGTGGAATTTACTTTAGCTTTTAAACTCATGTTTGTTGTCATGACAACAAACTCAATTAAATAACTAGTAAAACAATGGCCACTCGCTGTGTTACTGTTAATAGTAGTATCACAGTAGGCTATTTATTGTCAGAGTTATCATCCTCCGTGACTGTGTTATCTCTCATAAGTCATCCATCGACAAATCAGACAGATGACGAGTTGATGACATTTGAATATTGGCAACTGATTGACAGCTTGATTGAGAAATCTTGCAGCTATTCCCCAAGAGCTGACTATTACAGATGCAATCTGTTCATGCTCTGTGGTATTGCAAACAGCAGAGATGATAAGTTTCTGTCTCTACTCTCTTGCTTCTACATTTGCTGATATTTCCGTATTTTACTAAGAGATGTGTGTGTTCGGATTTTGATGTGCCTATTAGGTTTTTGTTCGACCATAGGCCTACTATAATACGCATATTACATGTGTGAAGTAACAGTATTATAATGGTATCCATTTCGAAACTGATTTTCATTATAACACAAGTATGATATCGATCATTATTGATGAAAACAGAACGTTCTCGAAACCTGGAGAACAGCAAATGGAATTGCAAAATAAACTGCCTGTATTTAAAATAAAATCAATTCTGTTTGAATTAATTTTGATACTATACTAAATTTGTAATAATTAGGAATGTATTTGTTTAGACTTTCATTTTTATTTTTTTATTATTTTAGTCATGTGCATTATAATATATTACTCAAGTATTTTATGTTTAAATTTTTGTCTTTGTATTTAATGTACGTTTCTTGTATTCAGATATATCATTTCTTGTTTTTTATTTATTTTTATTATTATTATGTAGTTCGTGTTTTCGCCCAGGCTTAGTGGTAGAGAAGGCCTTATGGCCTTAACTCCGCCAGGTTAAATAAATATTAATAATAATAAAATCAGGTCAACTGATATAATAAAGTGCCAGAATGCTTTTGTTTAATCAGTGATAATTGCAATTTTGATGTATGCAGAAAAAAGTTATTTTTTAACCTATACCCTAGTTAAGCCCCAGATCAATTCATTAAGCAGAGCTTACGGAAGAACAAAGGTCTAGTTTGATAAGCATATGTGAAGGATTATGTGGTTGGTGTTATTTGTCAAAACTATCTGTATTGCAACTTCTAATCCGTATATGAACACTGTAAAACAATATGTTGCCATGAGAACTGATTATCATTTGATAAATTCTTTCTAGTATGACTGACTCTGTCCTATATCCCCAATGTCGGGGCGAAGGGCCTCCAATCGGAGGTTTCTGTTACCTATATGAATTTTGTTACGCTTACTTTCCGAGAGAGGGCAGAGGGACAGGTGGTAAGCCCATCGCCTCACAACCCCCAAGGAAACTGAGATATTACTTGGCCGTGAAAGGGCCGAGAAATTTTGTCCACAGGCTCTAATTTAGGGTTGGAGTTCTTTAACGTGCCGTAAATCTACGACACGGGCCCCCCAGCTTAAAGTCCCTCCCGGAGGACTCTGTGCCAGGAATTTTACGTCCGGAAAAATACATCGACCGCGGCCGGGTTTGATCCCGCGACCTGCGGATCTAGAGGCGGGCACGCTACCCCTAGACCACCGCGGGCGTGTCTTTCTAGTATGTTAACATAAAATAGGCACTAAATTGGGCTTTACTCCGGTTCCGTTCAACCGATTTTGTCCAATATCAATAGGCTTCTTCCCATAGGCGTTATAAATGCGTATACCAAGTTTCATGAAAATTCGATAAAGCATATTTGAGTTATCGCGCTTACAGACGGACGGACAGACATTTTACCGTCCCCCACACAATCTCATAAAGTAGTCTACTATTCTGGCACTTAATAAATGCCATTATAGGCTCCTTGCAAAATTTAAAATTTCTGTATAATAACCTGTGCATTTTATACAAGGCTTCGCGTTATTTACATGCACGTTGCGTAGTGTGAGGAATATACAAATCTACCTTCATCATAGCAATAACCCCAGAAGCTCTAAAAGTTGTTGCTTCGCATTCCCTGTTAATTCCTGTGTGTGTGTGTGTGAACTGTATAAGGATTCTCTGCGTGCAAAATAAACCTATTTGCGGTCTGTTTCGCCACAACATTAACCCGCACCTCCCCATGTCGCAATGAACAAAATCATTAATCACTCTAGTCCCTGCTCTCCTCATTAAAAAATGGAAATAAGGTTTATGGAATCACCAGGGTGTATGTTTAGTCTACCCTCATCCTAATTAAAAGCAGCGGCCTGTAACATCTGGGGGTACAATTGCAAAGGGTATAGCAGTTTCTAGTTATAAAACCACCATATGCAACGCTTAGGTGATAGCGTTGCTTTTGAGTAGGGGCTATGATGGGCATTTTGCAAGAGTTTGGTGATTTTGAATTGATATCTATTCGAGGGAGACCCAATAACTAAATCACTGACGTCCAAGTGTTATGAGGCAATGAAATTATTATACTCCTTTTGTTAGGGAAAATAATAGTTATAAATAATTACTTATTGTCGAACATAAGGATACATGTATGACATTGTCAACATCAACAGCACACTAATTGCTGCTGTCAGACAAAAAAGTTAAAAAAATGTTTACAAAGTTCAAATATTCATCCTGGGCCCTGTTTCCTAGAAATTTGACACTCATATTATTAGCAAATACATAATAATATCAGTTATTATTAGTATATTGTTTCATAAGAATATTAGCTAATAACATTAGTTATGAGTTCAAGGCACTAAATTATTAGTAAATACTGTTAATTTTATTACTAAAGTGTTTCATAGACTGCAAACTAATAAAATTTACTGATAATATTAGCTGTTTTTCTATAAGTGTTTTTGGACCAATAATTTATTCTCAAACCCATGTAATTCAGATTTCGTGATCTTAAATTTGGGGAAAATGAATCACTATAATTTAATTATCAATTTAGAAAAAGCTTACATATACTATCAAAGGAATTTTTATCATAAGTTTTTATGATTTGAGGTTAGATTTTAGTACATAAGCCTATTGCTATCTTCGATAAGTGCCTGGCAGATTTATTTATTTCTTAGAGCTAGTTATTATTTGTTTCATTTATGAAGATATATGTAGGCCGTGCTGCTTTGAAATAGTATTGACAAAAAGACTAAGAAAAGAAAAAATACAAACAATAATCCAGACAAAACCTCCAAATCAATCAGCTGACTAATGAACTAATAATATTAGTGAATAGATTTTCTGAGAAGTGTTCATATCTCTATGAAAAAGGGATTGTGATAACTAATAAATAATATTATGAGTTCTAATATTATTAGCAACTTCTATGAAACAGGTCATAAAAACAATTCAGGATTAAAAGATTCTTAATATAGGATTCAAAAGTCATAAAATCTAGATCTCTTGTTGCGTTATACAATTTGACAGATATATATATATATATATATATATATATATATATATATATATATATATATATGGTTTACTATGATACCCGAGTCTTAAAGTACTTACAGGTTGTAAGTCGCCACTGGGTTGGTATCTCATATTGAGAACGCCTGGTGGTAGCCTATACTGGGATATGTCAGTCAGTTGGATAATTTAATGCTGTACCGCCATGTTGCCATGGAAGCTCAATGATAGATCGCTGGCACGGAGAGCCGAAGATCCTGGTTCAAATCGCGGCTATGGCATTGGATTTTTCAGTATGACTTCACCTCTCCATCATAGCTTTCCCACGACCAGTGTGAAAAAATTTTCACTACACTTATGTTACTTCTATTAACTTGCTGCAGTTAAAACTAAAATTATGTTAATGAAATGCGCTCGGATACAGAGTTCTTAACACTATTTTGTTGCTGCAAACATATTACTTAGAGAACTGTGCGCCATTAAATTACTGAGGCAATGTTATTGTCATTTTTACGATCTACGAGAACGAAATTGTTTCACTAATGAATGGGAGAAAGGTTCATAAAACCGTGCGTTGGTGTAACAGAAATTCAACATCACGATTGTTCAGCCTACGAAGTGCTGTAAGTTAATCCCATATAAAATAAAACTGTTTATTATTGCTATTATAAAAAAACTCTAGGTCGAAATCCGTAAAATTCGTGAGACGCGAAAACCCGAACAGTCCTCATTTCGACAAAGTTTGCAAACAATAAGGGGCTAGTTCCATAAGGGCGTAAGGCACAAGCGCATAGTTTTGAGAAATCTTAATGTTTTTAAACAATGTTACCACTCACAAGCACTGGTCTTTTCTTATGACTGAGGAGAGGTTTAAGGCACAATTATAAATTGTTCACTGAGTATTTAAGAGATATGAGGAGAATGCATAAATGTTAAAAGCTCAAAATTCAAGATGTGCCTTACGCCCTTATGGAACTAGCCCCTTTTAATTATTTTCAAAATCATATTTTTGAATCGCGAAATAACGCGGAATCCATATAGACTAATAATCCATATAGACCAGCGTTTCTCAACCTTTTTGAACCCGAGGACCTCTAAAATGTCTAAAAAATTTTACGGACCCCTAATTTTACATCCCATTTTTAAAAGTAGGCTTCATGTAGGCCTATATTCTTAATATTTCGGGTATTAATTATAGGTCATTATAACGAAATAAATCTAAATACATTTTTTAATTCAATGGAAACACAGTTATTGAATTGGAAGTACTGTATTCCCTTGTGACTTTGTCAACAGATAAATTCTTCGCCTTTTTTTTTTACCATACGGAAGCAATTTTCACTCCAAAATGAATTGCTCACTGCACGTCATGGAACCAAGGAGGAAGAACTACAGGATCAACCTGCGTTGCTGTGTCTAGAAAACCATGTATGCACTTCAAATAGCCCCTAGAAAGTCTCGACACGCAACTCGGATATCTCCTAGAAAACATTGGAACGCACGTCGGATACTTTCTAGAAAGAATTATCACACAAATAGGATATTTCCTAGAAAGCACTGGCATACAACTCGGATACTTCCTAGAAAGCCTTGGCACGCACCTTGGATACTTACTAGAAATCATTGGAACGCACGTCGGATACTTCCTAGAAAGAATTATCACACAAATCGGATACTTCGTAGAAAGCATTGTCATACAACTCGGATACTTCCTAGGAAGCCTTGGCACGCACCTCGAATAGTTCCTACAAATCATTGGCACGCAAATCGGATACTTTCTAATAATCCTTGGCACGCAACCTGGATACTTCCTAGAAAGCTTTGGCAAACAACTCAGATACCTTCTTGAAAGTCTTGGCAAGGAACTCGGTAAATTTTCCCTCTCTCCCCATGCAATTTGTAAACGCTAGAACAGGATTGGGACTCGCAGAATTGAATATATTAAGATGACGTAATGGCTAACATACTGAGTTCTGTATACAATATATGGCATGCATACTGATTTACATGTAATGTGAGGTAAATTTCCGTAGCTGTCCGCATTATCGAGCGGATATTACCGTTTGATTGAAATTGTCATTTCCTCGATTTGGAAACACGGTGAAGGAGGTTGGGGTCAGCATACGTCAGTAATGAAGCTGCATACTGTATACAATTTGCCCTCTGTCATTATGCAAGGCAGCTTGTTAAATACGGATCCTGGTACTTTCCATTTACAAGCTAAATTCGCATGCGGAAATTGGATGAACGGGTCCCCCCCATACGCGCCAATCTCTCAACAAACCGATGTTTCGCGTACATTAATAACGAGTTTTCGACCTTGGACAACTCTGTGCGTACAGAATTTACGTTCGACATGACGCAGATGGGAGGACAGAGCTATAATATGTAGAAGATTGATGGGGTGAATGTTTTAAAAGTGCTAAATAACTTCGTTGAGGAAAGGGCATCGTTTGAGCGGACTAAGCAGGTCGACGTTCTACTACTGATGGTGTTAACTCACAACTTGTTACATGTACTCTTACTTACTTACTTACTTACTCAATGGCAATAGACCCAGTGGTTCCAACGTTTTTCAGCTGGCGACCCACCTTTCCTTATCGGAATACCTCTACGGTCCATCGGTCCATGGTGGAGTAAAAAACCTTATTTGTATCGTATCTCTTCCTTATGTATAATATAGTTTACCATCAAATATTGCAAATATATATAAGCTTATATATGCTTTTTTGAAGATACAGATTGATTATTGATAAAAATTTGTGTTATTATTTGAAAACGGTTGACAAAATATAAGCACTTTGTAGCAAAACAGTTATTTATTTAACAATAGATATATGTTTGCAATGTATGCAACAAATGGTTTCATACTCACTAACAAGTGTTCCTAGGTCAAGATAAAAACTACAATTATAAAAGTACACAAAGAACCAAGAAAACAATCAAAACACAATTTGATTTGTTTCGATTTTTATTATCTTTTCTGATGGTTTATTCGATGGTTTCTGATAGTTTTAGGACAAGGATAGATATATAAGTATTCATGAACCACAGATTATTGTCTCTGTTGGACATTACATGAGAATATTATAGGAGAAAATTCCTCCGACACTGGACCTTGAACCCAGGGCCTTTGGCTATTCGCGCCAATGCTCTACCAACTGAGCTAAGCCGGAGTTCAATTCACAGTGCCAGATGGAATCTGTGAATTGAAATATTCTCATGTAATGTCCAACAGAGACAATAATCTGTGGTTCATGAATGCTTATATATCTATCTTGAATGTTAACAGTAGGAGGGGACAATAACAGTAACGGGGATTTTTAGTGTGCCTCACAGTACTGCATATGGCATAACTTGTATGTCTGTGAGGTAGACCATTAAGGGCAATCAGTCTTAGGAGAGAGATTCCATCTGGCACTGTGAATTGAATTCCGGTTTAGCTCAGTTGGTAGAGCAGTGGCACGGATAGCCAAAGGTCCTGGGTTCAAGTCCCAGTTTCGGAGGAATTTTTCTCCTATAATATTCTCAATTGACAAGGAATAGTTCCATGGCCTACTGTAAAAACACACATCCCGAACTCCTGATATGACCTCGCAGCTAAAGGGGATATAAGCACAGTAGAATTTTAAAAATATGTACTCAATTTTATTTTTTTAAAGTGCGAAAACGTTACATTGGTCTCCACGTTCTACAGTAGCGTCCAGAAAAAATGGCGTGTAGAGACTCGGGCGGCAAGCAAGAGGGATGCCAATCCTCGCTCTCTTCTTTGGATTTTTGTACTTTAACGAAAAATTCCCAGTATAATACAGTCTG
Source organism: Ectobius pallidus (assembly GCA_964059195.1). Taxonomy (NCBI): domain Eukaryota; kingdom Metazoa; phylum Arthropoda; class Insecta; order Blattodea; family Ectobiidae; genus Ectobius; species Ectobius pallidus. The sequence continues at coordinate 158,914,858 of CAXKWD010000005.1, read as the reverse complement.
TGGCAAAATGTAAATACATAAACAGACATGAAATGATTGGCGTCACTTTGCGTCTATTTGACATATTCTCTACATCTACATTTAATGGAAACCAAATATTATTCTCCGTCGATTATACCTTGCATATGAAAAGCAAACATTGAAATACATTAGGGCCTAGAATACAAGATAGTTTTTGTCGTTCCGCTTGAACCGATGTTTAATATAAAAGGAATCCCCTTTTAGGATTTGATAAAAGCTATATAGGAAGTAATAATAGGAAGATCCTTCCCGGAATGGCTAACCGGGATTGCGACACAAGCCACCTCTCCCAGGAGAGAGGCCCGTGCCCCTCGGGGACATTATGGGCTAATACTAATACTAATACTATATAGGGGGTTAATAAAACAATTTACACTCTGTAGAGTAACTATGATTTCAAGCATACAGTATGATATACCAGCATGTGCCCGCGGCTTAGCCCGCGATAATTAGGCCTATTTCAAAAATTTATCCTATCCTAGTGCATCCTATTTTTTATCCTATGTATATAGAAACTGCTATTTTACTAGAATTACTTCTTAATTGCGGTCACAATTGGTTGTAAGGAAAATCTTAATTATATTCTCTTTGTCCACCTCAGACGAAACTACTGTATAAAATTTGCCATTTGTTACAATGCACGTATTATTGAGGCCCATCAACTGTGTGATTTGTACTGATTGCAAAGGTTTGGATTGGGGATAAACAGTTTTCAGATAGGATCTCGAGCATTGACAATGATCCCTCACAGAATCCCCGGACACAGCACCCAACTGAAGAGCTCGGAACATTGAATTGTTCGGAAAGCGAACGGATGTTTGAATGCCAAATTTACAATATCAAACCCCACACAAACACATAGGCTATATTATCAATACCCTACAACAACCACAGGCGGAAAGAGATCAGTAGGCTACAAAATATATTTGCAAATCTATCTGACCTGAAATAATATTTTTGCACGACTTAACTAATTAGTGGTACTTACGAATGTTGTTGCCGTGGATCGTAAGTTGACATTCCCACACGCAATCTTGTTGCTATGTGCGGTAAGTGTTTTCGTGCGGTTATGAATTCACTTACGGCATATCATAATACAAGCCTTTATGGACAAGGCCCCCCAGGACAAATGTTCGGTTCGCATAACAACAAACACATGCGAATCACTTTCTGAAATAAACATCTATCTTCAAGAATGTATATACATAATATTTTCAGGTAATATCGCAATTAATATAATTAAATTGATATAAATAATCATCGTGCAAAAAAAAGCATGCAATACTCGTGCCGTAAGCGCATAACGGATCTCGGAAATTGAAAAAAACTCTTTCCTCGATCCATATGCATCGCTTACGGCACTTGTATCGCAATATAGGCCTACTATAGTCCCCAAGACATGAGACCAATTTTAATTAATTAAACAGAAATGCGCACAAATTGTGCAAGTTTTTTTAAGAGTTATAACATCTTACATCTTACAAAACTCCACTAGGTTCTTATGCCTTTGTTTGCACGTGACGACGTGATATCTCTCACAAAGTTGATCGCACAGTTCGCATACACAGTTGCTGTCAGGGTCGTGATAACTCTTAGTTTTACATATTTTATGGTGGTAACCATGCACTGCTAACGAGTTTACCAGGCGTCGGAGTTCTTGGTTGGTTCCTGTCCATGTTCTGCTCGTCATGGCCTCCGTCGTGTAGAAGCTGGGCCAGATCTCTTCTCTCTTATTTTGTCTTTCTTGCATCAACCTCTTCTAGCTGTCCGTAGATGGTAGGGCTAACTTAATTCGTAGGTCTTCCATGAAGAAAGGCTCTTTGGCAAGTTCGTAAACTAGTCTGGATCTTGTATGCTTTGATACTCCTAAGGCAGCTTTCAGGAAGCGTGATTTGACAGCTTCCAATGTTCTTAGGTCTCTAACGCTTAGTTTTTTCCATACTATGTCTATTGCATATGTGGCGATGGGGACTATTTTTGCGTCGAATAACTCCATGGCAGTTTCTAGTGAGATTCTGGATAGTGCTTTGATGTCAAACATGACTTTCGTGGCAGCTGTTGCTCTAGACTTTATATGCGTTCTGAATGACCTGGCTGTGGTTTGTAGTGTCAGACCCAAGTATTTGAAGGCGTTTACGCTCTTGAGGGGTTCTGGTCCTAGGTAGATTTTGTCCTTCGCTAATTCTCGGCCCCCATTGCGGAAAGTCATCTTTACAGTTTTGTCTGTGTTGATTTCTAGTTTGTTTTCTTTTGCCCACTTGTCCAGTTGATTGGTTGCCTTCTGAAGTTCTTCTATGGAGTGAGACCCGATAACCATGTCGTCAGCATAAATGTATATTTTCACATTCTCTGCCTCTTGTCTGATCGTACGTACAACGTCGTGTGTGGCCACGTTGAATAACAAGGGGATCTCCCTGAAGTACGCCATTGGTTTGTGTTATTTTCTTGGAGGTGGTGACGCCGCCTGCGATCTGAATGTAGTTGGCTGTCAGTATGTTGTGAATGAGCGTTGTGAATTTGTTTCTTTCTCCCGTTACGGATTTTAACTTTGAGAGGAGTATGATTCTGTCGAGTGTATCGAAAGCCTTCGTAAAATCTATGAAGACAAACCGATTTTAACTTTTAAATGCAGGAGACTAAATTTCTAACACAATATACAAGCCCATTCCGGACTGCCAAGAAAACAATTAACAACATTATTAGGCTCATAGTTTATTTAATGAATTTTACATGATATTTAAATATTTCTTCCTATTTCTGTTCCATCGTTTTATTATAAACTTAAGGAAAACTACTGTGTCCGATATAATACTTTATGAACTTAAGTAGTATGCATCGAAAAGTGTATTAAATATCCTATTAACAGACTCTACTTATATTATACAACCTATGAATCTTTTTTCTTTCTAGCTGGGTCTTCAGATAAGCAAACAAGAGGATTAAATTTACATAATAAGATATAGCCTACATTATTTTTATTTTGTTTTAATTCAGCTGTGTTTATACTCCTTTTAGCTGCGACGCCATATCAGGAGTTCAGTATCTGTGTCTATACAGTAGGGTAGGCCACGGAACTATTGATCGTCGTTTGTTTCGATTATTGGTGTATTTTTATGGAGTAAATTTCAACTTATATTAATTTAAATGGATATGATACAGGATGAAATGGTGAGGATGATTCGTTGTATGTAAATATCCAATTCGGCATTTACCTTTACGTCTGGGGAAACCATGAAAACCCCTTTGTCAAATCGGCCGGCCACGGGATTTGAACCTGCGACCACCCAAATGAAAGTCCAAGACGTTACCTCCTCGGGCACCTGGCTCGGTATATTTAATATTATCAATCCAATTTGAACATGGAATCAGCAGTTCGAAGTCCGGCACACATCTCCCGGTTTTCCAACCCTCTACACTTTGTTGCATTCCCATAATTAAAGATTGTTGCTGCAAGAAATACACCAAAGTGTGACGTATTAGTCCCCACGAAAACAATGTTGGGAATACGGTTTAAAATTACGTTATGGATACACCCGTTATGATTCTGAGTTCGGCCTTGCTTACATTTATTCAGAATATTGAGGTCTGATATGTCTCTGAAAATTGCCTTTTCTATCTCCAAAATTGGTCTAACCGAGCGAGGTGGCAGAGATGGTAACGTTTTGGACTCGCATTCGGGAGATCCCAGGTGACCTGCCAATTTGACATGGGTTTGTTTTCATGGTTTTCCCAGTCGTAAAGGCAAATGCCGAATTGGATATTTACATACCATGAACCATCCTCACCATTTCATCTTATATTATATACATTTAAATTAATATCAGTTGAAATTTACTCTATAGAAAAACACTAACAATAGAAAATAATTGACAGTCAATAGTACCATGGCCTACCCTACTGTACAGACACAGACCCCGAACTCCTGATGTGGCCTCGTAGCTAAAAAGAGCATAAATACAGATTAAATAAAAAAAATGTCTACATAGGCAAATCATTTATTCATTGGTGTCAATGCATTTCCGGCGTGGTCCTGTGGTTAGCGTCGCTGACTACAGATCCGTCGGCCCGGGTTCGATTCCCGGTACCTCCTCGGATTTTTCTGAGGTAGGGAGGTCTGGCAGGGGTGCACTCAGCCTCGTGATTCAAACAGATGAGCTACTTGATAGAGAAGTAGCGGCTCCGGTCAAGAAAACCACCATTAACGGCCGTGGGTGTCGGCATGCTGACCACATGCCCCCCAATCCTGCCATCTGCCTACGGGAGATGACGCAGCGGTCGGGTGGTAGGCCAAGTCCCTCCAGGGATGTAGCGCCACGGAGTTTAGTTTTAGTTTTAGTCATTGCATTTGTTTAGATTACTAGATCCCCTAACTTCACAGAAGAAGTTGGGGGATCTACTAAATATATCAAGACCTCACTTATTAGTGACGCTATCAGCAACATTCCATTCAGGAATATTACAAAAAATAAAAGTTTTTCTTTTTTTAAAAAAATACTTTCACATCCAAAATGTATACGTCATTTTAAGTAAAAAACTTCGAAGTTATTTTTAACTTTAAAAAGTACAAAAATTGATTTTTTGACTAAAATCTCATTCCATTCCCCCTTAAAAGATAGGCCTACGTATGATAATTTGTCCCGCCCTGATAATCTAAGAAATATTGATTACTTAAAAATTACTCATGGTCATCACCTATTACAAAGTTGTATTTTTTTAATTCGTATAGAGAAATTGACGTGCATTTCGATTGGTGGACTATTTCAATTCTTTGATTCTCTGTTATTTAGGATTTTGACACTAATAGTGAAAATAGTGAAAAGCTGCGTAGGATCGAACTGGAAACGTTACGGACGTCTCTTTCTTACAGGAGGGAATGTGTCTAATGTCATCTCTGTGGAATATGAAAGTAATCATAATGCTTTCCTGACAAGATTTCGCTTTTCATAAATATCAGTCTTCTCTCACTTCTCTCACAGTGCTCAGAAGCGGCTTGAGAATAGATAAAATAGCCTAAGTTGAGACTGGAGGGAGACGGTCACAATTTATTAGTCACGAATCATGGTATTTTCAATGTACGAACCATATTAAAATAATACCCATATTATAACTGTGAACACAGAAGAGCAATTTCTCCTGTTCAGACGAGGGTTCAACTCAATATATCAGCCCCTTAAAGCCCAAGTGGTGTAACTCCAGTTTTGGATTTTTTTTAGTTATGGTCAGAATCCTATTCAGAAAGTGTTCTTCTATTAATAGCGCAAATGGTGTAAGTCATAACTTGCATAGCAACCCTGTAGGTAGGAGCACAATTTTATGCTGTCCATAAAGCCATGTACTTGGTGACAGACAAAACCTTCAATATCTCAGAACAGCAGTAATGTGAGTTACACCACTTGGGCTTTAAGGGGCTCATATAAAAGTAAAGTGATCCCTGCACAGGCCATGGAGGCTCAGAGGGGTCCAGGAGGTTGAGGCTCCCAGATTTTGGACATTCGGCACATGAAGGTGGTAAGGTTGTCAGCCTTAGGCACCGGCCGCTTTTACACCCAGGATTGCTCCTGGTACTCATTTATGTTAGAGGCTGAGTCGACCCCGGGGCCATAGTGCCACCAGAAGGATTAGGCCAATTGAAAAACTCCAACGACCTCATCGGGAATCGAACCTGTGACCTTCCGGTTTGTAGCACATTGCCTCAAGCACTACACCACAGCGTACCCCAAATATTGAAATAACACTGCATAAATAAACAAACTGGTATAGATCGAATCTTACGTATTTTATGTAATAAAAGTAAAGTGTTCCCCATTACAGGCCATGGAGGTCCGTAGGGTTTCGGGAGGTTAAGGCTCCCAGATTGTAGACATTCGGCATACGAAGGTGGTAAGGTTGTCAACCTTACGCACCGGCAGCCTTTACCCCCTGGATTGCTCCTGGTACTCATTTCTTTTACAGGCTGAATCGACCCCAGGGCCATGGATTAGGCCAATTGAAAAACTCCAACGACCTCATCGGAAATCGAACTAGTGACCATTCGGTTTGTAGCGCAGCGCTTCAACCACAACGCTAAATATGAAACAGGGCCCTGCAAAAAGAAGAACCCCCTATCTGCAACCTTTGTAACAAGAAGTTAACAGTTAAACACATAATTTTGGAATGTCCACATTACCACCGATAGCAACAGACGAACGGAATCCCAAATGATCTACAGACGGCACTGAACTCACCATCATTAGGCCTATGCCATCAAATATTACCCAGTTTTTTTTTAAATGTATTGTCTTATTAGTGGTCTAAGTAGGCTTAAATAGTTCTATTTCATTTAAAACTAGAAAAAATATATATAGTAAGCTTAAATAGTTATTTTTCGATGTATAAAAGTCATTTTCAGAAACAGAAGTGTTGTTAATCGATTTAAAAAACACTTCACTGTTGCATTTTATCCTTCTCACAGTGTTGATCATCCCTTCCCATTATGAATTTTAATTGAAATGGACCTTGATCATCCCTTCCCATTATGAATTTTAATTGAAATGGACCTTTTAAGTTATTTTAAAGAACATTAATTTAAAAGCATCTTTCTGTCTTTCTTTCTTTCTCGTAGTTTAACCTCTCCCTTTTTTTTAGGATTTAAGCGACCCAAGCCGCCCGGGCCTTACAGGGCCGTGACCTGTCGGGAGAGGGATTATCTTTGGATCACATACATACTTTTTTGACCAGACAAGGACATGGAGGGCCTCCCCGGATGAGTGATCAGCCCAATGCCGGGGCCACCTCCGAGACAACACGAACACATAGGACGAGACACACCATTCACACACACACTCACTCCAAACAAGGCGAGGATGGGATGAAGATGATAATGACGGCCAGATGATATCTGGGGACCACAAGGGCCTAAAGTTACCCGACATTTGTCTCAAAGGTGAGGAAAAACCCCAGAAAAAAACCCCACCTAGGTAACTTGTCCCGACCAGGAATCGAACCCGGGCCCGCTGCGTGAGGAGATTGAACGCATCCCCTGAGCCACAGCGGTGGACTTAAAAGCATCAAAAGAAAAAAAAAAACAACGGAAAAGAAAATATGACTTGAAGATGGTATTTTGATAACGAAATGCTTTGGAAAAACAAACACAAATTCATAAAAACTGAAATTACATTTAAATAATAGTATTAATGCATAACATAGCATCAGGATTAAGCAAAGATGTCTAGACATCAAAGCCATAGATAGTACGCTAATTGCATTGACCGTAGATCCTACGATTCGCTGATAAAACACAAGGTGTTCATTCTGAAAAATGTGTTATTTAACTGCTCACCTAAGACTATTTTAAATCTATTACAATACAGATTCAGTAAGAGCGAATCACGATAAAATTTGTATTTTTTGATTCAGCTTTATTTATACTCCTTTTAGCACTGAGGCCATACACAGTAGGACATGCAACTATTGATTGTCAGCTATTTTCTATTGTTGGTGTATTTTATGGTAATAAATTTCAACTGATATTAATTAAAATAAACATGGTACAGGATGAAATAGCGTGTAAGTCATGGTAGGTAATTATCTAAATCGGCATTTGCCTTTACGACTGGGGAACCATAAAAAAATTAAAATTGGCCGGCCACGGGATTTGAACCTGGAACATCCCGAATGCGAGCCCAAGACATTGCCATCTTATCCACCTCGCTCGGTCAAATATGCATTTTGTAAACATGGCAATTGTTGACTACCATTGTCAAATCCAGTATGTACCCTAGGTGTGCGAACCATAGTTTTGCGAACTACTGCTCTAGGTCAGCGGTTCCCAAACTTTTTTGTCCTGGGACCCACCTTCACCTAGAAATTTTTTTCGCGACCCACTACTACATAACGATAACCGATATAGGCTATATAAAATGCAGCACATGTTTTTCATATGCCTTTCAATAGTTTTACTGTATTCAAATGCCTTATATTCCTTATACTGAAAAAAGTTTAATTTTTCCCGCCCTTTTCGCGACCCACCGAAATTACTCCCGCGACCCACCAGTGGGTCGCGAACCACAATTTTGCGAACTAAGGTTCTAGGTATTCGCTATAATAATGGAGCCGCCTCTGTACACAATATATTGGAACATGGGTTTAAAGCACGGGAATACTGATTTTGTTGAGAATAAAAAAAAATATCTGGTGCGGGAAGTGATTGTGTATGAACGAGAGAAGGTTTTATGTTCGACGACGTATTACCAATGACAGAAGATCAATACATGTGGTTCTGGGCTACATATGGAAATACTGGCTGTGTTTGAATGTAGGAAAGACGGGGGATTTGTAAATCTGGACTCTGACATACAAAGCTAAACCAGATGTTTGCTTTACTAACGATAGCCTATTCATTTTTATTTTATTTAACACGCATAATTATAAGAGGTGTTTTAATAGCATAAAATGTTAAAATGTCGCATTTTGACAAATAAATTGTATTTCCCTTAATTTAAGGAGTTTACTGTGACACAGTCACATGGCTTTCTGCGCCTTTAGTGTTAAGGTAAACCTAAGCTGAAATTTAATCAAATTTAGAAGTAGCATGAACTTGAATGAATGAAATTTCTAACAAAATAAATAAATGGTGTGAGTCCAATAATCTGACTCTTAAAAACGCCAAAACAGACAATATTACATTTAATTTAACGCAAATAAATAACGATTCTGGTAGATCTATTAAGTTCCTTGGAGTTCACCTTGAAGCTGGTTTGGGCTGGTTCTCACATATAAACAGTATATCTAATAAAATGAGCAGGGGATTATTCAATTTTAAGGATTTTGAGAAGCCATCTTCCCCTTGAATGTTTACTGACAGTTTATTGCGCACATAGGCCTATACATAGCCACCTAAGCTACGGAACCCTATTGTGAGGCAACCATACTTCAACAAACAAGCTGTTTATTTTGCAAAGAAGGCCATCAGAATTATGTGTGGATTGTCTTTTAAAACACATTGTAGGCCTTTATTTATAAAACTGAGAATTCTGACTCTAAAATCAATGTTCATCTTAGACTGTCTTCTGTATATTGAGAAAAACATTGAGAGATACACTCTTTGTTCTACTCCACGAGAAATAGTTCTCACATATATGTTCCTAAGTGCAAATATACTAAAACACAAAACAGTTTTGATGTTATATCTCTAAATATATAAGCTTACAATAGACTTTCTGACAATATTAAAAATCTTTCTTTTATCAGAATTCAAGACGACAGTAAGATCAACACTCATCTCAAATCCTATGTATACGTCGGATGAGTATTTTAATAGTAAATTATTTTAAAGCACTATTTTATCAAACTGTGTTTGTTCATATATTATTTTGATGTTGCTATACACTTTCATGTCTCTGGCAAATAAAGAACTATCTATCTAATACTCCGCCAACTGATTTTTTTTTACACAATGGTAAGTCATTGGACTACTGTTTGGTGCTCGAGGTACTGCTACGCAATATTCAGTGGGTATCTTCAGGAGCTTGGTTGGTTGGTATGTGGTTATTTAACGACGGGGATTTAATGCAACTTAGGCCTGTGACCGTCGCCGGTGTGCCGGAATTTTGTTCCGCAGGAGTTCTTTTACATGCCAGTAAATTTACTGACATGGGCCTGTCACATTTATGCACACATAAATGCCATCGCGGAATCGAACCCACAACCTTGAGCACAGAATTCGGGCGCTTTGGGTTCCATACAGATATTCTAGTGGGCATTTCTTTACAAATCTTCCATGATTCAATAACGATAGTCCACAACCATCTGTACTCACTAATAAAATTTCAATAAACTTTTTAATAACGGTTATGGTTGTCTCTTTCCAAGAGGTTTCTTCTTCCTTATTTTTTCCAGTTATCTTTGTAATTTTCAATTAACGTGATTTTTCTCCGCCTTTTCAATTGTTATGCATATATGCAATTTATTTTGTTTTTATTTTGTATTGTATTAAAAAGAACATAATCTGAGAGTGTTCGAAAACAGGTGGCTTAGGAAAATACTTGGGCGTAAGAGAGATGAAAATGAGGACTGCAGAAAACTGCATAACGACGAGCTTCATGACCTGTACTCTTCACCGGATATAGTAAGGGCAATTAAATCATGGGGGATGAAATGGGCTAGACATGTTGCGCGCATGGGGGAGGAAAGACATATCTCAAAAGTGTTGACCGGGAGACCCGAGGGAAAAGACCACCTGGAAGACCTAGCCGTAGGTAGGAGAACAATATTAGGATAGATTTAAGGGAAGTAGGATTTGAGAGGGATGGTTGGATGGAGTTAGCATAGAATAGGGTTGAATGGCGGGCTCAAGTAAACGCGGGTTCCATAAAATAGATAATAGTCCTTAAGCTTGCTTAGGAATTGTCTACTGCCATTGAGTAAGTAAGTATAAACCCTGTTTTAGTTTTGTAAACATATTAAAATATTTTTTTTACCATTTTGAGGTTTTTTTAGCTTCACTCTAATAGTGGAATAAACACATTGAAAAAAATTATTAATTATTTTTACTTTTAATTTCCAATTTGAAGCTGTTTTTGGATATTTTCTTGATTACGATTATTAAAAAATCGTAATACAGCATGTTTAGATCAATATTACGGCGTTTACAATATAGATATTTCTTTGTGCCCTGCATTTATGCCCTGGAAAAAGTCATTTATTGGAAGTCATTTAACCCATAAATATTCACGAGATCAATTTTCTCACATAATATATCACCCCATGCCGGACTGCACAGAAAACAGTTAATATATTGATTAGGCTCATAATTTATTTTTTGTATTTTTTGGTTTAAAAACTGTAAGATAATGTATAGATAAAATTGTCTTTAACGGACTGATCTTGATAGGCTGTAACTTCTAGTAACCTCGGGCAGGGCAGCTATATTGTTATTATTTTCTCTCTCCTCACAGATTTTCTTAATGTAAAGTAGAATCTATATAATCATATGCACTCTCTGTCTGTCTGTCTGTTTGTTTGTCTGTTGCGCGATGATTAGCCTAATCTACTGCATGCAGAGATCGGAAATTTTTAACATAGCTGGACTGAAGGGTGGCTGAATGAATTTCGAAGCTGGATTTTTAATTTTTGCTTTCCTTCGCAAGTTATGAATAGACCTGGGATTTTAAGGCAAATGCCTATTTTTTTCCTTATGAAATAACATGAAAATTTTTAAATATGTGGACGTTTCATGATAAATCACTTTCCTTTATAGTTTTTTATAGTGCCCAAAAATGCCTATTTGGACCTTTAGAGCCTATTTTACTATTTTAGTGCCTAAAATGCCTATTTTGTACATTCAAAATAAAATTCAACTTCTGGACATCCCTCAATCAAAACACAACAGCAGAGGTGGGTTTTTCACAGAAACTTGATTATTCCAAACAATTGTCGCTAAAGTAATGCTGAGTGACGGGGAGGGGGGAGAATTAAGGGGGAAGAACTACTGCGTCAAGTCACCAGTGAAAGAACATCTGTTTAAGTGAAAATTGTTATTGATGCCTAATTTTGCAGTTAATTCTATTCAGAATAGCTAGACCACGTTTCTTGCAGTAAAAAAAAAAACACCATGTTACAGTTAAGTGTATACTGTAATATTTTTAAGTCTATTTTCTATCTATTTACACATTTTTAAAGCATATTTTAAGTGCCTATTTTCTCTTTTAAAAGCCTATTTACTTGTTTTAAGAGCCTATTTTAGGTGCTTAAAACTAATTTTTTTAGAGCCTAAAATCCAAGGTCTAGTTATGAGTGAAAAAACTGGTTGAAAATGTGATTTTTTTTGCGCTATCAAAGAACCAGTTTTCAGTAAAATAATTAAATTATTGTAAAATAAATCGAGGGGTCTGAAACATGATAATAAGGGTTTTAAATAGTTTAATGTCTTTTGTGATTTCACGAGTTCCTAAATAGACAGGTAACATCAGGATTATACTAATTATTATGTTCATCGACAGCGGGATTGAACCAATAAACGTCAATATACTATGCAACGTGAAGTAAACAGCAGGGCTATTTCGATTGGATCCCTGCATAAACTTCTCTCTCTCTCTCTCTCTCCCCCTACATACAGGCATATAACATGCTTTTAGTCCATATTTTTGCGTCTGCACAGTTAAAGCATGGACAGCCAAGGGCTCATGCAACAAATAATGTAATCTTTTAAATTCAGCTGTGTTTATACTCTCTTTAGCTGCGAGGCCAAATCAGGAGCTCGGGATGTGTATCTATACAGCAGGGTAGGCCATGGAACTATTAACCGTCAATTGTTTCTATTATTGGTGTATTTTTATGAAGTAAATTTCAACTGATATTAATTTAAATGGATATGATACAAGATGAAATGGTGACGATGATTCATTGTATGTAATTCGGTATTTGCCTTTACGACTGGGATATGTATGTGTGTGTGTATATATATATAACTCTCAATCTTTATCGAAATTTCGTAGAAACCATAACAATAATATTATTAAGTGGACCCGTTAAGACTTATTCTACGAATAAAGTGAAATACCCTAACGTCTGTTCAGAAATCCGCATTATAATTCATTATTTGAGCAAACAATGCTTACGTTCGTGTTTTGTTCACAGACAATACCACATAGGTCAAATGGCATGAAGGACGCCTTTCAACAGTATTGCCTCAGAGATGAATTAATTGAATAGTTTAATACTTTTTATTGAAGGTTTTATGTTTGAAAAAATAAATCAAAAAGTTAAAAGCTCTTTGTAAAAAGGTATTAAATAATTCTGTTACAATATTATATTCATTACTAAATGTATTTTTTAGTACACGCTTCGGGCGCTATACTGGATTCGTCAGCTAAAACGTTATTTTGCGTAAATGATAAATAAATAGCTATTACTGATATTTTATTTATTAAATAATCATTACATATGCAATTCGTGACTTTGAACTCCCCTAGATAAATTACCATCCAACTACTCCTTAGTTAGTTAGTCAGTCAGTCAGTTAGTTAATTAGTCAGGCAGTCAGTTAGTTAATTAGTCAGGCAGTCAGTTAGTTAGTTAATTAGTTAGTTAGTCAGCTAGCTAGCTAGTAAGTGGTTAATTAACTAATTAGCTAGTTAGTTAATTAGTTAGTTTTCTAGTTAGTTTGTTAGCTAGTTAGCTAGCTAGTTAGTTAATTAGTTAGTTAGTTAGCTAGCTAGTTAGTTAGTTAGTTTTCTAGTTAGTTAGCTAGATAGTTAATTTTCTAGTTAGTTAGCTAGTCAGCTAGTTATTTAGTTAGTTAGTTTTTAGTTAGTTAGTTAGTTAGCTAGCAAGTTAATTAGTTTTCTAGTTAGTTAGCTAGTCAGCTAGTTAGTTAGTATTCTAGTTAGTTAGTTAGTTTTCTAGTTAGCTAGTCAGCTAGTTAGTTAGTTTTCTAGTTAGTTAGTTAGTTAGTTAGTTAGTTAGTTAGCTAGTTAGTTTATTTGCTTACGCAATACAGTTTTTCATCTATATATATATATAAAAATGAATGTCTGTCTGTCCTTTATGCATTACTAAACCATTCAACCGATCGCCATGAAACTTGGGGAAGTTGTTGAGTACATTCCCGGGAAGGTTTCTGGCATATTACATTTTTAATTTTAGCTTTAGTTCGCGAGTTATGAGTGAAAACGGGAATGAGACGTGCAATTTTCAGCACTGCCTTCTAAACTGTATTATTCTCGAGACGGCGGTGCATTTCAGTTGTCAAATCAATTGCAGAAGGCTTTGTATATTTTTGTCATACCTTGGGAAAAAAAAGCATCGCGATCGCTATGGAAGGCAATGGATATCGCAAGCTATTGTAAACGCCAGAGAAGGTAATATTAAATATTTATTTAAGATGGAATATGCTTCTTATGAAAGATGGTTTACAGAAAATTCCGGGGAAGTTGCTTAGTTCGGGGTCCTGGCTACAACATTTCTATATGTAATCGTAATTAAAATCTCTTATGTAGGGTCGTTAAATCTGCCTAAAATGTAACGGAATTATAAGTCTGGACAAATGAATATAGAAACCACGGCCTCAATGGCTTATTCCATTTTTCATCTATATAAATAAAAACGAATAAGTTATATGTCTGTCTGTCACAAAGTACATTTACACACTTTTTTCATCGTGAGTTTAATCGATTTCAATTCTCATATTCTTTCGAATACTGAATTTTTTCATTTATTTATTTATTATTATTTTTTGCGAATTTGCGAGCATCGTCGACAATTATTCCCCCCAAACGGAAATCGATTGGTCGATCTACATTTCAAGCACAAAATAAAAAGGCATTACGAGCTTCAGAAACAGACGATCAACGGGAAGCAAGATTAGAAGCTGATCGAATACAAACTGCTCAAGCCCGTTCTTTCCAAACGAACGCTTTTGCGCTTTCGAAGCATCAGTTTTCAGTAATACATTTCAGTTGTCAAATCAATTGCAGATGGCTTTCCTACTTTCGTCATATCTTGGAAATAATAGCATCGCGATCGTTTGAATTTTGTAAGCCCACTCTGGCCAATTCATTTGTTTATAATGTCAAGGCACGCAGACAGATGAAATTTACACCCTAGACGAAAGAAGAATAATGAATATAGGCCTAAATGGGCAAACATTGTTCGATTTGGACGAAACTCATTATGCAGGGTTTTTTTGGGCCAGGGAACTCGAGTCTGAGGTTATTTTCCCCATGCTGCGCTTTCTAATCGTGGAATTCACTTCAAAGCCGGATTTAGGCCTAGGGCCTATAGCTGTTTCATTAATTAGGCCTATCAATCGTCTAGTTTAGACCTATGAATGTTTCGTGTGCAAAGTGTTAATAAATATAATAGTTTAATTATTTTGCTCTTAATTGTTAATCTTTCGATTAATTATCTTGGGCGAAGCCGCGGGGATCTGTTATAAGCTATAAAAAGCTATAGCCTATCTAACGTTTTCTGAGGGAGTAGTTTGTGTGTGATAAGTCGTTCTTCCCCATTTCAAATTCTAAATACCTATATAAAGACCTTAAAGACCTAGCGTTTGAAAATCGAAAGTCCTTCATAAGTTTTATCGCATTTACAAAATACAAAACCCGAGCAACGCCGGGCCTTTTCAGCTAGTTATACATAAAGGTTTACATTTAATTATAAACATTTCTTAAAACTTAATATATTTAAATTTACTGAATTACCCTTTAAATACAAAATATGCAATGCTTTATTAACACTATTTATCGGGATTTCAAAGTCATTGTAGCATTACTTATGAAATCAAAAGCCTCCATTACTAGTAATTACGAATATTCACAATCTCTATGCAAGAATACCGAAAGCATAATATTGGCCTTTAATAATGCATAAGGTAGACAGTCAAAACTGCTGTGTATGCATTTGAGATTTCATAAAATATGTGCGGACTTTTTCATACATTGTGACATATTTTTCCAAGCAATTTTCTTCCCACGGAATAATTTCAAGAAATGGCAGAGAGACAAGTTTTATCTTGATCTGGAAACGCCCTTTCCAACACCACAATGTGATGACCCGGATCTCGCCGGAAGCTGCAAAGATCTCCCCGGCAGTGAATCACAGAACCACCCTTTCCCGATATGCCCACATTCTAATTTCCGTCCGACGGATGGAAACCTGTCGCTCAACTTAATTCACAATAATGGGTCAAAACGCACGTTTCGTCGGCTCTATATATGCACTTGGCGATGATATGATCGACAATGCTATATTTATCCATAAGCAGGGCTTGGGTTTATATGTAAATACTAGGGCCCGAAGTTTATGAAAAATCACATTTTTATTACATTCTAGTGTTAGAAGTGTACAAGACATGGACGAAATAACAGAAAATTTATAGTTTCACTTTGCATATTGTTGCATATTTTATTAGTTTTTATATAATACGTCACATTTGCTTCATATCAAAATACTTGTGTATATTTTATTAATTTATCACATTTTAACGGCATATTTCTGAGAGATTTCAAATATTGTGCATATCTCTGTTAATTTAAACATTTAAAGCATAATGCGCTTACCAAGTTTCATGAAAATCCGATAACGCGTATTGAGTTATGTCGGCCGCGGTGGTCTAGAGGTCTACACCATTTCAACCTCAATTTCGGAAAAAGTAATTTCAATTTCGGAAAAAGTAATTTCAAATTCGGAAAATGTAATTTCAATTTCGGAAAAAGTAATCTCAATTTCGGAAAAAGTAACTTCATTTCGGAAATACGAGGGCTATTTTTTAAAACATTCGATGGGGCATAAAATGAAAACCACAGTGAAAATCCAAACTGTTTTATTTGGAACATTTAGGTACACCTTCTAGCTACTTCTCTGCATAATCTCGCTCCGATTGAGTCATTTGTCCTAGCGTGGTACCAACTTTACTATACCCTCTTCATAGCCCTCGTATTTCCGAAATTACTTTTTCCGAAATTGAAATTACTTTTTCCGAAATTGAAATTACTTTTTCCTAAATTGAGGTTGAAAAGGTGTAGATCCGAAGGTCGCGGGATCAAACCCGGCCGAGGTCGATGGATTTTTCAGGACGTAAAAATCCTGTGCACGGAGTCCTCCGGGAGGAACTATAAGCTGGGGGGTCCGTGTCGTAGATTTACGGCACGTAAAAAGCTCCAAGCCTAAATTAGAGCCTCTGGACAACATTTCTCAGCCCTTTCACGTCCACGCAATACCTTAGTTTCCGGAAAATAAGCGTAACAAAATTCACATAGGTAACGGAAACCTCCATTTGGAGGACCTTCGCCCCAATACAGGGGATATAGGAAATCAGATACAGTACTTGAGCTATCGCGCGTAAAGACAGATATTTTCCCATCCGCCACACAATCTCATAAAGTACCATACTGGCTCCTAATAAATAGGTATATAAATATAGTATATTGCGATACAAGTGCCGTAAGCGATGCATACGGATCGCGCCGAGTTTTTTCAATTTTCCGAGATCCGTTATGCGCTTACGGCACGAGTATTGCATTCTATTTTTTGCACGATGATTATTTATATCAATTTAATTATATTAATTGTGATATTACCTGAAAATATTATGTATATACATTCTTGAAGATAGATGTTTATTTCAGAAAGTGATTCGCATATGTTTGTTGTTATGGGAACGGAATATTTGTCCTGGGGGGCCTTGTCCATAAAGGCTTGTATTAAGATGTGTGGCGTAAGTAAATTCTTACCGCACGGAAACTCTTACCGCACGGAAATTTGTTTTGTTTCCGTAGCAACAAGATTGCGTGCGGGAATGTCAACTTACGATCCATGGCAACAATATTCGTAAGTACCACTAATTAGTTAAGTCGTGCAAAAAAGTATAAAAACTGCACTGAATAATATTTCTGCAAAATAAATGAAATTTGTCTTCGTTCAAGTCACATGACGGTTACAAAAGGCAACTTGGTTTTTATTAACAAGACAAACCATTCACTGTAACAACACCAAGGCAAAGTTGGGAGCATGTTTCTTAACTACCGTACCCGCAGTTGCAACTCAGTCGCTCGTGGTGGTTAAAGCCACTGGTTTTTGCTCGCGTCGCTTCCAGCCTAATGGCCAGTGTATCACGTTTTTGTGACCAGGCATCCGGATCCAGGTATTCTCCCGGCAGCCTCCAGTGAATGTGTCTTGCTTCTCAGACTCCAGCCCTACAAGTGTGCAAATCCTAGAGAAATACAGTATGATAATTAGACTTCGGATTTTAGGTAAAAACCTATTTTAATCCTTAAGTGATAGCCTACATGGACGAAAACTTGTATATGCATGTTTCATAAGTGACTATGCCTAAAATCGATACTTTTATAGGACCTAAAACAGCCTATTTTCACGTTAGAGCCTAATATTGCCTTTTTGCTTGTTTTTCCTATAAAGTTCAAAATAAGTTTCTGGGCAATGAGCCTATATTCTCAACAAAATAAAACAAAAATAAGAAATTATCTTTATGGAGATGTCATGGTATTCTTCCCCTTGTGTTCTCTTTTAGAACCATGAAAAATTGACTTATTTGAAATCTTAATGTTCTTTAAAACCTATAGAATACGTATATAAACTCGGTTTGTTGCTAAATATAATATGCTAAATGGAAGAAAAAACGTGAAGAAGTGGACATTTATATTTTTAATTTTATTTACTTTTCCATTTGTTTGACCCAGGATCCCTGGGCCAGTGGCTAAAGAAGTGAAGTATTGTAAAAGTTGATCGATTAGACTAATTATTAAGAAACGTTCTCGTTGAGTTTGTGGTGAGTTGGAAATGACAGGGACAATCTATATTAATAAAAGGAAGTGTTTGTCCTTCTGTCTGTCCGCGATGCCCACCGAAATCTACTGAACGCAGAGATCTGAAATTTAAATATAGGTGGACTGAAGGGTCGGAAAATGCACCTCGAAGCCAGAATTTTAATTTTTGCTTTCGCTCGTGAGTTATGAGTGAAAAACGAGCAGAAAACGTGCATTTTTTACTTCCTCTACCCGTACCATAGGTACTATAGGTAGAGGAAGTATTGTTTTCGACCCAAAAGTTCGAAGTTCAGGCCCCTGAATCCAAAAATACTATTTTTGGAAACATGTCTGTGTGTGTCTGTCTGTCTGTGTGGAAGTTTGTGAACAGGTTAGCTCCGAAACAGACAATCGTATGAAAACAAAATTTCGTATTTGGGTCAGGTACCTTCTGAAGATGCGATTCGAAGATTGGCGACAAATTTCCCTTATTTTTAAGGGGACTTTACATAAAGAAATTTTCGTTTTTCGCGATTTTCTCGAAAACGGCTCTAACGATTTTCTTTAAATTTTGCGCCTGGATTGCTTGTACCAAGAGCTAAAACTTTTATTTGAAACATTTTTTTCGAACAAATTCTCTGAAGGGTAGTTATAAGCAACCCACTGTGAATACGTGCTTTTTGCAATACGGCTTCTTGTAAATCGTACGAAAACAAAATTTTGTATTTGGGTTACGTACCTTCTGAGGCTGTGAAGATTGGCGACAACCTTTTCTTATATTTAAGGGGACCTTACATGAAGAATATTTTGTTTTTTGCTATTTTCTCATAAACGGCTCTAACAATTTCCCTTAAATTTTGTACATGGATTGCTTATACCATTTCAAAAACATTCTCTGAAGGGTGGTTGTAACCTACCAACATGCCTGGTGAACAACTCAATACGTGGACATTTAAGGCATTTTATTCTATATAAGCACGTGAAGTGAGAGAAATGTACTGTTGTCCCTGCTAACAGTAAAGAAATATCTGAGGAGAATATTTGATAAAATTCGGAAATTATTCTTAACGGCGGAAAGTTCAATAAACGTTTGCAGTCACTTGTTTTTTTTTTTTCCATAGCCTGCGTTTTTAGTCGCAACATTCAAAGAAGGGGCTATAAGATATTTGTATCATAATTAGTGTAAATGCTGCAAACTTTTATTTGGGCAGAGGAAGTTATGTGACTTTCACATCAGATTTTTTTGCGTTTTCGAAGCATCAGTTTTGAGTAATACATTTCAATGTCAAATCAATTACAGTTGGCTTTGGCTATTCTTGTCATAACTTGGAAATAAAAGCATCGCGATCGTTTGAATGTTTTAAGCCCACGCTAGTCAATTCATTTGTTTATAATGTCAAGGCACGCAGATATCTGAAATTTTCAGCATAGACGGAAGAGAGATAATGAATAGCCTATAGGCCTAAATGGACAGACATTGATCGGTTTAGACGGAACTCACTATGCAGGGGTTTTCTGGGCCAGGGAACTCGATCGCTTGATTTTGTAAGTCCATTCTGAACGATTCATTTTTTAGAGTGTCAAGGCCCGTAGACATATGAAATTTTCAACCTACACGGAAGAGGGATAATCAATATAGGCCTAAATATGGTCAAACATTGTTCGATTTGGACGAAACTCACTATACAGGGGTTTTCTGGGCTAAGGAACTCGAATCTGAGGTCGCTTTTACCAGGCGACGCTATATAATCCTGGTATGTAGTCCACGTGATTTAGTGATTTAGGTGTTAATAAATATTACGATTTAACTATTATACTCTTAATTTTTAATTTTTGAAATAGTTATCGCGGGCGAAGCCGCGGGCACATGCTAGTTGTAAACAAGAAAACGCATTCCTTTAGTTTTGTGGTTCAGAGCCATGGAAATTTAAATAATAATAAAATATAATAATCATACATTTTTCAATGTGTTTCTTTTAGGCCTACTTACTAAAGTAAAACTAAAAAGAATCGTCTGAAAATGGTAAAAACTAAAATAAAACAATTTTAATATGTTTAAATACTAAAACAGGGTTTATAAAACCATACAAATCCGGCCCTAAGTTATATGTTAAGAATTCAGTTTTATTCTGAACTCTAAAAAATTAAAGCACAACCTAATCTAGCTCTATTTTATGTGATAAGCAGGCATTTTAAGTTATGTGTTGGTAGGACTGGTCATGTCAGAAGGCAATCTGTAACACTGGCTGGTCAGTCTCCCCTCGCAGAGGTAACATGCAATTAAATGTGATGATTTAAAAAGATTACTGCTCCTCCTCCACCCAGACAGGTTATGAAGGCTAGCACTGCCTCTGCCCAGACAAACATCTCAGTCCATATAAGAAAAACGTCACAATAAGATTATTTACTTAAATAGGCTTACACTAGCTTCATTAACATTTCTATTTCTTCATAATTTATAATCAGTAATAGCCTCAATGGTTTTAAGTCAATCATACCTAATTACTACCTAATTACTAATCAATCACTTACTGGGCAATACTACAGGGCAGCCATTTCATAAATACGGGTGGGACATTCTGACAAATTATAGAAGCTATTTTTGTTTATTACATATCATAAATAATAAACTAGAATTGGTTCTTCACATTCTGTAAAATGTACAATGCCTTCTCCTTCACACTACATGCAAAGCATTATTTAAAATTTATTCTGAATATTTTAAATTTGTTTTTCAAAATCTGTTACGGGTGGGACATAATTTGGACACTGATTTTAATGATGCAAAACAAAAGCTCATTTTCTATTCTGCTATTACTGTTAGGGTCTTAATGTTGTTATTAATGAAGGTATGAGGGATTAAATACAAATTATAAACTGTTTCCAGGTTGTCAAAACATTTATTTAACTCATTAATAATAATTTAACAAAACTATCACGGTTACGGGTGGGACGTTACGGGTGGGACAAAAATTCCCTTGTTTGTTATTTTACATAGTAATTAACCACACATATTTTTTGAAGTTAATCTTATACCAAATTGTACCTTAAGATGTATATTTTCTCAAATGAAAATGGACATAGCTGATTACTCTTGACTACTTGGTATTAAAGAGTGTTAAAATCATGCTAAAAATGGCAAAAAAAAGTAACTCAATGCAATAAATAAGTAAATCAACAGATTTTACACATGAAACCACTTCAGATACACCTAAGTCTTTAAAATTCAGAGAATTTGAGGTTTTAAACTTATTTTTGACCACCCAATTGCAATAATTTTATAACTTCTCTCTTTGAGGGAAAAATTCCATTATTTTATGAAATGGCTGAGGGTGCTTCAAAAAAATGTAAACACACTTTGAACTATCATAGAAAATTTAGTTCCCGTTCTACAAGGTAAAGTAAAGTAAATTATACTTTACTGGGAGAAAGTAATGTTAAGTTTGTTTAACAGGGGCAGCAGAATAGTTTCAACAAACGTTCAACAATTGAGGGGTGTGGGTGAAAAACTTGATAACCCACATTATTCTCTTTCTGAGATATGTGTGGTTAAAGTTTGAAAAATGTCCCTTAAATCTGTTATGAATTCTTTTAAGGAAAACATGCATTATAAACCTCAATACATGCAGATAGCATATTGTATTAAATTCTGATGTATTTTTCTTAGAATTTGTAATTTTCATGTGGGATATCAACTTTTTCCATGAATATCATAAATCTGTTATGAAATGGAAAACGTTGATAAACCACAACTAGGATTTCCTATTATATTCTTTTTAAAAATACCATCATATTTTTTCAAAATATTTATTATAATAATGATTAATATTGATAATTAATTATCATTCTTCATTACTAAAATGCATGTTACATAAGTTACTTCACAATGCCAAACATATTTACACTATTTAAAACATATCTTAATCGGTCATCTCCCCATCATTCTTCTTCATCAAGATAAGGTAGCGAAGAAGAGCACTTTAGTTGAGTCTTCATTCTTAAAGATTCTATTGTAATAACTAGTGATGTGATGCTGTGGTATGTATGAATCTTCACTGACAAAGGTTTAAGTTAACTTTATGATCTGATAATGGAAAAACTTGACATACCACATTAAAAAGAAATTTAGTGTTAGAACAATATCCTTAGTTAATAAAAACATAATAGTATGGGGTTTCACATATATAGTAATATTATTACATTATAATTTTACAAGTATTAATGAATAATAGCAATATTTAAGAAAATCATATTACACAAATGGAAAAACTTGATAACCAACCAGTCCTAACCTGATCACCAACTGCAAATAAAAACACTCACTTCATCATTTAAAGACTCCATGTCCTCATCAAAAACATAGTGAGGCTCACGAATACTATCATCAGAATCTTCAAACACTAGAAGAGACATCTCACGCACTCTTTTCTTTTGTAAAATTGCCTTTTTCTCTTCCTGTTCAACAACACTAATTCCATGGCAGCCATCTTGAAAATGTGGGTTGTCAATGTTTTCCATTAACACAAAGCGCAATGTGCCATATCAACATAGGTGATAACTCTGCCATAAAGTGGCTTTCAGAGAAAATTCTTAGATATAGGTATTGACAACAACCCGATGAAGTCGGTAATGCAGGTAACTCATTTTTCGAAAAAATGTGGGTTATCAAGTTTTTCGACCACACCCCTCAATTGTGCCAGTAATCAACCTACAATGAAAAGTACCTAACAGTGCTTGCTGATTCTATATTCCCTGCCATTCGTGCATTATACGGTTTTGTTACTAAGAAGATGGCGCCCCGCTGCACTATCATAGGGATGTATGAGCATACCTGGATCAAAATTTGCCAAGGTAGTGGATAGGACGCAGGGAGCAAATTGAGTTTCTCAATCTCTCCAGACCTTACTGAATTTCTTCTTATGAGGCGCAGTAAAAGATGAGGTGTACAAACGTAAACCACGTAACTTAGACACACTTTGGAATGAGATTCAAGCGTTGTGCGCAGAAATCTCATTGGGCATTTGGTATGATGTATGGAATCAATGGTGACTCGTACTCAGAAATGAATTGATGCTGAAAGCCACCATTTTGAACATTTGAACTAATCCATTTTCATCAGAAAGTCATTTATTTTTCAAATTGGACTTTAAGCTTTCCATTTCCAGAAATTTAACCTTGTAGAACGGAAAATAGCATTTCTATGACACTTCAAAGTGTGTATACACACATATATACATATATTTTTTTGAAGCACTCTGCATGTAGCATACTAGGACTATTTTTTCCCAGGTATTTTTCTTTCTTACTTACTTACAGTTTTACCTCTCCCCTTTTAGGAATTACGCACCCATATACAGAGTCGCAATCTGTCGGGAGAGGGATTATCTATGGATCACATACATACTTTTTTGATCAGAGAAGGACATGGAGGACCTCCCCGGATGAGTGATCAGCCCAATGCCGGGGCCACCTCCGAGACAACACGAACACATAGGACGAGACATACCATTCACTCTAAACAAGGTGATGATGGGATGAAGATGATAATGATGACCAGATGATATCCGGTGACAAACGAGGGCATAAAGATAACCAAAATTTGTGTTACAGTGAAGGAAAAGCTACTGGGCAATACCATCTGGCATAATATTTGTTTTCTGTTTCTATTTTATTTTTTTCTTTATTTTATTGTACACCATTTTCTAACATAGTTAAGGAATTCATTTTCCACTATTCTTACTAAAATCAATGACACGTTTAAAATAATAACCTCGTATCACCATTTTGAAGGGTAATAAGTTATTAAGGTAACACTTGTATCATATAAATAAGATTTTCATCCCTTTTAAAATAAGTTTATCTTTGGGTACCTACCACTATCATAATAATTTATTTTTCATTAATTATGAATATTTTATATCAATAGAGTCATGCCTTTACTCTCAGCTTTTGTCCTTTCCCCTAGTACTATTTCAGAACATTTTGTCTATTTAGGTTTAAGGTAATTTTATATTTGAATAATGTAAAACATGTAAATGTAAGCATGGAACTGCCCCCGGGCACGAGCTCCTGCTCTTTCGGGGTTTCAGGACCTTATATATTATATATGTATGTATGTAATTTTAAAATCTCTCTATCTCTCTATATATAAAAGGCTTTGTCCTGACTGACAGGAATCAACGTAGAGCCTAAACTATAACAGGTAGAGACTTGGAATTTTGACAGTACCTTCGTTTCATAATGTAGGTGCTCACTAAGAAGGGATTTTGAAAAATTCTGATTCTAAATGCCAAAAATTAAATGTTTTTGAGAACACTTAATCCCTTCTTACACAGAATTGTGAAACTCAAATCACAGTTCACATGACAACAGTGTATTGTTGGCATAAGTATCAGGTATGTTTGGAAATAATTGAAATGGGACTTTGACGAAACTATTGATATAATGCATTGCTGTAATTAAATATTGAAGATGAAATCTATATTATTATATCGCAGGTTTTTGGGGAGGGAAGTATAAAAGTGAAATTGATTTACTTTTTAATTTCATCCCCGAAACGGTTGTATGGTAACATGAGAGTGAGAAATACAATATTCCGCAAAGACAATACTATTTTATGATACCGGAATTTCTATTTCTTCTTATTTTAACCAACAAGTCCAGCCCATTTCATGATCCGTGATTTAATTACCCTTACTATATCCGGTGACGAGTACAGGTTATAAAGCTCGTCGTTATGCAGTTTTCTCCAGTCCCCATTTTCACCTCTCTTAAGCCGAAATATTTTCCTAAGCCCCCTGTTTTCGAACACTCTCAGATTATGTTCTTCCCGATCAGTTTACCATAGGCTATGTTTAATCGATTGGGACTGTGGTTTCAAGTATTAATGTACATGAGTATAGAGCTGCAGGGTATGAACTGTTTACCTTCAGAGGTCAGCGACATCGCAGGAAGAGGTTGGTCTAATTGAGCGGAACCGGCTGCTCCTTCAAGGTATTTAAACTGAGGCGAGGGTGCAAGTCTGCCTTGTCAGGTCACTGTCACTCTCATTTGATGCCACAATGAATATGTACCACAGGGATCTGTTCTAGGTTTTGTTTTGTTTATAACTTTTATTAATATTTTAGAACCGAGCGAGGTGGCCGAGTTGGTAACGTCTTGGACTCGCATTCGGGAGGTCCCCGGTTCAAATCCGTGACCGGCCAATTTGACATGGGTTTTTTCATGGTTTCCCCAGTCGTAAAGGCAAACACCGAATTGGATATTTACATACCACGAATCATTATCACCATTTCATCTTTTATCACATCCATTTAAAAATAATATCGGTTGAAATCTACTCCATTAAATACACCGACAATAGAAACAATTGACAAGCAATTGTTCCATGGCCCACCCTACTGTGCAGATTCAGATCCCGAACTCTAGATATAGCCTCGAAGCTAAAAGAGTATAAATAAAATTAAATATGAAATTAAAAATATATATTTTAGAAGTAAATTTATCTTCTATTCCTGTATTCTACCCTATATTGCTGATAAAAGTTTTATGATATATATATATATATAACTATACATACACATAATAGATGATATCAAAATTAAATTAGAGATAATTATAATAAATCAATTATTTTTACATTTAAATAAATTAGTTTTAACTTGTTAAGCTTTGGTTTCTTTCAATGAATTTAAACAAATCATAACTATTGAGATTCATCCTTTGTAGATTGATACAAAGAATAACTATGCAAAATTTGAATGAAATCAGTCAAATGGTTCTTGAGATATTACGTTTTTCGTCATGAAAATTAGAACTATCGGAAAAACGAGTTATGATATGGACTTGTACACGCACAGCATTGGAAAAAGATTTAATAATACCTCCATTAAATGGAATTTTTGTCTGAAAATTTAGAAAAACTCTGTCTCGCTTGAAACTTTAAAAATTTGTTCTTTTTCACTATTTTTTAGTCTATGAGCCCCCTTAAGAAAAGCTGAATGTACAATGTAGATATGTATTCAGGAATCACAGAATACTGTTTCCGTTGGGAGTAGTTTAAGAGAAAAATTCCTCTGACTCCGGGATTCGAAACAGTGAGCTTCGGCTTCACATGCTGATGTTCTCCCAACTAAGCCAGACAGAGTTATTCTCCTAGCCCTAGACGGAATCTCTGTCCGACGATTACTTTCAATTGTCGACCACACTAAAAGACATTTACGTCATAGCATATTTAATATTGTGAGGCACACTAATTTAGTGATTTTGTTATTGGCTTTCTTCTGTTATTGTATGGTAATATTTAAGATGTAGATGTATATTCATTAATCCACAGAATAGCCTATAGTTTCTCTTGGACAATACATGGCTAATTCAATTGGTAAAACATTAGCGCGTAAAGCCAAAAGTCACGGGTTAGAATCCAGGGATTAGAGGAATAAAATTGTTCTCCTAAAAATTATCATGAATATAAAGTCTTTCCTTTTAATATAATTTATTAACACTACTGTAGGTACTATAGTAAATTGGTCCAACCCCCACCCCATTTTTTTCAAACTAAAGTACTGTATGAGAGGTTTGGTTTCAGATGGTTGTCTCAGTTGAAAATTTATGGGAGTAAAGGGTACTATGTCCATTTTTAAGAATTTAAGGTTTTTACGTCACCTTGAGGATGGAGCTTCAGATCGACTCCGAAACGTCGGAGTTTATTCAAATAGCGTGAGAAAATATAATGGGTTTCTACACATGGAACTATAGTAAAACTCCAAGTATCCGAATAGCCAATTATCCGGATCGCTTTGAGGCTGTATTCAAGTAGTTTTGCAACAGCGAGAATTGGGAAACCTCCTTTCAGGATCAATTACGAGTATTTGTGACAAAGCAAAACTTTTAACAGACAAAATCGAGTTTGTTAGCAAAACAAAACTCACTGTACCTATATGTTTAAGATGTGGTACTTTACGTAAGTAAGTAGGACCTTTATTTATAAACTTCATTATGAAGTAACTAAATTTTCCAACTAGTACAATTTTACGAATTATCTAAAATGTTTTTCCACCTCTGTACTAGTGTTTTAAAAGATTTTGCTGAATGTAATGCTGATTACAAATATTTATTTATTAGCTATGATACACTGATGTAAAGTCCATAGTTAAAAAAAAGCCACTGATTCACTGTTAAAATTATTAATATTGTCTATATGATGAATGACTTGTTTTTCTTATTTGGAATAGCACCAACGTAAGTGGAAGATGATACATTAATCAAGAAAAACCATTTATGGTTGTGGTAAAGAAATATATTAAAATTATTTCAGGTTTAAAATAATGTTCATGTTATAATATGTTGTGGTAAAATTCTTCCAGACGTTAAAAACACTTTTATTTAAGTTGATAGTGAATCGTTCTGTAATTGTCAATTAAAATTATTTTGGATTAAAATAATGTCCAAATTATAAAATGTCTTCTTCTTGGTAAAAGTCTTCACTGTTAAAATCACTTATTTGTAAATGTTGATTGGTAAAACGCACTCTTTGACCTTTACGAAAACTTTAGAACAAGAAAAAAACCATGTACTAAGACTTAGTAGCAGACTAACTACACAACAAGCAGGTCGATTCATCATCATATCTCCGAGAACGTATATATTTAGATCCTTACAATATACAAATCTATTCACATATATAAATAAAATATTAATTATCATTTATTAATTTTCCTTAGGACTGAAGATGATACATCCTTGTATTGAAATGCATCTCAAATAATACAAGTCTGATTTTAAAGCTGATTACAACGTTTTACCAATCAACATTTACAAATAAGTGATTTTAACAGTGAAGACTTTTACCAAGAAGAAGACATTTTATAATTTGGACATTATTTTAATCCAAAATAATTTTAATTGATAATTACAGAACGATTCACTATCAACTTAAATAAAAGTGTTTTTAACGTCTGGAAGAATTTTACCACAACATATTATAACATGAACATTATTTTAAACCTGAAATAATTTTAATATATTTCTTTACCACAACCATAAATGGTTTTTCTTGATTAATGTATCATCTTCCACTTACGTTGGTGCTATTCCAAATAAGAAAAACAAGTCATTCATCATATAGACAATATTAATAATTTTAACAGTGAATCAGTGGCTATTTTTAACTACGGACTTTACATCAGTGTATCATAGCTAATAAATACATATTTTTAATCAGCATTACATTCAGCAAAGTCTTTTAAAACACTAGTACAGAGGTGGGAAAAACATTTTAGATAGGACCTACTGTACAATTTGTCGGCCGCGGTGGTCTAGAGGTATCGTGCCCGCCTCTAGATCCGCAGGGCGCGGGTTCAAACTCGGCCGCGGTCGATGGATTTTTCAGGACGTAAAAATCCTGGGCACGGAGTCCTCCGGGAGGGACTTTAAGCTGGGGGTCCCGTGTCTTAGATTTACGGCACGTAAAAGAACTCCAAGCCTAAATTAGAGCCTCTGGACAAAATTTCTCGGCCCTTTCACGTCCAAGAAATACTTAGTTTCCAGAGGGGGGTTGCGAGGCGATGGGCTTACCACCTGTCCCTCTACCCTCTCTCGGAAAATAAGCATATCAAAATTAGTATAGGTAATGAAACCTCCGCTTGGAGGCCCCTTCGCCCCACCTGGGGATCATAGGGTAACAGATACAGATACAGATACAGATACAGATACTGTACAATTTAGTTTCTTTTTTTTTTACAAGAGATGTACTTTATGCATGACTTATCGAATTATCCAAATAATACTTGATTATCCGGTCCGTCCCAATTAATCCGGATAAATGGAGGTCTACTGTACCTCTTGTGCGTAATGATAAGCGAGTTAGCCAATGAGAAAGGACACCATTCATTATGGTGCATAGTAATATGTTAAATAAGTTTAAACAAGCTAAATTTAAATGCCTGAAGAGTTTTGTCCTGAAAACTGAATACTTATCTCGTAAAATTTCACCTGTTAACATGTGTGTTCTTGTTAGACTAAATAATTTATATATTTTTTGCACGACGTCACTAATTAGTGGTACTTACGAATATTGTTGCCGTGGATCGCAACTTGACATTCCCGCAAGCAATCTGGTTGCTATGAAAACAAAAGAAATCTCCGTGCGGTAAAAATTACAAAAAGCACAAGTGCCGTAAGTAAAATCATCATAATACAAGCATTTATGGAACACCGGAACCAAGGCCCCCTAGTTTGTGGCGACTTTAACAGGATAAATATTCCGTCCCCATAACAACCAACACATGCGAATCACTTTCTGAAATAAACATCTACCTTCAATAATGTATATACATAATATTTTCAGCTAATATCTCAATTAATATAATTAAATTGATATAAATAATCATCGTGCAGAGAATAGTATGCAATACTCGTTCCGTAAGCGCATAACGGATCTCGGAACCTCGATCCGTATGCACCGCTTACGGAACTAGTATCGCAATATACTATTACAGTATTGATCTCAGCTTTATATCCTCAAACTTATGTTTCATAAGGTTCCCATAAGGTTTCTATTTGCTATACACTATTATAAGTTTATGTTTTAACCTCAAGTTTAAACTTAAATCTTCGTGAATGTACTAGATTTTAAATCATAATGCATCGAAAGCGCACTTAAATCGATTTTTTGTGTAAAACTGAAAGCGCTCCAAACCCAGGTACTTGCTTTGAACCTTGGATCTTCCCACATAAAGATGTCAGTTGGTCAGAACGAGTTCGTCAGTATACAGAGAGTTTCATGTTTTGCCTAGTGGTGACATTTCATAGAAATATACTTTACGAAAGTGTGTAGCTGCTATCCAAACAGATGCAAATGTAAGTAGTGTGTTAAATGAAATCAATACTTATAATCAAGAGAAAATTCTGGACTGTGATTTGGAGAAATCAACTGTTTCTACCACTGAAGGCTGTCTTGAAATTTATCCGTTTTTAGTAAAGAAAAGAATAAAAAGACCCAAATGTGAGCTATATAAACTACCTCTAAAAGATAACATATCCCCCAGCGATTATTAAATATATAAATCATTTATAGCCTAATCAACTTTATTTATGATTCTATTTTTAGAACTCAGCCATTTCATAATTACGGGTGGGACATTCTAGCATATTATGAAAACTATTTTTGTTTATTACATCATAAATAATAAACTAGAATTGGTTCTTCACATTCTGTAAAATTTACAATGGCTTCTCCTCCACACTACATGCAAAGCATTATGTAACATTTATTTTAAATATTTTAAATTTGTTTTTCAAAATATATTACGGGTGGGACATAATTTGGACAATGATTTTAATGATGCACAAAAAGAGTTAATTTGCTGTTCTGCTACTACTGTTAGGGTCTTGATGTTGTTCTTAATGAAGATATGATGGGTTAAATACAAATTATAAACTGTTTCCAGATTTTCAGAACGTTTATGTAATTTATCAATAATAATTCAGTAAAACTATCATTTTACGGGTGGGACAAAAAGTTACTGTTTGTTATTTTACATAGTCATTAAGGCATAATCCCAATTACGGGGACCAATTCACGCGATATTCACATTTCCACGGACTGTGTGATGTTTTTTGTTTATGAGCGATACACGGTTACCAACTGTTAGGTTAGGAACGTTTGTTAGTTAAGGAGCAATGCACTGAATACCTCCGATGTTTTGTTAGGTTAGGAAAGTTTATGTTAGGTTAGGAACGTTTATGTTAGGTTAGGAACGTTTATGTTAGGTTAGGAACGTTTATGTTAGTTAAGGAGCAATATACTGAATAGTACATCCACCATTTCTTACGAGCAGCTAGTGGCTTGTACCTTTGTAGGTTTGTCACACTGTTCATCCACAATCATATCTTGTTTAGCCATATGACGTCACACCTCCAACGTCCAATCAGGAGGATGAGGACAGAAAAATGGTGGAGAAGAAGGGAGTTTTCGCTAGATCGTGATATAAAAGAAAGTGTATCAATTAGGGAGGTTGGGTTGGGCTGGGCCAAATACTCGCCAAGACAACACCTCTTCTCCAAACATCTATCTATAACAAAATTCGTGTGATATGTGTGTTTTATGAAGAGAATCTCGGTTCTAAAAATGGTCCCCGTAGATGGGATTTTACCACCCAATTACAATAGTCTTATAACATCTCTCTTTGAGGGAAAAATTTCCGGATATAGGCCTTTTATTAAATGGCTGAACTGAAAAATCCTACTTAAGGCAAAAATAAATTCATTGTTATTGATATCTCATTATGTTATTTCAGTATCGGATCAAAATCACTCCTTCCACAAGAAAGACTTCAGATTGATCAACTTATTGGTTGTGGGATTACAGGAATTGAACTCTTCAAGACTATGTTACTGAGGGTAAGTTGATATCCTTAATGTGGTTACTGGTTTTAGTCACAATAGTATTACAAATGCTGAAACATAAACAACAACAAAATAAAATTTAGTAGGCCTAGTAGATGTACTGCTATGTGATATTGGCAATAAATTCTAATAGGCTTATTGCATCAGATATAAATTATTTATCGATGTAGTGTTAGTTTCGACTGTCGTTAGGTGAATAATACCCTGGTTTTTTTTACTTCTGAATTATGGCAACGTAGATATATAGCCCATGCTTAATATACAGAGTGTTTCAGAAAATGTATACACACTTTGAACTGTTATAGAAAATTTATTTCCCGTTCCACAAGGTTCCACAAGGTCCCGTTCTGGGAGAAAGTAATGTTATATTTTTTCAACAGATGGCAGCAGAATAGATTCAACAATCATCCAACAAACGTGCCATAATCATCCAATAATGAAAAGTACCAAACAATACTTGCTCATTCCATATTCCCTGCCATTCGTGCATTATACGGTTTCATTACCAACAAGATGGCGCTCCGCCGCAGTGTCATAAGGACGTACGAGCATATCTGGACCGAAATTTGCCAAGGCAGTGGATAGGACGCAGGGAGCCAATCGAGTTTCTCGTATGCTCTCCAGAACTAACGCCGCTGGATTTCTTCTTATGGGGCCCAGTAAAAGATGGGTACAAACGTAAACAACATAACTTAGACACACTTTGGAATGAGATTCAAGCGGTGTGCGCAGAAATCTCATTGGACACTATGGAACTATGTACGGAATCAGTGGTGACTCGTACTCAGAAATGTATTGATGCTGAAGGCCACCATTTTGAACATTTGAACAATCACATTTTCAACAGAAAGTAATTTATTTTTCTAATAGGACTTCAAGCTTTACATTTCCAGAAATTTAACCTTGTAGAACGGAAAATAGATTTTCTATGACACTTCAAAATGTGTATACATTTTTCTGAAGCACTCTGTATATATATCGTACTAGCGGGTCAGCCATCCTTCGTAAGGGAGAAAAGTATGTTGCATGATTTTTAAGCATTACCCAAGAAACGTTCCAGAGCATTATCGCCCGTGGGGCTCAAGCCCACCCAATAATTTGCCTTATTTTATTATCAAAATTATTGCTTTTATTAAAAAAAACTTGTTGCATTGATGAATCGCTGTAAAGTAAAATCTGGCTATTGTTTTCATACATAATAGGATTTCATCTTGTCCCAATTCACTTACAATCGTTTGAAATCATTCGTCAATTCATAGCCTACTGTATCTTACTCTGTCAATGCAATTGCCACAGCCACCGCAGAAATATATTTTTACTCTTCGAAAGACTAAAGGCATTTTTGCGTTCAGATAAAAAAAATAAAAAATATAAATAAATAAATGAATAAAAACTTAATCACATTGCTGTTTTAAATATAATTTACATTAAGAGAACAAGGAACAGTCATATTTAGCATTTAGTTGATGAAGGACATAAATAAACAAGGCAATGATAGAAAGCAAGTATGTGGAGTACAATAGGCTACAATGGTGACTGGTCAGAAGATCCCCGGAACCTCCTCGGATTTTTCTCAGGTAGGAAGGTCTGGAACGGGGTGCAATCAACCTAGTGATTCAAATTGAGGAGCTACTTGATAGATAAATAGCGTCTCCGGTCTTGGAAACCACCATTAACGGTCGTGAGGGTCGGCATGCTGACCACGTACCCCCAATCCTGCCATCTGCCTGTGATAGAAGACGCGGGAGGGTGGTTGCGCCACGGAGTTTAGTTACTTTTAGCTGTATCCATGTTCATCATTTCGAAAATCATAATTACAATTGTTGGTATGGACATAGCCTACTACATACCATTTAATAAAGCTTTACATTAAACTGTTACCGAGCGAGGTGGCCGAGATGGTAACGTCTTGGACTCGCATTCGAGAGGTCCCAGGTTAAAATCCCGCAGCCGGCCAATTTGACAAGGGTTTTTTCCATGGCTTCTCCAGTCATAAAAGCAAATGCCGAATGGATATTTACACACAATCAATCATCCTTACCATTTCATCCTGTATCATATCCATTTAAATTAATAACAGTTGAAATTTACTCCATAGAAACATTGACAATCATTAGTTCCATGTCCAACCGGGAAAAGGTAATCTGCGCCACTTCTACCTTTTCCCCAACCTACACGATGTAAACCGCGTCACCGACATATGTAAACTGCGCCACCGACATTTAAATGGCGTCACCGTCATAGTAACGCACTAACATTTTCCTTTCCACTTCTCCAGACTTAGGACTGGCTATGAAATTGCATAGGTGTGGTAGCATTGTCATTTTAAAAAATGTTAAAAACAATACCCTAATTTCTTTTGCATGAACGCTTCGTCACTTATAAAATTGTTAAAAACACTACCCAGATTTTTTTTTTTTTTGCATGAGCACTTTCTCATATGACGCATTCTTAATCAAATCAAAACGGGATATTTCATTGTTTATATATTGTTTTCTCCACTTGAATAGACGAGAATACTTGTAATTTATTTTAGCTACTCTTCTTACAGGTATCCCTTTTTCAATACTTCTCAGTTTTATGTAGGCACTTGTTTGGAACTGGAGAAGTTTGTGCCGCAGTTTACATGTCTGTGTGCTGCAGTTTATGTATCTCATTTTTATTCTATTTCAAATTCGGTGTCAACCGTGGCGCAGTTTACATACACCCGTCCTACCCTATTGTATAGATACAGATCCCGAACTCCTGATATGGTCTCGAAGCTAAAAGGAGTACAAACATAGCTGAAATAAAAAAAAAATTAAAGAAAAAATAAACTGTTAAAATTTCGTATCTAACTAAGAAAGAAGTAGCTACCTAATGTGACTTCCTTATCGATTCTAAGAATTCTCTTTTGTAATTTCAGGATATCTCCAATTCTACTTGAACTCCAACCATTTACATTTCATGATTGACTGGGAAGAAGCAACAGATAACAATGGATCCATCTCTAGACAAGGGACAAGACACTACCCACGACACAGGTCTTCGTGGAGCTACGTAGCTTGCGAGGACAAAGCCTACCACGATAGCTCTCTCTGTCTTTAGACTTCATTAGGAGATGACAGGATTGGGGTATGTGGTCAACAAGATGAACCTCACGGCTGTTACTTCTGTAACAAACATCCCAGTTTTCTTTCATGTGCGTCCCGTTACGTATAGTAGAGTAGTTCATTGCATACCCAGGTGGCTTCAAAGGAATAAACCATTGATGCCCGGTTTCTACAAACTAGTGAATTACCTATGGGTAAATTATCCATGGACAAATTAGTTCCATTTAACCTACAATGATATAATGAGCAAGGCTTTGGAGTTGTACAGTTAATTTAATTCAGAAGGCTTTGATTCTCATTGTTTAAATATTACTATTGATCCTATGAAAGGTTAAATTTTATCCAGCCATCCATGAAAGGATAAATTAACCCGAAGATTTACCCTTGAAAAGATCTAGCCCGAGTTTGTAGGAACATTTTTTCTGTCATTTTCATATTTACCCAGAGAACATTTAGCTAGAAACTCGCCACAAGTGTATGTGATTGCTATCTTTAAATTATTTGTGTTTGTGTGGTGTTATTTTTGTGTAAATTCTGTCCATTGGATAATTTACCCATAGGTAATTCGCGAGTTTATAGAAACCGGCCATAAGTCGGTGTTTCTTTATGTTAATTGATCTGACCAATTCGGTCTTGGTTTCCGCCTTCCATAACATCTACTCTTATACAATTCAACGGCCCTAAATAGCGTGCTTGCTCGCCCGCTTCGTGAGACATCGGGTATACTCGGCGATGTTCGTCTCTCGCAGTATAAACTTTCATGACGACTACAAAATTAGGAAGGAAAACCGTTTCTTTATTATATAAGGCCTAAGTAAATGAACACAATGAACAAATATTCTAATTTTATTTTTACTTACAATTTTCATAGCTCTGAACCACAAACATTTTTAATAATCTACCAGTGTAATTTTCTTAAAAATCCTGGAGTCAATGAATAATGGCGGGCGAAGCCGGGGGCAACAGCTGTAAAATATTGATGGTTTTATCTCTTGAAATATCGCTGATAATAATAATCCAAACAAACCATTCCTTCCCTTGAAACATTGTATAATTTCTGAAAATTACACTGAATTGATAAAATAAAATTCACATCATATTCATGTCAACAATACGTATTATGTGTTCACAGGTTCTTTGGAACTGCATAATCGATTCTGAGATAGTTTTCACAGGGGGCGCTTTCATGTCGTGGAATGTACTCTAAAGCAGGAATTTTAGCTGTTTCATTAATTATTAATGGCTTAGTTTATGAATGATTCGCGTGCAAGTGTTAATAAATATAATGCTTTAATAATTATTATACTCTAAATTTTTAATTTTTAAAAGAATTATCGTGGCGAAGCCACGGGCACCTCCTAGTAAGTAACATTGCAATATTCTCTCATTGTTATCACTGACCTTAGTTCTTCCCTCGCTTTCATCAATTCACACCTGTTATCGTTTACTGTAACTTGATCTTGCAATCCCGCGTTTCACTCCACGCGGAGTAGACGAGTAGCTGTCACAGCCGTCACTGCACATTCTTAGATTTTGGTTGGCTGAGGTAACTAGCTGATTGGTGCAGTAAAAATAAAGAGCATGGGTTGAGCTGTCGGCAAACGTTTCCTCCTAACAAAAGGATAATGAATCTTGCTTGACCTAAAAGGTCAAGCATTGATCGATTTGGACGAAACTAACTTTGCAGGGGTTTTCTGGGCCAGGGAACTAGAATCTGAGGTTGTTTTTTTCCCTTGCTGCGCTTTCTAATCGTCTAATGCACTTCAAAGCCGGATTTTTAGTTGTTTAATTAATAATTAATCGTTTAGTTTATGAATGATTTTAGCTTAAGTATTAATAAACATAATGTTTTAATCATGTTGCTCTTAATTTTGAATTAATCACCGCGGGCGAAGCTGTGGGCACCTGCTAGTAGTAGGGGCCTATATATGATACGGTCAATGTAAACAATTGGGCATTATTTATAATGACCGGGCAATTTAAAAAGTTCCCAATGGGGTGTGACAAAATGATAAATTATATAGAAATTAACACATTGCCCGGGCATTATGAATAATGCTGGAAATTGAATGGGCAATTTGAGACAATTGTTATCCATATTTCTCTACACACAAAAATAAGAGGATATTATATTAAAGTAAATGAGTATGAAAAATACATACGCCTAACAAACAAACAAAAAACATACACATATACACACAAAATGTCAAATCCAAGAGTTTTTATTTATTATAGCAGCTTCCACTTTGGTGACATTTCGAGTTACATAGGTTAGGTTAGGTTAGGTTAGGTTAGGTTAGGTTAGGTTAGGTTAGGTTAGGTTAGGGAGAATCACACCAGACGCACGTTGCCAAATTGCTGTCAGTTTATTAAAGTGACCAGAGAAATTGTAGCAGTATTATTATTGACCGGGCAGTGTAAGAAATTATCCTATATTGTCGTAAAATTATTATATTGCCCGATTTTATCGGTCATTATTTATAATCACCAAGCATTATGAAAACTGCCCTGAATAATAAGATTGACCGTAACATATATAACTCACAAGGGCCATTTTTGGAGTTAGTGACTTCTACCATAACGACGACTTCTACGCTTTATCAACGTTGAGAGAAAAGAAAAAGCCACTAGAAAAAGGGGGAAATACTATAGGATAAACCCTGAGGAAAGTAGCATGTTATAGGTTAGTCAACCCGATCAGTTCATCGATAAGTAATAAAATGGCCGTCATGAAAATTTATAGCATATTCTCCGTCACTGTCATTCATTGCAACGCCGCTGGCAAGCATTAAACCTGGGGCGTACAGTGAGCAGCTTTGTAACATAACCCAAATTAAACCAGCACAGGATAAACCCTAACTTGCGGCTACACGTGTCAGCACCCCAAAGATGCTTTACATGTCAAGCGATGGCAGTGTTTTAAATGCAAAGCCACCTATGAGTAATGTCGCTAACCGCTAGACCGAGTGGACACTTTTTCCGTGCTATCTCTCTCTCTCTCTTATATATACATAGGCGTAACCAGGCCGACCATATGGGGGGGTTATAGCATTCAGGGAGAGGGGGGTCCGGGGGTCCTCCCCCGGAAAATTTTAAAAATGAAGATGCAAAATAACGAGTTTTAAGCTTCTGGGAGTCCTCCCCCGGAAAATTTTAAAAATTAAGACGCAAAATAACGAGTTTTAAGCTTCCGGGGGTATACCCCCGGAAAATTTTAAAAATTAAGACGCAAAATAACGAGCTTTAAGCTTCCCACGCTTTATACTTGTATTAAGTAATTTATGGGCAGACTTAAAAAAATTATACAATTTTCCTTTTTTTAATCAATGGGGGGGGGGGTTCAAACCCCCAAAACCCCCCCCTCGGTACGCCTATGTATATATATATATATATATATATATAAGGCTTTGTACTGACTGACTGATTGACTGACTGATTGACTGACTGACTGATTGACTGACTGACTGACTGATTGACAGAGAATCTACGTAGAGCCTAAACTATAACATGTAGAGACTTGGAATTTTGACAGTACCTTCGTTTCATAATGTAGATGCTCACTAAGAAAGGATTTTGAATTTTTTTTATTTTAAATGCCAAAAATTAAATGTTTTTGAGAATACTTAATCCTTTTTTAAACAGAATTATCAGATCCAAATCACAGTTCACATGACAACAGTATTGTTGGCAGTCTTCACATAAGGCATTGGAAATAAATGAAACGAGACTTGACAGTCGTTATAATAAAATAGTTTATGCATGATTTTGGTAAGGTTCATGAATTATGGTTCATTTTAATCGTTTCATTTCTAATTTGTATGCCCATATGGCAGCATATGATTCGTTTCGTTCGTTTGTTTATTTATATTTTTAACGTTAAACAATATAATTAAGAGTAAAATTATTTAATTCCTGCAATTTATGTAAAAACGATGTCAGTGTTAATAAATGTAATGTTTGAATTATTTTTCTGTTAAATAAATTATTTAAACACAATATCTAGCAGTTGAGTAAGTAATCGCGGGCGAATCTGCGGGCACCTGCTAGTACAGTATATATACCAAAACAGTATATACACGCAAAACAAACCTCCGGTCTCCATCTATAACAAACCCTAAGTAAAGTTTGTTTTAAACAAACCTTCGGTACAGCCCCGTCTATAACAAATCGTAAGTCAAGTCTGTTTCGTTTTCACTGCTACTGACATATAAATTCATCTAAAATCATTGTATGCAAGCAGAGATACAAGAATAATAGGCCCTTGCTTCTTTTCGTAAAATATGAGGATTTTTATCTTCTTTCCAAAATTTTCATTCGTGGATAGCTAATCGTTGACTAAAATTTTCCTCGTACATTCTAAGCTTAAAGCCCGCTGGTAAATTCACTTAAAGTTTACTTATATAAATATAAAAAGGATTAAGCGATTAATTAGACTGCTTGTATTCCTGTGGAGATTTATTTCCACTAAATTCGATCTCATATTATTCCTGTTTTACGTTTTTCATAATGTAATAGGATTTAATATAATATTAAATGAAGTATTAAAATGAATCATAAGTTACAATAATGAATCAACTGCTATCCTCTATTCAGGCCTTCGGTACCGGTCAGTATGCCTAACCTAACCCTCTATAAATCATCATATAGGACAGAGGTTCTTAACCTTGTTAAAGGGACTGAACCCCACCAGTTTCATATCCGCGTTCATCGAACACTTCTTAATTGCAAAAAAAAAAAAATATTTTTTTTTCAAATTTAAAATATAGGCATATATTTATACAAAACCATTAAAACATGATTTTCATACATGATTTGACCTCCGCCGAACCCGCGAGACTGACTCAACGATCCCCTGGGTTTCGATTGAACCCAGGTTAAGAACCACTGATATAGGAGTAGACAAACCCTTCAATTGTTCAATTGTTCAATATTTTCCCCTATTATCGTAAAATCATTATTTATTATACTGACTTGTGTTTCCCAGAGACTGTACTTCTTTAGCCTTATAAATGAAATTCCCATTTTCACAATTTATTAATCAGTTCTTTAATTAGAGTCCATGAACAGACCACATTCTTTGTCCAGCCTATTTGGCTTTTTCCTGTTACCAATAATTACACTAAGAATAAAACTTGTACAGATTACTTAGAGTTGTTAGTTGCTAGGTGAATTATTATTTTATAAACACCAAGAATAACCAAATTTGAAGCTGCAATGTTCTTTGGAAACTACAGAATTTAAATATCGATTCAGTTTGCTCTATAAAATATGCGAAGTACAGTAGAACTCCCATTATCCTAATTAATTGTGACCTGATCCGATCCGAATAATCATATAAATCACGAAAAAAGTAATTTCTTTAAAAAAACTAATTTGTACATTAGTACTAATTTTTACATAAAGACCGCCAGCGTGGTCTTGTGGTTAGCGTCGCTGACCTCAGATCTGTCGGCCCGGATTCGATCCCCAGTACCTACTCGGATTTTTATAAGGTAGGGAGATCTGAAACGGGGTGCACTCAGCCTCGTGATTCAAATTGAGGAGTTACTTGATACAGAAGTAGTGGTTCCGGTCATGGAAACCACCATTAACGGCCGTGGGTATCGGCATGC
The DNA here is from genome assembly GCA_964059195.1 of Ectobius pallidus. Taxonomy (NCBI): domain Eukaryota; kingdom Metazoa; phylum Arthropoda; class Insecta; order Blattodea; family Ectobiidae; genus Ectobius; species Ectobius pallidus. The sequence continues at coordinate 158,874,481 of CAXKWD010000005.1, read as the reverse complement.
TGACCACATGCCCCTAACCCTGCCATCTATATATGGTAAGATGACGGTAGGGTGGTACGCCTTGCCCCTTCAGGGATGTAGCGCCACAGAGTTTAGTTTTACACTAACATAAAGTGTCACATCTTGAACATATCGGTAAGAGTGTTGTTCTGTCGTCTTAACATGTTCGCCATTTTCGCAAGATAATCGGCCCTGAAAGAGGGTTTTCAATGCGCGCTGAAAAAAAAAAAAACTTTAATACGGGCCTCAAAGCGATCCATATAATTGGAGTTCTACTGTATAAGTAAAATCATGAAGTAACGGTTACTTGTAATCTAAAATGCAATGTAATACACGCTATGAAGTAGGCCTAGTTAGTTACTTGCAGGCTGCTGAAAATTATTTACGTGATACACTACATATCCGTCAACAGTAACATTAAAACAATTTTCAATTATGTAATTTTGCTTTGCAGCATAAATTTTCGATCGCTCCCATCATTTGACAATTAATTAATTTCATTTTCTCAGTAAGGATGTATTAAATGTTATTATCAGGGCCCGGATTCTAATGACATGTAATCATTTTATTGATGCTGCATAGACATTTCAAACTTGCAGATAAATCCTAATCATGGCCTCTAGATTATAGAAATAAATTTTTACTAGGTCATTTTTTGTCATTTTACTTAATTTTATATTTATAGGGCATTTATTTCAATTTTACGTCATTATTTTGTCATTTTCGTGTCATATGCTTCCTTATTTAGTAATTTTCATGCATTTACATTGAGTGTTAACTTTTTCGTCGCTTGTATTGTTTGTTTAATGCAATCTACATCTACATCTACATCTACATCTACAAGAAGAAAAAGTGTTGTCATGTCTCAGTCGGAAATGAGAATCAAAGAAACGCCAAAATTTTGTATTATATTACTACTTTTAATAGATGGACTTGGCACCTGCTTGGATTTGTAACTACTGTTTACCCTTAATAAACAATAATATAATCCGGCAGACCGCGAAAGGAAATGCCGACGTTTGACTCGACAGTGCCTCAGTGCCAGTATAAATTTCCGTGAGAAAAGAACATTCACACCATTACAGTTTTTACAATTATGTAAAAATTAGTCTAAAACTTTGTGTGCAAAATAATTTTTTTAAATAAAATATCAGTATTAGGTCATTTTTTATAATTATTATTAAGTCATTTTATTTAAAATTTAGGGTCATTTTATAGGTCATTTTTCAAACAATTTTAGGTCATCAGAATCCGGGCCCTGGTTATTATTATTGAATCTCCAAATATAATTAATCCTATTTCACTTCCGGTATGCTAGGGTTTTAGTAACAATAGTAACTAATGCACTTGATATTCATTTAAAGTTTGCTTCATTTCTATAGGCCTACTTACATATTAACAATATAGCAGATATGAATAAAATTAATTAACAATCAAATACTAAATACTAAATCAAAGTTTCTTAAAAATAAAATTTAAATATTCATATAACTTCTTGTAGCAGCATTTCTTAGGCAAAACATTTATCAAAGGCTGCTCAAATCTATTTTGGCAATAATCTAATTGAGTAATAATTTTTGTCTTTGGACTTCCGAAGCAGAGCATTCAATTAGGCCTAATTATTAAATGTTAAAAACTTGATTAAAAAATACACAACCTTACAAATTAGCCTACCCTTAATTTAGCTGGGTATTGAACCCACTTCAGCATTCAAAATATAAAATATAACAACATATTAAAACAATGCTGTCACATTATTTCAAGGAATTAAAATTATCAACTTCTATTGGTTTTACCAGTAGGCCATGAAATAATGATGTTCATGTGTTTATGTTGCTATTGTATCATGGCTAGTGTTCATGTTAACTGATATTGAAATGTAATTATTATGATATTAAGTGAAATATAGAGAATGAGTAAAGTACTATAGTCCTATAATTCTCAAGGTATAAAAAACTAGGTTCATACACAAAACAAGCTATATCACGTTGGTAGTTTCTGCGACAACTCGGAACAGAGAGAGATGAAATCATTAGATGTTTATATAAGTATATGTTAGGCTACTATACTGCATAATAATAATAATAATAATAATAATAATAATAATGTAAGCATCTCTTGGGTTTACTATAGCATGTAGATGGTCTCGATTAATTGAACTCTTTGCACTTAGTGTAGAAATAAAACAAATCCCATAAGCTAACCCTTACACTAGTGACTCAAAAGTACAAAATGCTTACCTTGAAATGCTGCTTCAAAGATATTCGGTCCTTCCTGTTCGCTTGTGTAGGTGAAAAGACACAAGTGCACAAGGGCAGTAAGCAGTAATGTCGACACAGGGCTGGACATGATGAGCTTATAAAAAAAAAAAACACTTCTTGAAAATTTCTATGTAGTAGGGTACGTGCACTTTCTTGACCTGCCGGTCGATGTTAGGTTTCCTTTAACGTAACTCGAAAATAAGTAAAAAGAGCGTTCTCCACACAAGTACACGATTTCGACCCAAACTGAGAATGTTATATCGCGAAAGGGAGAAAATTAACGTTTTATTATAAGGGGGCGTACGCGATTTGAGAAGTGCCCTTTACAATTCACTTGAGTCACTATCACTGCCTAACTTATATCATTTTGAATGAAAGGTAACACGATTCGTGACGCATCGTTGCATACGGAATTCGTACGACGATTTTTTTCACCGGGTTAAACCAGTAATCAGCACCGAAATGGAAAAAATACCCGCACTTCGGAATGTCACACCGGTCCTCTTTACAAAGCAGACATGTTGTCTGGAACCAGAGCCCTCACTGTCTGAGTCATTCACGCAACCACCGCTAGAGGCCTCACGGCTACTGGACCGGTCGAAGACATCCAGGAGGTGGGGGGTGAGCCGACACGAGCCTCGTGACGTAACAGAATTTCCTTCGATCCGTGCCCCATGCTAGGACAATCGTACGCATGCACCAAGGGGTTGTTTTCAGAAGGCAAAGCCCCATGTGTTATTGTTACGTTACTGTAGCCTACTACACTACAATGGCCACTGCAAATGAATCAGACACTTGGTAGTCATGACGAGCAGCTGTTAGTCAATGATTAAGAGGGGGCTTTGGCATGGACGTCCACTTAATCAATATCGGACACAAATTGGAAGAACAATTGAATGCAGTGACTCAGATTAATTGAGTCGCCTCTTCCATTAACAAAACAAAAACTAATTTAAAAAAGAAAAAAATAATTATAGCTTTGATCCCCATCTCCCTACCTTCTGTAACCTACATTCTATAAATATATTCCCAAGTATGCTCTTTTTTATTCATACATTTGCAGACGGGAAAGGTGCACTTGGGCCTTGTCCGCACTAATAATACCACCCATGGGTGAGGTGAGACGGGAGTACCCTACAGTGTAGTGTGAACATGCCAGCACCACCCACAAACTCCTGCCACATCCCTTAAATGGTTGACTCTCTTGTGCTACATCCCTTCAGGGACTAAGCTACCAACAAACTGTTGCAGATGGCAGAATTAGGAAGTATATTGTCAACTCCTAGGGCTGTCTTTGGTGAAAGGTAGATTTAGGTTGCACACCAGCAAACCTTTGCCCATTCTTGCCCGCCAGCTCGCTTCCCCTGCTTCCCATGGCTTCCGAGTTAATGCGCACTACTGTCTAGAGATCATATTGTACAGCGAAGAGTTTTAGACTTGAATGGTATGCCATCCACAAGATTACTTAATTAATGCAGCGAAAATGATCCTGTTTTCAGAGCCAACATAACATTTCATGATTATAATAAATGACCCTTACACCAGAACGGCTATTTCTTATTTATTAAAACTCTCTAAACTTAAATAGATGAATTTTCCCTTCACTGCTCAGCAATCGCTCATGACGTAGTGGTTAAGACAGCTAGCTATGATGCTAGGCAACACTTGAAACCCTAAACCCCTTCTTCCCAGGTGGGTCCCATTAGTGAGTAGGTGGGAGGAGCCTAGTGCACAACCTGAAACCAGTCTTTGATGGGTTAATGGATGGGAGCCGCTACTTCTTTATCAGTAGCTCTGCAGTTGTTATCACGAGTCTCAGTGAACCCTGTTCCACGCCTCCCTATTTCAGATAAGTCTGAGGAGGCACCCTGGCCCTTGGATCTGTAATCAGCAATGCTGACCGGTAGGCCATGCAAGCAGTAACTACATCCCCTAAGTCCACTATGGTATTTTTCAGTCTGACTCAACCTTTCCACCTTAGCGTACACATGGCCAGTGTGAAAGAATTATAATCCCAACAAAATTTTGTTTGCAACCAATCGGGATGCATTCTTCAATTTTTGATGCTCAAGCTTTGACTCCACATGGAGAGTAAGATGTAAGGCATTCAGTCTGTTTCCTTAGCACTGTCACTTTCCAATTCCACTCCTTAAGGGTAGATAATGGCTTAATCTGCAAATGATTCCATAACAGAGATTTAGACTACACTTAACACTGCTACTACTAATATGCATGTATTAATCATACTTCGGACAGAGTCTTTTGAGTCTTTTGTGTGCTCTAGAACCAGTCCCAAAGTAAAGAAGTATATCTGTTTCACTCTTACTTAGATACGTGTAATGTGTTTGAGTGAGATAGATATACTTGTTTACTTTAGGGCTGGTTCTAGAGCGCACAATATGCCTATCCACTGTCTCAGAAAACTCTGACCAAGTACAGTGTGTTTCACGTATGAGTTGGCCAATCATGCGGGTTTCTGTGTCACAGCGGCCACAGCTCTAACTCCCGAGCGATCGGGTGGAATATCTATGCAAATAAAGCCGCTAATGGTGTAATGATTCAGGTTTCACAGTTACAGTTAAAATTACAATGGAAATAATCACGTACCTCATCATAAGATATGTTGGAAATGTCCTTCTCTTGCATCCACACAACGCTGGCACCTTTTTAGGAAATTTTATTTAATGTGCATAAGTTCAGCTTCCGAGATAGTTATTTCTCCTGTGATATTGTCTTCAAGTTCTTCTAACAGTAACCTATGTGACTATTATTTATGGGGAAACTTGAAAAATTAAGTGTATAGATCAATTTCCCATACATTAGAAGAACTTAAAGACAACATCACAAGAGAAATTAACTCCATCTCAGAAGCTGAACTTATGCGCAGGAAAGAAAATTTCCTGAAAAGGTGCCAGTGTTGTGTGGATCCAAGAGCAGGACATTTCCAACATCTCTTGTGATGAGATACGTGGTTAATTTCATTGTAATTTTAACTTGAATTGTGAGAACCTGAATCGTTACACTGTTAGTAGCTGTAATTGCATCTATCGTGCTGCCTTTCCATGCCCAAGATTGCAGGTTTGATCCCAGCCCAGGTTGATGGCATTTATATGTGCATAAATGTGACAGGCCCATGTCAGTAGATTTACTGACATAAAATAACTCCCGCAGGATAACATTCCAGCACACCGGCAACGGTCACAGACCTAAGTTGCAGTATATCCCCATTGCAAAATAACCATATACCAACCAAACAACCATACCGTTTTGGGGGGGGGACTGTAACCATCTCAGTCCCCCTCTGAATATGCCCTTGAATTCTGGTGATCCCTTATACTATTTATACAAAAAAACTTTATACTTAAACTTAGTTTTATTAAAATTACATTTTAAATATAGTACAGAATCAACACATGAAATAATCATGATTTCATAAAAATGAATATTTTTGTCACATTTTGTAGGGAAAAAACTGGTATGTGAAACAATTTACTTACAAGAACTTAACACGATGAATCTGCCACTGTACCACAATATGTTTTCGTAACTGAACTTAGTCGATGAACATTTTAAATGAAACAATATTTTGTCTTGTACAACAAAAGAAATATAAAGAATAAGAATATAAAGAATAGGAATATAAAGAATATATGGAAATCTATGGGCTATGTCAATGATAAAAAAACAAATCTATTTGTTATTATAGCACCTTCATTCATAGACAAATTGCACAAAGAGAAGTAACTACAATTCTCAGATTTCAATCGTTACCATTCCTGTGATTGAATCAAACACTTTCTGCACAAAGTTAGTGTGAGTAACTATTGGGTTGTGGGGCTTAAGATGGCTTTACACTGAAGAACTACAAGCAACCAGATCGCCCACTGCATGTGATCATTGGTTGCCACATAGGTTTCCTTGCAGCATGCGAAGAGAAGCAGCCACTGTCACATGTGACTGGCCTTTTACACCTATTGCAGCTAGTTTGAGCATCATTCGTTGCCACTTAAAGGCCCTATCAACTTAAAAAATGCATTTTCAGGTGGTAACAGATTTAAATAAAAAGAAGGTATTTACAGCTTCGTTTATGAGAACACCCGAACCTTCTACGTTTATCTGTATAACCATAATTGAAGTTCAAAGTTCAGGCAATAGTTCGATCTGAAGTCACAGATCCCTCTCCACTATGGCTATTCGCGCCAATGCTCTACCAACTGAGCTAAGCCGGAGTTTAATTCACAGTGCCAGATGGAACCTCTCTCCTATGACTGATTGCCCTAATGGTCTACCTCACAGACAGACCAAGTTATGTCATATGCAATACTGTGAGGCACACTAAGTAGTGATTTTTGTGACCGGGCTCCCACTGTTATTGTACAGTTAACATTCAAGATAGATATATATAAGCATTCATGAATCACAGAGACAATAATCTGTGCTTCATGAATGCTTATATATCTATCTAACAAAACTTACTTTCCGAATCACTCTCGTATTAGCTTTTCATTAATCATTCACATGTTAAGGACATTGTATACTTGGAGGTATTTGAGGTGGCAGCTAACACAGTGGCAACCCAATTCAGCAGTTCAGCAAAAAGAAAAAATCCCAAAGTTAAATTTTAAATAAAAATCTTTGTTGACCTAACTGAGGTAACATTAATAGAAACAGTGATGTCACACCCTCTACCACACACCAGTTATAACTTAAACAAAAATTGTTACACATATCTTTCTAGTGTAGCTGTTTCAGGAAAAGTGACTTTATGCTCGGTTATTGTACAGAGGATGAAATGCTGAACGCTTTGGTATGAAAAGGTTATAGACAGACTCGTTTAATATTTCATTACTCAACATTTATGGCTTAGAAATAAGTTCTTTCTTCTGTAGCTAAGTATCGCTTTTAGTCCCTTTTCCTTAAACAGTTAAAAAAAATCCATACTTTAAGAAGATCTCTAATCTAAACAGTTATTGTACAGGGCTCAACTGCCAGAAAATATCTATTTTTTACATGTAACTGATGGAAAGAACAGTAAGTCAAAAGATACAGGCATAATCAACATGTTTACAATATGTTGATTTAATATTTTTATGTTCCATCGCAATATTTCTTATATTAATTATTACAGGTTGATATTAAAAAATCCAGCCTCCAAAATCCAGTTCCTTCAGATTTCCGGCATCAATTTTGGAGTGCATTTTCAAATTTTCCACCTTAGTGTGTTGCTGATGGCGCTGTACACCAGAATCAGCTGTTAGATTTTGCTAGCACTTGCTAGGAGGCATTCCTTCTCATTTTTTTATTTATTTGCTGCTATATAGCTCCATTGTGGATTCAGCAAAGAAAAGAGGTGGCGAAAGAAGTAAGCATTGCACTTTGTTGTTGGCAGAGAAAGTGGAAATGCTAATATGCTAAAAGCACCAAGTCTGAGCAAACCATGTGTGAAACTTAAACATATGTTTACCAGTGTATGATAAAAATTAAATATAAAACCCAGCACTTTTGAAAATCTGGCAACTCCTCACAACCTGAGGTTGCCAGATTTTTTAATGCCAACTTGTATATAATTTTAGTTTTATACTATTAATGCAGAAATTAAAAATATTTAGTACTGTACCTGTGTTTCCTTCAAACCAAGATTAACATCCCAAGTTTGATTCATAAGATTTATGTCCATTTTTTTTCTATAGTAAGTTAAATCTTAAGTTACTAAGTTAATCTTATGGTTTTTTTTTTTTACATTCAATTTCACTTACTTGTCTTTTATCAAGAACCATCGATTCAATCAGCACAGTGATCAGTTTTTATGCTGAGAATGGCAATGTGATGATTTTTTTAAGATCTTGTAATATAGCAGCTCCTCCATCTTTGAATTTAATAGGTGATTTAACTTCTTACATAGTTTAGTTGGGTGATTTTGATGATCTGTTATTATACTAGTTATATTATCTTTTTTCAGTGCTACTTATTCTTAGCTGGTGTCAGACTGTTTTGAATTTCTGTTGCTGGTCCATGAAGTCAGAGGGGAGATGATCATGGTGGTAATTGAAAAAGACAAGTAAGTGAAATTGAGTGTAAAAATACCCGACCATATATTATCGTTGTTGGCCGTGGTGGTCTAGAGGTTTCGTGCCTGCCTCTAGATCCAAAGGTCGTCGGATCAAACATTGGTCTCTAACCTCACAAATAATCAAATAATATATCTCTGTTTACAAACACAACATTAGTAGCAAAGTTGATTGGAGAATCATTATTTGACCAGCAAAATACTGTTGATCAATTCTGACCAGAGATCTTACCGCCTGTTAGCATAGATTGTTGTTTGTACAAAGAGATTGTAACTGATCGCCGATCTAACTCCGGTTAAACTCCCGTCAAACTCTGATTACAATTGATTTGCTTTTCTGCAACTGGCTGTAAATTATGTATGATCAATTACATGTAAAAAAAAGCATGCTGCTAAATATTCAGTCATTATGCCCTGAAATTAATTATATGTTATAATACTGAACATTCTTCTACATTGTCAAAAATAAAAAATATACTTTTCTTGTAGATGTATCTCTTATATTAAAATAAATTATTTTACTGACTGCACTTATTAACAGCACCTAATAATCTTTTTTCTTTTTCTGACACAGCAATATACATTATTACAGTTTTATTAGTACATAATACACTCATCTGTCTCTCGCTTAAAAAATATTTAACATACACACTTTCATGCAAACAAATTCATTCATTCCATCATATATTCTTCACATTTAAAGAGTAAAGTTGAGAGGAAATTCCTTCATAGAAAATGCACATTTCCTACAGTAGAATTCCAGCTATCTGAATATTGTAAGAAATATTTGCTTTGGTCCAATTTTTTTCTGTAGATAAAGCAAGTTTGAAGGCATAGATTGTACTTAACCTAGCTATTAGTAATATAAATGTATCAAAAATAAATTTATTAGTAATAAATTATTAAACTAATTTAAGAAAAATTTATAAATTTTTGCAACTATGAATCTATGAAAGCAAATCCAATAATCAAAACTCTGTAAAAAGCAACTTGTTTGATTATCTGTACTAATAACATAACTAATCCTGAATTGTTTTCAACAGCTCTGAGAGTTCGTTTTAAAATTAGTATCTTCTTGAATATAATGCTCTCTGATCATCAACCAGGTGAGTTCTGTATGTTTCAGAGGGAAGCATTTCCTCCATCCTCAGGGGATACTAAAGTTTCAAAAGAACAATGTGCTAACTATCCAAGTTGGGCAGAGTCGACCAAAGAGGAAGCATTGCTTGTTTGTTCATTCCTTTTTCAGAGCCAACCTCATATTTTTTAAGTCCTAAATGCATACATTTTAAGCACAGCTGTTGTTAAAACCTCCATCTCTATTGAAACTGCCTTCTCCAATTTTATCTCAATGATCTCTCTGACTAGCCTGTCCAAACACCAGGTAGAACAGCCTAATGCTTCATTTGTGTTCTTTGCAACACTGTTCGATGGTGCTTGGCCATATAATTATGCTTTACCATATACTCAAGGGGTGCAGTACAAGCTAACATCCCAAGAGCAGTTATATGCAGATGTATTCCAGAAAAACCTCAAGCCTAAGAAACAATTCTTTATTTATTGTATAATTTTTGTTGTACTGCTGGTCTACAGGATTGCTAAATAAAATAAAACAAAAAATATCTTCATACTGGCCCATTCCTTTTCTTTAAAGGTTATAAGAAACTTCAGTTTTTAACATAATTACCATGCTTCCTTCAAGCATTCAAATCGATTTGATTATGTTGATCATAATGAATATAACCACCTTTAAACTTGCATATCGTACTGACTTCGATCAGAATTTTTGAATGATTTCCATGTCTTCATGATTATACTTCTTTTTTATGAATATATACTGTCTTCATACTACTTTTCCAAACTATCATGGCTTCGACTAAACCAAAGACGTTGGCTTCACCCCCTTTCCCTTCTCTATCAAACCTTGAAATATTCTTTACCTAGTTTGCGAGGTGGCAAATCAAATTTCAGAGGAAGCCAGCCAGGTTTAGCATGTTTTTTTATATATAAATCACCACCCCAAAACAAAATGAGCTGAATCATAAGTAAGGAAATAATCAGTCCACCAGATAAAATAATTTGTTATTACAAAATACAAGCAATAAAATTAAGATATTCAAAATTACAAAAATGATCTACTTTTAAAAGAAGTAATACTTATAAAGCTAATTTCCTTGACTTTGATTTTGAAAATTGTAATACAAACTGATCCACGTCAAGGGTCTTTGTAGAGTCTTTGTTAAAGTTCAAAAGCAAAAGCTCCGCCTTCCTTTCATGTGACATGGAAAATATTTGTGATCGTAATACAGGCTATGATAAATGTGAAAAACATCTTTCTACTGTGGCAGTCCTAGCTTGAATAGTCAATGTGGCATCAACTAAAAGCCGAAACTCTGGAAATACTTCTCCATAAATATACAGTGTTTTACAAACTCCAGTTAAAGAAATTGAGAGAATGATACTTGTGACCAACTGGAGTTAAGCTACAATATTTTCCAAATCACTTCCAGTTTTCACTGCCTTTTTTACTATTTTGAACTAAACTAAAACTAAACTCTGTGGCGCTACATCCCTGGAGGGACTTGGCCTACCACCCAACCACTGCATCATCTACCATAGGCAGATGGCAGGATTGGGGGCATGTGGTCAGCATGACGACACCCACAGCCGTTACTGGTGGTTTTCATGACCGGAGCCGCTTCTTCTCTATCAAGTAGCTCCTCCATTTGAATCACGAGGTTGAGTGCACCACTGCCAGACCTCTCTACCTCACAAAAATCCGAGGAGGTATCGGGGATCGAACCCGGGCCGACGGATCTGTAGTCAGCAACGCTAACCACAAGAACACGCCTGCGGTCTTACTATTTTGAACAGAGGCTTTAAATTTTAAATAAAATCTTATGTACTGTACATTTCAAAAGCTATTTAAAGAAGATTTTGGAAGAATTGCTTGAATGATTTTTATGAAATGCTAAAAAATCTAGAGGGGGCAAGACAAAATTTTGGGGGCAGAGCTCCCTCTAGCCCATCCCTGGCTATGGACCTGGTAGTATGGTACTTATTGCAATAAGTTGTCTTGGATCTAAAGCCTTCTTTATATACAGCTGTTTACTATGAAACGTGACAAAATAAATGACAGTCCATTGTTAAAAACTTAACTAATTCAGATAGCTAGGAGTTCTACTGCAATCCAAAAACGTTCTAACAACACACATCCATGTAAGTACCTGGAATTTTCTGGAATTTTCACCTCATTGTCATTAGTCATAGTTAGTTACTGTCTGAAGAATTCCGACTCTGCATTATCATGTTCTGGAACTTCTCGAAGGACTTCTCTATAGGAGCACACACTGTGATGATGATGAGCGCAGCAACCACCAAGAGGATCACAATAATATAAAGCGCTAGCATGAACTTCCGGAAACAGGCATGCTGAAAATAGAGTAAGTTTGATTTGATTTGATTTATTTCATCATTTATTACATACATCAGGGACTCTCTGTTAGAACAATGTTTTGCGGTAGAGCCCCTTTTGTTGAGAAAAAAGAAAATTATTTATACCACTCTCAGAACAATAACAAACACACAATAAAATCTACAAAGATATATTTAATTGCTTAAACATGTTAATCCTTACCTTTTGTTTAAATATTATTTAAACCAACTATACTGCCTTACAAACTCCCTCAATTTTTTGTACCCATATTCTCTTAGTTATAAACAGGAATATCCCCATTTTCTTGAGTAAAACCTCTTTTTTGCTGTACATAATTTTTTTTTATATTTCCTGTCAATGTACATTTTTCTCAGGCCTTCTGTTTTCGGGCACTAATAGAGTAAGTTAAGAAAATGACTTTTATCCCAGTTGTTCCAATATCCTTAGCAATTTTCTCATAGTCATAATTTAAAAACTAGTTATTGAACCAGTTATTGAACACAACATGTATGACAACTAAACCAGATTTCTGTACAACACTAGAGGTCTAAAATATGGGACATTATAGAAAATGGTTAAATATAAAAAAATTAAAGTGCAAAACAAAATTACTACTCAAATATGCATATGTTTTTTTTTTCTTCTTTATACCTCCTTGCTAAATTGTCAGTAAACTTATATTTTTTCTCTTTGAATCTAAGCATACATCTTACTACTGAATGACCGACACAGTGCACGCCGCTTATTGTGATCACTTTGGGATGCAGCTAATCTGATAATATTAACCAATTGATAACAGTGGCCGAAATAAGTAATTGAGGTTACTTGTTCACTAACACACTACACATCAGAATTAAAAGCTATTCATTGAGACATAATTGTGAATCATTGAACCACTCATAATGCAGTATTAAACTGCAAGCAACTATTTTTACAATGAGTAAAAAAGTTTATAATTGATTCCTTTTTCCCTACTAGTCCTTTAACCAGTATTTCACATTCTCATAGTGTTTTTGGAAGTCGAAGTCTATACTGAACTGTGTGTTCAAGTCTTTTGATTTTAAACTGGCCAACACTGTATGTCAACACTGCTATCTTCACAAACCAACTGTGTAGAAGATTGATTAAATAGGAGAGATTTATTAGAAGTGAATTAGGCAGAAGAAGAGTAAGCCTAAATTCAAATTTTCGTGAAACAATAATAAATCTAATCTAATTTAATTTAATCTACTCTAATCTAATCTAATCTAATATTATGCTCTAGCCCAGCGGTTCCCAACCGGTGGATCGCGGATGGGTTACAGGTGGGTCGCGATTTGATTCTAAAACTATCAGAAACCATCGAATAAACCATCAGAAAAGATAAGAAAAATCAAAACAAATCAAATTGTGTTTTGATTGTTTTCTTGGTTCTTTGTGTACTTTTATAATTTTAGTTTTTATCTTCACCTAGGAACACTTGTTAGTGAGTATGAAATCACTTGTTGCATATATTGCAAACATATATATATTGTTAAATAAATAACCGTTTTACTATAAAGTCCTTATATTTTGTCAACCATTTTGAAATCAGAACACATTGTTTATCAATAATCAATCTGTATCTTAAAAAAAGTATATATAAGCTTATATATATTTGCAATATTTGATGGTAAATTATATATACATAAGGAAGGGATACGATACAAATAAGGTTTTTTACTCCACCATGGACCGATGGAGGCATTCCAATAAGGAAAGGTGGGTCTACAGCTGAAAAAGGTTGGGAACCACTGCTCTAGCCTAATCTAAGTGAATATTGTCTACTGACTTACCGGAGAATCCATTTTCCTCTCAGGAGAGTGCAGGGGGCTGCGACTTGATGTCATCTCCTTCATGGGGAAGGAGTTCACTCTCTTTCCATTGTTTCTCTCACTTACGATACTTGCAATCTGCAAATGAAAATATATGATTATTTCCCAAATACCGAAATATTCTGTCACAAACTGAACTATCTACTAGTACTTCCAACTGCAAAAGAGGATTATCAACAGAACTGATTCCTGGGTACAGAAGACTTGAAGTTCCCTATTCATTACCAGCAGTAGGCCTACAGTTAGGAAATCATTTTTTTGCACGACGTAACTAATTAGTGGTACTTACGAATATTGTTGCCGTGGATCGTAACTTGGCAATCCCGCACGCAATCTAGTTGCTATGAAAACAACAGAATTCTCCGTGCGGTAAAAATTACAAAAAGCACAAGTAAGTAAAATCATCATAATACAAGCCTTTATGGAAGACCGGAACCAAGGTCCCCTAGTTTGTGGCAACTTTAACAGGACAAATATTCAGTCCCCATAACAATCAACACATGCGAATCACTTTCTGAAATATAACATCCATCTTCAATAGTGTATATACATAATATTTTCAGCTAATATCTCAATTAATATAAATAAATTGATATAAATAATCATCGTGCAAAAAATAGCATGCAACACTCATGCCGTAAGCGCATAACGGACCTCGGAAATTGAAAAAACTCTTTCTTCGATCCGTATGCACCGCTTACGGCACTTGTATCGCAATATAGGCCTACTATTACTTTATCCTTACCCGGAGAAAAGCAAGTAGATGAAAAAGTGTTATTTATTTACCAACTTCTAATGTACCAGTGCTGTATTTTTGCAAACCTAATATGCCTTTAATCTAATACACACCAAATTTGTAACTTAAAATAAAAAATAAAAATAAATAAAAAACAGTTTGTTGGTGATTGTGATGTGCACAAATGGTAGGATATTTCATTTTGTTTCTGTATTTTAATTTATGTTAGGTTTTTTTCTGTTATTTCATCTGAGTGAATGCTATTGAATAAAGGCCCGCTTAACAGTTTAGAAAAGATATGATATAATATGTAATAATATATTATTATTATTATAATTATTATTTATTACTTACAGACAAGATAAGATGTACAGCAACATGGAATGCTACATATCCCACCAGAATCCAGTCCATCCACAAAGGAAGCTCGGCTTTATTCAGCCTTATGGCAAAAAATATTGTCACAACTGAAATAACAAACAAAATGTGTATTGTAGTACTAAATATTTCAAAAACCACCGTTAATCCTTTTTCTATAATATCTCAAGTCCTTAAGAAATTTGAGAAATAATCTGACTGAAATACATAATACAAATTGCTTTTTGAATATACCTTACGAAGTATTTAGGAATCAATTTGTTAAGATATTCAATATTTAAGAAAACATTCATATTAAACAAAACTAAACTAAACTAAACTTCATGGTGCTACATCCCTGAATGGACTAGGCCTACCACCCGACCGCTGCGTCATCTACCATAGGCAGATGGCAGGATTGGGAGGCATGTGGTCAGCATGCCGACACCCATGGCCGTTAATGGTGGCTTCCATGACTGGAGCCGCTACTTCTCATGAAGTAGCTCCTCAGTTTGTATCACGAGGCTGAGTGCACCCTGTTCCAGACCTCCCTACCTCAGAAAAATCCGAGGTGGTATTAGGGATTGAACTCAGGTCTACGTATACATATGCTAACCATGAGACCACACAGGCGGTCAATAAAATTCATATTATATAATATAATTATATAATGAATGTGGAAGTTTACACAGTGATCCATACTGCAAGGTGGCTGACTCTCTCTCTGTGTATTAAAATGCTATCAAATTATGTGTCTCTGTGGACAATCACCTTGTAGAATGATGGGACAAGATGTGAACAGCGTTCTTGCATCAGAATAGCTTTTCTTAGAGCGAAAATGCCAAAGAATGTCACAAGGAGCTGGTGGAAGGTTTGAGAATAAGGACCTTCTGTACCGAACTTTGGGGGTTTTATAGTTCGGGCTATGAGTGCTTTCATGTTTGCAACTACTGCAATACAATAGAGTGGCACGATGCCATCGTGTATGCATGTTTATGGGTGTCTGCTCTCTACTCTATCCTAAATCTAGTACCCATAATCTTTATCATACATATATTCCATGACTGGAGCTTTCAATTGTATACTGTATACTGCAGTTGCAGTGTGGTCGACTACGGACGTGTCTCTCAGCTCGATCAGGATGAGACCATCAAGGCAAGACTCCGATGTGGAAGTACATATGTGTAAGCGCTGTAAGAAGAGTGTTAAGAATGGTTTTAAATGTGCAATTTGCATTTCTGAATATCATCAGAGTTGTGCAAGACTGAGTAGTAATATTAAGTTTATTGGTGATAACAACATTATTTGTTGTGAAGTAGACTCTAGTTTGCTAGACAAAGCGTCAGAGTTAGGCAAGCTCGATCTGACAGTTGAAAATGTGAATAGCAATCTCTTATTATATATTGTCCAGCAGAAAGATATTATTATAGACGAATTGCGTGACAAAATTGTGCTCCTTCAAGAAAAAATAGGGCTAATGGAGAAGCTTGAACAGTTGAAAGGCAATGTGGTATTAAAAGAACGAGAAGTGAGTAATGAAGATATTGAAAATATGACTCTAGGAAATCAAGGGATAAATACAGTTCCAATTGATGGGATGCCGGCACATATTAATACGAAACTAATTGACGAAAATACACCTTCTACTTCCACAGCAGAGGTTAGGGTTGTATTGAACGATGCACGTCCAGCTACTCGTACATACAGCGAGGTTAGTAAAAACAGTTCAGAACAAGAATGGAAACATGTTTCTCGACGGAAAAGAATACAAGTTGTAGGTAGCAAAAATAGTAATATCAAAACTGTTCCGAAATATGTTGATCTTCATGTTTACCGTTTACATCCTGATACTAAGGTGGATGACATAAGAACTGACTTGGTGCAACATTTTCCCGAAGTATTATGTGAACAGCTGGTAGCCAAACATGTAGGACAATATGCATCTTTTAAAATTAGTATATACGATAATAATTTTGACAAGGCTATGGATCATTCGATTTGGCCAAGTGGGGCTTGCATTAATAAGTTTTTTCACATGCGCAAGAGGGAACCTCAGAAGGAATGATGTTCAAACCTACAACCAGAATATGTCAGCCAGACATGAATAGCTGTGCTAAAGAGGATGTTAATAGGCCTACTCCAATACGACTTAAATTGACAGCAGTTAATGTTCAGTCTCTCAAGAATAAAATGTCTCAACTTGAAGTTTTTTCTGAAGAGATGAACTCGGATGCAATATGTATTACTGAACATCACTGTAATAAAAATCAAATACAAACTATGATTTTACGAAATTATAAATTAGCAGCATTATACTGTCGAAAGTCTCATGCGTGTGGTGGTTGTCTAATTTACTTCAAAGAAAGTAATTTATACACGTATAGCACAATGGATTGCAGTTCTTTCAGTGTAGAGATGAGTTTAGAATGTTGTGCTATAAAAGTAACTGCCCCAGAACTTAATTATGAATGTTGCATTATCAATATTTACCGATCTTGTGACGGGGACTATAATATATTTTATGCAAAATTGTATGACATATTAGTTCATTTTTCTAAAATTAGTAAAATTTTGTATGTGTGTGGTGATTTTAACATTAATCTATTAGACAACAGTATTCAGAAGAGAATGCTTATTGATGTAATTAAAAGTTTTAATTTACGATGCACCTCATTTGAACCAACTAGAATAGCTGTAAACAAACATGGGGTGAGGTCAATGTCTAAAATTGACTATATAATAACTAATGATGACGCCAGTCACGTTTCTGATGTTATTGCTCCTAATCTAGGAGATCATTTAGCTGTACACTGCTACTACAATATCAATTTTTGTCATTCAACACAAAATGGACAACCTTATGTTGAGCATAAATTATATAGAAGAATGTTGAAAACTGATTTCATAAATCTGTACAATTACCTAAAAATGACTGACTTTACAGATTTAAAAAATAATAATCTAAAAACTCAGACGATAAAAAACTTTACTTACAGTGGCAGTTCAGGCTGAGGTAGTAACCTGAGGAAGGCCAGACGGATGTGGCTGAAACGTTGTTTTAGATGATTTAATTTTATCCACTGTAAGTAAAGTTTTTTATCGTCTGAGTTTTTAGATTACAGTATTAATCAGTGGAAAAGGACTAATGAACTTATTATAAATAATAATCAAACCGAGAAAATGTTTGACGAATTTCTCAATAGAATTACTTATGCTATAGAATTAAATTTACTCCTGATACCAAGATTTGATTACAACAATACTAAAGATAAGAAATGGATTACTCCTGAAGTTATAAAAATGGGTCATGAACTTCGTGACTTATATAAGTTATCAATTCAATTTAACAATGATATAACTCTTCAGCAATACTATAAAAATAAAAAGAGATCATACAGGAAGTTTATACATGACTCAAAACGCGAGTATTTTAATGATGTCATAGCTAAATCTAAAAATAAACCAAAACAAATCTGGAATATTGTAAATAAGCAACTAGACAGAAGCAAACCTCCAAGTAATATTGTCTTATGCAACAACGGTATAAATCTTACTGATAACATTGATATTGCCAATACTTTTGGTAATTATTTCTCTACGCATGTTGATCTTGCTGTTCAGTCCCACTTTGGTAACAATTTATCTTCTTGTACAACTGCACCATATAATTCTTATAGCTTTTGTTATGATACTGTTGAAACTAACGAAGTCATTAATATTATTAATAGTATGAAGACATCTAACAGCACTGGTTTGGATGGAATTTCTATCAAAATATTAAAAAGTATTGCTGACATCATAGCTGAACCATTGTCTTATTTGATTAACCAGTGTGTTTTAAAGGGAATCTTCCCAAGTATATTAAAAATTGCCCTCATTATACCAGTTTACAAAAAAGGTGATGCTAAGTCAGTAACTAATTATAGGCCTATCTCAATTTTAAATACTATTTCAAAAGTTATTGAGCGTCTTATTTACAACAGAATGGTAAAATTTATTTCGAAACATAATCTACTAAACTCAGCTCAACATGGATTTGTATCTGGAAGATCCACGGAGTCTGCACTTTTTGACTTCTTTAATTCAGTTTATAGGCATCTAGATGATGGAAACCAAACTATTGGTCTTTTATTCGATTTATCCAAAGCTTTTGATTGCCTGGATATAAAATTTGTAATTAACAAACTTGAAGCTCTTGGCTTTAGAGGTGAATTTTTAAATTTTATCGAGTCTTACTTAACCAATCGCAAGATTTGTGTTAAAATTAAGGATGTAATATCAGATATGTTTAGTATTACCCGAGGTGTACCTCAGGGATCTGTCCTGGGCCCTCTGATCTTTATTTTATATATTAATGACTTACCAAATTTTATTACAGTTGGTAAGGTTTTAATGTATGCTGATGACACATCTATCATTATCAATGATCCTGATTTACAAAATCTTACTATTATGACTCAGTTGGCTGCTTCACAACTCAACTATTGGTGTCAAAGAAACAAATTATTATTAAATACTGATAAAACTGTCTGCCTGAAGTTTTTTAACAAAAGTAACAACACTGATTTTAGCTTCATCTTCAATTCCTCAATTATTAATGATCAAAAGAATTCAAAATTTCTAGGCATAAATATTGATAATTTATTAAATTTTAATGATCACTCTGATTTTGTCATTAATAAAATCAATAATGCTAATTTTGCTATTCTGAGATTGAGAGACATATTTCATAGTAAACCCCTGATAGATGTGTACTATGCATTAGTTTTTTCTTATTTAAATTATGGTGTGTTCTTATGGGGCAATAATGCTAATTTCAATAGGATTTTTATTGCACAGAAGAGAGTTTTGAGAACAATTTTTAATCTTAATAGTAGAGTGTCTTGTAAAGATTATTTTATTAAGTACAAAATTTTATCCTTTCCATGTATATATATTTTTAAATGTCTGACTTTGTTTAAATTACACGAACATAATTTTTATAAACAATCTCATTATCATTCATATGAGACTAGGAATTGTCATTCAACCTCAACTTTAAGTCACCGACTGGCGAAATTTGAAAAATCGCCAGCTCATGCAGGTATAAAATTTTTTAATAAATTCCCGCATGAAGTTAAAGTCATGTCTTACAATTGTTTTAAAATATATATGAAAAAGTTTTTACTAAAAAAATGTTATTATTCAGTTCCTGAATTTATGAACAATTGTTTGTAAGTGTATTTTTTGTGATGTTTTTTTTTTTACTTTGACGTGTATATCCATATTATGTATGGCCATGTACAAAATAAACACTCTACTCTACTCTACTCTACTCTACTAGAATGCTACCTGCATATTTTTTTCAAAAATCGGGAACAAAAAACTGGGATGCGGGTATTATTTGATTACTGGACTCCTCTCATCTGAATTTCAACATTTTGTACCATATGGGCTCAATATAGCAG
This sequence comes from Ectobius pallidus, assembly GCA_964059195.1. NCBI lineage: Eukaryota > Metazoa > Arthropoda > Insecta > Blattodea > Ectobiidae > Ectobius > Ectobius pallidus. The sequence continues at coordinate 158,854,324 of CAXKWD010000005.1, read as the reverse complement.
GATGCTTTGTAATGGCATCACAGTACAGTATAACAGCAGTGAAGCTGTAATAAAAGGAAAATGAGACAAAGATGCTTTCTTATGCACATTGTCCACCATGACTGGCGGTGAAACTAAGCTTTACGCGTAGAGATGTCAATCAAACAGTGCAGTACAAGCAGAACCACTAATTCGGGATAAGTTTTGTAAAGTTCGGTGAATTTCCACACGACTTTGACCTTGGGTGCGGCCAGTTGGACGCATGTCATCGCGTGTGATTCCCACTGAACAGCTGGAGAGTGTTGTTGTGGAAAGTGTTACGCTGTGTGTATAAGACGGTGAGATTTCGGCTGGCTGTTACCATGTACGTTCTTTTATAATTATATTTAAGCCTACCATATTTAATTCTTTTATATGTAATATTAATTATATTTCTTGGCCCTTTCACGTCCAAGTAATACCTTAGTTTCTGGACGGGGGTTGAGAGGTGATGGGCTTACCACCTGTTTCTCTCTCTTGGAAAATAATCATAACAAAATTCACATAGGTAACAGAAACCTCCACTTGGAGGCCCTTCGCCCCAACATAGGTTATAAACGAAACCAGAATGTTAGTTATAGCTGTTTAATTAAGAATAAAACTTACACTGAACAGCAAAAGAAACCGATCACTTAAAGAAATTTCAAAAAATTAAGTTTAAATAAAAATTATGTAGTAGGCCTAGTGCTTGAAATAAAATTATTGAATTGTATACGTTTTTAAGATTAAAATTTAATGACACATTTCACACTTAATTCCCCATGTTGCCTCTTGCACCATGATGAATGGTGAGCCTAAGGTTGCAGCAGCATAATGGAGGCTGCCTCCATCATCAATTAGAGCAACAGCTTCGGCAACGTCTTCAGGACTGAGAGGCATAATTTCAACTAAACTTACTGACAGAATCACTTCGACATGAAGGGAGACAGTTTCCTTTCAGTTTGGAAGGAAATTACGCAATACAACAATGAAACACCTTGCAATGTGTATGACAAGCTAGTGCACATAATCAGATAGGAATCGCCCTATTGCGATGTTTTTTTTGGTGATAAAGTGAAGATATGAAGAAAGCAGATATGCTGTATAGTCTATAGCTAATGGTCCAATAAAAATAATAATTCATCCTCACCGACAACAATGTATGAACATCCAATCAAAATTATGTTTAATCTTAAAATTACAACAAATTTTACAGTGATCGGTTTTTTTTTGCCGGTCAGTGTAGGTGTATGGAATTTTTTTTCTTTTTAATTTCCTTTTGATATTTGGGTGCGAGTATTATTCAGGGACGGATAGTATTCGAGTATTTTAAAATTTCAAAATGATCCCACATTTTTTTAAAATAAAAAAGTTGCCATGACTTATGCCCCATCCATCTTATGTACAGCAATATAACCATAATAAATTTGGCACTCCTCAGGTCTGGAGGTTGCTTTGGTTTTTGAATATCATACTGTATCCAGTAACTGCTACGGGTGAAATGTATTATTTTAAATACACAATAGTAGAGAATACTAACTTCCAAGAATGTGCGCCACATTGCCAACAAGCCAATGCATCCAGTTGAAGAGAGGTCGTCTCCTAGAGTCCGGGTGTGGTCGGAAGGCAGCTCCAAATGGTTGCAGAAAAGCCAGCGCTGTGGTTACAACTCCAAGAATGGCATGTGGGTTGTCTGTGGCTTCAGACCAAGCTTTCAGCTCCACAAAGATAATCACAAAAGCAGCGATGGTGAGAGCCCAGGTCAGTAACATAAACATCCGATGCCACTGCAGAAAATAAGATCACATGTCATACATCTGTAAGTCTAGGCTCATCTTGGGTTCTTTATTATTCATACTTTCATTCTTTGTTACTTTATGCTATTACACAAGGACCGTCCACAAAGTAAGTTTCCCTGGGAACATCTATGGAAACAGAACACAATTTCAAGGAAATATTTATTGCAACAGATACAGCAGGTATTCAGCTTTTTTCTAACATATTCACCACCGGAATTGAGACATTTTTCATATCGTGGGACCAGCTTTTGAATACATGTGCCATAGAAGTCTGCCGTCTGGGATTTGAACCATTGTATGATAACCTTCTCTGTTTGTCTGTCAATCTCTACCATTCTCTGTCATTCACTGTCATTTCTTGAGGGGTAGGAAAAGATGAAAATCTCTGGGTGCATGGTCCGAGCTGTAGGGTGGAAGCTTAAACATCTCTAGGCAAGTATCCTACAACAGTTCGGCTAGGAGATGTTTCAACATCCACCCTACTGCCCGGACCTCGCTCTGAGTGATTTCCTTCTTTTCCTACACCTCAATAAATGACAGAGAATGACAGAGAAGTAAAGATGTTTGTCACACAGTGGTTCAATCCCAGGCGGCCGACTTCTACGACACAAGTGTTCAAAAGTTGGTCCCACGGTATGACATAAGTCTCAATTCCTGTGGCGAATATGTTGATAAATAGCTGGACACTTGCTATATCTGTTGCAATAAATATTTCCACGAAAATTTGTTTTGTTTGTGTAAACAGCCCTAGGGAAACTTAGTTTATGGACGAGTCTAGTATTTTGGGAAAATTCAGAAAAACAGCATTTAAAATCCAGAAATCTCAAGCACTCATTTCTATATCTACATTGCCTAGGAATGGACCATGCACAGCTAGGCCTGATTCCGGTTAGTATAGTTTGCCATTGAAAAAGAATAAGTTCTGACTTTTGTAAGTGGAAAAGTTTAACTCTTGTGATAATAATAAAATCAGGTAAACTGATGTAACAAAGTGCCAGAATGCTTTTGTTTAATCAGTCGTAATTGCAGTTATGATATGCAGAAAATAAGTTACTATTTTTAATCGCTTTCCAAGTTAAGCTCCAGATCAATTCATTAAGTAGGGTTTATGGAAGAACAATGGTCTAGTTTGATGAGCATATGTGAAAGAATATGTGGGTAGTATTATTTTTCAAAAGCTAATTGTATTGCAACTTCCAAAGCAGTATATGAGCCTGTAAAACAATATGATGCCATGAAAACCGATTTTCATTTGATAAATTCTTTCTAATATATTATCATAAAATAGGCACTAAATTGGACATTACTCAGATACCAATCAACCGATTTGCTCCAATATCAATAGGCTTCTTCCCATGGACGTTATAAATGTGTATACTAAGTTTCATGAAAATCCAATAAAATGTATTTGAGTTATCATGCATACAGACAGACAGACAGACAGATAGACGGATAGATATTTTCTCGTTCCCCAAACAATCTCATAAGTACCATTCTGGCACTTAATCATTATTACAGTTACCTCACTCTATAAGTTGCGTCTTTTTTTTTATTATATTGGAATTAATCCTTCAATAAATTTTATTTGCAACAGTAAGAAAAATGCTTACCGCAAACCACTGATCTTTTCCACACAACTGGCTTCCCACCCAGGTCTGCTTGTAGTACCGAGCTAGAAGAATTCCAATACCTGCGGCACCAATCCAAGCTCCAATCATGAAAGCTCCATGAAGTCTCAGCAACAGGTTTGAAGCAGCCGCAATTATACCAGTATCCGATAAAAACCTTTTCTCCTTGGCAGCTCGTGCAAGATCATGTGGATTCACATTATTTTCTGTAAAGCACAATGAATATAATAATTAATTATTTCTTAAAAAATACAAAGTGGGTACTATGTTCTCTCTCTGTGCTTCTATTTCTATGTTTGTGTTGAGTTAGCAAAGCATTTTTTAAAAGTTTCAATTTTTTTTATTGTAGATCATGGATTATACAGCGAATTTATATACCCACATTTACAGTAAATAGTCCATTATTCACTTTGCAGACTATCCAAAATCTTCCTTTGTTTTGTTTCTTCTTTTTTTTGTGCCTATATAGCAATTTATATATCAAGTACGCAAAATAACGCTTTAGCAGACGAATGCAATATATCAGCCAAGGCTGAAATACTGGATGAGTCCGACAAAGTTTATGCGTACGTGGTGCATACAATATTTTTTAGTAAACGCTCTTTAAATTATGTGAAATGAAACAAAAATACCATATATAATTAATTATAATGAAAGGTAGTCAGCCATGTTCTCACGGCCCTCTGAAACGCAAGACAACAAAGAACCGTACGTACCAATATGTGGTAGGCTATAGATGCGTTACATGAGTCGCTGATTTGTAAACAATAATAAATACGAACTAGTATTTATGAAAAGCTTGTGAAAATAAGAATGATAATCCCGAGGAAATTTCACTCCAAGCCAAAAACAGTGAATTGGAGCTGGTGCCAGCAACATCATGGCAGAAGGAATAGGGAATATATTGCAAGTAAATGATGGTGCATCCATGGTAAGCTATGAGAACGAAGATGTGAAAAGTTGTTGGCTTATATTTGTTGTAATATGATGAAGTACGGTACTCTGTTTTGCGAAAAACCCTGGTAAAGTTGCTGATTATCATAGAGAAACATGCAGTTTGAATGCAGTTTTATGCAATTTTAGCGACCTTGGTTGCTAAAATGCAATTTTTCAGCATGTTACCAGTTCGACAAGCAACTGTTTTAGAGAGCGTGTACTAAAAAATTTAATTATGATATTGAAAGAAAAACTTCACTCACAAATAAAGAAGAAGTGAGAATATTTTAGGAAAGAAATTCTCACCAAGTGACCAAGCTAGAGTTCGATCACAGTGCCAGATGGAATCTTTCTTGTATGACTGATTACCCTTAATCGTCTATTTCACTGAAAGGCATTTACATAATATACAGTCATGTAAGCAGCACTAATTCAGTGATTTTTTTACTGGGTTTAAGCTATTATACTACAGTAAAATTTAAGATGTAGATATGTGTCCATGAAACCATGTCCTATGCTCGGTTAGTAAATCACTGGCACATAAAGCTGAAGATCATGGGTTCTAATGATAGTGTCAGAGGACATTCCTAAAATATTACCATATAATGTTCAACAGGAACAATATTCTGAGGTTTCACAGACACATATCTACTTCTTAAAGAAAAAGTGTTTTAACACAGACAAAGAAAAAAACAGTTCAAAGATTTTCTTTTTGTTAAAAAGTAAACCAACAAACTTGTAAGTAGAAAAAACTTAATAAAGTCATAATTAAATCTGTAGTGTAAATAAAAATTGTTCAAAAGCATTTTTGTGTTATTTCTGTCATTTTGTGGCTTATCCATGGAATTTACCTATCTGCAGTGGCTTTTCCACCTTATTCTGCAGATAATCTGGAGTATTCTGTATTTAATCACTTATTTATTTATTACTGCATTGTAATTTTTTTCCCCACAAAGGATAAATCCAAAAATGTGGTGAATTGTTATTTTATTTTATAATTCCGGCTTCAATGGCAGATTGTCATATAGCCAAAGAGTACCTTTAACATATGCAGGCAAGTGTGTGCGGGTATACAAATACATACATACAGTGTTGTCTGTGGGTTTGTATAGAAGTGTATAAAGGGTGAATATGGAAGAGAACATGAAGACACTTAACATAAAAGAAACAACATGGTTCTTGAAAAAAAAGAATGGAACCTTTTAAGTGCAGCAATGGCTACTGCTGACATAAAGGTGTTCAGAAGTTCAAATTGCTTGCAGAAATTACTAAAGAAATAATTGACTGTCTGCCTCACTCCAGTCACGGTAAAATCCCATTGGCATGGACCCATTTTTTAGAACCGAGATTCACTTCATAAAACACTTATATCACACGAATTTTGTTATAGACAGATGTGTGGAGAGGAGATGTTGTCTTGGCGAATGATTTGGCCCCACCGACCCCCCTAATTGATACACTTTCTTTTATATCACGATCTAGCGAAAACTTCCTTGTTCTCCGCCATTTTTTCTGTCCTCGTCCTCGTGATTGGACGTTGGACGTGTGACATAATATTGCTAAACGAGATATAATTGTGGGTGAACAGTCTGACAAACCTACAAAGGTACAAGCCACTAGCTGCTCGTAAGAAATGGTGGTTGTGACTTAACTAACATAAACGTTCCTAACCTAACAAAACAGCGGAGCTTGCCTCGTGCTATTCAGTATATTGCTCCTTAACTAACATAAACGTTCCTAACCTAACAAAACAGCAGAGCTAGGTTGGTGTGCAGCATAAAATCGTCTGCTGTCACTATGTACAAGAACAGTTGGTCACACTTCCTCGCTCATAAACAAAAAACATCACACAGTCCGTGGAAATGTGAATATCGCGTGAATGGGTCCGCGTCATTGGGATTATGCCCCAGTCATTAACTAACTTGGGGAGAGGACAAAATTTTTAAAAACTTTCTCCATATTTAGTATATGAAGAAGTTCTGAAGATCACCAAGCTGTGGTTTCCTATAGTTTACGGTATTTCCAGTGCAACCAGTTCATAAAAATAAAAAGGTGGACCATCTGGAGAACCACATGCTAATCCACTCTCAGAGTGTAAATAGCAGGGCAACATGGGACCAGAACTTAATCTGTGGAGAGCCAGTAAGATGGACACTTCGCTCCAGGAGAATTGCTCGCTACGGTCAAGGGTGAACATAAGGTCATAAAAACCTGAGAGCACAGACTAACTAAGACTAAATTACTCTTAACACAAAACAAGCTAGAAATGTCTCTAGAAATTGGTTGGTATATGGTTATTTAATGACGAAGGTGTACTGCAACTTAGGCCTGAGGTCATAGGCGTAACGAGGGGGGGTTTTGGGGGTTTGAACCCCCCCATTGATTAAAAAAAGGAAAATTGTACAATTTGTTTAAGTCTGATTAAAATTAATTAATACGAGTATAAAGCGTGGGAAGCTTAAAACTCGTTATTATGCATCTTCATTTTTAAAATTTTCCGAGGGAGGACCCCCGAACCCCTCTCTCCCTGGGAGGTATTTCGTACCCCCCAGACCCCTTGGATGTTATAACCCCCCCCCATATGGTCGGCCTGGTTACGCCTATGCCTGAGGTGACCATTGCAGGTGTGCTGGAATTGAATTTTTTTTTTACATGCCAGTAAATATACTAAAGGGTACACCGTAGCGTAGTGGTTGAGGCGCTGTGCTACAAACCAGAAGGTCACGGGTTCGATTCCCAATAAGGTAGCTGGAGTGTTTTAATTGGGCTAATATTTCAGGTGGCACTATGGCCCTGGGGTTGACTCAGCCTCTAACAGAAATGAGTACCAGAAGCAACCCTGGGAGTAAAGGCGACCAGTGCGTAAGGCTGACAACCTTACCGCCTTCATGTTCCGAATGTCTAAAAATCTGGGTGCCTCAACCTCCTGGAACCCTCTGGGCTCCATGGCCTGTTATAGGGAATACTTTACTTTATTAAATATACTGACATGGGCTGTCATATTTATGCACACATAAATGCCATCGACCTGGGCTGAACATAATGCACTATTAAAAACATGATACTGTATGCTGTGTTGAATAAAATTGTGCAAAGAATTGTACTTTCTTTCTACCCTACTTTCATGCAAGTATTGTGTCACCTAAACAATTAAAGCATAAAGCACAATAGCTATGTGATAATATATTTAAAGTTTAATTACCATAATAATTGTGGCATGATGCTTGATCTTTAAAATTTACACTAGTAGAAGGTATACCTCGAGGTTCTGTGTTAAAGAGTATGAAATTAGTAGTGGGTTGAGAAAACAGTAAAAGGTACAGTTAAGGTAAAAAATATGAATCCCATATTTACATTTATAATGGTGAGAAATATAGAACCAAAATTATTTTAAAACATTATTTGGCAATGAAAGTACATTTTAGTTTCAGCGGTAAAAGATAAAACATAATTAATTACTATCTGTATATCTTATGGAGTGATTTAATTTTATGGATCATTATATCCATTATATCATATTGTCTGTATCACTTCATTCATGTAGAAGCCCTATAATAAGGGAAGATTTGTAAATTTGTAAATAAAAAATATCCATTTGCAAATAGAATTCTTTCGAATAATGAATCTCTTAAAGAATATACATTCTTCAACATATGCATCTATAACTCCTCAGATGCATCTATGCATCTATAACTCCTCAGCAGTAATAGAGACAGCCTAAATAAAAAAAAAAAAAACAGGATATTAAGAGAATGAAAAAGAAATTAAAAATGCCTTACTTACATACTCACTTAATGGCAATAGACAATTCCTAAGCAAGCTAAAGGAATATTATCTATTTTATGGAACCCGGATGTTCATAGCCGCACTTACATGAGCCCCCTTTATATCCTATTCTGTGCTAACTCCATCCAACTATCCCTCACAAATCTTATTCCCCTTAAATCTATTCTAATATTGCCCTCCCACCTACGTCTAGGTCTTTCAAGTAGTCTATTCCCTTCGGGTCTCCCAGTCAATATTTCTGAGACATGTCTTTCCTCCCCCATGCATGCAACATGTCCAGCCCATTTCATCATCCGTGATTTAATTATCCTTATTATATCCAGTGATCCTTGCGTTTCTTTTTAAAGCGGAGCTAAAGCGCTTTACGAGTGATGCATCAAAACCGTTCTTTTTTACATTTTGCTGCAGCTTCGCTTTACCCCCACTCTACCTGCCCATGCAGCGAACTCAAATCTCGCTTTACGACTGCTGCATGGTTTCACTGCACGAACTGTCATGGCGGACTAGGTGATCAACGAAAATTTCCTTGATGGATTTAACATCATTGTTCAAATTCCCAAGTACGAACGCCTTCTTCAGCACAGATAGTATCATGTGATTTTACCTGTACATCATATTGTACAATAATTATTATTGCCATCCCGGCATAACATTATTTGCTCCCACATATTTGAATTTCTCCCCTTGTTCGAACGATTTACTGGCAATTCTAATATTTTGTAGAGCATTATTTTGACGTTTCATGATCATATATTTAAAAATAATTTTTTTTTTTAAAACACATTTTCGTGGAGATTTCTCAATATACTTCTTGGAGACTTCACATTCTGCACAATCCAATAAATTTGGTGATATTAAATGTATACCATTTGCTTAATAGTGATTTCTTAAGCACCTATAAAGCTAAATACAGCTATGGAAAGCTGTTTTGAAATTTTGCACTTATTGCTGTTAGCAAAAAATATAGTCCCTACTAACTCTATCATATTGCCATTAACCCTTCATTGCAATGCCTTGCATATGTGCAAAGCAAAGTTTAAACGTGGTTTTTTGTGTTTGGGCATAAGTGAATTTGACTGTATACATGCAGCTTTTCAGGTATGAAATACTAAAAAGTGGGTTTTCAAGAAATAGTAAATGATTTTTTTAAAACATGTTTCCTGTACTCCTTGACAGATCCTACACAGGAAAAATAATAAAATTATTGCTGTTCACTAAAAATGTGTGGAATAAAGGGTTGTAGATATAATACAAATAAACAAGGAAAATACTTCAGTACCATACACTTCACATACACTTTTCAATACACTATAGCCAAATACCATATCACACACCACTAATAAGACTGTCCAGTCTAAATGAATTCTTATAGATACAGTAACTTCTTGATTATCCGCAGGCAGATTATCCACTTTGTGGTTTGTACAAGTTCTTTCTTTTTTAACCCCCTATTCTTTCTGGCTATATTATTATGGTATTAAAAGAAAATCTACAGCAAAAAACGTTAATCACAAATAAAGAAGGAGTGTTTGATCATAAAAAACCTTACTTTTTTAAAAAGTATTCCAACAAAACTTGTAAGTAAAGATAATTTGTGTTTATTACTGTATTCACTGTAAATAATAATTGTTCAGAGCATTTTCCTATTGATTTTTATCCAATTTCTGCCATTTTGCAGATTATCCACAGAATTTGCTTATCTGTTATCTGCCCAATTCCATGGATAATTGAGAGTACTGTATTGTTTTAAAACCAAGAACAGATAAGGAACATATTATTGTTTCTCGGGCTTCCAACAGGGTGAGTTGGATGTTGGGTCCAAGCTTTCAGCAGGTATCTTCGCTGCCATCTTCAGGGAGAAGCGAGCTGGATTTGGAAAAAAAACTGCTTTATGTATAGAAAAAGACTGGATATGCAAGAACGGGTGGGAGGCCAATAGGAAAATTAGAAAATGGAATATTGGCCCTCCCACCCATTCTAGCACATCCAGTCTTTTTCTATACACGAAGCAGTTTTTTCCCAATCCAGCTCACTTCTCCCTGATGATGGCAGCGGAGATAGCTGCCGAAAGCATGGACCCAAACTCCAATTCATCCAGTTGGAAGCCCGAGAAACAATAATACGTTCTCAAAACCAGGAAATCCTCAAGTTACACAGATAAGGAACTTCATGAATAAATCAGATCAGAAGTAACATGGTCTCTAACCTACCACGAACACTGGATCCTGCAGCTATAAGCAAGTGGTACATATCCTTCTCCAAGTTAAACACTTCATTCTCGACAGTTGTAATTGTATCTCTCACGAACAGACAGTATATTGTCCCATCAACGTACGAACTGTTCTTCAAAGTAATTCCATCCTGGTTCTGAAAATTAAAATAAACACATGGTTATGCTGTAAGGTTATACAAAGATTAACGAAAGTGCTCAAATAATTTTAAAAATAACTTTATTGAGAAGTGTAATGGCAAAATGAATAACACTCAGTAATGGTGTCTTGCCATCTGAGCACCATGGTAACAGAGTAGAAGGGGCCACTTTGTAGATTCAAACAGGCAGGAGATCAGATTAATCCCTATAATATAAAGCCACACAACTGACTGACTCATTCATTCACTGACTGACATTACTGTTTGCCCACTTCCAGATGAGCTAGAAACTTGAAATTTGGTACACGTATAGCTTTCAGGCTGTAAACCACAGGATAATTTTAAAAAGTTGCCCTAAATACCCCCGAAAAAGTGTTCGGTTTCCATGGCACCGATATTATCAAATAGTGTTCACATAGGGCTCTGAAAGGTAATAGTCAATACAGCAGACTAAATACATGCACTCTATATCCCATAGATCTTTTAAAAAAATCTTTCCCGAGAACCTCAGCGGGGGTTTGAGGGCAGAGCCCCCAATAAGCAAAGCGAGTACAAATACAAAGCCTAATTTGTGATTTGTGATTATAAGGATTTGGATGTTTATGACCTAAAAAAGTGGAAAATATGATTGCAAATATGCCCTTAAAAATGACTAAATATGACCCAAAAATCCTAAATATGACCTAATGAAATAATGTATTTTCAAAAAATAAATGTTCCAAGTTAAAAGCTCAGAGTTTTTTAAAACCTCGACTCGGCTGTTAGCCCATGAAGAACTTTTACATAGTATTCGCCAAGAAAAGTTCAAACCATTTTTAAGGATATATTCTTTTTTTTTTCTGAGAAAAGCTCAGAGTTTTTTAAAACCTCGACTCGGCTGTTAGCCCATGAAGAACTTTTACATAGTATTCGCCGAGAAAAGTTCAAACCATTTTTAAGGATATATTCTTTTTTTTTTCTGAGAAAAGTAGGCTACTCACTTGAAACAAAAATGTATTTGTTTCTACCAAAGGAATAAGGTCCAAAATCTGCACATTTATACCCTTTTCACCCTGTATAAATGAGTAAAATCAAGCAAATGGCTTGCTGACAGCAAAGTTGATCTTCTTGAATGTTCTAAAAGTATTTAGGAACTAATGGAAAATACAGAATGTTTCACTCACAGCTAGACGTCTATTGGAAGTTCCAGCATTCCATGACATAAATGCTTTCACTGTACTGCTACCTGGGGGACTCCTTGCACACTCCACAACACTGTCTTCACCCTGAAAGATGATAAATAATTAATACATAAAAATTAAACAAAATTAAACAGAAAGTTCAATAATTAATACATAAAAATTAAACAAAATTAAACAGAAAGTTAAGAACAAAAATACGTAATTTTATTGTAGGTACTGGCTTACTTTTGACATGCATTCTGGTGTGGTTATACTTCAACTTACTTTAATGTATTATTTTTATATTTCATTCTGTTGTAATGATTTCTGGTGTATAAAATGGGTCATTAATGATTGACAAGAAAACCTACTAACAAAAGATGTAAAATATTTGGGTGAAAATTACCATCTAAAACAGACAGTTTATGAATTCCTACAAAAAACTAGTTAATTAAAACTGCTGTACCGATGGTGTCGTCAATTCCAGATGCTCCAGAATTTTTTGTTTTGTTTAATGGAGTTCATCCTGCAGTAATTGAGGCTACATACACCTACAATTGAACTCGTATGTTGCCATATTATAAGGCAGAGAATCAAAATGCACTCTCAACAATGAAGAGCAGGATGAGTAATGTGACAGACCTATAATATCATAATTTACATAATTAATACGTATTTAATATCATAATTTAAATTATAAATTATATTAACGGGCATGGGCGTATGGTAAGGGGGGTTCAGGGGGTTGAAACCCCTTCCGAAATATCTGCAATATTTTGAAGATTATAAATCACGGAACGAAATTAAATTTATTAAAAAAAAAAACCCTCTGATTCGGTTATTACATATTTTACAGTTTCGTACATATCAAAGCATTATTATTTAAGATTTATCGTAACTTGTTTAAGATTCAAATTTCAAAAGGCATGGTGTTGATAGCCCTTCAGCTTAATAACAGTGATGTATTACTAGTAAATAAAAATCTCTTTGGAATCTGTCAAACGACAACCCGAATACTCCCGCCGAAATCCATCAACTGTTTGTAAAGCCAACAGTAAGCTCATCACAAAATTATCATGAAGTAATCGGCAATAACCGGGCTTTTCCACCGGTGGATTTACAAATGACTTTAAAAACGTGCCCTATGCATCATAGGCCTACAGTATTATGATATGTTGTCAAAAGAAAGTTTATATTTATAGACTCTAGCTTAAACGAGAAAGACTGAGCTGCATATTAATTTATTACAGTGTATTAATTATCACAATACAACTGTTTAGTCACTAAAAAAGTAATAGTTCACAATATGCGCAAGGACATGGGGCTGAGACGACTTTACATTGAACCCCTCCCGAACGAAATTTCACCGTACGCCCATGTTAACGGGTAATGATTTTAAAGGAAAAGTACTAGGTGTAGATACAGTCCTTAACAGTAGCCTATTTAGGTATTGTTTATCTGTTCTTAACTAAAAATATAATGCTTGTTTTATTATTTCTTAAATTTAAAATTCAGATTTGAAATAAAGAAAAATATTGTGAATTTTTCTCTCTTAACATAACATATTTTGTGATGTGTTCATGTACAAGGTGGAGCAAAATGCATAGTACAAAAATAACAATGAATTAGAGAAGAATGGCTGCATACCTAGAAGGGCAGTTTATTTGGAAACAATGTCCATGCTTTGCCATTTGATGCAAGCAGATTACTTTCTGAAAATTACATCCAATAAATGTCCTCCATTCAATTCACATGCAGTCGACTCAGAAAGCTATCCATCAGACGTGTCAGCATGTCGTGCGGGATGGCTGCAATTTCATGACGAACACGATTGATATTCTCAGGCATTCTTACGGTTCTTGGTCTACCTCATGAATTCTTATTTTCCACTTTTCCATTTTCTCTCCAAGACCGTATCCATCGCATAATTGTCCGTCTGTCAGGAACATGGTGATGACGATGTCCTAGGCATAATAAACGCTGAACAGCAATTACACTATTTAAAAGAATAAATGCTTCCACAACCTGAATGCATATCTGTACGGGCCACTGATCCATTGCAAATAAAATGGCAGACCTTTTGCAATGAATAAACACTTCCAAAGCCGGCGTTGCTTTGTAAAGTTTTACAGAGTCACATTATATAAATGTGCTATGCATTTTGCTCCACCAAGTAATTTGATTTGATGAGAATATAGTTTTAGTTACTCTCTGCATGGAGCGCTAGTGTTGTCCAGTAAACATGTTGTCATAGGACTTTTAACACACAGTTTCTTTACTGTATTAATAGGATACTTATACTGTGATAACACCCTTTACAGCTACAAGCTTCTGTGATAGATTTCTTACCATTTTAGCATCCCTGGAAAGACCAACAGCAACATATCCTTCTACCTTTCCTGTGAGTGCAAACTCGTACGTTGAGACCTTGAATTCCACTGAAACTGCAGCTTTACAATCCCTGTTTTCAATACAGTCTGCCGAATCACCAAAACACGTCTTACGATCACTACAGCCATCATAAAATCTGTTTGATCTCACAGACTCCTGTAAAAAGAATCGTTTGTCATATAAAATTCAAAGTCTATTAATATGAGGAAGGATTTTACCTGATAAAATGGTCAGCTCATTATTGGACACACAAGCATCAACGTGCCGTGATTAATAAGTCACATGTTGCCATTAAGCAGAACGAAAACAGATTATTTTTACAACATAACTTGTTTGGAAATCGAAATAATATAAATGTACAATGGTTAAAACACAATTTCGATTAGGTGCAAGCCAGTTCATGTGCTTTTATTCTGTTCTGCTGTTAGCTTACCTGAATGAAGTTAACTATGTCTTATGTGCACAATTGGTAGAAGTGATCACAACATGGTAACTCGAATCGATTAATGGATGGTTGATTCATAGTAAGCCATGATCTCAAAGTTGTTAATTTTGTTTTTATAAGCACGAAAGTAATTATTATTTGTATAATCCCTTACATTTTTATTCATAGAATAGTCTTCATAAATCCAACTCGAGTTTCATCAGATAAATTTGATCCTGCTGTGCAGTCATGAATCTATCAATAAACTCGTAAACTCTCGTGGGATTACCTATGAAAATTTTGACTATGGAGTAGACTTAATATTTACCAAACAATTGTAGATATACTAGGAGGTGCCCGTGGCTTCTCCATGATAATTCTTTTAAAAATTAAAAATTAAGAGTATAATAATTATTAAAGCATTATATTTATTAACACTGGCACACGAATCATTCATAAACTAAGCCATTGATAATTAATGAAACAGCTAAAATTCCTGCTTTAGAGTACATTCCACGACATGAAAGCGCCCCCTGGGAAAACTATATCAGAATCGATTATGCAGTTCCAAAGAACCTGTGAACACATAATACGTATTGTTTTTCAGCTGTTTATTGGCATGAATATGATGTGAATTTTATTTTATCAATTCAGTGTAATTTTCAGAAATTATATAATGTTTCAAGGGAAGGAATGGTTTGTTTGGATTATTATTATCAGCGATATTTCAAGAGATAAAACCATCAATATTTTACAGCTGTTGCCCCCGGCTTCGCCCGCCATTATTCATTGACTCCAAGATTTTTAAGAAAATTACACTGGTAGATTATTAAAAATGTTTGTGGTTCAGAGCTATGAAAATTGTAAGTAAAAATAAAATTAGAATATTTGTTTATTGTGTTCGTTTCACTTAGGCCTTATATAATAAAGAAACGGTTTTCCTTCCTAATTTTGTAGTCGTTATGAAAGTTTAGACTGCGAGAGACGAACATCGCCGAGTATACCCGATGTCTCACGAAGCGGGCGAGCAAGCACGCTATTTAGGGCCGTTGAATTGTATAAGAGTAGATTGGTTAGTTACAGTGAGAATTTTAAAATTCTGAAACAACAGACGATTTGATTTCATAACCTGTGACCTGATGTCTATGGAGTTTAACACAGGATCTGAACTTATAAGATACCATCACTTGGCATCAGGATATCAGATAAATTTAAAATAGATATTTATTTAATACAGGCATTTAGCTTAAGATAATTGTCTGAGAATTATCAAGAATTACTCTACCTTTCTTGTTGGTTGTGTAGGAATGAAAGGTGGGTTTGTGATTGTTGACATCACAGGTTCTCTTGTAGTGGAGATGCCTGAAGACTGTGAGCTGTTGTCAGCCGCCCGCTTTGATACGCTTATAGGGTTGGATTTCACATTAGCCCAGAAAGTTGAAAAGTCTTGAACCACCGTAGCACTATTAAAACACAAAGCAAAAGTATATTGAACCTAAATATTATGATTGATTAGACTGTTTAACCATTTTAATCCTTTCAGAGCTGAATTTATGCAATAATATAAAGAAACATCAAGTGAAATCATCAGTGAGCTCTAAGTTTGCAGTTGCCAACATACACTAATGATTTAGGGCCTGTATTACCACCTGCCGACAATTCCTCCCGACACATGACTTCCAGATAGCTTAACTAGAAGATGTCTTGTAATACCACCGCTGAACTGCTATCGGCAAGAACGCAGTAAAATTTTGTAAAATGATCCTTAGCTCTTTAAGCAAAGAGGTGTGTTTGTTGTAGTGCGGTAGGCGTCCACTAGGTGCGGCAGCTCGGATACACAAGAACATATCGTTTTAAGTGCATTAATCGATTTGTACAATTCTATTTCATTCATATGTGAGCATAAAATGACACTTTTGTGTAAATTAAATCTTCTGACATCATTCTAAGATTCAGAAAGCCAGGGAGCTTCGGAGTGCTGCCATCTTCTCTCCACCAAGCTTCCCTAACTAGTAGTTAGAAGTTTGTCAGCCACTTCATCCTCCTGCTAGCTTATCTGGAAGTTGTCTTGCCAGACAGATTTTGTCAGGAGATCATAATACGCAATTCTTGGCCAACTTCCAGATAGGTTCTCTATTTGGCAGAGAAATATGATATCAGGTAGTTGTCATACAGGCCCTTAATGTTTCAAAATTGGGGTGTGCATTAAGATTCGATGATGGATTACATTCGAGTAAATATGGTTAAGATCAGTGCTTTTTTTCTAAAAAAGATTTAAGATGGAATATTGCCAAACTTACCCACATAACTTATTTAAAATGAAAGTGGAATTACACAATACGCATAAGGCTTTATGAATTTAAGTCCTCTGAGGGGGATTCAGTTCATACACATCAATTCTACCCATAAGCTGCAATTTAGTTTATCATACGCTCACAGGGTTTCTTACAGTTTACACCAGAAGATGCTAAATTTACAATGAAAAGTAGCTATACCTCTATTTTAGAGAGTTGGGACCTGACAGGTTTGCGACCAACCTCGGAGCTATTGTGGTATATTGCTGATCATCTGACATGCATATAAGCGGAGTCATTTTCATAAGGGTGCATATAATTTTTACACATGAAAAACTGCAGAATAGCCAGAGACATAATGACATGTGCAGTAGTATTAATGCAAATAAATGCAATTTGAAGCTAAGAGAAAAGGAATACAACAATCTCTTGAGCATGTGTTAATGTTGAACCAGTAACATTGGCAATGCAGTCATGGTTACCATTGCAGCGGTGCTGTAGTATTTTATTGTTTTCCCGATCGCAGTGCTAATGTCATGCCCCACCTCTCGAAAATGATGGGATAGAAAACGAATGTAACACTAAAAATAACTACTGATTCTAGCGTAAACAAAAGCAAAAATAACTACTGTAATTCATACGGTGCATATAATCCCTTTCCTTATTTTGTTTAGCGCACATTTCTCCAGATTTCAAAACTATGGAAATTAATGATTTTCTCCTACAGTGATACCTCGAGATACGAGTTTAATTCGTTCTGTAACCTTGCTTGTATGTCAATTTGCTCGTATCTCAAAGCAATTTTCCCCATTGAAATTAATTGAAATGCCATTAATCCGTTCCAGCCCCAAAAATGCTACCCCCAATTGTTTTTGTTACGTGTTTTTGAATAAGAAAAATATTGTATAAAAACAATACTGTACTGCCTTGCCAAGTCAGCTACTCGCACACCTTGCTCATTTTTTTCTATGATTTCTAGAAAAACGTAGCAAAGATGCTTCGACAGCGAGGTAAACAAGCACACTGAGGGAATACGTGGGATAATGCACAAGACGCACGAGGCGCAGTAAACTGGTGGGCCTTGTGCAGCGTCGCAGCTGGCAGTTCCTCGTATCTCAAATGTCGTTCGCATTTCAAAACAAAACTTCGCTTGCTCGACAGCTCATATCTCAAATAACCCGTATGTTAGGGCACTCGTATCTCGAGGTACCACTGTATATGAAACTGGAAAAATCTTTAAGGGGTATGCATACCCCCACGTACCCCCAGAGAAAAAGCACTGGGTAAGACTATTCAACATCGTGAACAATAACTGAGCCAATGGTGATTACTTGAAATTTTACATTTAAAGTGCAGTCAGGGCCATGAAACTTTATGAGATCTAAAAATATATATATCCCTAGCAAGGTAGGAATTTTTATTTGACAAGCTAAGGAAATTTTCTAACGAGAGGGGGAAATCCCCCATCACCCCCATTAGTTCGAACCCTGGCTAGCCTCAAAGATCCATATGTTAGTCACGTTTCAAATTAGTTTGAGGTACCTTCATATTGAGAAACCGACGTATGAGGAGCTATGCTGCCCACAAAATTGTAATTGAATGTACATTGTCATAATTTATAATTTATATTGTAGCTAGTTAAAAGCTATTATTTGCACTTACTAGAATATTACAGGGCCTTCATAGTAGTCAGGAGCTTCCCACTCAAACTGCAAACTCTTCCGTAGTGTTGCATTTGAATGGGTAGCAGTGTTTGCAGAATTCTGAAAATAAACACAGTTTTAATAATTAGTTTAATGTACCAGTATACAAAGCAAATCCTGACAAATGTCTATTTATTCCTGAACCACAATAAAAAAGCATTATAATCGTAGTATGAATTTAATGTACTGGTACTCGTTCAGCTCAATGGTACCATTTCATGTATTAAAATTTAGTTAATATTTTCGTAACATGTACATTTGATGAACTAATGATTTTCTTTATACATTTCAGTAAACTGGAAGCACAATAAAACAATACGTGAAAATTCTCAACCACAATATATTGTCAATTAGTTCAATCAAACTGATGTATATCGTCCTGTATTTGGTTCTGATTGAGAAACACTGGGCTAAAACTGCTATTTATATTAATCCAACTTTTTTCGTTGAAATACACCGTACTAATAATTGCTTAGTATTAAGAATATATTGCAATATATTAAAATTGGACCTTTAATGACAGCAACATATCTATGAAATCACAGTGAATAATAGGGACTTCAAAACGCTTTTGTCAGATGTTGGTTGGATATCCAGCATACTCCAGAGCAAATTGCAGCCCTCTATCACACTGAATACCTTCATATTAACAAGAAGAAAATAATTGATTTCAACTTCCTGTAACTCGATGTGATATTATAAATGCATTACACACAATATGTCTACGAAATGTAGGCCTATTATAGTTTCTCGGGCCCAACCAGGTGAGTTGGAGGTTTTGTTCCAAGCTTTCAGCAGCTATCTTCACTGCCATTTTCTGGGAGATAGCTGCCAAAAGCTCTGAACCAAACCTCCAACTCACCTGGTTGGAAGCCCAAGAAACAGTAATACATTCTCAACACCAGGAAAGCCTCAAATCACACATGTTTATGAACTAGCAAGAGAGACATTCTTCCTGGAAGATCTGAGACTTGACCTAACTACCAGCAACCACAGCATGGAATCAAACAATTCAAAAAAGAAAAGAAAAAGAGGCCGAAATCAGAAAGGACTTCTACACAACAGACGCCTTCATATGCAGAGACTGGACTGGAGCCAATTACGAGCTGCAGCACTCAGTGAAAGACAGCACACATGGGCTCCATCATAAGATATGCACTCTCAAATTGTTCCATGAACCTTCAAGCCAATATGTATGTGAACTGTGCGGCAAAAAGTTTGAAAAGTATCACATTCAATGATGTAAAAGGAGAAGCAAATCTCTGACAGCCTATAATAAAGAAATGTGATCGAGTCCCTTGTGCCAAAACTCTATGCACATTGTGCAACATTCCGTTATTATCGGGGTCCAGATTTTGATGACCTAAAAATACTTTGAAAATGAGTTATAAAATGACTGCAAAATTAGAAAACATGACCCAAAAAAATTAAAAATGACTCAAAAATATACTAATTTATTCATCAGATTTGTGTCTATTCTACATTTATGTTGTTGATCCAATTATAGGCTTGTAATTAGTTAATTGGTACATACGGTTAAATGCAAACAGCAAACACTGTCTTTCTGTATCCAAATAAAAATTATAACAAGATCTATTTATTTATGTTTATTTAGAGTTCTGATAATATTCAATGTAAGTAAATGCACTATGATCCTATATAATGGGAGAAACACAAAATAATGATTTTGTATTTTAAAAATAACCTAAAAATATGAAATGTGGAAAAAATGACCATAAATTGACCAAAAAATTACCAAATAATGATATTAGATACCAAAAATGACCTAAAAATTTAAAAAAAATTAGGAAAATGACCAAAAAATTACAATTTTTACAATCTAGGGGTCTGATCAGAATATCTGCAACATAATGTTCCAGTTAAAACATGACATGTCATCAAAATCTGGGCCCTGGTTAATATTATAAATGCAATGCCACTATTAAAGTTCCAGCCCTCATATTTTAACACTAATATTTCTCGTTTACCAAGAGACCATTGAACAATTTAAACAAATTTCACCATCATCATTATCTGTTATCGAGCATGAGTAAATACTGACTCACCGAATAACCACCAGGGCAGGTGAGACTTTTGGTGGATGTTGGAAGTTCCGTGAAAATACCAAGAGCACTGTCACTGCCTTTTCCATCCCGAGCTTGAAGGATGAAGCCCTTGAAGGAAGCATCTGTAGCTGACTTGATCATGAGGGTCATTTTGGAGCCTGGAGCAATGCTCATTTTGCCAGGGATGACTTCATATGGGGAAGGATTGTTCTGAGCAGATGCACCACTATGGATTGGCACTAAACTGGAACAGGTACCAACTGGAGCTCCACTAGGATAACTCCATGTGATGTGTAGGAGTGCTAGCAGCAATGCTAATGCTGTACAGATTCCAGTCATTCTGAAACATAAAAGACATACGTCTTTATTATTAAGTGCCAGTATGAGATTGTGTGGGGAAGGGAAAATGTCTGTCCATCTGTCCGTGTGTCTGTACGCGCGATAGCTCAAATACACTTTATCACATTTATAACATCCATGGGAAGAACCCTACTGATATTGGACAAAATCGGTTGACCGACACCGGAATAAAGCCCAATTTAGTGCCTATTTTATGGCAATATATTAGAAAGCATTTATCAAATGCAAATTAGCTATCATGACAAAATATTGTTTTACAGTATTCATATACAGCTTTGGACATTGCAATACAGTTAGCTATGACAAATAACATTATTCCTTCACATATGCTTATGAAAGTAGATCGTTAAATTGAGCGAGGTAGCTGAGATGGTAACGTCTAGGACTCACATTTTGGTTGTTCCTGGTTCAATTCCCGTAGCCGGCCAATTAGACATATCTCTTTTGTATTTTTATGTGAGTGTGCGATTGTCAAGATATCACAAATGTGTATAGTTCTGCTGGACGATTTAAAACTGATTAAAAAACTAGACCTTTGTTCTCCCTGAAGCTCTACTTAATGAATGAATCTGGAGCTTACCTCGGAAATCAATTTAAAAAAAACTTATTTTCTGCATATAATAATTGCGATTATAACTGATTAAACAAAAGCATACTGGCACTTTGTTACAACAGTTTACCTGATTTTATTATTATTTAGTATTATCCAACAAGAAACAGATAGCCCTATTTTACCCTGAGGTATATTAGGGCTAACATTATTACAAATTCGACAGTTATGACTTGCCATATTACTTAAGTGACGAATCACAGATATTGCTGTTTGCAGATGATACTAGTATACTTGTAACAGGAAAGTCACAAGAACATTTATCAAGAATTAGCTACAAAGGCTTTTCATGAATTAATTACATGGTTTCTAGCTAATAAAATGACACTTAATATTGAAAAGACCCACTTTATTCAATTTGGAACAAAACATAGATGTCGAAATATATTTACCTTTAACATATCAGTCTGGCAAGGCTACTAATAAATCTAGTAAGAAATGGTATACTACTGAACTTAAGAACTTAAAACACCTGTTTTGAATCGTTCCAGATACTGTCTAAATCCCACGTAGTTTTAGTTTTTAACGTTTTATGAATAAGTACGAATGTTTCCTTTGTCATCGTTAGACCTGGGATTTTAAGGCAAAAGCCTATTTTGTTCCTTATGAAATAACATGACAATTTTTAAATACGTTGACATTTCATGATAAATAGCTTATATTTATAGGGTTTTTTAGTGACCTAAAATACCTATTTGGGCCTTTGGAGCCTATTTTTACTATTTTAGTGCCTAAAATGCCTATTTTGTGCATTTAAAATAAAAATCAACTTCTGTAACTTTCACAAGCATTTAATGGACATCCCTGAATGAAGAGCAGAACAGCAGAGGGTGCGTTTTTTCACTGAAATTTGATTTTCCCAAACAGTTGTCGCCAAAGGAATGCTGACTGATGGGGGAGGATTCGCTCAAAACAACAAGTAGCAGATATATAGTAAGAAGGAGGGACATACTGTGTCCTAATTTTTCATATAATCCAAAACTGTTTTTGATAAATGTATTTTTAATTCTGCCTTAATTTTGCAATTATTTCTGTTAAGAATAGGTATACCACGTTTTTTTACAGTAAAAAAAAAGATCACGTTACCGTTGAAGAGCATATTGTAGTATTTTAAAGTATATTTTCTGTCTGTTTACACATTTTAAAAGAATATTTTAACTGTCTATTTTCTTTTTAAAATGCCTATTTACTTGTTTTAAAAGCCTATTTTAGGTGCCTAAAACTAATTTTTTTGGAGCCTAAAATCCCAGCAGAATTTCAACACGGAACGTTCATCGTGTTTGCCTTGCTATTAAGTGGTCTCAATGCTCAAGCGGTTCAATGTTTGCCATGACCAAGGTTCCTGGTTCAAACTGTACTGGGTGTCTTTTCGGGCATAAAATCTCGCAACAAGCCTTTCTTCAGCAAGGAAGTAACTGTTCATATGGCTTAGTCTTACATCATGTTAGAAAACCATATTAAAAATCTACCTATTGCAATTGATACCATGTCATGACTTTCGAAAAATTCTTTCATATCTTTACGTTTCATGCCTCCCTAAGTACAAAACCACTGCCAGTTCAAAAAAACATATATATATATATATATATCTTTACACGCTAGCGGCCGTAATTTTGAAGATATTTGAACCAAATTTTATTATGTTATTTCTAGGACCAATAGTTCGGACAAGTTCGTTAATGAGCAAAATTGGCCCAAGGGGGTGGTCGGGGGAGGGGGTTGAAATTTTAAAACATTTATATCTCGGCCCCTATGAAGTATAGAGGGAAACTTTGTTTGAATAAATTAGAGTACTCCCTGTGGATTTCACAGTGTCACTAAAGATTCAGGGGTTTTGAGGGTACGAGTGGGGGTGGGGGGATGGAAATTCGATTTTTTTTAATCTACGTCTTGTGTGGTATCGTTAAAAAGCTCTTGATGAGTACTCTACAAACCAATAACTAGTTTCTTGATAATTCTCATATAAGGCGAGATTTGAAATTTTTAAAAAGTGCTCTTTCCTCTTTTTTGCAGTTATTATTGCGGGTTTGTCATGCCAAGGCTAAAGAAGAAGAGTGCTACGCAGCGACAGTAAATTAAACCAAAAGCATTTCGGAATCTACCTCAGCCTGTAGGCTTGCCTAAAGGGATTTTTTTTATATTAGATGGGGCACGAGAACTAAAATATGCTCCAATACAAAAACAAAAACAAAAAGAATTGGCTTCGAGGAGACTTGGAATATGAAAATTAAGGAACATGAGAAACAAGTCTGAAAGAAGCTGTTCCCTTACCGTAGTTACATGAAAGATGCAGAGCATAAAGTATTGAGATGGCAAGATACAAAGGTCATAAGAATAAAAAAAACACATATGCAATAACATCCTTTGAATAAAATATGCAGAAGTAGCATACAGAAGATACCAAAGCATTCAAGAATTTGGCCAGATTTCTCCATGTAGTTGAGACAATATGGGAGAAACGGATATTAACATTAGAGAGTGAGTATTTTATAGTAATTAGCTCATGTATTGAAAGCTGTTTATAAATCTAGGAGAAATCCTTGTTAATGACAATATGAAATTAAGAATGATCAAAAATAAAAAAGGCAACAAATAAATACAAAAGCAAATAGCCTACCGGTACCATTCGTCAAATACTATGATGGCGCTGGCCGTTTTATGTCATATCCTTCCTAGTATTGTCTTTGGCAATGAACTTGCAACATGTCTTTCGACAGACTTGCTCTTTCCTAGTTCGTTCTTAGAAAGTGCGCTAACCTTTCTTGAAGGAACTTGGAATATCACTGATTTAATAGTCCCGTTAGATTCCAAATGACGTAAATTATGAACACTATGCTCAAAGAGAAAATAATCATACCTTTCCAAAGTTTACCAAAAGATAATCTTTATCATATAAGTGATTTTATTACTAAAAGGTTTAGGAAAACTGACATTTTATGAACACAGCAATCCTCGATATAAAGCCGGTTGTCGACCAAGAGCTAAGCTAAGTTAGTTTAGCTTAGCTCACATACAGTGCGGAATTTCATATGTAGTTGTGCCGACAAAACTACATATGAAGTCCGGCACAACTATACATGAAATCCCTCCAGTATGTGAGCTAAGCTAAGCTAAGTTAGCTTAGCTCTTGGACGAAAACCGGCATAATGCCCTCTTTACAGTGCCAGCCTCGCACTGCGCCAGTAAATGCAAGTGAACGGATCTTCTCCCATATAAAATACGTAAGAAACCTCGTTACTGTGCCAATTCATTTAGTGACAGTGAATATAAGATAAGATTTTTACAAAATATAGCTTCCAGTGACTTTTTTCAATTTCAGAATTATTTTGAAACTGGCGTGAATGTTACGAAGATTATTTAAGAAACATACTGTATTGTATTTCCAAGAAGTGAGTGTTCCCCTTCCACTAACTGTAAATGTAGTGCGGTAGAATGAGGAAGTTATGTTATGAAGTCGGACAGACAGTCTGCGAGAGGGTGGAACAGGTAGAAAGAGCCCTTCATACATGAGACATTCCAAATTTTCACTTCTTTTAGTACAGTGTCCATTCGGCTGTTAAACAGTACACTGCAGTCACTCAGTTAGTTAATCACTTACATGGACACACATGATTTTCAAACCCTTTGTGTACTGTAGCAGTGAACACATACTGTAATAAATTGAGTTATTGTACAGTACAGTGCATTTTATTTTGCGCTGAAGTTCTCTGTTTACTTTTTATTTCTTAATACAGTACAGTAAATTAATACAGCACTGTTATGGAATTTTTATTTAAAAATCAAATTTCGTTTTAATGCCACCCTCGCTTAGTGCCACTAAATGTTAGAGAACGGATGGTGGCATTATATCGAGGGTTGACTGTACATGATTGTGGACTATTTTCAAAAAAATACGCAGAATTTGTAGAGAAAACTATACTTTTAAGTTTCAACTCACTTTTTGATGTCGAATCTTCAGGACCTGAACAGAGACACAGAACTGGATACAATAAGGCTCGCTACTGACTACCACTACCGAACCTAAGATAAGGACACTTCCTATGCGTCAGCTGTGGTTTACACCAGGGAAATAACGCAAACTGACGACTGTCCTTCATAAGGTAACCGACTAGACTCCAGGAAATGGTATCAATCTATAGCGTCATCACGCATGATCTGAATCATTTCAAGCTAGAGTTATCTCTAGGATGAATCGTTTTCATTCCCAAGTGACCTAGGCATTTGTAAAAGGCTTTTTTACAAAAGGAGGGACCATTTAACTCGAGTAGCAAACAGAGTACAACTGATATCTAGACTTCGGACTTTTAGGTCGCTAAAAAAGCTGATTTAAGTACCTAAAATAGGCTCTAAAAATTGGCCTATGGTATACAGAATTATATAGACCAATTACTAGCGCCTGTATTACTACCATAATAGTGAAAACCTAATCCCTGCGCCCAGAAGTTACGCATATCATAATAGCATATTCAACCCGTTGTATCCCTCAGTGATTCAGAGAACTACGTTGTTTTTTTTTTTCTTTCTTCTTTGTTACTGGATGTGAAAGTCGGGAGAAAAACACTATATTTTCTTGTGAATTCCAAGGATTTTTTATACTAAAGACGAAACATTCCTTACTATTTAACCACGTCACAAATATGCCATGTACTGCACATTCCGAGCTAAAAATTTAGTACGAACTGAAAATAAATGCTAGAATTTATAACAAAAAAATAACTTATTTTGAACTTTAGAGGAAAAACAAGTGAAAAGGCAATATTAGGCTCTAACGTAAAAATAGGCTGTTTTAGGTCCTATAAAAGTATCAGTTTTAGGCATAGTCACTTATGAAACATGCATGTACAAGTTTTCGTCCATATATCACTTAAGTATTAAAATAGGTTTTTACCTAAAATCCGAAGTGTACTGATATCAGTACCAAAGCATAGTCTATCCACCAGGGGCGTCGCCAGGAATTTTATTAAGGGGGCAAACTCGACATAATTCCAAACACAATTATTCTAATTTATTAAGATACATTATACAGTAATTTATAAAAATAAGAATTAATTTACTATCGTGAACAATTAGTGGTATTATGACAATAATTTAAATAAGTGTTCTGTGAGCTAATTCTTAATTTAAGGTAATCGACGTACAAGTGATAGGAATGATAGGCTATTTTATTATGACCGACTAAATATCCATTTCGGACCTCAATTTCAAATGATTAGGCTAAATACATCATTATTCTCATAGTTTCCCGGCCCGTAGTTTTGAAACCCAACTGAATTCGATGAGGCTGCAAAGTTTTTAAATTAACAAATTACGTTCTTTTGGGCAACAGCCTAGGTGTATGTAATCTGCGCCACGGTTGACACCGAATTTGAAATGGAATAAAAATGAGATATGTAAACTGCGCCACGGAGATATGTAGATGCACTTCTCCAGTTCCAAACAAGTGCCTACATAAAACTAAGAAGTATTGAACAAGGGATACCTGTAAGAAGAATAGCTAAAATAAATGACAAGTATTCTCGTCTACTCAAATGGGGAGAACAATATATAAACAATGAAATATGCCGTTTTGATGTTATTAAGAAGGCGTCATATGAGAACAAAATGCTCATGCAAAAAAAACTGGGTAGTGTTTTTAACAATTTTATAAGTGACGAAGCGTTCATGCAAAAGAAATTAGGGTATTGTTTTTAACATTTTTAAAAATGACAAAGCTACCACACCTATGCAATTTCATAGCCAGTCCTAAGTCTGGAGAAGTGGGAAAGAAAATGTTAGTGCGTTAGTATGACGGTGACGCCATTTAAATGTCGGTGGCGCAGTTTACATATGTCGGTGACGCAGTTTACATCGTGTAGGTTGGGGAAAAAGGTAGAAGTGGCGCAGATTACCTTTTCCCAACAGCCTTGGTGACGGATTGTTATAAATACACTGAGGCAGTTATAATAAATAAGTTAATACTTATTAAATTCATTATAAAATATTTATATATTTTTTGTTTTGCATGCAACTGCAGTTTGACAGACAAAGAGTACCAAAAAATGAATTCGTAAGCAGTTACTAACCCTCCCCCCCCCATGCCGACACAGACTTCAGCTGTTTCAGCTTAGTCCGGAGTTCGATACAGAGTCGGTTCATGTAACATGCTGCGGTGGATAAAGCAGTCAGAAGAGGTTTTCCCGGAACACGTAGAATTTCAAGAAATCCTATACGGTGACTCTCTCTTAACATAACCTTGGTGTTTATGAACTGGTCATGAACAGATAAACACATCTTACGAAAACATTCTCTGTCGCCTTACTTCTAGTGTTAGTAAAGAGGTAGAATGTAGACAGTGGCGCCAACTTTTGAAAAACATTGGATGGGCTTACACTCCCGCCTCCTACTTTATGCGGGATGGGGATGAGAGGACCCAGGAAGGAAATTTTCCACTACTGAAAAATCCCCGACCCGACTGGGAATTGAACCTGGGTGGAAGGGAGACGCGCTACGAACACTGATTAAAGAACGAAACACGGTTAATACACAAGGTTAATACACAAGGTTGTTGTTGTTGTTGTTAATAATAATAATAATAATAATAATAATATATTTACATGGAAAATTATTGGGTGGGCTTGAGCCCCATGGGCCCATGTAAGTTGGCGCCACTGAATGTAGACTTTAATATATTTAAGGAGGCACTATACCGAAATTTCATGATCTGCGACCAAAATATGAAATTTTCACGTTTTGTGACGAGAGACCGACACACACTCACACACACAAAGACCACATATAGGCCTATGTTTCCAAAAATTAAATTCGGGGGACTTCAAAATTGCCGAAAACTCGAAGTCGAGTTTCAGGGCCAAACACAATACTTCCGGTACTCATAGCATCAATACCTTTGGTAGGGGTAGCCCTGATTTTTTCCTGGAGGGCTTTTTGAAGCTTCTAAAGCGGTATGACAAATGTCTCAATGTACGTGGTAATTATGTGGAAAAATAAAGGTACGTCTTATCTTTAATATCTCATTATATTTTTTTGTTTGTTTTTCATCCACATATCTGTACACAGTCGCTAGGATAAACTTACTTACGGACTCACACTCGTATTTTATAGCATTAGTGCGATCATGTGCAAGAATAGGTATAAATTCTAAGGCACCAAAATGGCTGTTGTTCTGTGTAGGTAAACATGTATTAAAACTTTTCAAATTTGAAATTGTCTTTAAAAATTATGCGGCATGGACTAGAATGATTGGGAGTCCAATCTAAAAATATTGCCTTTTCACAAGTGTCATTAACAATAATACAATAATAACAGTTTAATAGATATTGTAAATATTCAGCAAACATTAAGATGTAAAGAACTTATTGTTACCAAAACAGTAAGGCCGACTAATTGCTGGCCTTATTTACAAGAATGCTTAGGCCATGGAGAAAGTCAAGTTCTTCTTTCCTTATTTATACAGAGTGTTAATTAATATCACCGAAATATTTTACCTATGTATAGAGGAGACATAGACAAGCAACTTTTATTAGAAGACTAGCTGAAAAGGCCCGGCGTCGCCCGGGCTTTGTATTTTGTAATTTGAAATTAACTTATGGAGGACTTTCGATTTTGAAACTCTAGGTCCTTATAGCCTATAATATGTATGTAAAACTTGAAATGAAGAAAAAGATTTATCAAACTATTCCATCAGAAAACGCTAGATATAGCTTTTTATGGCTCATAGAGGATGTCGAATGCTGCATTCCGTTGCTTCTACACATCATGCCTGGGAGGGGTTGAAATAAGAAGAAACATAAATTACATAAGATTGTATTGACTTGACAGAAAATTTTATTTCTCATTCTCATGTTACAACCCTTTCGGGGCTGAAATAAAATAGAAATGCAGTATCACTTTCATACTTTCCTCCCCTAAAACCCGGGACATAATATACTGCGGGTATAGGACTCAAAATGTTCCATCCCATGCTTAGGGCCTATGATAAATCTCAACTAATATAAAGCCTACAGCTATGGATAACTGACTATTTACCGACTTCTGATATAGCATACTCACACACTTAAGTTGTACCTGCAATACGACCTCTTATTCTACATCAAAATGTGAAGTGAGAAAATATTTCTTATGTCTAGGGTAGAGAAAGTTGTGTGACTGCATCACACTTTGCTTTATTTTCGTGTAATTCATTTTTCAGTAATTATTTTCGCCAATATATTGCATCGATTCAATCATAATTCGTTAAAGTCCAGTTGCCAAGGCCCAATGTTATCAAAGTAAACAATACACGGTTGTCATGTGAACTGAACAGCATTTCATTGTTTTTCAGTAGAATATTCACAGAAATTATATAATTTTCAAGGGAAGGACTGATTTGTTTCAATTTTAATGTTGACCGCTATACTTTCCGGGCTTAACTGGGTATGTGTGCAAAATTCCGTGTAAATTGGTAAAGAAATGTAGATTTGTATAAGGAACAAACATACATACATACATACATACATACATACCCACAAACACACATTCGACTTTATATATTAGATTTTTGCTCTATGCTGTAAAATGTGTATGCTTCAGGGCATTAAAGTCATTACAATTTGGTGCTTGTAAGTCAATAATGAAGCGAAGTAAGGTAATTATTTTCATTAAATTGACTTAATGCCTTCTTAGTGATCGATAAAAATCTTATTCATAATCATGCATCAACAGCTATATCATAATTTGGTGTTTTTATAATCTGCAAAATTTACAAACTAATCACACGACTGGCCGCCACTGTATTAGTTTTTAATTCATAACTCCAGTGTTAAGAACGAAGTTCCTTTGTTTTGCAGTTTTTTTTTAATGTTAGAAGTCAGTGGCGGCCTTGCCCTGGGAGATTTTAAGCTGTAACAGGAAAAACTTGATCCATAGAGCAAATAATCTCCTAATAAAAGTTGCTTGTCTATGTTCCCCTCTATATACAGGAAAAATATTTCGGTGTTATTCATTAACGCCTTGTAAAATTTGGAGGTATAAGTGACAACGTTTTTCGACAATGTGCAACTTTTATTTGATGTACCTTGCATTAGCAATTCTACTTTTGATTTTTAAAGTCTATGAAGTACGTACACTAGGGCATTGTACAGAAATTATAGACTACGACCCTAAAATAGAAACAAGGCCTATTCAAAATCTAGTACATCTAGTACCGTCCCTATTCGAGTGGCGGTACAAGCAATTCAATTGTTTATCATCATGATTATATTGCGCTGCATATCCGCAAACACTGCAACACACCGGGAAGAATGTGTGTGTGGGTTGACACTCCCATAAGAGGTCTACTGGACGACCTCGAAACTACCGCACTACAATGAAATGTTCTTGTCCATCTGAGGAAAACCATTTAACATATTCTCACATCGGCAAAGTTCCGTCTGCAATCCGTCAACATAGTGTCGACTAAAATTCTTAATTTGCTAATGTCTGCAGACTTGAAATTTCTTGTCCAATTAACTTATTCATACAAATAAAGTAAAGTAAAGTGATCCCTATACAGGCCATGGAGGCCCAGAGGGTTCCAGAAGGTTGAGGCTCCCAGATTTTGGACATTCGGCACGTGAAGGTGGTAAGGTTGTCAGCCTTACGCACCGGCCACCTTTACCCCCAGGATTGCTCCTGGTACTCATTTCTGTTAGAGGCTGAGTCGACCCCAGGGCCATAGTGCCACCAGAAGGATTAGGCCAATTGAAAAACTCCAACGACCTCATCGGGAATCGAACCCGCGACCTTCCGGTTTGGAGGGCAGCGCCTCAACCACTACGCTACGGCGTACCCCTATTCCTACAAATACATTTTTCAAATAAAACATTTAAGACTTAGTACAAGCAATTAATTTATATAATTCAAGCAAAGTAATTAGATTAATTTTCAAGAAAATTCCGATAAATATTCTTAGTACGAAAGAAAGTCGTGAGTCACATTCCCGGAAGACAACTCAATATCTTGAATATAAAATGACTTTCTGATGCGATATTTCGTTAATATTTATAGAGTATAGACACACTCATAATTTTTTTCTGAAATTAGTAGCCTATTTCTGCACTGAAGGAACCTCAAAACCTGTATCAATGCTTTAAAAAAATAGAATTCTATAATAGAAATCCTACACCTATAATTTAGGCCTACTACCCATGGTTGAAGCACAGGACTTTTTTTAAATTCAGCAGTGTTTATACTTTCATCTACGAGGCCAGATCAGGAGTTCGGATCTGTGTCTATACAGTAGGTCATAACTAGGGGGCGGATTTCTATGACATGTCATATTTTTCCCGTTTGCATTATTTCAGGTTTCCGACTAATTTAAACCCGATTCCAAGCATCCTGGTGAAAATGAAACGGCTTTTATTGTGCATATAACTCCATATTTAGGAAATTTTCATGTATTGTAGGCTATCATATTTAGTATGAATATGCATGTTTAGGTCATATTTTTGGCATATTTGTATGCATATTAAATAAATTTTGGAGTTTCATATCATATTTTGTAAATTTTGCATTATAATGATACTTTTTGAGAATTTACAGATATTTTAAATAATTAACATATTTTAATAAAATGAATTTTAATGAAACTTAAAAAAATATACACATTGTGTAAGTGGTAAACTCACATTTTAAATTGTATTGGTCATATTTTAATGTTTTTTAGGTCATAAATGCATGCATATATCTTATTTTTTAGGTCATAGAAATCCGCCCCTAGTCATAACTATTGATTGTCAATGATTTTCTATTGTTGGTGTATTTTATGGAGTAAATTTCAACTTATATTAATTTGAATGGATACGATACAAGATAAAATGGTGAGGATGATTGCCTTTACGACTGGAGAAACCATGACAAAACCATGTCAAATTGACTGGCCACGGGATTTGAACCTAGGACCTCCTGAACGCGAGTCCACGACGTTACCAACTCGCTCGGTAACAGGAATTTATCTAACGAGGAAACACCACTACACGGTGACATTGAATAAGAATAATCCACTTTATTTTCACAAACAAAAAGCAATAAAACGTGTTTACGAAGAAATAACGATTATTGCACACATGCCTACTCATGCTTCCTTAATGCACTTCAGTTGAAAAGGCATCAAATGAACGCTTCTTTTATTATATGGCCAACTCAAAAATTTACAACCGTCAATTAAGATATTACTAGAAACTGCCAGCATACAATTGTATTGTAAGCTCTCAAGAAAAACTATATCATATAACGAACCATAGAAAATAAGAAATCATTAAGTCATCTACACAGCTTTACTACATCGATATATTGCTTTAATTGCTTAATATAATTATTAAGGAATATATTCAATATATTTATATGAACAAGCAGGTGTCCCGGCCTTGCCCGCGATTACTTACTCAACTGCTAGATGTTTTATTTAAATAATTTTTTAACAGAAAAATGATTATAACATTACATTTAATAATAATTGCATCGTTTTTACATAAATTGCATGAATTACATAATTTTATTCTTAAGTATATTGTTTTTCCGTAACAAATATAAATTACTAGCTTAAAAGGCCTGGCGTCGCCCGGGTTTTTATTTTGTAATTTGAAATTAACTTGATGGAGGATTTCCGATTTTCAAATTCTATGGACAATAAGCTGGAAGGAAGAGAAAAGTGGGAAGATGTAAAAGAAATGATAATAAAAGTAGCAGATGACATTCTTGGCAAGAACAAACTAGTACCAAGGAAACCATGGATGACCAAGGAAATATTAGATCTGATTGAAGAAAGGAATACCCTAAGGAATAAAGACTTTGGAGAATACAAAAGAATTAAGAATAAAATCACACAAAAATGTAGGGAAGAAAAAGAAAAATGGATGCATGAAGTAAGCGAGGGAATTGAAGAAGATTTATTAAAGGGAAGATCAGATAAAGCTTATAATACAATTAAATCATTGATACCTAATCAAAGAACAAAATCAAACATCGTAAAAGACACAAATGGTAAACTGCTTTTTGATAATACTGAGGTGAGTAGAAGGTGGAAGGAATACTTGGAAGATTTGTACAATGGCAAAGATATACAAAACGTCAATGATTACATAGAAACGGAGGATGGTGTGGATGAGGAAATGATCGGTCCCTCCATAACTATGGGTGAATTTGAAAAGGCCCTAGGAAGCCTAAAAGATAAGAAGGCAACAGGTATAGACCAAATACCAGCTGAATTACTGAAGAAAACAGGTGAGTCAACGAAAATAAAATTATTCAAAATTGTTTCTGACTACTATGAAAATGGAATGCTACCTCCAGACTTTATTAAAAGTAGAACTATAACCATTCCCAAGAAAGGTAATGCATCAGACTGCAGTAATTACAGAACTATATCAATTCTTTCGCATGCGTCAAAGATTTTACTAAACATAATAAAAGAGAGGCTAAAGGGAAAAATTGAACAGAATTTAGATGAAGATCAATTTGGGTTTAGAACAGGGAGAGGAACTAGAGAAGCAATTTTAGCCCTTAGACTAATTCTAGATAGAAGAATTGAAGTAAACAGAAGAACCTTTGCCACCTTCATAGACCTCGAAAAAGCTTTTGATAACGTAGACTGGGAATTACTATTCCAAACATTGAAAAAATTTGGAGTAGACTGGAGGGATAGAAGACTTATTCTAAACTTATACAAAACACAAACAACTGAAATAAATATTAATGGGAGCAGACAAGAAGCCAGAATAAGAAGAGGAGTGAGACAAGGCTGCCCATTATCGCCACATCTGTTTAATATGTTCATTGAGGAAGCAATCAGAGAAATGAAAAGAAAAACAAAGGGTATTAAAATAAATGGAGTCAGTATTCATAGCATTCGATTTGCAGATGACATAGTTATTTTGGCTGATTCAGAAAAGGAAATGAATAAAATGCTTAAAGTTCTATCAGATGCATTGAAAAATTTTAAAATGAAGATCAATAAAAAGAAAACAAAAACCATGGTGATCGGAAAAACAAATGAAAATTTTAAAATCAACATACAGCTTGACGGTACAGCCCTAGACCAGGTCGAAAGTTTTTGTTACTTGGGTAGCATTATCAATAAGTTTAACAAGTGTGACACAGAAATTAAGAGAAGAATAAACCTGGCTAAACAAGCATTTCAGAACAAAAGGAATCTTCTCACAAATAACCATTTAAGCATGGAAGTAAGGAAAAAATTTGCCAAAACATTTGTAAGTTGTGTATTAACTTATGG
This sequence comes from Ectobius pallidus, assembly GCA_964059195.1. Classification (NCBI taxonomy): domain Eukaryota; kingdom Metazoa; phylum Arthropoda; class Insecta; order Blattodea; family Ectobiidae; genus Ectobius; species Ectobius pallidus. The sequence goes on along the minus strand of CAXKWD010000005.1, from coordinate 158,819,554 downwards.
ATGTGAAACATGGACAATAGGAAAAGCAGAAGCCAAGAAACTAGAAGCAGCAGAAATGTGGATATGGAGAAGGCTAACAAAGACGAGTTGGGTGGATAGGAAAACAAATGAAGAAGTGCTTAATGAAGTGATGGAAGAGAGATCCCTTCTGAATTCAATTAAGAGTAGAAGAGCAAAGTTAGTGGGTCATACATTTCGGCACAATGGTCTACTCATTAACATTTTTGAAGGGAAAATACTGGGAAAGAAATCAAGAGGACGTCCAAGAAATTCATTTATTAAAAACATGATAAAGGATATGGACGTGCTGTCATACGAAAATCTAAAGAGAACAGCGATGAAGAGGAAGACATGGCTACTACAACAAGGCATTGCCTTTAGATCCTGATGATGATGATGGCCTTGTATAATGTACGTAGAACTTGAAATGAGGAAGAACGACTTATCACATTCAAACTATTCCCTCAGAAAACGCTAGATATAGCTTTTTATGGCTCATAGAGGATGTCGAATGTTGCATTCCGTTGCTTCTACACACCATGCCTGGGAGGGGTTGAAATAAGAAGAAACATAAATTCCTACTACATAAGATTGTATTGTCTTTATGGAAAATTTTATTTCTCACTCTCATGTTTCGTTTCGAAGCTGAAATTATGCATTATGCATTATGCGGGCATTCCTATTTTGTCTTCTTTTAGATGTTTATGGCCTATGATAAACATCCCTATACAAAGCCTACAGCTACGAGTGACGTATCAGTGGATAGGATTTTTTACCGACTTCTGATATAGCATACTCACTGGCACACACTTAAGCTGTCCCTGCAATACGACCGCTTATTCTACATCAAAATGTGAAGTGAGAAAATGATATTTTCCATGTCGAGGGTAGAGAAAGTTATGTGACTGCTTCACATTGAGTTTCATTTTCGTGGATTTCATTCTTCAAGAATTATTTTCACAAATGTATTACATCAATAGCATCAGAATCTGTTAAAGCCGAATATTATATAGTTCTCAAAGCCCTATGTGAACACTATAAACAATACACTGTTGCCATGATAACTGAATTGCATTTCTTTTTTCAGTATATTTTCAGATAGTATATAAATTTTCAAGGGAAGGAGTGGCTTGCTTGAATTTTAATGTTGACCGCGTTACTTCCCGGGCTTAAGTGAGTATGTGTGTAAAATTTCGAGCAAATGTAGATTTATTTATTACGTAAACATGTGACAGCAGAACTCTCAAATTGTGCCTCATTTCACATTACCGACTTTTTCCGTGGATTTTCCTAAAAATGTCTTTCATACAAACCTTGTCCTGACAATTACGAAGACCCCCCCCCCCCAAAAAAAAAACCAAATCGGTCGAGCCGTTCTCAAATGATGCTTCAACATACATGTGGCAATTGATTTTTATTTATATAGATAAATTAAACGAAAGAACGAATCTTGTGCTTCCGTATGGGCATAAAGATTCGAAATTAAACGATTGAAACGTACATACCTTCCAAAACACTCGTAACTCAGTATAGAGTATTGATTAATGGACTTCTAAAGGAAAACAAAAACAATTAAAAACCTTGTTACTGGTTGAAAAAAAATATTTGCTTGGAGTCTATTACTGAATTATGAGTGGTTCAATGATTAACAGTTAGGTATTATATTTATGAATAAATAGCTTTTAATCCTGTTTTTGTATTGTATTATCTTATACATGGACCTGCATATAATTCCTTCGGCTACTGTTATCAATCGGTTAATATTATCATACTAGCTGCGTCCCGAAGTGTCACAATAAGCGGCGTGCACTGTATGTACAATTACACAAACATTACTTCTGCATGCATTTTCTTGTGTAAATAATATCAAAACACTTCCTGAAGTCTACTGACCTGTGTGACATTGATTATCGATACCTAGCGTGGAAAGTCAGAGATGGGGTCAAACACCGTCTGAAAGAATAAAAAATGCATCTATTACAAACAGTATCAAAGGATAAACATAAGGTAAGTGGATCACTGAATCACTTGCATGCTATAGACAGGCAACTTAGAAGAAGTTCAAAAGCAGCATTCAGTTTTTTTAAAATAAAAACAGGACAGTAGATTCAGTGAGTCTCAATAAATCGCTAAATCGATATCTTAGAAAAAATAATGTACACACTTGTGAACCTAAGACATTGTTTACCAAGTGAAGTCTTACGAATAGTTTACTTAGTTCTAATACAATCTGTCATCCAGCACCGTATCATTGGTTGGGGAGGAAGTGGCACTTCTGTATTGACTTCTCTGAAGAGAAGAGAATAAAAAGTTTGCTTATAAAACCTATAGAGCAGTGGTTCCCAAACTTTTCAGTCCGCGGACCCCTTGAAAAACATTAAAATTTCGCGGACCCCCTCTGGGTTAAAAAAAAAAATTAACAAAATAAAAAATAATAAAAAATAAATAAAAAAATTAATACTTTGATTCAAATGTAGCCTATTAAATTCAATAGACAAAATAACAATATCAATGGTAACAAACAGAGTTTACTCCTTAGTGTGAACAGTGAAGCTGCTTTAGAAAATATGTAATTTGAGAAAATTACGAGATCCGCGGACCCCACTTTGAGAATTACTGCTATAGAGTATAGACCATTCAAGAGAATGACATGACATCAGAACAGGCTTATAAGTTTACACTTCTAAAATATTTTCACAAATACCGAAATTTACACTACATATCTGATCCACATAGCTACAACAAAAGAAAAAGTAAAATTTCCCTTTAATAGAACCTAAATATTTTACCTCTGCTGGCTCCAAGCATAGTAATTATTATGGTCCAAAGACATAATCCAACATTAGCAAGTATGAACCGCAAAAAATAAAGGGTATTAAGTATCTTATTTCATAAGTTATCATTTATATCACTCTCATGATATTTAAGCGGCTATATGATTATCCATACCACACGTTGTTACATCTTGTCCAACTTTGCTCTCCAATATTCTAAATTGAATATTTTAAGAAATTTACTTTGGTTATTAATTTGTGTAGACCTATATTAAAATAAACCGAAATGCACCCAAACACGAGCATCTTGCTCATTCGGGTAATCAATTTGGGCGAGTCCCACGCAAGAGTTGGCCAATGCCGCGGGTTTCTGCGTCGCGGCGGGCACAGCTCCAACTGCCGAGCGATCGGTTGAAATATCTACGCACTTAAAGCCGCGATCGGTGTAATGATTCAGGTTCTCACATTTACAGTTAAATTACAATGAAAATAACCACGTAACTCATCACAAGAAATGTTGGAAATGTTCTCCTCTTGCATCCACACAGTACTGGCATCTTTTTAGGAAATTTTCTTTCACGTGCATAAGTAGGGTAGGCCATGGAACTATTGCTTGTCAATTGTTTCTGTGTATTTTTATGGATTAGGTAAATTTCACTTGATTTGAATTTAAATGGAAAAATCCATGTCAAATTGGCCGGCCACGGGATTTGAAACTGGGACCTCCTGAATGCGAGTCCAAGACGTTACCATCTCGGCCACCTCGCTTAGTGTGTTTTATTGGTACAACATAATATGCAGTGTAAGACACAAGGTTTTTTGAGACATTTAATCTGAAGGCAAAATATTTAGGCCAGTTGTAGGAAGGTAGGGTATTTAGGATGTAGAGCACAGGTGATTTGTAAGATACGTGCACTGTCAAGCCTTGCAGTGAAGCACCGAAACATAATTTACAAGGGCAAACTATAAAAACTCCACAAAAGACTATCAGACCATCTTAACCAATGCCAGCACGGTCGCTGTTTCTTACATATCAATGGGGAATTGAATTGGCTAATATAATCACTGTTAAATTTATTACAATATTATCTTTGCTAACGTGCACCATAAAAGTAAAGGAGGAATGGTTGGCCTAATAATAATAATGTTTTCATCTAAGCTGGTGAAAGTTAAGACCATAAGGTATTTTCTTCCACTCCACCAAGGACTTATAATACATTAAACTATCCACTCTAATACATTAAATTATATAACATGAATCAAATGACACAAAATAACACAATAAATAATATAAAATATGTTGATAAATTTCACATTTCTTTTCTCCTACGAGGGATATAATTGTGTTGTATATTGTGTACAAAATAACTCCACCTATTCCCTCGAATTAAATCTTCTTCTTACAATATCAGCACAATAGCTTTGTCATTTCTAAAATCTATACGAGTCACTATTATAAAAGATTGCTAAAATCTATAGCTGTCAGTATTATGAAACACTAAAGTTTCGTTTTTCTTGGGATGGATGATATATTTCGGCTATTACGCCATCTTAAGGTCCTTCCCCCCCACAGACGATCTTATTGTATTCGTTATTAAACAATTTCAACTGATTATAAACATTTACTTCGAGGGAATAGGTGGAATTATTTTATACACTATGCAACATAATATAAAATACATTAAATGGAACTATTTATTTATTTATTGTACTAAGAATATTACAGGCTAATGCCCAATTACAATATTCTCGCTTACATTAATACACCAGATTCTAAAATTAAATATTTAAATTGATATTCAAAATAATTAAGCTAATGCTATAACAATAAGGAAAAAAACACACCGAAAGAAAACCAGAAACACAAACAATATGACAATTAAACAAGGGAACATAATATGAAAAAACAAATAATAATATAAATAATAATGTAATAGTTTTGGAGGAAAATATACATATCAGAAAGATTCTATATAACCTACATTAAATGACCTACATGAAACCATTACAATTCCTAAATACAAATTACGGCCGGCGCGGAAAAAAACTACAAAAATATTAGGTTGCACGCTCACATTTTTTTACCCTCACGTTTTCTCTGTTCTTATTCCTACTTAATGAGTCGATCTGGAGCTTAACTCGGAAATTGATTAAAAAATAACTTATTTTCTGCATATCATAATTCCGGGGTGCCCGGGCAAAGAGAGTTAAGTCCACTTTCTTGTTACTGAGAATTAGAGTGACTATATACCACCCCAACATAGCTTTAGAGATGGATAAACCCATGAGGCACACATCCATAACTACCGTACAATTTTGAATATGACTTACTGGACTTAACACAAATGTAGGGAACATTTTTATCTATAACTCTATGGATATATCTCAATTTTCTAGGATGGTGGACTTAACTCTCTTTGCCCGCGCACCCCGGAATTGCAATTATCACTAATTAGACAAAAGCATTCTGGCACTTTGTTACATCAGTTTACCTCATTTTATTTTGCTTTCAGAGGACCTCAAAAACATATTTTTGTGAAAATGGAAGAATTTCACAGTCGAACACAATACTGTAAGCTACTTCCTCGGTTCTTCCATCTGTATAATGCCTGAGAAAAGAGCAGAGAATACAAATTTCCCTTTTAAGTAGCCTAATCCGAGGATTCTAGTTTTACAGAAATTAGAATTATGCGTCGTTGTTCGTTTAAGGACATATAAATGGAGACTTTTATTCAAAGAAAGAGCAAAATAGTCTGCTAATTTATTTTCCAATGAACGGAGAAATCAACCTCCATGGCTTCAAAGTTTATGAAGAGTCAGATGACGATTGTATCCATCCTCGAATTGCCAAATCTTACAATGAAAGAGTATGAGAAAGAAGGAGTGATTAATTTTAGTGGCTGGAACATATGCGGGTCGATATCTTCCTTATTTTACTTTCTGAAATAATATAGAAGGCTATGAGAACTTGTTTCATCACGAGAACGTGTGAGCACGCACTGGAATCCTCGGTATATGCCAAAGTGCACCTGTAAATGTTACGTCACAACGCGTAATAATATAATAAACATTTTTCAACTGTCTGCCCATATGGGGAATACATTTGCCTTGGGGGAACTCATTCCTTCGCTAGAGTTTGAAGATGAAAAGTGCACGAATTTACTTACTCAGTTTTAGATTAAGACAAGGTATACAACGAATTCCTGAGATTACTGACCTTATACCTAAGGTAATCGAGTTTGCTTGAAAGCTCCCTGTTCTTATGACCTTGCCTAACGGTAATTCAGGCAGGATCTCCTGAAAAGTGTGCCTCCTAAAACTCACATGATAATTATTTACTTCTGTTCGTGGAAGGCATTTTACCTCCTCTGCCCGTACCATAGGTACTATAGGTAGAGGAAGTATCGTTTTCGACCCCCAAATTCGAAGTTAAGTTTTTGACATAAATACACGTTTTGAGGCCCTGAATCCAAAAATAGGAAACATGTCTGTGTGTCAGTGTGTGTATGTGTGGAAAATCTGTGAACAGGCTAGCTCCAAAACGGAAAATCGTATGAAAACAACATTTCGTATTTGGGTCAGGTACCTTCTGAAGATGTGAGCCGAGGATAAGTTTCTCTTATTTTTTAATTTGTGACACACTGGGACATTTCGTTCTAAGTAATTAAGTGTTAATTAAGTAGTTAAGAAGTGTTGATATAGCCATTTTGGCCAAAAACTCTTATTTTTATTTTAATGTAAAAAATATCAAGCATGCCCTAAAGTACGACGGAGAATCAAATGAAACCCGAAATTAATTTTTGATCACTATTTTACTGCAGGAAATGTTTGCTTGTAGATTATTTTTCTACTTAGTCCCCTCCTAGTACAACGCACTTAGGTCATCGGATAGGAAGTGCTTTGATACCGCGTGAGAAAAATTATTCTCGTTAACGCTGTAGCCACTCGTGCACCGCCGATTGGATGTCTTCATCAGACTTGAACTTCTGCCCTCCAAGGTGCTCCTTTAATGGGCCAAAAATGTGGAAATCCGATAGTGCCAAAGCGAAGGAGACTGCTGAGTGCAGGTGTTTTGCTTCAACATGATAACGCCCATCTTCATGCTCCTAGTGCAACAATGAAAACCGTCGACGACATCCGCCATAATCCCCAGATTTGGGACCATCAGAATTCCACATCTTTGGCATTGACTGGGAGACCCGAAAGACTACTTGGAAGCATAGGCGTACCGAGGGGGGGGTTTAGGGGGTTGAACCCCCCCATTGATTAAAAAAAGGAAAATTGTATAATTTTTTAAGTCTGCCCATAAATTACTTAATACAAGTATAAAGAGTGGGAAGCTTAAAACTCGTTATTTTGCGTCTTAATTTTTAAAATTTTCCGGGGGAGAACCCCCGGAAGCTTAAAACTCGTTATTTTGCATCTTAATTTTTTAAATTTTCCGGGGGAGGACCCCCGGACCCCCAGACCCCGCGGATGTTATAACCCCCCCATATGGTCGGCCTGGTTACGCCTATGCTTGGAAGACCTAGACACAGGTGGGAGGACAATAGTAAGATAGATTTAAGGGAAGTAGGATTTGCAAGGGATGACTGGATGGAGTTAGCACAGAATAGGGTTGAATGGCGGGCTCAGGTAAGCGTGGCAGTGAACTTTCGGGTTCCATAAAAAATGTAATATACCGTTAGCTTGCTTAGGAATTGTCTATTGTCATCGAGTAAGTAAGTATATATTTTTCGTATTTATTTTTCTTTTTTAAAATTTCCATCCAATTATTAGACCTACTGTAAATGAAGGCAACTGACTATTTTATTTAACGGATTTGTATCCAGCTTTAACCGCCCCCGACTACGCCTATTAAATAATTATTGCCCACTGAACAGAACTAGCTCTTTGTAGTCACTCCATCTCATTGTACATAGCATTACTTAATCTTCTTATAACTGCCTACAACTTTATTTCACAAACATAAAGTATCATTATAATTTAATTTGACATTTTCTTTGCTTTGGTTGTAATATATATTTTTTTAACTTTTAGTTTTGATTAAACCTGTGCTTTTTATGAAACTTATACTTGTTACTTAATTAATTAATTAATATGATTAGCCTTAGCCTTAGCCTTAGTATTAGTATTAGTCACTTATCAATTAAGTTACTTTGTTTTTTAATGTAAATCTACATTGTATATATTTTTAACCTGGTTGAGTGGAAGAGAAGGCCTTATATGGCCTTAACTCTGCCATGCAAAATAAATCATTTACTACTACTACGAGAATGTGCTTATTCGGGTGGCATCATAATTAAAAATAATGTGAAAAATTCTAAACAAATATTTAATATGTAAAATTTATTCAAGGCAAGAAACCAAATCTTCAACCCTTTACAAAATCATAAATTATACATTCCACGTTAAGAGTAATCAAATCTGCTACTATAAATGGATAAGAAACTAAAACACTAAGTCGCATGTCATATTAGGAATTGTACAAATAACAGCAATGGGACCATTACTAATCTTAATCTGACAAAATTACACATAGCGACTTGTAGTTGGAGGTATAGCAACATTTTTCACTGATGACAGCATAGCAGTCGCCAAGGAATTCCTACAAGATATGGAGCAGAACATAAACCGCGTTCCTTTAATTGGTTAAGCCACAGTAAGCTTGCCTTGGGGGGCAATCTCTCTTCCTTTTCTGCCGCACGCGAAATAAATACATAACCTACCTAAAATTATCTTAAAAAAAATAATTTAATGATAAATTATTTATTGCAGTATCATGAAATAGGTTTATCTTTGCTTCCTTTATTCCGGCCTGCTGTGAACAAATCTTCAGAAAGAAACTGTAAATCGAAGTTGACAGAAATAATAATTTATTTTTAGAAATATTCATTAGTTGAACAAAGTACAATATTAATGAGTGTAAATGAATTCTTATACGATTGAGCGTCAAGTTTTCAGTACCTGAGGTGAGCCTTTAAAACATAAATGCCCGAGACTCAACTTCTCACTCGACTTACAGATCCACGCCGGACTGCAGAGAAAATAGATAACACAATGATTAGGCTCATAGTTGTATGCTTTACCTCATCTTCACTGTTAAGTACTAACCCCAATCCTGATTTTTTTTTAATTTTAAAGACAAACATGAATTCATTTTATTTGTAACAAAACATTTATAAGAATACATGATTTTTAATTAGAAAGTAGACTGTAAGTAGACTGTAATTAATTATCTGTACATACAAGAAGTTGTTGAACAAAATAAACTATAAAATGTAAAAAAAAATCGGGTGCGTGGAACGCCACGCGACAGAATTGAAACTTGGATTTTTTTATTTTTTAAATATTGGATTATTGGATTTTTTCAATTTTGGATTGTCGGACTTTTTAAATTTTCTGTTTTTGGACTTTTTAAATTTTTTATTTTTTAAATTTTGGATCTTTGACTCTTTTAATTTTGGAATTATGGATTTTTTAAGTTAATTTTTTTTAGTTTTTGGATCTTTAAATATTTTTAGTTTTTGGATTTTGAATTATTTATTTTTAATTTTGGATTTTTAGATTCTTTAAATTTAGGATTTTGTATTTTTTAATTTTTAATTTTTGGATTTTTCAAATTTGGGATTTTTTACTTCTTAAATTTTGGATTTTTGAATTTTTTAAATTTTGGATCGTTTAATTTTTTAATTTGGGATTTTTTTAAATTTTGGATCTTTCATTTTTTATTTTTTGGATATTTTAATTTTGGATTTTCAATATTTAAAATTTTGGATCTTTCAATTTTTTTTGTTTTTTGGATAATTTAATTTTGGATTAAGTATTAATACATGTCATGTTTCTTAATTATCTTCCAAAATCTATGTTTTGGATAGTATATTTAGCTCTAGTAGGCTATAAATACAAACGTAATAAAATAATATTTTGGGTACATAAACATCAAAAGAATTTACAATAGGCTATAAGTATAAACATAATAAACGAATATTTAGTGTATAAAAACATCGCCAGAATTTTCAATAAAAATAATTAAGTGAATGGAAAGGTGAAGTCAGAATGAAAAATTCAATGCCATAGCCATGCCATTCTGACTTCACGTGTCCATCTTAGCCTACACACGACCAGTGTGAAAGAATTATCATTCAATGAAGTGAATGTTTAAATTTTTAATAAAATAATGATTTTTACATTACATATTTTATATGTATTTTATGTGTAAAATACCTGTAAGTAAATTACTCGCCCAACCCTGACAAATGTCTAATTAAAACTGAGAATCATTCAGCCTTTGTGCACATTCCACTCTCACAACTTAAGGTGATTAATGTACTTATGCTGTTTTCCTTAGTCAGGCCCTTGAGGAATTGCACAAGGTCGTCACTTCACCTGCGTTCCTGTTCGCTGCATTCGAAGAATAATAATTATATTGTTCATGGTGACATCATCACTAGCCTATACTAATGATTGGGTTCCTGAGGGTAAACGAACTTCTTATTTTCTCTACCCAAACCACAGATTCCAAAGGTAATGGCAGTATGTAGGCCTACTGAATCCTCAAATTTTATATTGAGTTTTCGCCATTTAAAAAAAAAAGAACACGTTTGAGACCCTTAGTCCAAAAATCTATTTGTAAGCATTAAATTCATAACGTAGCCTGTAGGATACAGAAGTCAGTCTTAAAATTGTAATAAATTACAAGTAAATGGGAAAATATTAAAATTTCATAAAAATTGTACAATAATAAGCTACAAGTCTAATCATTGTACTGGCTATTTTCTTCGCAATCCGCCATGGATTTATAAATAGTATTTAAAAATAGCATTTAAGGGTTAATATAGTATACTATACTGTGTCTTAACTAACATATAAATTTCTTTGCCCCGTTATAATGCGACATAGAGTAAGCGATCGCATTGTGGGAGTGCATATTCAGTTGTTAAAGCTTCATTCAGAGCTATATAATTCACAAGGCAAGACTTTTAAGAAATCTGAGTTTCTTGATGACAAAACTTACAGCTTTCGGGAGTTTATTACGAAAAATCGTTTCAAATAATATTTTTATTTCTAACAAATTCAGTTTTTTATGTTAAACAAAATTGTCAAAAAGAGTTTTCGAGAAAATCGCAATTTTTAATGTAAAGATGAAATAAAAATAGGATAAAGTAGGCGCCATGCTAATTTGCACATGCCCGAAAGATATTTGATATCAATATAGAATTTTATTTTCAGAAGATTTTTCGTTTTTTAACTACGCTCTTTGCACACGCACACATAATTCCGAAAATTGTATTTTTCTTTGATTGTTCAGGGGATCTCAAAACCAGTGTCGGAAGAAAGAATTTTCTTTGAGAGGGATTTGAGGATATTTACTTAAATGAATCATCCTCACTATTTCATCTTATATCATATTCATTTAAATTAATATCAGCTGAAATTCATTGATGCCATAAACCACATCACAACAACAAAAAGTTGAGCATCAATAATTACATGGCCTACTGGTATACTCACAGAACCTGAACTCCTTATATGAACTCGATACTCAAAAGTGTATAAATAAAGCTTAATTAAAATATATATAAGAGGCTTTGTCCTGACTGACTGACTAACTGACAGAGAATCAAGGTAGAGCCTAAACTATAATAGGTAGAGACTTGGAATTTTGACAGTACCTTCATTTCATAATGTAAGCGCTCAATAAGAAATTATTTTCAAAATTTTTTATTTCAATTGCCAAAAATCAAATGTTTTTAGAATACTTAATCCCTTTTAACACAGAATTATCAAATCCAAATCACAGTTCACATGACAACAGTGTATTGTTGCCAGTGGTCTCAGGTAGGTTAGGAAATAAATTATACGGGACTTTGACAAATTAGAGAAGCTATCGATATAATTCAGCTAATGCACAATGAGCTGCAGTCACGTAACTTTCTCTACCCTGGACATAGAGAATACCATACGAGGTATGGTAATATTGTATATTATTATATCGCAGGTTTTTGGGGAGGAAAGTATGAAAGTGATATTGAATATCTTTTTAATTTCATCCCCAAAACGGTTGTATGGTAACATGAGAGTGAGAAAAAAATATTCCGCAAAGACAATACAATTTTATGTTACAGGAATTTCTGTTTCTTCTTATTTGAACCCCTACCAGGCTTGATGTGTAGAAGCGTTGGGATACAAAATTCTACATCCTCTATGAGCCATAAGAAGCTATATCAAGCGTTTTCTGAGGGAATAGTTTGAGTGTGATAACTCGTTCTTTTTCGTTTCAAATGTTAAATACCTATTTAAGGACTCAGAGTTTGAAAATCGAAAGTCCTTCGTAAGTTAATTTCAAATTACAAAATACAAAACCCGGGCGACGCCGGGGCTTTTAAGCTAGTATATATATAAACATTAAATAATTTATATTACTGATAAATAAATGAGTTTAAAATGTTCAATTATCAGTAAACGCGAGCGAAGCTGCGGACACTTGCTACTTATGCAATAAGCAATGCCAAAAAAACGCTCATGTTTAGCGATGAGGAAAGTGGAATCCCAGTCTCTTATTGAATAAAGCAAATCATGCAATGACACTATAGGATCTCCCACACGCAGGATAAATGGAAAAAGCAACTCATGCTGCGTAGAACTTTCCCGCTCAAGTGTTCCTGGAAGGTCATTTTATGACTCAATCGTTCTTTATGAAGGCTAATGCCGGTGCTTTAGCTCAAGGGAACTTCATCCCTGGAAATATATAGACCTATAACATTATTATTATTATTATTATTATTATTATTATTATTATTATTATTATTATTATTATCATTATTATTATTATTATTATTATTATTAAGTGCAAGAATGGTACTTTCTGAGATTCTGTCGTGGACGGGAAAATGTCTATCTGTCCATGTGTCTGTACGCCCGATAACTCAAATACGCTTTATCGGATTTTCATGAAACTTGGTATACGCACTTATTTTTTTGGGTCTTGGCTTTAGCTGGCATGCCCCATTGCAGTACGCAGTACTACATGCCATACTTTACATATTTCAATTTAGTTTGTGCTTATTTGCACATTGTCTTACACACTTATTGTTGACTTATTCCCTATAGATACTTTTTAGATTATCACTTCACTTAACACTTATCAATATTACTTAACAATGTCTTCATAATGTTACTTATAGCTTATATTATTTTAGTTCGCCAAAGTCGATGCTCTGTATAAATGTTTTAAAGACTCTCAAATGATTTGAGATTAGCTGCACCTTACTCACTGGCCATTTAGCACGTTTAGATTCAATTTCTTTTATCATTTTGTCTCTTTGTGGTTTAAGTTTGTCACATCTATAAATCAAATGTTCTGCTGTTTGATCCTCTTTAAGGCAGATACAAATAGGGTCCTGTATTATACCTAGTCGGTATAAGTATGATTTGGTTAACCCATGTCCAGTAATCACAGCTGTTAACGCGAAATTTAACTGAATTGGTTGTTTCATTCTTTGAACAACTGACGGGATGAATTCCCTGCACGCTGCACCCTTCATTGAGTTGGTCCATTCCTCTTGCCACTTCTGAAGTCCTTCTTCCTTGATTTCAGTGACAATTGTTGTTCTGGGTTTTTTCTTGTAGGCAAAGTCCATTCCGTTGCTGAGCGCCGCCTCCTTGGCTAGCTTATCAGCTAGTTCATTACCGGTGTATCCCACATACGCCTTGATCCAGGAGAAGTGTATGACCCAATTTTGTTCTTTAAGCCTTCTGATGCTGTTTTGGATTTCATCTATAATAGAATTGTGTCTTGAATTATTTCTGAGAAGGTCCAGAGTGATTTTACTGTCCGTATATATTGCCGCAAATCTCTCTTCTATCTTCATATGCATATTGTCTAGTGCTGCCAGTGCTCTAAGAATTGCAATCTGCTCAGCCTGGTTATTGGAGCAGTTTTTGTGAAGTTTAGCCTTGATTCTCTGTATCTCTTCCTCCTTTTTGAATATTACTGCTGCAGCCCCAACTTTATCTTGGATTTTGCTTCCGTCAGTGAAGATTTGTATATTATAATGTTTGTCTTTATTAACTTCTTCCAGGTGTACTCTGTCAGCTGGATGGGCCCAATCTGATATATCTGAGGGTGCGTCATAATCTGAAGATTCTTCTGTCATGCCATGTGTGACTTTATAAATTTTGGCTGCTTCTGCAATTGTAATGTGAATTGGTTTTACTCCAGCAATAACACATGAAGCTTCAAACGACAATGTCCTGTGTGCTTTAGCAATTTTAATATTTATTGCTCTTTGAGCTCTCTGAAGCTTTATTCTGTTCTTTTTTATCTCTAGAGCTTTCTCCCAAACTGGTGATCCATAAGTTAGCATGGGTACAATTGCTCCTCTGTAAATTGTTCTCAAGGCTTGGTGACCAAGTCCCCACTGTAGTTTAGACGTTTTGCTTAGCATGTTTATTAAGATAAGTGCCTTGTCAGTTATATTGTCAATGTGTTTGTTAAAGTTAAACTTCTCATCCAAGGTAATCCCTAGGTATTTCAATTCTCTGACTTGTTCAAGTATTTGATGATTCAAATATATCTTGATTGGCACATTTCCAGCTTTTCTTCTCCGCGATATTATTAATACCTTTGATTTTGAATCATTAAAGACGACTTTGTTATTCTTTGCCCAGTTCTCAATCTTTCTAATATCTGAATTTGCATAGTTTTCTGCTTCTTTGTTGTTAGTGCCTTTTGTAAGCAATAAAAGATCGTCGGCAAATGCCACTACCTTTGTATGGTGTGTAAATTGCAGGTTGAGAACTGAATCATACATTATGTTCCACAGTCCTGGCCCACAGCAAGAGCCTTGTGGACAGCCCTTGGTTACTTCTTTTGTTATCTTACATTCATTTGTTTGTAAAATCGCAGTTCTTTTTGTGAAGTAGCTACTTGTTAGCCTAAACAAGTTTTTAGAGCATTGAAGTTCTTTGAGGTTGAGTAGTATACGTGGCCACCAGGCAGCATCAAAAGCTCCACGTACATCTAAACTGACGACGACAACACTGTTTTTTGTTTGAAGATTTTCCTCGATGAATTGTTTTACGGACATAGCCGCAACTACAGTTCCTTTCTGGGGCGTGAATCCGTACTGGTTTGCGTTCATCAGTTTGTTGGTGTGCATCCTATGTAATATCCTATCGATCATTAGCTTTTCCAGGACCTTTCCTCCCACATTTAGCAGACTTATTGGTCGGTACTTTGTACCTTGTTTGCTTTGCTGTTTTCCTGGTTTTATTAAGTGCCAGTATGGTACTTTATGAGATTGTGTGGGGGACGAAAAAATGTCTGTCCGTCTGTCTGTCTGTCCGTGCGTCTGTACGCACCATAACTCAAATACGCTTCTTCGGATTTTCATGAAACTTGGAAAACACATTTATAATGTCCATGGGAAGAACCCTATTGATATTGAACCAAATCGGTTCACCGGTACCGGAGATGCCCAATTTAGTGCCTATTTTTATAGATTATGGCGCTTTTCTAATAGAAAGGCGCCATAACTCAAGTACGCTATATCGGACTTCCATTAAACTTGGTATACGAATTTATGACATCCATGAAAAGTTCCCTATTGAATTTGAACCTAATCTGTTGTCCGGTACCGGAGTAAAACCCAATTTGGTGTCTATTTTAAAGGCGCAATAACTCAAATGCGCTTTATCGGATTTTATGATACTTCGTATAAGGGTCAATCCATTAGAAATGAACCAGGCCAAGTTGCTCGACATTTTTGATTTTCTTAATTTTTTTACCAGTTATTTCCCAACTAAAGGTGAGTTCAAAACTAAGGTAAAAAAAATTTTGGGCTCATACTTTTTTTTTGGCGGCCATTTTAAGTTTGCTTTTTAACCACATTTCAGTCGAAAACATGTTTTGCACAAATGTATGTAACGCTGTTAATTTTATAGATAACAAGACAAAATAAACACCAAAATTATCAGAATGAAATGCTCTACATTTTTGTTTTAACACAATATTACCTAAGTAGTGAGGAAAGTGAAGAAAAAAATTCAAAACTACAAATTGAAAATTGACTTAAAACGGGAGTTTTAGTGCTGCAAAATTATTAGAAGGAAGAAAGACTCGCCCTTAATTTTTTTTCTGGTGTAGATCTACTATAGGACTACTCGCTGTAGAAGTTTAAAGCTTGAGAACTTTGCGGTTTTTTTTATGCAATTTTTCAAAAATGCCCAAAACCGTATTTTGGCAATATTTGAAGTAGAATATCTCAAAAGGGACTGAGTGAAAAATTATGAAATTTATACAGATAACACCTCTTTACGATATAAAGATGTGATATAAATTTGGTGACTGAGACTCGACTGGTTTCCGAGTTATAGTGCATCGAATTTGGCCATAACTGCAAACTATGCACCGAAATTTCAACACTCTTCAAAGCTTTGAGGAAACCAAACATTTGTCATGCTAACTGATGAAATATAGCCTACATATACAACTCTTTTGTGTAACAAACTTAGGCTCACAAAAATTTTATATTTAAAATTACAAAGTGAATTTTTACTATTAAATTACCGTTAAATTTCGTGTGCCTAGAACGCAATTTTTGGCCAAATTCAAAGCACTGTTACTCTGGAACCAGTTGAGTCTCAGTCACCAAATTTATATCACATTTTTATATCGTAAAGAGGTGTTATCTGTATAAATTTCACAATTTTTCACTCAGTCCCTTTTGAGATAATCTACTTCAAATATTGCCAAAATACGATTTCGGGCATTTTTGAAACATTGTATAAAAAAAGGGGCAAAGTTCTCAACCTTGAAACTTCTATAGCGAGTAGTCCTATAGTAGATCTACACCAGAAAAAAAAATTAAGGGCGAGTCTTTCTTCCTTCTAATAATTTTGCGGCACCAAAACTCCCGTTTCAATTCAATTTTCAATTTGTAGTTTTGAATTTTTTTCTTCACTTTGCTCACTACTTAGGTAATATTGTGCTAAAACAAAAATGTAGAGCATTTCATTCTGATAATTTTTGTGTTTATTTTGTCTTGTTATCTATAAAATTAACAGAGTTACATACATTTGAGCAAAACATGTTTTCGACTGAAATATGGTTAAAAAGCAAACTTAAAATGGCCGCCAAAAAAAAAGTATGAGCCCAAAAAAAATTTTACCATAGTTTTGAGCTCACCTTTAGTTGGGAAATAACTGGTAAAAAAATTAGGAAAATCAAAAATGTCGAGCAACAAATTTTATTAAATTTGGTTCATTTCTAATGGATTGACCCATAAGCATTTATAATGTCCATGGGAAGACGTCTATTGATATTCGACCAAATCGGTTGTCCAGTACCGGAATAATCCCAAATTTAGTGCCTTTTATGTTAGTATATGAGAAGTCATCCCAGGAATCTGAATATTGATATTCTGCCAGAGAATTGTTCAAAACATACCGAACCAACTGTTATTTCCAGATTCAAGCCGGTCAATAGCACTTAGTAATTTTTTCCCACATAGAGAAATACATTTTTAAAAATAAGTTATGTACATGTTGCCAAGATATTACTAAATTCTTGTACGCCATCAAAGAATTTTGTTGCTAAGAGATCGTTCTTCATTTTCGGCGTGGATCAAAATTAGTAGTGATTTGAGAAACATTTCTGTTTCTCAAAAGCATATAAAATGGAATCTCCGAAGACTTCAACTTCCGAAACCACACTCACTAGGCTTAGAATTCAGGTATTTATAGCCTGTGGTTTTTGTCCTGGTTTCTTTTATTACTTCGGCATGAGTAGGCTACTGTATTCTTGTGTGGGTTTGCACCTGTGTTGATGTGGGTATTTAAATAATTTTATTTGTAATCTTGGAAGCGTATTTCTTGCGTGAAACACCCAAATTAGAAGATAAAGCGTATAATTTTAATAAATATTATTGCTTCATTTAATATTAAAGAGCCCATTATATCCATGTAGGAGATAATGGTTTAAGAACTTCTGACTTTTATAGCCTATAACGTTATTTCAAACCGTATTTTGGAATGTTGCCTAATGGAATTAGTGCTTATGTAATTTTAGAACAACGTTTGTTATGAAGTTATAGGCCTAGCAGCGCGTCTCATGTTGTACTGTAGATACTGTAGATACAAGTCATTTATTGATAGTCTACAGCAGAGGTACACATAGTTCCTCGTATAGGCCTAACCCGCCGGCCGCGGAAGAGTTTGATCAGGTCCTTAGCGTAGAGAAAATGTTGATACGAGCGAACAAAGATAACATCACCCTGCATACATAAATGTAGTAGACCTGGTCCGGGATAGAACTCTCAATCTTGCGCACAGAAAGCCAGCACGATACTGACTGTACCAAAGGCGACTCACTTATTTGTAAACTGATGCAATCCAGAAGGAATAAGTTCAACAAAGGAATCCTTGTTCGGTTTATAACATCCTTGCATACAAATATATTGAAAATCAGAGTCTGAGCACAAAGATATCTGCGTTTGAGACTATGAGAATGTTTGGAGAATCCATGTTATTACATCTGTTTCTTGGAGTATTGTAAATATAAATAAAATCGCTAAGAAGTTCACACAAAATTAACCTAAAATGGCGCAATGAAATAATGTGTGTTCACAGAATCGACTGCTTAGGGGGAGGGAATCGTTGAGTCACGTGGTGCAGGCAAGGGCTGAAACTTGATGGCGGTCTATATGGTGATCAGCAAATAATTAGCTTTAATGAAATTAGATTAGACCATGTACCGTATTTTTATTGAATATCCAAAATTGGATTAAACCCTATTTCGCCCGAAGGTATATTAGGGTTAGAGATAATGAAAAAATGAGTTAACAATAGTTATTTATGAAACAAGTGGCGAAAACGAGATTTTCTATGTTCGCGAAACGAGCCCGTAAGAGCGTGTGTAGCAATCCTACGAGCAAACTAAAACCATTTTACCATGTGTAACATACAATATGTTTTAGACAGACGTTAATATTTGTGAAATACAAATTTTATTGCGTGCCGTGCAGCGATATTGGGAACTTCCAGCCGTCCTGCCACCTAGTATGCACTTGTGCAGCAAGGCTTTGATTTTCTGGTGCATGGCTCCCAACATATTATGGGATGGAGTGGAGAACGCTTTCCAGCGATCAAGGATTACCAAAATATTTTTTCTTATCGAGGCTAGTGTTCACGGAATGACAGTGATGAAATTAACTGCTTTACTAGAAATTCTTATAAGATAGAAGAATAATTTCTTTAACATTTGTTAATTGTTTTTATTTGTGTTATTTTTTATGCATAAGTAACTTAATCATTTTAGAACTTATTTTTGAAGCATTATGCCATAACAAGGTAAGTAAAAAACATTTGAAACTTTGTTCACGACTTATATTAATGACTAGCTTAAAAGACCCGGCGTCGCCCGGGTTTTGTATTTTGTAATTGGAAATTAGCTTATGAAGGATTTTCAATTTTAAATTCTAGGTCCTTATATAGGCATTTATAATTTGAAATAGGATGAACGACTTATTACACTCAAACTATTCCCTCAGAAAACGCTTGATATAGTTTTTTATTGCTCATAGAGGATCTAGAATGTTGCATCCCATCGCTTGTACAGTGCACAGCAAGCCTGGTAGAGGTTTAAATAAGAAGAAACAGAAATTCCTGTAACATAAAATTGTAATATCGAGGCGGGAAATTTCCCACTCTTATGTTACCATAAAGCATTATCACTTTCATACTTTTCTCTCCAAAAACCTGCGATATAGGCCTAATATAATAATATACACTTTACCATACCTCGTTTTGTTTTCTCTATGTCCAGGGTAGAGAAAGTTATGTGATTCCATTATTTTAGTGGATTTCATTCTGTAATATTTATTTATAACATGAATTATTTTGATAACTTCTCTTATTTGTCAAAATTGCATTTCATTTGTTTTTTCCAAGCCCACCTGATACCATTTGGCAACAATATATTCTGTGATTTGGAATTGATAATTCTATGTAAAAAGGGATTAAGTATTTTCAAAAACATTTAATTTTTGGCATTTAGAATCAGAATTTTTCAAAATCCTTTCTTAGTGAGCACCTACATTATGAAACGAAGGTACTGTCAAAATTCCAAGTCTCTACCTGTTATAGTTTAGGCTGTACGTTGATTCCTGTCATTCAGTCAATCAGTCAGTCAGTCATTCATTCAGTCAGTCAGGACAAAGCCTTTTATATATAAAGAGATACTACAGAAACCTCTACATGCAGGCACAAATTTGGATTTACGCAATTGGCTATGCAATATATGAGTGTTCAAGGTAAGTGTATATGCATTGATTTTATTTAGGCGCGCAACATAACCAAGGTAAATTGACTTTCCTTCATATTGAAGATATCTTTATATCTTCAGTTATCATTGATTTAAAGTAAGGAAGTATATATTTCTGCGAGTCAATACCCTGGAGAGATTTCTCAATACTTGACATGAGTACTTTAAGAAGAGTTCGTTTTAATACATTTTAGAACTGTTTATTCGGGTTAATCTCAACGACATATTCCACCATCAATTTCACTCACCTAAAACTAAGTCACGTATCACAGATTTATTGCTAGCACATTATTTGCTAATATTGACAAATATGATACCATATTACTCAATTATAAATATTATATAGGCCCTTTCACAGACATTCAAGAATTCTAAGAAGAGGTTAATAGCTATTTATGTATCGAATATGCAAAACATGGCTTTAGCCAAAAACATGGGATGTAGACTTTTACAGCTTATTCCTTCGGTAGAACAATAACAAACTTTCAACAAAAAAATATTCATCGTCCTAGTTTCTTCTGCTTAAGCAACTTGTCTCTTTCCGATCTCCCTGGGGCGGGTCTTTTGAATATATTAGGTAATTCTCCCCTCTGTGTCTAGGTCCTCAATAACTTGCACGAAACTGTGTTCTTCG
This sequence comes from Ectobius pallidus, assembly GCA_964059195.1. NCBI lineage: Eukaryota > Metazoa > Arthropoda > Insecta > Blattodea > Ectobiidae > Ectobius > Ectobius pallidus. Next base: position 158,798,820 of record CAXKWD010000005.1, on the reverse strand, counting down.
AGCTACGAGTTCTGCCCAACCATGTCTACATGATTATTAAGTGTTAGGTTATATAGAAGTTGAATTTCATCACTAAATGTGTCCTTCATTCCCTTTTCATTTATCTCGGTATTGTCTGAAAAATTTTCTCTGTAGGTCTACCTTGTTCTCGAATATTCTGAGTTTTTTGTTCTGAATTGTCGAAAAACGAATCCAGTTTCGCATCTACAGAGCACTACTCATAATATAATTGTTTTACATAACCCAAATTTCAGCTCATGATACAGCAGCGGAGGAGATAGCAGCTCATGATAGAGCAGCGGAGGAGATAGCAGTTCATGATAGAGCAGCGGAGGAGATAGCAGCTCATAATAGGGCAGCGGAGGAGATAGCAGCTCATGATAGAGCAGCGGAGGTGATTACAGCTCATCTTACAGAAGCGGAGGAGATAGCAGCTCATGATAGAGCAGCGGAGGAGATAGCAGCTCATGATAGAGCAGCGGAGGAGATAGCAGCTCATAATAGAGCAGCGGAGGAGATAGCAGCTCATGATCGAGCAGCGGAGGAGATAGCAGCTCATAATAGAGCAGCGGAGGAGATAGCAGCTCATAACAGAGCAGCGGAGGAGATAGCAGCTCATAATAGAGCAGCGGAGGTGATAACAGCTCATCTTACAGAAGCGGAGGAGATAGCAGCTCATGATAGAGCAGCGGAGGTGATAACAGCTCATCTTACAGCAGCGGAGGAGATAGCAGCTCATGATAGAGCAACGGAGGAGATAGCAGCTCATGATAGAGCAGCGGAGGTGATAACAGCTCATCTTACAGAAGCGGAGGAGATAGCAGCTCATAATAGAGCAGCGGAGGAGATAGCAGCGCATGATACAGCAGCGGAGGAGATAGCAGCTCATAATAGAGCAGCGGAGGAGATAGCAGCTCATGATACAGCAGCGGAGGAGATAGCAGCTCATAATAGGGCAGCGGAGGAGATAGCAGCTCATGATAGAGCAGCGGAGGTGATAACAGCTCATCTTACAGAAACGGAGGAGATAGCAGCTCATGATAGAACAGCGGAGGAGATAGCAGCTCATGATAGAGCAGCGGAGGAGATAGCAGCTCATAATAGAGCAGCGGAGGAGATAGCAGCTCATGATCGAGCAGCGGAGGAGATAGCAGCTCATAATAGAGCAGCGGAGGAGATAGCAGCTCATAACAGAGCAGCGGAGGAGATAGCAGCTCATAATAGAGCAGCGGAGGTGATAACAGCTCATCTTACAGAAGCGGAGGAGATAGCAGCTCATGATAGAGCAGCGGAGGTGATAACAGCTCATCTTACAGCAGCGGAGGAGATAGCAGCTCATGATAGAGCAGCGGAGGAGATAGCAGCTCATAATAGGGCAGCGGAGGAGATAGCAGCTCATGATAGAGCAGCGGAGGTGATAACAGCTCAACTTACAGAAGCGGAGGAGATAGCAGCTCATGATAGAGCAGCGGAGGAGATAGCAGCTCATGATAGAGCAGCGGAGGAGATAGCAGCTCATGATAGAGCAGCGGAGGTGATAACAGCTCATCTTACAGAAGCGGAGGAGATAGCAGCTCATGATACAGCAGCGGAGGAGATAGCAGCTCATGATAGAGCAGCGGAGGAGATAGCAGCTCATGATACAGCAGCGGAGGAGATAGCAGCTCATAATAGAGCAGCGGAGGTGATAACAGCTCAACTTACAGATGCGGAGGAGATATCAGCTCATGATAGAGCAGCGGAGGAGATAGCAGCTCATGATAGAGCAGCGGAGGTGATAACAGCTCATCTTACAGAAGCGGAGGAGATAGCAGCTCATGATACAGCAGCGGAGGAGATAGCAGCTCATGATAGAGCAGCGGAGGTGATAAAAGCTCATCTTACAGAAGCGGAGGAGATAGCAGCTCATAATAGAGCAGCGGAGGAGATAGCAGCTCATGATACAGCAGCGGAGGAGATAGCAGCTCATAATAGGGCAGCGGAGGAGATAGCAGCTCATGATAGAGCAGCGGAGGTGATAACAGCTCATCTTACAGAAGCGGAGGAGATAGCAGCTCATAATAGGGCAGCGGAGGAGATAGCAGCTCATGATAGACCAGCGGAGGTGATAACAGCTCATCTTAAAGTAGCGGAGGAGATAGCAGCTCATGATAGAGCAGCGGAGGAGATAGCAGCTCATGATACAGCAGCGGAGGAGATAGCAGCTCATAATAGAGCAGCAAAGGAGATAGCAGCTCATAATAGGGCAGCGGAGGAGATAGCAGCTCATGATAGAGCAGCGGAGGTGATAACAGCTCATCTTACAGAAGCGGAGGAGATAGCAGCTCATGATAGAGCAGCGGAGGAGATAGCAGCTCATGATAGAGCAGCGGAGGTGATAACAGCTCATCTTACAGAAGCGGAGGAGATAGCAGCTCATGATACAGCAGCGGAGGAGATAGCAGCTCATGATAGAGCAGCGGAGGTGATAACAGCTCATCTTACAGAAGCGGAGGAGATAGCAGCTCATAATAGAGCAGCGGAGGAGATAGCAGCTCATGATACAGCAGCGGAGGAGATAGCAGCTCATGATAGAGCAGCGGAGGTGATAACAGCTCATCTTTCAGCAGCGGAGGAGATAGCAGCTCATGATAGAGCAGCGGAGGAGATAGCAGCTCATGATAGAGCAGCGGAGGAGATAGCAGCTCATAATAGGGCAGCTGAGGAGATAGCAGCTCATGATAGAGCAGCGGAGGTGATAACACCTCATCTTACAGCAGCGGAGGAGATAGCAGCTCATAATAGTGCAGCGGAGGAGATAGCAGCACATAATAGAGCAGCGGAGGAGATAGCAGCTCATGATAGAGCAGCGGAGTTGATAACAGCTAATCTGACAGCAGCGGAGGAGATAGCAGCTCATGATACAGTAGCGGAGGAGATAGCAGCTCATAATAGGGCAGCGGAGGAGATAGCAGCTCATGATAGAGCAGCGGAGGTGATAACAGCTCATCTTTCAGCAGCGGAGGAGATAGCAGCTCATGATAGAGCAGCGGAGGAGATAGCAGCTCATGATAGAGCAGCGGAGGAGATATGTGCTCATAATAGAGCAGCGGAGGAGATAGCAGCTCATAATAGGGCAGCGGAGGAGATAGCAGCTCATGATAGGGCAGCGAAGGTGAAAGCAGCTCAGGATAGAGCAGGATGGAGTGGTTATAAGAATTTAAGAAAAATGATATTGAGAAAAATCTTCAGTTTTCATCTATGGTTCCAACAACTAAGGCCTTTAACCAAACAGTTTGCAAATTTTTGTAAAGTTTCTATCAAAATTGTACACCTTAAAATAAAGAAGTTATTTGATGAATGTGGAAGTTCTTTTATTTTAGTGTAATGAATTAGCTTCGTTGTTAAACAGCTTTGTAGTTGACACCTAAATTACGGCAAGAGTCAAAATTTTCAACCATAATATTACTCTATATAAGCTTAATTTTTTATCGTTTGGAAGATGCCCGGCTTTTTCAATCCACTTCCAGAACAGAATCATTGATCAAAATGTAGGATAGAATAACTCTGTAAAAGTATATAATGCTGATCAGCAATCCTAGGAATGTTTGTAGGCTAAAAAAACAAATATGTATTTACATAGAAATCCTAGAACTGCTGATCAGCGTTTACAGCAATGTCGCATCAATATTAAATCATTCTGCCAGTTTTGATTTCTATCTATATCCTAGAATAGTAATATTCATGGAATAATTTCGTATTACTATATACGCAAACTTATTGGAGTAATTATAACAAGGTACAGAACAGTGCTATCAGAACATAAATTCATTAGCTCAGTCTTTAGGTAACCTCTGAGTATAACCTCGAATGTATAGTTATTTGACTGTCATCTTAGCATCTTCGCCATTTTAATATTCCCTCTGTACATTCCGAGTATTCAGACATTAAGTCACCCCTTTTATTGCTACTAATTTGTATACGGTTCGTGGCCTACTGTGCCCTATGGAACATTACGTAAGAGGCAGTTATAAATAAACTTACAAAGTATAAAATAGTGGTGTTAAACGGGCATGCACTACCATGTGTGACGAGAATAATGTTATTAATTAAGATGCATTTACAACGCTAGTTAGGTGATGTAATGCTTTGGATTGAAAATTAATAGACTCAGCACTCGATATCCCGGCAGTTCGGATTACTCGGCAACCAAGATGGGAAAAATAAAATCAAGTAAACTGATGTAAGCATGTGCCAGAATGGTTTTCTTTAATCAGTGATGATTGCAATTATAATATGCATAAAATAAGTTATTTTTGTAATCGATTTCCGAATTAACCTCCACACCGATTCATTAAGCAGGGCTTACGGAGAAACAAAGGTCTGAAGATTGATAAGCATTTGTGAAGGAATGTATGGAGAGTGTTATTTGTCAAACTTACCTGTATTGCAACTTCCAAAGCCGTATATGAACACTGTAAAACAATATGCTGCCATGAGAACTGATTTGCATTTGATAAATTCTTTCTAATATATTACCATAAAACAGGCACTAAATTGGGCACTACTCCGGTACAGGTTAACCTCTATGGTCCCATGTCAATAGGCTTCTTCCCATGGACGTTTTAAAAGCGTATACCAAGTTTCATGAAAAACCGATAAAGCGTATTTAAGTTATTGCGCGTGCAGACACACGGACGGACAGACAGACAAACAAACAGAGGGACAGACATTTTCCCGATCTGGAGGTTAACTCGGAAATCGATTACAACAATGAATAAACAAATGCATTCTGGCACTTGGTTACATCAGTTTGCCTGATTTTATTACAGGTATGATGATGGACGATTTCCATTGCTTTGGAAAACAACCTATCTACGCACTTATAACCTACGCACTTATAACCTACGCACTTATAATGTCCTAATGCGTTATAGGACTTATAATGTCCTATAACGCACAACCTACGCACTTATAATGTCCTTGGGAAGAAGCCTATTGATATTGGACCGAAAGCCGGGAAAGGAAACGGGATGATAATGAGGGAGAGATGGAAGGTGAAGTGGAGAGTGTTGGTGGAATGAGAAAGGGGAACGGGGGAATCCCCGAGAAAACCCCCCTAAGTTTCGGCTTCGTCCACCACGAATGATACTCCCGCCTGCCTCGGAATTTGAACCCGGGACCGCTTGCAACCCAGGTTCAGGCGCTAAAATGAGCCGTATGCGACGGCTCAGCCAGATATGGCAAATATTGTAATTAAAAAGTAGTGTCAAACTTCAAAACAAAACACAAATATACTCCTAATTATTTTGATTTTTTATTCAATTTATTTCTTGCTGTTTCTTGCAAGTCTATATTGCCATTTAACATTTCGTTTTGTATCTTTTGTTAGTTGCTTCATTAGTTTTCAAGAGTGAATGGGCTAGCCGCTAAACCATTTGTATGCACACTGTATGTTTCTAAGTTTATGTAACAAAAATATTCTGCGAAAATTTTCAATTAGTTTTATTTTTCCCTCATGACAAAACAAATGTGACCCATATAGCCCTCGGAGTTCTCTCGTTTAGGGTTACCAGACGTAGCCTACTGTTTAAAGAGTACAAGTACTCTTTTCAGGGGCCCTAATTTTATACTCTACTGTTTTGGTAAACTTTTATAATGAACTCTATTCTGTCAATCTGTCATCTTCCTCAAACCAGTAAAATAATTTTTGTTTATCTCGAGTGTTAATGGAAAATTTTATATTCCGGCATCTCTTCTTTCTGTGATAATTCGTAACCTCTAATACTATTGCGTTACTAACCGACTATCGGGATAATAATTGCAGTCGCGAACATCACCGCGTCAACATGAATGTACCTAGGTACAATGAGTTTAAACATATAAAAATACAACACTAATTTCAGCTGTGTGCAGTTTTATGAACTCTGTACAAAGGATAAGGATTTGCTTCATTAAGTCAGAAATTCTTCTAAAATACAGCACTTGCGTGTCCATTAAGTGAAATGGCAGTCATAAGGACAATGAAAGTAATCCTTATGAATTCAAAATGTTGGTTTAGTGCTCATTAAGAATTGTGCAAAGATTTTTATGGAACTGTTAAGAGATAAAGTATGCCTTCAGCTAAAGTTGTGTCTGCAATAAGGTAGAAATAAAGTTCTTTGTCCTACTTGCGGAATGTAGAAAATTAATTTTAAAACCTCATATCAAATGGAAAAAAAATTTTTAAAAAAAGTACTCTTTTTCTTGCTAAGCGATCTGGTAACTCTATACCCAGACTAACATGCCTGCCCTAGGAACCAACTATATTGATATAGTTGTAGTTACAATTTGGATACAAAAGGTGTTTTTGTTTTAATTTAACCATATATTTTTTTAACGAATATATTATGTAATTCTTAATTCACTTTGTTTTCTCTTTTCATTCTTGGACTCATTTTTTTCTTATGTTTTAATATCCTATTGCTAGCATTTCGTTACTATTATATATGGTATCTATTGTATTTGTTTTTTATATATATATTTCTTTTAATGTATTTTGTATTTATCCTGGTTGAGTTGAAGATAAGGCCTTAACTCTGCTAGGCAAAATAAAACATTTTTATTATTATATGTAGGCCCTACCAATGAAGTAAGTATAAGCATATAATCGAACAACATAAATCTAAATAGACACAAACTGATGAATAAACTAGCATTTTCATACAAATGTTTTTTTTTTTTTTTTTTTTTAGTTTTTGGGTACGGTAATTTTTATATTTTTGTAGTCTTTTAATAGTTCGCTCTTTGGAGATTTTTATAATCTTCTTCTTCTTCTTCTCCACTTCACGGATTAGACAACGTCCTCACAGTTGCTCCTTCCATCTTCTCGTAGGTCTTCCTGAATTCCTTTTACCCTTTGGTCTATAATCATATGCTGCTTGGGGCAATCTTGTTGATTCCATTGTTTCCAGATGTTGCTTGATGGCTTTTCTTGATATTCTTTGATTTTATAATTTATCGAATATATTAAATTCTGTCCTTATACCTTCATTATGTAACTTATCCTATTTTGTACAACCTTTGGTTCTTCTGAGAAAGTTCATCTCTGCAGCTTGTACTGTCCGTGCATTTAGACGTGAGCACTGTAAACACAATGCGCAGTGGAATCAGTCATCACGTGATCCATACTAGCAACACACTCCCCTTCCGCCCCGCCCTATCTCTGCGGCGCATGCAAGTGCTCACGTCTACAGTACTTTTCAAATGAGAAGCCATTTCCTACACCGCCAATCACGTGTACGAGCTAACGAAGCGCCGCTAGCAGTAAGAGTCTTCCCTCCGTCTCGCCGTCTCTGATTGGACCGCGTATCTAAGCAAGGAGAAGGACAAAAGGCTTGTCATCTGCAAAACACTGTAAATGCACAGGCTACTCTCCTTTCCAAGTTTTTTGTTATTACCCAGGTTTCGCATCCATAAAGCAGCATAGGGACAGCCATAGTTTTGTAAAATGTTAATCTTGTATCTTTCCTTGTGTTATTTTTTTTTAATGTTTTATGAATCGTTCCGCATATCATTTTTAGAATAAGGATCCTAAAATTCTCAAATTAAAGTAAAATTATTTCACTGTTTTTACAAAAACAATGATTGGCCACTAAAGAGCCACTTTCCCATTTGAGGACAAAGCGAAGTGTCCTTATTAGTTCAAAAGAGTGAACTCATAATAATTTCATTACAACCTCATTTCTGGAGAAACTTGTAAGTATAGATAGCATTTGTCATCATGGATGATGTTAACAATTCATTAACTATAGACAATATCGACCTGGCCTGGTTAGGGATATGGATTGTCGGAATGTGTGTTGTCATCGTCACGCAATGTTTGGGGGGTAGTTTTATTGTATTTGACAAGATGGAACTTCCAATGATAACAACAGACATGGTTCTGTCTAGGTAAATTAACTTGGAATGACCATATTGCTCATGTTTGTAAGAAACTATCGCGTGTCCTATATTTACTCCGTCACTTGAAATATTCGGTGCCCAAGGATTACCTGAAACAGGCATATTATGCCTTTATTCATAGTATTTTATCATATGGACTCCATTTATGGGGGAATGGTGTAAATGTTAAGAATATACTTATTCTGCAGAAAAAAATCTGTAAGAATAATTTCCAATGCATCATTTGATGCTCACTGTCGTCCATTATTCATCAATTTAGATATTCTTACAGTCTTTAACCAATACATTTATAATTGTCTTGTTGCAGTAAAGGCAAATCTAGCAAATTACAGTTTTCAAAATTCCCATCACAGCTATCCTACTAGGTTTAACTATTTGATAGTCAAATCCAATGTAAGATTGACAAAATCTAAACAGTGGTATAATAATATGGCAGTGGACATGTTCAACAGATTACCCAGAGAGGCGCACACGATTGGCTTGACCAGATTCAAAAAGGTGTTAAAATCATGGCTTATTGCTAATCCATTTTATGACGTTAAAGAATATTTTAATGCAAGTGTGAATTTAATGTTTTGACGGTAAGCACGAGTAATTTCAAGGTTACATTTTCACTTTATCATCATGTTCCCCTGCATTTCATATGTGTTATTTGTCTATTTGACGTGTAGACCTACTTTATAAGCTATGATGTATTTTAGCTCTTAGTTGCTTTTGTAGTCTGTAATATAGGGAGTCTTATTTTTTTTTAAAGACAAAGCCATAACTGTATTGTCCAGTTTTAAAGGTATTCACCTTTAAAACTGGACAAAAGAATGATTGATTGAATGATTGACTTAAAACTAATTTCAGCAGCTTCTCTCTTCACATTCAATAATTCTATCTAACATTAATAGGGTCCGGATTTTGATGACCTAAAATATTTTAAAACATTTACTATAAAATGACGACAAAGATATAAATATTGCCCAAAAACTACACACAAAAAAAGACCCAAAAATTTGTATGAAAATGCTAGTTTATTCATCAGATTTGTGTCTGTTTAGATTTATGTTGTTCAATTATACTCTTGTACTTACTTCATTTCTATATATGGTTAAATGCAAACAAAAACACCTTTTGCATCCGAATTGTAACTATTACTATAAAACTAAACTCCGTGGCGCGACATCCCCGAAGGGACAAGGCCTACCACCCGACCGCTGCGTCATCTACCTATAGGCAGATGGCAGGATTGGGGGGCATGTGGTCAGTATGCCGACACCCACGGCCGTTAATGGTGGTTTCCATGACCGGAAACTATAACTATAACAACATTTATTTACTTATGCTTATTTAGATTCCTGATAATATTCAATAAATGCACAAAAACTCTACAGAATGGGAGAAACAACACAAAATGAGAAATAATAACTTCATAATTTCTAAAACATCCTAAAAATAAGAAATATGAATAAAAAGATCGTAAATTGGCCAAAAAGTTACCAAATAATTACAATGAATTCTAAAAAAGATCTAAAAATAGGGAAATAGACCAAAAATGAACCTAAAAATTACCATTTTTATAATCTAGGAGTCATTATCAGAATATATGCACTAATGGCAACGTCCGTGATGTACCAGTTAAAAGATGACAATGTCATCAAAATCCGGGCCCTGATCATTAACAACTTTGTTTTAGTAAAATACTGAATAAAACCAAGAACTCTAGTAATAGCTTGTTGAGGTGAAGTAGTGCCCAATGTATCATAGGGAATCCCAATAGGTCAGGTTTATCGATGGAACTCGTAAACTCGAATGGTATTTAATAAGACTATTCCAGAAAAATGTAACATAATTATTACTTTCTAGATTTGTTTAAAATCAAAACACTACCGTGTCAACGAGAAACAGATAACGATGCAAATTCAATTGAAATAATTGCAAAACATCCTATATTCTCTAAAACTTGCCAAGGAGGTAACGAAAACCACGCTAATATGAAATATCAAATTAAAACATAGGCTACATCCGAGAGACCCTTAAAACCAAAAATTTAATTTAAGCTTTCATAACGTAGCCTGTAGAATACAGTAGTCAGTCTTAAAATTGTAATAAAATCACAGAAAATAAATTGGAAAATAGTAAAATTTAATATAAAAGAAGAATCACTTTATTAAATTAATAGTAAATGTTACAATTATTTGGTAATTAAATGTATTATTCTTTCAACAATAGTATTAGTTTGATTTTGTTATTATTATTATTATTATTAGTTGGTAAGTTTATTAGTTAATATAATTTGCAGGTATGATTAAACATTACATAGAGGGATCCGCTCCTGAATATGAGTATTTTTCAATCAGGGGTGTTGCTTGAAGTTAAGTGTTATTGTATACTTATTACGTATGATTATTTTTGTTACGTAAGTATTATGTAACATATATATATATATATATATTGTTAGCAATAAACCACTGTCATTGCCATTGTCATTTCACAAAAAGTGGTCATAACAGGTAGATCTGTCGTTGAAACAACTTTATGATATTTAAATCCATACCCAAAGCTAAAACAAAAACAAGAACTAAACAAAAAAATTTACGGCACATATAGGCCTTTTATTGCGAGAGTTGAAAGCGTTTTTAAAACAAATATTCAGAATATAATTCCAATATGCGTACGTACACGATATAACAGAGGACACTGTGTAAGAATCGTGGCGTGTCTGTGAGGTGTTGCCAAGGCGACTAAAACGTTTCTCTTGTCAGATATCAGGCCTACAAACATTTTAATGACGGAAAGTGTTTCAATGTAGTGCTGAAAATACAAAGAATGGATCTTACCGAACATTTTCAATAATAATTTTATATAGAATAACTTAGTTAAATTAACCAATTTCAAGGATTCTGCGGACATGTCTTGTGAAGGAACCGAACCCGTGTTTTCAGCTTTGTTCGCTGAACTACCACTCGCATTGCCAAGATCGTAACACGTTTCATTCCAAACACAGGCTACGTCTAAACTCCTATATTCAGTTGTTTTTATAATGAGAACTGCCCACATTGTGCATGTTAATCTAACGCATAAACCTAAACGTCCAGTTCTGAACCCGGAAAAGGGATTTTCGCGTCTGAAAAATCCCCAACTCGGCCCGGGATCGAATCTGGACCTCCAGAGTGGAAGGTAGGCGCACTACTGAGTTTTTCACGAATAATCGGCCCCGGAAAAAAGGGTTTCCCAATTCTCGCTGTGGAGGTCTAATGTACTATATTTGGAATTCACCGATAGATTAACGAGCGACGAAGTTTTGTCTTACTGTGACTTTGCCAAACTGCATGGAATTTCCTTTTCCATGTAGTAATATTTTTATTTAATTTGCACGAAAACTTTAGACTTCAACCGAAAAACGCAAAAAGAAAATTTACTCCTTGTTCTTTCCTCTGATGATGTGCAAAAAAATTATAATAATTGGATAGTACTTATCAACTAAAGCAGGGTTAAAGTTTAAGGACAGTTTTTGTGTGTGAAAAAAGTGCTCACTTGAGACAAAAATATGTTCAATCGGAAGGATATTAAAATCTGTATAGTTATAGCCACCCTGTAGAAAGGACCGTTAATGAATCTCATAATTATAGGCTAATAACTTCATTTATTTTATAGCCTCTACAGGTATGAATGACAGAAGTGCCTGAGAGGCAATAAAGTTGCTTTCTCCAAAATTGTAATTACATTTTTCGAAGTTACTTTTTCTGAAGTTAACCACCGCTGTGACATAGGGTATGCGTTCGCTACCTAAGCGGTCCCGGGTTTTATTCCTGATCGGGACAAGTTCGTAAGGGGTCTTCCCGGGCATTTCATCACCTGTGAGACGAATGTTGGGAAACTTTAGGCCCTCCTGGTCCCCGGATATCATCTGCCGTCATTATCACCTTCATTCCATTCGTGCCTTGTTCGGAATGACTATGTGTGTTGTCCTATGTGTTCGTGTTGTCTCGTTGATGTCCCGGGAATTGGGGTGATCACTCATCCGGGGAGACCCTCCATGTCCTTGTATGGTCAAAAAAGTATGTTTGTGATCCATAGAAACTCCCCCTCTCGCGGTCATATAAGGCCCGAGTGGTGTAAGCCGCATAAGTGTACCTTCAAGAGGGAGGTAAAAGTCAGAGATAGATACAATACTTTTTCTGGAGTTGAAATTAATGTTTTCAGGTGTAGAGGCGGGAAAGGAATTTTATTGTACTGGGCACACACAGCCTATTAATGTTATTACTAGGGACCGGATTTTTAGGTTTTTAAAAACACTGTTTTAGGTTTCCCATTAGGTGAAATAGTTTTTTTTAGGTTTTTGTCCAAAATATCGTTTTCGGGTAGAATAATTGGTTTAATGAATTTGAATGTGCTGCATAGGATTGAATACATAATACTTGTAAAGTTTAACTTAACAAAATTGTCACAGTGTGACCACTCAGTATGAATAACAGGGAAGTACTAAATGCAAACAAAAACAAGCGCTTTAAAACACAGACATCTTTATCCTTGTTCATACACGGCAACAATGGTTGTTCGTACGAATATTTTAAAAGGAATACGCCGGTACTCATTTCCTCTCTTGATACTGTCCAGCCTCGACGACAATGGGTTGAATGAAACGCTGGTGGTATTAATTTCTACCCGACAAAAAATATTCTCTCCCCGCAAAATATCCATTTCTCAACAACAACAAAAAAGACAAAAAAGGAGCCTAAATTAGATATTTTAGGTTTTATATCCTGTTTAGGTATATTTAGGTTTTTATACCCCATTTAGGTATTTTTAGGTCCCACAGAATTAATGTGGGTGAATCCTATGGACATGATTCGAAAAAGTGTATAAGCGCTTTTTGTTTTGGAAGTAAGGAAAAAAATAGGTAAAAACCTAAGAATCCGGTCCCTAGTTATTACCATAGAAACCTGTCAGTAAACGAGTTGTAGCCGTGAGTGCTAGTAACACACAAACAATACAAGACAATACCATTATTACGTCAAGAAGTCGCGTGTCATTGCCTGTCCTCGTCCTAGTTCTCGTCGGAAATCAGACAGCCTCTAAACTGGAATTGTATCTGACAGTAGTCGTAAAAGACTATTATTTTTATCTCGAATACGTGATGATAGATGCTCTTGTCATTTACAATGTTAAAACGTTTTCTTTCTAACGCTAGTTTTAACATACTTTTTCTTCAGGGTGAATTCGTTTATTTAGCTCCCGTAGGCAGTGGATAATGTTCATTCCCTTATTTCAAGATGTATATAGTACCAAGAATATTATAAAATAACAAAAGACATAAATATTGAATTCATCAATCAGGCATCCATCATTCATGTGAAAAATTGGAAACTACGTCAGTAACAGCAATTTTTTATTTCTTAAGTTAAATTTTTGTTTTTCAATTTTTTACGATTGGTTTGTGAATTACTAGGAGGTGCCCGCGGCTTCGCCCACGATAATTAATTGAAAAATTAAAAATCAATAGTATAATAATTATTAAAGCATTATATTTATTAACACTTGCAGGCGAATCATTCTTAAACTAAACCATTAATAATTAATGAAACAGCTAAAATTCCGGCTTTAGAGTACATTCCACGATTAGAAATTCACCTGGGAAAACGATCTCAGATTCGATTATGCAGTTCCAAAGATAACTGTGAACCACTGCCTTCTAAACTGTATAATTCTCGTGCGTAATTCTCGAGACGGCGGTGGATAATACGTATCGTTTCTCAACTGTTTGTTGACAGATGAATGTGATGTGAATTTTATTTCATAAATTCAGTGTAATTTTCAGAAATTATATAATTTTTCAAGGGAAGGAGTGATTGATTTGGATTTTTACTGTCCGCGATACTTCGAGGATTAAACTATCAATATATTAAACCTGATGCCCGCGGCTTCACCCGCCATTATTAATTGACTCCAGGATTTTAAAGAAATTTACACTGGCAGTGTATTAAAAATGTTTGTGGTTCAGAGCTATGAAAATTGTAAGTAAAAATAAAATTAGAATATTTGTTCATTGTGTTCATTTCACTTAGACCTTATATAATAGCGGTTTACCTAATTTTGTAGTCATGAAAGTTTACACTGCGAGAGACGAACATCGCCGAGTATACCCGATGTCTCACGAAGCGGGCGAGCGAGCAAGCACGCTATTTAGGGCCGTTGAATTGTATAAGAGTAGATGCTCACTAGATCTCTTATCTTTACCATGACACATTCGTTAAACTGTTCCAGTGCGCCCTTCTATCTTAAAAGGCATAGTAATCATACATACCGGCAGACCCGTTTTTGCGGCATTCGATAATAATTTTTTACAGTTTTAGTGGTTTAGTGGCAGATATTACTTTGTGCGCTTATGTTATCTTTATAATATTACGGAAAATGAAAGAGAAAAATTAAAAATCCGGATATTTGACTATCCGGATCGGGTCCGGTCCCAATTAATACGGATAATTGGAGTGGCTTTACATATGGCTACCTCCTTTAATATGCGAATATGCCTAAAGCTTTGCACGGATATTCAATCTGCAAGAAACATAACAGACATTCACAGAATATGCTTACAATTAAAATAAAATCAGGTAAATTGATATAACAAAATGCCAGAATGCTTTTGTTTAATCAGTGATAATTGCAATTATGCTATGCAGAAAATAAATTATTTTTGTAATCCGAGTTAAGCTTCAGATCGATCGTTAAGAAGAGCTTACGGAAGAACAAAGGACTAAAGTTTGATTAGCATATGTAAAGGAATATGTGGGTAGTGTAATTTGTCAAAGCTAGCAGCATTGCAATTCCAAAGCCGTATACGAACACTGTAAAACAATATGTTGTCATGAGACCAGGTTTGCATTTTAGAAATTCTTTTTAATACATTACCATAAAATAGGCACTAAATTACAATACGAACATTGTAAAACAATATGTTGTCATGAGACTTGGTTTGCATTTTATAAATTCTTTTTAATACATTACCATAAAATAGGCACTAAATTAGTCGTTACTCCGGTACCGGTCAACCGATTTGGTCCAATATCAATAGACTTCTTCCAATGGACGTTATAAATGCGTATACCACGTTTCATGGAAATCCGATAAAGAGTATTTGAGTTTTCGCGCGTACAGACACATGGACGGATGGACAGACATTTTCCCGTCCCCCACACAATCTTATAAAGTACCACTATGGTACTTAATAATGAATTACATAGTCACTGTAAGCTGTTTTATCTAGAATCTATAAAATATTCAACAAAGGATTGTGCTAACTCACTGTCTCACAATTCCAATTCATGTAGATGTTGTAATATTTAGCTGTCAAAGTTCCGATAGAATTTATCGCTATCTAATAAATCTATTATGTAGCCTCAATCCCACTTCACTTGTCCGCGACCTGCAATATCAAATAGAGATTACGAAACGACCTGTATTTCCGACTTGTGTAGCCTATCCATTCATTGTCTAAAAAATCAATTTAATTAGGTAATGTAATATCTCAGAAAAAAAGGAGATATTGAATTACAATTTCAAAACGTTCTTTCTTCCTTTCTTTCTTTCTTTATCTTAGTTTTACCTATCCCTTTTAGGATTTAAGCGACCTTACAGGGCCGCGACCTGTCGGGAGAGGAATTATCTTTGGATCACATAGCCTACATACTTTTTTGACCAGACAAGGACGTGGAGGGCCTCCCCGGATGAGTGATCAGCCCAATGCCGGAGCCACCTCCGAGACAACACGAACACATAGGACGGGACACACCATTCACGCACACACACTCCAAACAAGGCGAGGATGGGATGAAGATGATAATGATGTAATTTCTGAAATAATTTACATATTTTCTACTTAGTTAATATATCCACATATCATGACATGGAGTATAAATTTTTATAAAATACATTTTATACATCGTTAATTGTAATCTTTATTCTGAAATGAACATCTCATTAAGGGTGGGTTTTCTATTGTGTAGGTTATTGAACGTTATTCATATATAAATGTTGAAAGATGAAAGCTACTAGGGAAAATCCTGCATTTTTCGCAGTTCTTCGATATTTTGAATTTTTTTCAAAACTTTGGAGCGCCGTATCTCGGTACGTATTTGATTTTTAAAAACGTTTAAACAGTGAATATGGTAGGAAATCTAATGCTCTTTAACTTTGTAATGGAGTGATTTTGGCTACAGCGCGTTGTTTAGGAGTTATAAGGAAAACACTGGAAAAAAAAAATTCGATGTTTTTCGGTTGCCCTGAAGTTCGCACAGAGTTCTCGAATTGAAAAATTTGCGTTCTACACCGCAGAATACCCACATACAACATATTAAAAAATCATTAACTTCAGCCCTTTTTCCAGGTAAAAGTACCTGGTGACTGGACTAAAACTACAACATAGGCCTTATTTCTGTTCAGATTTTAAGTGTCAAGCTTATGGCAGAAATAGTTTATAAAATCACTCTCAATACTACGTTCATCCTTGTCAGACATCTCTTTCATAACCTTAGTCATGCCTTTTGCACATCACAGCTTTTCACAAGGTTGATAATTGAATGCACACTCATGAAATGCTATCACTTATTCTGTCAGAATTAGCAGAAAGGAAATTACATAATCCTTGCTTAGGCCTAAAGAAGTCATGTGATTGTTTCCTGAGTGTTTCACAAGAGATTAAGAAAAATAAAGAAAATTCATTCATTTTTTTTTAATTCAGCTGTTTATACTCCTTTTAACTACGAGGCCATATCAGGAGTTCGGAATCTGTGTCTATACAGTAGGGTAGGCCATGGAACTATTGCTTGTCAATTGTTTCTGTTGTCGGTGTATTTTATGGAGTAAATTCCAACTGATATTAATTTAAATGGATATGATACCGGATGAAATGGTGAGGATGATTCATGGTATATAAACATCTGGTTGGTCATTTGCCTTTAAGACTGGGGAAACCTTGAAAAGACCTGTTAAAATGGCCGGCCACGGGATTTCAACCTGGGACCTCCCGAATGCGAGTCCAAGACGTTATTATACTATCTCGGCCAGCTCGCTCCAAAATTCATTCTTGATTTGCTGATATTGTTCAACCTAATGGCAGGGCCGTAGCAAGGTCCTTGGCGAGTTTGACAAATCTGCGCCCTCCAATACTGGGGAGGTCTGAACAATTTTTTTAAACTTCTGTAAAAATGTTTATTATTTTAATATAAATACACTGTTATTATCAAAGAAATACCTAAACCTCAATTTCAAAATGAACTACTAAGTGTTGAACTCTCAAGGAACTAAAACCTTGCTTTTAGACAATTGAACTACTTAAAAAAGAATTAAATAATGACATGTAGTATTAAAAGTAAATTACATAATAGGCCTGAGGCCTACTAAAACGTTTAACACATTAATATAGGCAAAAGTATTTTTTCGAATAGTTGAACCACTTTCATCTCAATAATAACGTACATTTTAATTTTTATTGTCGTTATATCTTTCCATATTGTTCATGATTTATTTGATCATACTCCGTCAATAAGAAACGTGTTAATTAAAGAACGTTGCATGACTGCTTTTTGTTCCTCATTTGCTGATATTGTTCAATTGAATGATTCAATGTCACTTGGTTGGTGGATGAATGAAAGGCATTTAAATGTCCTTTTTCCAGTTCACGAAGCCACGAGCTTAGTAGAGCAAGGAACTTGTACTTCCGCAGACCTTCAAAATGAGCGGATATGGACAGGTTTGCTAAGGAACAATGCCGCCCTTTTTTCTCAGTTTTCTTGCACTCGCACTTACCAAGCAGCCATTAGAGTTACATCATTAACAGTACGGTAACACTCGTTTCTTGAGTGAATCATATCTCAGGAAGCACCCACTCCTTCTGTACAAGGAAACAAGGTAGCCTATACCAGATCTTGGAAATGTGCAATATAGAGAGATACCTAGTTTTCGCGAATGACGGATTCGCGAATTGTTGTTATTACTATTGATTAAGCAATAATCTTGTGTTTCAAACATTCCTACGTAGAATTATTGTCGGTTTTTAACCGCGAAAAACGCGAAATTTTGTGTTTATGCGAAATTGTCGTTTTTTGCGCTAAATTCCTCTATTTTTAACGATTTTTTTTACTTTCAAGGGAAATCTCGGGTTTCAGAAAAAATAACTAAGTAATTTGTGCTCATTAATACAACAAAAAATCCAATAATCAATGTTAATAACAGTTCTTAAACATGTAGGCCTATGGTCTGAATATAAAATCATTTTTATTCCGGTGAATAGATGCTGAGAGAGCTTTCTCAGGATATTCAGACATTCTAACCGATAAGAGGGCAAAACTTCTTCCTCAAAATGTGGAGATTGCTTTAAGTTTGTACTTTGGAGATGAGTGCAATTTAGAATAAAATAGGCCTATAGAAATACTCTATACAAATACTCTAAACTTTATGTTTATGGGTAATGGTGCACATTTTCCATTCAGGTTTTCTTGATCATGCTCATGTGCAGATATACACAATCATTTGCACCACAAAGACTAAAAATGTATTTAGTTTTTATGGAAAATAACACCGAAATTTAGTATTTTTGTGGGAAATAACACCGTAACTTGACCCAATTTTTATACCGAAATTTAACATTTTTATTCACCGCAAAATAGCATCTCTAGCAATATACAATACACTTGCTTACCAACAGTGACGGGGGCCTGGAGCGTCAATCTATAGGGGTCCACCCACGATTCACAATTATTTATACCATTCATACAGTCTACACAAATATATTATAGTAAGCTCCCTAATCTATATAAATAAAAATCAATTGACACATGTAAGTTGCCGCATCACTTGAGAACGGCTCGACCTATTTGGCTGATTTGTAATTGTCAGGACAAGGTTTGTAAGAAAGAAAATTTTTGGAAAATCCACAGGAAAAGTCGGAAATGTGAAGTGAGGCACAGTTAGGAGAGTTCTGCTGTCACATTCTTTCATAACAAAATAGAAGTGTGACAAAAAAGTGTGACATTGGCACAGTTTGAACTTGTCATATGTTTTCATAAGTTTCATAGAACTTTTACACTCATATTATTAGCAAATACATAATAATGTTAATTATTATTATTAGTCTTCTGTTTCATAAGAATATATTTTTAATAATATTAGCTATGACTTCATGCTAATATTATTAGTAAACTGTTTCATAGACTGCAGAACCAATAAAATTTACTGATAAAATTAGGTGTTTTCTATAAGTGTTTTTGGACCTATAACTTATTCTCAAACCCATGTAATTCAGATTTCATGATCTTAAAATTGTGGAAAATGAATCACTCTGATTTAATTATCAACTGTTTACATAACTGGAATAAGCACACTAAGTATAGCCAAAATCCGGAAAAACATCTGAGACACCAAACAAAAAGTTCTTTTTTTGTTGGGCTATGTAATAGGTCTAAGCTTGACAAACGAGAATATAACAACAAAAAATAACAACAAATAATTAATAATGATCAAACTAAATAATTTGGACCTAACTGGTGTAAAATTTATTCGTTCCAAAGTTAATAAATGATCAGTTGAATACATTTTGGACTTCATAACTTTTTTGATAAGTACACAATGTAGAATATCATTGCATCCAGCTGAAGTCCTTCCAGTTAAGACCGGCTAGCGGAAAGCAGACATCGGGTTTCCAGAGCAAGCGGCGAGGTAATTTCCTTTGCTTCCTGAGGACTGAATGAGTGGAAAATGATTTCGTTCGCATTTTCTACTACACAGCATTCCACGTATAATCCAGTGCTTCGAACAAATTTCACGTGGACAGGTGACTTGATATATATTCTTATAACACTAGAAATAATAAGACGATATTCCATTTCAGAGACTCTAAATCCTTGAATAGTTTTGCTATATTAGACTAAATTTTGGAGCTTCAAGAATTGCATAAAAAGACAAATGAAAGATTAACAGAGTAATGCTTTATCTATATTAATAAAAGGAAGTGTCTGTCCTCCGTCTGTCTGTCTGTCTGTCCGCGATGCCCAGCGAAATCTACTGAACGCAGAGATCTGAAATTTTAAACATAGATGGACTAAAGGGTCGGGAAGTGCACCTCGAAGCCGGAATTTTTATTTTAGCTTTCCTTCGAGAGTTATGAGTGAAAAATGGGCAGAAAACGTGTATTTTTTGCGTTTTCGAAGCATGAGTTTTCAGTAATACAAATCAATTACACTAGGCTTGGCTATTTTTGTCATACCTTCGACATAAAAGCATCGCGATCTCTTGAATGTTGTAGCTCACGCTGGTCGATTTATTTGTTTTTAATGTCAAGGCACGCAAACATAATATGAAATTTTCAACCTACACCGAAGAGGATTATTATTATTATTATTATTATTATTATTATTATTATTATTATTATATTAGCCTAAATAATAATATTAGCCTAAATATGGTCAAACGTTGTTCGATTTGGACGAAACTCACTATACGTGGGTTTTCTGGGCCAAGGAACTCGAATCTGAGGTCGCTTTTACCAGGCGACGCTATCTAATCGTGGTATGTAGTCCACGTGATTTAGGTGTTAATATAGCCTAATGATTTAACTATTATGCTCTTAATTTTTAATTTTTGAAATAATTATCGCGGGCGAAGCCGCGGGCACATGCTATCTTAAAATAATAAAAGGACGTGTTTGTCTGTCTGTCCACGATGCCCAGCGAAATCTACTGAACGCAGAGATCTGAAATTTTAAACACAGGTGGGCTGAAAGGCTGGCGAATGCGCATCGAAGCCGGATTTTTAATTTTAGCTTTCGTTCGCGAGTTGTGAGTGAAAACTGGCAGAAAACGTGATTTTAGCGCTGTCGAAGCATCAGATTTCAGTAATACATTTCAATGTCAAATCAATTGCAGTTGGCTTTGGCTATTTTTGTCATACCGTGGCAATAAAAGCATCGCGATCGCTAGAATGTTGTAAGCCCACGCTGGTCGATTCGTTTGTTTAGAATGTCAAGGCCCGTAGACATATGAAATTTTCAACCTACACGGAAGAGGGATAATCAACATAGACCTAAATATGGTTAAACATCGTTCGATTTTGACGAAACTCACTATTTAGGGATTTTCTGGGCCAAGGAACTCGAATCTGAGATAGCTTTTACCAGGCGACGCTATCTAATCGTGACATGTAGTCCACGTGATTTAGGTGTTAATAAATATAATGATTTAACTATTATGCTCTTAATTTTTAATTCTTGAAATAATTATCGCGGGCGACCACTTGATTTTGTAAGTCCATCCTGGACGATTCATTTGTTTAGAATATCAAGGCCCGAAGACATATGAAATTTTCAACCTACACGGAAGAGGGATAATCAATATAGGCCCAAATATGGTCAAACATTGTTCGATTTGGACGAAACTCACTGTAGGCTACAGGGGTATTCTGGGCCAAGGAACTCGAATCTGAGGTCGCTTTTTCCAGGCGACGCTATCTAATCGTGGTATGTAGTCCACGTGATTTAGGTGTTAATAAATAGGCCTATAATGATTTAACTATTATGCTCTTAATTTTTAATTTTTTAAATAATTATCGCGGGCGAAGCCGCGGGCACATGCTAGTATGAAATATGAGGATTTTTATTAGTGTTCTGTTTGTCATTCATGTAAACCAGCTATTCCATTGAAATTTTCCACTGCTGATTTTCCTTTACATTATTACAATCATGACGTTGATTATTGCTGTATAAAGCTGAATCGCAGAAAATTGTTATTATTAGTATTAGTATTATTATTAAACTATTATTATTATTATTATTATTATTATTATCTATGATAAGAGGAAGTGTTGTATTGTCTTTGCGCGATGCCCAGCGAAATCTACCCCACGCAGATATCTGAAATTTTAAACATAGGTGGACTGAAGGATGGCCGAATGTACCTCGAAGCTGGATTTTCAATTTTCGCTTTCGTTCGCGAGTTATAAGTGAAAAGCTGGCAGAAAACGTGAATTTTTT
This sequence comes from Ectobius pallidus, assembly GCA_964059195.1. NCBI lineage: Eukaryota > Metazoa > Arthropoda > Insecta > Blattodea > Ectobiidae > Ectobius > Ectobius pallidus. The sequence goes on along the minus strand of CAXKWD010000005.1, from coordinate 158,776,889 downwards.
TTGCGCCATCGAAGCATCAGTTTTCGGTAATATATTATTGCTAAATAAATTTGCAGGTGGCTTTGCCTTTTTTTGTCATAACTTGGAAATAAAAGCATCACGTTTCCCCCCCCTCCCAATATATCGCTTGGAATTATCGATCGTTTCGATTCTGTGAGCTCACCCTGGTCGATTCATTTCTTTATAATGTCAAATGCAATAGAGGCGCTTTCTAATCGTGGAATGCACTCCAAAGTCGGATTTTTAGCTATTTTATTATAATTATTAATCGTTTATTTTATGAACGATTCGCGTGTAAGTGTTAATAAACATAATGTTTTAATTATTTTGTTCTTAATTTTTAATCTTCGAATTAATTATCGTGGGTGAAGCCGCGGACACCTGCTATTTATATTATTACAAGGCAGACTCAGGCGTTCATAAGAACTTATATTTTTATTTGGCAATAAAATCGTGCATTTCCGCTCAAGTTTGCGATCACTCGACATGATAAACCATGTGAAGAACATTTTATAATATCCGCCGACCGTAAAGCAGTAAAGATAAAAATCCATATAGGTCTTTATAGTCATTAATGTCATAAATAGGCATGTAAGTAAAAGCGCGTTCTTGATCAAAGTAGTTTCATTCGATAATCTGTCTTTCTTTCTGCTCTTCTTTCTGCCTCACCTCTCTAAACTTAAAATATTCCCTGTGATAATATCAAAATGAAACGTATCCTAGATGCCTTTTTTAATACAGTGAACGCCGGTTAAAGTAATCGCGGATAATGTTATCAGCCGGGTAATGTTATAACTTTTATGAAGTCCCGCACGGATTAATACTGATACATTGAAAAAATGCCGTTTATTATGATCAAATTTACTGTTTATCTTATCACATTTTCCTTTTTGAGGCTTTATTTCCAAGTATTCTACATCATTCAAAATTTCGTTTTTATGGGATTCGTTTCTAACTCAACTGTATTGTGTTGTACTGGAGGTAGCAATTCTGTTCCTAGCTCACAGGATGGCCTGTTCGAGGGGGTGGTATTATCTAACTTTCTCTTTTAAGAAATAAAACAGTGTTCACATACAGTGTTGGCTAGTGTAAAATGAAAAGACTTGAACTGACAGGCGTTAGATGTTTTGCTAAACGGTGCTCATCAAAGGTCAGTAAACTTCCAAAAAACACTATGAGTATGAAATATTGGTTAATGAACTCCAACGGGAAAACATAAACAATTAAAAACGTTATATTGATTGCAAAAATAGTTGCTTGCAGTCTAATTCTATATTATGGATGATATAATAATTCTAATTCTATATATTTGATTCTAATTCTATATAAGTGGTTGGATGATTCACAGTTACGTATGAGAATAAATAGCTTTTAAATGCTGTTTTTGTAGTGTATTGTCTTATGCATGAATAAATATTCTTCAATTAACTCTTTCGGCTACTGTTATCAATCGATTAATACTATCAGATTAGCTGCATCCACAATAAGCGGCGTGCGCTGTATAAGATTGTCCAAAATTTGAAACCTTGTACTATTGCACTTGTTGTGCAGGAAAGGGAGAGAAGTTCAATTTATAGCCTAGTCTTGGACATAACAAAATGTGACTCATAGTTTCATTAGGAGGGTTTGTCAGACCTTCGATCTTTAAACAGCCATTAAAACACGCCTCGTGACCATGGAATATATTAACAGCATTCTCGTGCGTTTATATGTAGCATGTACACAAAATGCAAAGCCACCTGACATAGACAAAGAGAAGGTTATCCGTGGCCTACATCATTCAATACTTCTGGAAAAGCACGAACAAGCATACAATCGATTTACATTTAACTCATTATAGGATAAAATGAGGTATTAGAAACCCAACTAAAATATCTTTTAGTCCACGCTCTCTAAAACAGCTGCTTGTCGGAATGGTAACACGCCGAAAAATTGCATTTTGGCAACCTAGGCCGCTAAAAATTGCATAATACTGCATTCAAACTGCATTGAAAATGCTGTTTGATCGGCCTAGGACGCTACAAAGTCGTCATGGTAATCTATAAACAAAATCCAGATGGCATTGACCAATCACACCAACTTTAACATGGATTGAAGAATATATTTGGTCAAAAACAACAAATTTAAGCCAACATTTTTCTTTATGATAACCAGAAACTTTACCAGGGTTTTTCGCAAAACACGGTAGCCTACTTCACCATATAGGCCTAACAACAGATATAAGCCAGCAACTTTTTACATCTTGGTTCACAAGAGAAACATTGCTTACCATGGATGCAATAATAGCCTATATTCCTCCTCATAGTCTACTGCTGGCACCAGCTCCAATTCAATGTTTCTGGCTTGGTTTGAAATTTCCTCGGGATTATCACTCATATTTTCACAAGATTTTCATGAATACTAGTTCATATCCATTATTGTTTACAAAAAGCGACTCACATAATATGCATCTATACCGCATTTCGTAGTGGTACGTATGGTTCACTGTTGTTCTGCGATTCAGGTGGCTGTAACAATATGACGTTAACAAATGGCTATCATTCATTATACGGTATGTTTGTTTTATTTCACATAATTTAGAGATCTTTACTAAAACATATTGTATGCATATGCACCACGTACGCAAAAAAACTTTATCGGACTCATCCAGTATTTCATCCAGCTATACATGTAGATTCGTCCGCTGAAGCGTTATTTTGGGTACTTGATACATAAATAGCTATAACGATATTATGGAACAGCACACAAAAGTAGCAGCCTCCATTGGCGAGTTCATAAAAAAAGTAATACAGAAAGAAGAATAAATAAAATTCAAATATATCAAAGAATTAATTAAACCGAAATTAAAAATGAAATATAAAACAAAAAAAGTGTGCGTGGAACGCCACGCGACAGAAGTGAAACTTGTTTTATTTTTTGGATCTTTTAATTTTCGATTTTTTAATTTTGAATTTTTGGATTTTTAAATTTTGGATTGTTTAATTTTGGACTTTTTATTTTTTAAATTTTGGATTTTATTTTTTAATTTTGCTTATTGAATGCTTTATTTTGTATTTTTTATTTTTTAAATTTTGGATTTTTGGACTCTTTTTAATTTTGGATCTTTGATTTTTAATTTTGGATTTTTAAATTTTGGATCTTCGAATTTTTTAATTTTTTAATTTTTTAATTTTGGGTTATTTAATTTTGAACTTTCAGATTTTTTAAATTTTGGATTTTTTAATTTATAATTCTTGGATTTTTTAAATTTTTTATAAGCCTAATCATTGAGTTGAATGTTTTCTGTGCAGTCCGTTGCGTCACACCTCACTAATTTCGTGACGATTTTGAGTGTGACACTAATTTCGTGGCGATTTTTGAGCGTGACACAGGCTCTGGATTTACCCCTATCGCGGCTAAAGAAGTTTCGCTTCAAAAATAAAAAGTGAACTCACCAATTCATGACTAGCTTGGAGAAGATAAGGAGAATATCTGGAGTCCCGTCTTTTAGGCAGAAGATATTCCGAAGCCACAGGCAGTTGTAAGGATGGTTTCAGTTAGAGTGAAGCAAAACGTGTTTACAGTGAACTTGCAAATCATTAAGGTACTGTATGTTATAGTGAGTGCTTAGCCTTAAACTCCATCCATTTAGTGTCCGGACATGTAAATAACTATTAATCTTATTTAGGGTTTAGCTAACATTTATATGCGCTTTCTTGGCACGTGGAAAGAATGGAAAAGAAATCGTTACAAAAATAATTCTGAAGTGAAACTCACATAACTTCCTCTGCCCTTAGCATGGGCAATACAGCTTTTTTGCACTCCTTAGCTAGTAAGTGGTACTTACGAACTTTGTTTACATGGATCGTAAGTTGACATTCCCACACAGTCTTGTTGCTAAGGCCGGTTGCGATGAGGTTAAAACACTTACGGTCTAAGTGCTACGTCATAATTCATTACGATACACTTCATAATACAAGCCTTTATGGCCACGGCCCCCAGGACAAATATTCGGTTCCCATAACAACAAACACATGCGAATCACTTTCTGAAATAAACATCTATTTTCAAGAATGTATTTACATAATATTTTCAGGTAATATCGCAATTAATATAATTAAATTGATATAAATAATCATCGTGCAAAAAATAGCATGCAACACACGGGCCGTAAAGGCATTTACGGGTCTCGAAAACTTAAAAACCCTCGGCTGCGCCTCGGGTTTTCAATCTGTTTCCTCGACCCGTAAACGTGCCTTACTTGTATCGCAATATAGCCTACTATTTCACTTCAAAATGTGAAACGAAAAATTTACTATTTCAGGGAGTGATTATTCAGTATTGCAGCATCATTGAAAAGTTAATTGCTCGCCTTCCAAGACAACCCTGATTTTGTATAAACGATGGCTGACCTATAACTACTCTTCTTTTGCGAAAAGATTAATTCAATAAAAGTTTTATATCTTAGCATAAACCATCGTTAATAAAATTTAATTTTAAAAAAATAATTACAACCGTTTTAGAAAACAGCAAGAAAAAAATCTTCATCTAAGGCAGGTATGGGCAACCTTTGAAAAGATGCGGGCTAAACTTTACGATATTTATGAAGTCGCGGGCCGTAGATAATAGGTAGATGTGAAAAAAATAATCATGATAGGCTACAGTTTTTTTTATATTTACAAAGTATAATGCTAAAGTTACATGAATGAGAACAATATCGAACTGATTAGGTATTTACTTACAATCAGCAGAAATTAATGAGAAGCTTGAGCTTGAATTTGAGAAAAAAGATAATCAATATTGGCATCAATCCCACTAATACACAAGCGCCGAGTGTTTTGCAAATTTGCGTCTGTAAGTCTGGTTCGATACTTTGATTTAGGCCTATAGCAGCAATTTTCTAGCGCTGACCGGAAGGAACACCGTCGTAGTTCAGGCTTTCGTTTCCCCCCTCCTCACTCTCTTGTTGGCGAGAACCGAAAATATTTACTTTTTCGAGCGCGATTTTAAAATGTTCCGCGGGCCGGATCAAGAGTCGGGGCGGGCCCGCGGGCCGGGCGTTGCCCATATATGATCTAAGGGCTAGTAAATGAATAGAAATATACACAAATATAAAATTTTGCTCTTATATGATTTTTCCCTTTCGATCTATGCTAATCAGTGATCACTGACACACACTTGCTTCTGAAAATTGTATTTTTGGATCTAGGGAATTCAAAATTAGTATTACTGTTACAAACTCAACAGCAAATTTCAGGGAGAACACAATAGGATACTTCATCTACTTATTAATAATAATGTTAGGGGTAAATAAGTAAAGAAACAGCCTAAATAAATATGCAGCAAGAAGGCATTTGTCTACTTACTCAGAATCAGATGAGCGCGCAGCTACCGGGTATTGAATTAGTTCAGTTGGCCCCACTTACCTGGAAAAGAAAAATCAGATTAAACCATCTGCACAAGATACTCTAAGTTATTCAATGAAAAGCATGAAACTCAATATTAGGCCTATGATAGTTCTTACAGAAATCTTCGGAAAGAAAACTAAGACATTTGAATTTTTCAAGATAATCGCCACTGGCGGCTCAGATGGTTGTTTCTAATGTGAAACTATGATAAAACCCATGTCAAAATGCCCGCTCATGGGATTTGAACCTGGGACCTCCCAAAAGCGAGTCCAAGACGCTACCATATCGGCCACCTCGCTCGATATATATGATTTTTGTTATCGAGGTATGTTGATCAAGACTCATACAAACACAAATGTGTATAGGCCTATATATATATATATATACAAAATTATTACATTTTCCGAAAATAAAATCCCCATATCCGTTAAATCATTGTTTGACAGCCCGGAAATTTTCAAATTTTATTATTATTATTAGTACTGTTATTGTTATTATTATTATTATTATTATTATTATTATTATCATCATCACCATTAATACATATACACACATACACATATATATATACTCAACTTGTATTCATTACAAACATTCTATCTGAAATTCAGGGAGAACATAACATTTGCTTTGCCTATATCATCTATGGTACTATAGAAAGTAAAAATTAAAAACTAAATAAGCAGAAAAATTATCACGTTCCATGGGTTCCCTGACATTGTTAGTCAATGAACTGTGTAATCATAGCCCATGAGACTTTGAGGATTGAAAACATAATAAGCTGCACTTTCTTACGTACCGTACTTCCTTCTCTCATTGTTTGGAAATAAAGTTTACGCTCACATAACTTTGTCTTCCATAAAGCGATGGCAATTCAACCTTCATGCTTAAAATAATTCTGACAAACATATGTAACAATAATAACAATAATAATAATAAATAACTTATTTTTGTGTGAAATGTTTCTGAAAGGTAATTATAACCTCTGTACACACTCCGGTTTTAAGTGTTATCTGAATATATATATATTTTAATACAAGTGTGTTATTAAGTGCCAGTATGGTACTTTATGAGATTGTGTGGGGGACGAAAAAATGTCTGTCCGTCTGTCTGTCCGTCTGTCCGTCCGTCCGTCTGTACGCATAACTCAAGTACGCTTTTTCGGATTTTCATGAAACTTGGTATAAACATTCATAATGTCGATGGGAAGAACCCTATTGATAATGAACCAAATCGGTTCACCGGTACCGGAGTAATGCCCAATTTAGTGCCTATTTTAATAGATTATGGCGCCTTTCTCATAGAAAGGCGCCATCACTCAATACGCTGTAACGGATTTTCATGAAACTTGGTATACCCATTTATGACGTCCATGAGAAGTGCCCTATTGAATTTGAACCTAATCTGTTGACCGGTACCGGAGTAAAACCCAATTTACTGTATATTTTAAGGACGCGGTAACTCAAATACGCTTTACCGGATTTTTATGAAACTTGGTATACACATTTACAATGCCCATGGGAAGACGTCTATTCATAATGGATAAAATCGGTTGATCTGTTTCGGAGTAATGCTCAATTTAGTGCCTATTTTATGGCAATATACATATTCGAAAGAATTTATAAAAAAAAATGAAAATCAGTTATCTTGACAGCATTGTTTTACTGTGAAATAAAATAGTTGGAAATTTAAATACAGGTAGCTATGACAAAAACACTATTGTTTTACATGCGCTTATCCAACTAGACCGTTAAAATGACCCAGGTGGCCGAGATGGTAGACCTTTCTTCTTCCGTAAGCCCTGCTTAATGAATAAATCTGGAGCTTAACTTGGAAATCAATTTAAAAAAAAAACATATTCTGCATATCATAATTGCAGTCATAACTGATTAAACAAAAACATACTGGCACTTTTTTACATCAGTTTACCTGATTTTATTTTTCTTTCCAAAGTGTATATATATATATATATATATATATATATATATTCATATAACACTTAAAGCCGGAGTGTGTACAAAGGTTATAATTACCTACCAGATATATTTTACACAAAAATGTTTGAAATAAAAATTTTAGCTCTTGTATAAGGACCTATTTGTACAAATTTTTAACAAAATTATCAAAATTATTAGAGCAATTTCCGAAGAAGAAAAAAAAAACCCATATCCATTAAATCAGGGCTATCCAACTGCAAGTGCCCCAAAGGGCCGCTTTAAAAAATGCAATTTGGAGGGCCGCATTATAAAATACTTCGTATGCAACTTTATCAGTGAATTTTAATAGGCATGGTATACAAAGAAAAACGCGTTTATATTATTATTTTAATTTACTGAAAAAAAATATCAAATTACAAAAAGTGAGGTTGCGGCCCGCGGGCCTCATGTTGGACAGCTCGGAAATTTGCAACTTTTATTATTATTAGTATTATTTTTATTGTTATTATTACTGTTACTATTATTGTTATATTATTATTATTATTACTATTATTTTATTGCTGTATTTGTTCTTGCTTTTTTTTATTGCGTTCTCTTTTGAACTTGACATAGGAGTCCCTCGCTTTGGGAGAGATGGAAGCATTGCTACCTTTCACCCTGAAGGCGCGGGTCTGATTCTCGGTCCTTTCGTGGGTTTAGAACTTTATTTCTGGTTTCCCTAGGTTGATGGAGAGAAGAAAGCCATTTATGAGATTATCATTCCGTACTACAAAAAGGCTTACGGCCTTAACGAGATTTCGGCCATTGGCCTAATGGAAAGGGCAAGAGGCACAGCCCTAAAAAAATGCACGAGTTTTAGGTTTGTTACGGACTGGATGGACAGCTGTCTTCGTCGCAGTCGCTGCAATTAAAGAATCGGTGGCAATTTTAAGAGACCATTTTTATAGTCCTTAATGTGTATTTTTTCGTATTTTTATATTGTACAAAAATATTATTAATTAATAGTAAATGTTGATACTTTGGCGTTAAGCAGCCCTGGACTGGGGGAGTTAGTAAATTAATTAAATTTAAATTTTTCTTCCAATTTCTTTTCAGTGCTTTTAATACGAACATATTCAAGACAAATTATTCTAGCCTATAGGAAGAGTTAAGAGACTTGTTGGAAACAGCGGAGAGAAGACGTGTAATCTTATCTGTCATTAAAAGGAAACTTGAGGTTTAGCATGGGATATATAAAAGGAAACCGACAAAACAAAGGTCGCCACTTCCATTAAGTGGTACAGCCCATCAATGTCCCTGTCAACATAGAACGTCTTTGCTGTCAACGTATCTCGTTCAACATACTTCACCGAGTCAATCTTTTAAAAATGTTATTAGTCTACTACTTTATTACACCCAAAGGTAACATCTCTCTTCTTAGCCATTAGAATTAATTTATATTAGGCTACCTGCTGAAATTAAATTACGACCATTAAATTACAAACATGATACAAATACAATACGAGTACAATAGACCTACATATACAAATACAATGCTATTATAATGTAAGGCATAGCCTATAAGTAAGAACTAATATAGCAAAATTAAGCCAAAAAATTATTACTCAATTAGATTATTGCCAAAATAGATTTCAACAGCCTTTGACAAATGTTTTATACCGAGCGAGGGGGCCGAGACGGTAGCGTCATGGACTCGCATACTGAAGGTCAATTTGACATGGGGTTTTTCATGGTTTTCCCAATCGTAAAGGCAAATACCAAATTGGATATTTACATGTCATGGATCATTCTCACCATTTCATCCTGGACCATATCCATTTAAATTAATATCAGTTGAAATTTACTCCATTAAATACACTAACAGTAGAAAATAACTGACAATCAATAGTTCCATGGCCTACCCTACTGTATAGACACAGACCCCGAACTCCTGATATGACCTCGTAGCTAAAAGGAGTATAAATACAGCTGAAATAATAATAATAATAATAATAATAATAATAATAATAATAAATTTTGCATAAGAAATGCAGTTACAAGAAGTTATATAACTATTTAAATTCTATTCTTAAGAAACTTTGATTTAGTATTTGATTAATAATTTTATTCATATCTGCTATATTGTTAATATGCAAGTATAAAAATTAAGCAAACTGTAAATGAATGTACATTGCATTAATTAGTACTGTATCTAAAACCCTAGCATACCGAAAGGTGAAATAGGGTAAATTATATACTTGGACATTCAACAATAATAATAATAATAATAATAACAAGAATAATAATAATAATAATAATAACAAAAATAATAATAATAATAATAATAATAATAATAATAATAATAATAATAATAATAATAATAATAATAATAATAATAATAATAATAATAATAATATAGCTAAATCTATGGCAAGATCTGAAATTTTTAACATAGGTGGATGGAAAGGGAATTATATATATACGCCTAAATAGGAAAACATAATTCGAATTGGACGAAACTCACTGCGCGAGGGATTTTGGGCCAGGGACCTCGGATCTGAGGTATTTTCCGGGCGGCGCATTCTAATCGTGAAATACATCTCGAAGGCATAATTTTGCTTTTTAATTATTAATAGTTATAAACATTTATGAATGACTTCCGTACAAGAGTAAAGTTAATGAATATATGTTTCGTTCTATTCGTGTCATTTCGATCTGCGTATAGCAGCTCATGGTTCGTTATAATCTGTTTAATTATTTATTCACTGCGTGTAACAGTAAATACAATTAAAAATAAAATTACATAATTCATTAAGTTTATGTAAAATCGATGTAAGTGTTAATAAATAAGTTTTAACTATTTCTCTGTTAAATAAATTATTTAGAAAGCATCCAGCGGTTGAATTAATAAATTCGGGCGAGGCCGCGGACCCCTACTAAGTATAGCCTAACGATACACACGAAGTTTTTAATCAATAGTCAAAGATTGTTGATAAACAATTTGTTGCATCAAATATCGTCAAGTTTCTTTGAGAAAAGATATCTGACAACGTAACACGAGGCGCGTCCAGAAAGTAAGTTTCCCTGGGGCCATTTACAGAAACAAAACACAATTTCATGGACAAGTTTCCCTGGGGCCATTTACAAAAACAAAACACAATTTCATTGACATATATATCCCAATGATACAGTAAGTATTCGGCAATTTTTCAACATATCGCCATCGGAACTGAAACATTTGTCATAATCTAAGTTACCGTACTATGGAACCAACTTTTGAACGCCTATGTTGTAGAAGTCTGCCTCCAGGGATTTGAACCACTGTGTGACAAACATCTCCGCCTCTCTGTCATTCCCTGTCATTTCTTTAGGCGTAGGAAAAAATGGAAATCATTCGGAGCGAAGTTCGGGCTGTAGGGTGGATATTTAAACACCTCCTAGCAAGTCTCCTGCTGAAGTTCGGCTGGGAGGTATTTAAACATTCACCCTAAAGACCGGACCTTGCTCCCAGTGACTTCCATCTTTTCCTACACCTCACGAAATGACAAAGAATGACAGAGAGGCGAAGGTGGTTGTCACACGGTGGTTCAAATCCCAGGCGGCACACTTTTACGATACAGGTATTCAAAAGTTGGTGCCATGGTAAGACAAATGTTTCAATTCCGGTGGCGAATATGTTGAAAAATAGCTGAACCCTGGCTGTGTCTGTTGCAATAATATTTCCTTGATATTGTGTTTTACTTCTGTAAATGGACCCAGGGAAACTTACTTTATGGACGCGCCTCTTATCTGTCTTAGCTAATTAATCTGAGATAATCTATCCATCCCCACGACATAGACTAGAAGTTTTATTATATTTTTGTCAATGACCTACTTCACAAAGAGCTTCCCAGAAGTTCATAGGAAACCCATTCAGAAATATACAAGTGAGGGCCTAATGAAGCCTATTCAGGCTAAGGCTTTCTCCCACGTGTCCAGGCAGACACAATGCGGTTTGGAACAGGTGGTTACACTCACTTTCTAGAGGAAACACTTCGCCTCGTTACACAAGTTCTCAGCCACTCCCCATTGCATTACATTACAGGTAAAGGACAGCTTCACGACCTTGGTCCAGTAAACATTTATTATGAATCACGAGGGAAAGGACGACAATACTGCATTCCTATCTAACTAGGAAATACACCGTCCTATGTAAGGCCTAAATTCCACTGTCACGAAATATCATAAATAGGGTTCGGATGTTTATGACCTAAAAAAGTGGAAAATATGACTGCAAAATATGCCCTTAAAATGACTAAATACGACCCAAAATCCTAAATATGACCTAATAAAATAACGTATTTTCGAAAAATAAAATAATATTCCAATTCAAAACGTTTAAAGAAACTAAATTCTTATATCACATGAATTCAATCGGATAATCACTTTTTAACAATTTTGGTGATTAACAGTTTTACTTGTAATGAAGTTCTACTTTTAAAGAATTTACTCCTGCTTGCTCGTTTCACCATCTCCAACTACTCGTAATATTTTGTAGACCTTGCGTGTCCCTATAAAATATGAACAATTGCATTAATTTTAAAATTGAAGTTACTATTCATTTGGCATTAACGTTAAATTAATTAAATAAATATCAAATTTAACTCGACCATGTAGTACATACACGGTCTTATTGTGCTCTTTTATGAAATGTACGACTGAAATATGACGTTAAATTACAAATATGGCCAAAATATGACCAAGTCCATAAAACTGTCCAAAATATGACTTTATATGCAAAATAAAAACTGTCCGATTAGGATAACGAGCGTAAAGTTTGTGTTTAAATTGTGTTTGAGCGAGAATAGAGGTCAGGATAAAAATATGACATGTCATAAACATCCGAACCTATTTATGACCTAAAAAGGTGGAAAATATGACTGAAAAATATTACCTTAAAGTGACAAAATATTACCCAAAAATCCTAAGTATGAGCTCTAAGAGAACATATTTTCTAAAAATAAATGTTCCAATTTAAAACGTTTAACGACATTAAATATCACATCACATTAATTCAATCAGATAAGACTCTTAACAATTTTACAGGTGATTTACCGTTTCACTTGTAAAGAACTTTTATTCTGTTAATGCTCTCAGATCCACTACGAATGTGAACTGAAAATATTTTTAAAACATGTCTACTGGAAGTTGTTAATAACAAGGTGGAAGAGATAATTGTGCTATTATTTGTTACTGTCCCTTCACATTTCAGTCACAGTAAAACAAAAATATTCTTGACTCTTTCTCGGAAAAAATTTAAGACGACAATTTAGTGCACATACTGCATCAATGTGCTCTTTTACTGAATATATCACGGAAATTTAATTACAATTAAATTTCAAATATGACCGAAATATGACCAAGACCATGAAAATGACCAATAAGCCTATATGACTTTATATGAAAAATAAAAACTGTCTGATTAGGATAACAAATGTGCAATTCATGTTTAATTTGTTTTTGCGGCAAGAATAGAGGTCAGGATAAAAATATGACATGTCATAAACATCCTAACCCTAATCATAAAATACCATTCTAGCATTTAATAAATTATTAATTTAGGGCCTATATATTATTGTTTAAACTCGCTTTAAAAATAACTCGTACAAATCAACCTTTTCCGGAAATGGTCTTATTTTTTTCCGAATGCAGATTTACATTTTCCGGAATTGATATTACTTTTACCGAATATATTTTAATGCTATTTACATTCAGCTTCCCTCAGTTAAGGGTTGCCCTAACTAAGACAAAAAAGATAATTTGCACCACAAAGAAGTGTTTACAAGCATTTACAATAAACATTAAGAAAAACTCACATTAACTACTTAGGCCTATATCAAGAAAACTTATCAAACAACAAGAAAAAAAGTAGAAGACAAACATATAACAAATAAATACAAATATAAAAAGCAAAATAACATTTATATGTCGTTAATCAGGAATATAAGTGATTCCTGAGTAAAGAGAGAGAGAACCTTTTAGGGCTGTCAGAGACACTTCTTTTATTACAATGTTATTCAGATGGAAGAATCTGCAGAATTAACTTTTTTCCGAAATAGATAGAGTGGTGATGATAATGCACGAAACCCAGAAAACGTGTGTGAATGAAACAATGTTGAGGAAGTACAGCGTGGCGAGAATGCGGATAAGCCCGGCACACGCCTCAGGAAGCACAGAGAACAAACTACTGTGCGCACGTCACAACTTATGTGATTACATTCACTTTGTCTCTAACATTGCAAATAAGTTTTCGACGTATTGATCAGAGTGAGAATTACACGGTGCATGTGGACATATCATCCATTGCAGATTAAACGGTCTGGTCTCCTACCATCTCTCAGACTTCAGGATGCAGATTCCACTCACAATCGAATCCTATGAAGGCGGCTTCCTTTTGTTCTAGGGGAAAAGTTTGCCGACAGCTCAACCCATGCCCTTTATTTTTATCGCACCAATCAGCTTGTTACCTCAGCCAATGAAAATCTAAAGATATCTTGTGACGGCTGTGACAGCTACTCGTCAACTCCGCGTGGAGTGAAACGCGGTGTTGCAAGATCTAGCTACAGTAAACAATAACACGTGTGAATTTCTTAAGCTAGGGAAGAACTAAGGGCAGTGATAACAATGAGAGAATGTTGCAACGTTGTTTTTGTTTTGGAAAGCGAAAACCAAGACCGACTTATATCAGTTACCATAAAGGAACACAGACTTGGTTTATTTCTTTGAAGCTGCCTGGCCATGCAAAGAATAACTGGACTATATCTGAAAAAGCGCTTTGAGAAATGGAATACTGAATATAATCTATCGGTCCCTATTGGCTGAATGGCTCAGCCCTGGCTGATTGGTAGAGAAGGCCTTATGGCCTTAACTCCGCCAGGTTAAATAAATAAATGGTAAAGCTACGCAGGAAGATATAGCACTAGTAGTATTTCTTAATCCTTAAACTAATCATTTATCCCCAGTCGTTTTTCTTAAATCTGTATTAAAAGGACTGAAAAATTGAAGGAAAATGTTAAATGTGATATAAATTACTGAATAAGGAAGCAAGGAAAACTACGAGGCATGTCATTGTGTTAAATGCTGTTTTCTTTGCAGTCCGGCACGGGTTTATATACTTATGATACATTTTTAGGCTCGCAAAGAATAGGTTAAGGCTTTAGCACAGTGGTTCCCAAACTATTCAGTCCGCGGACCCCTTGAAAAAAATTAAAATTTCGTGGACCCCCTCTGGGTTTTGAGAAAAAACTAAATAAATACCTTGATTTAAATGTATTACATTCAATAGACAAAATAACAATATCAATGGTAACAAACAGAGTTTACTCCTTAATGTGAATAGCGAAGCTGCTTTAGAAGATATGTAATTTGAGAAAATTACGAGATATCTTATTTCTTCTTCAACCGCCTGCGGACCCCCTAAAACACCATCGCGGACCCCCGGGGGTCCGCGGACCTCACTTTGAGAATCACTGCTTTAGCGTCTATGCATTCTTCTGCCCGTACCGTACTATAGGTAGCGGAAGTACTGTTTTCGACCTTCAAATTCGAAGTTGAGTTTTTAACAAAACAAACAAACAAACAAACAAGAAAGACACGTTTTGATGTCCCCTGAATCCAAAAATACAGAACAAACACAGTCGTATGGAACTTGCCTACAATGGTAGTTAAGATACTCATATGAAAATCATGGAAATCGCTCTGATCGTTTGATAAACATATTTGTATCTTAATAAATACCATTATAGACTAGTTGCATAATGTACTAATCTAGGAAATCCATTCTTTTAGTTGGTCTGATATATTTAATAAAGTAAGCAGGTTCAAATACTTGGGTTGTACTATCATTAGCAACATGAGCTGTTGTCAAGAAGTAAAACGGGATAGCAACGGCGAAAGAAGTTTTTAACAGGAAGATGAAAATCTTCAGTGGGCCTTTGGAAAAGGAACTGAGGAAAAGGCTAGTGAAGTGCTTTGTGTGGAGTGTAGAGTTGTATGGTGCAGACTTGGACATTAGGACGAAATGAGGAAAACACACTGGAAGCATTTGAGATGTGGATATGGAGAAGAATGGAGCGAATACCATGGACAGACAAAGTTAAAAATAAAGGTGTGCTAGACAGAGTGGGAGAAAGAAGAGTTTTATTGGAAATCATCAGAAAGAGGAAAAGAAATCGGATGGGACATTGGCTAAGAAAAAATTGTCTGCTGAAGGATATCATAGAAGAGATGATAAATAGGAAGAAGATTCGAGGCAGAAGATACCAGATGATAGACAACATAAAAATATATGGACTATATGCAGACACAAAAAGGAAGGCTGACAGAAGAAAAGAGTGGAGAATGCTGAGTTTGCAGTGAAAGACCTGCCTCTGGGCAGAATACTATGAGGGTCAATCCATTAGAAATGAACCAAATTGAGTAAAATTTGTTGCTCAACATTTTTGATTTTCCTAATTTTCTTACCAGTTACTTCCCAATATTAGGTGAGTTCAAAACTGTGGTAAAAATTTTTTAGGCTCATACTTTTGTTTTGACGGCCATTTTAAGTTTGCTTTGTAACAGTTTTTCGGCCAGAAACATGTTTTGCACAAATGTATGTATCTCTGTTAATTTTATAGATAACAAGACAAAATATAGACAAAAATTATCAGAATGAAATGCTCTAGATCTTTGTTCTACTTCTAACATAATATTACCTAAGTGGTGAGAAAAGTAATGAAAAAAATTCACAACTACAGTCAACTCCCGATTATCCGGGTGCGGATCAACCGGTTTGCGGATTAACCGTTGACCTATTCCTTAAAAAAAAGTATATATCTTTTTTTTTTACTTACATGGAGTAGTCCTTGAACATCTCGAGTGTGTGTTGGACTATTTAATAGAGGAGGAGGATAGTTCACTTAATGATAAGTTGATGTTACGCAGACTCCGTTCCTATATTTGCAAGAAGGAAAATGCGGTCAAAAAACAAAAAGCGTTAACAGACTATTTCAGCAAAGTGTAAAAATTCCTTGAAAGCGCCAAAACCAAACTGTTAATACAGTAGTCTTAGTGTTTTATTGTTGTGCTGTAACAGTTTGTGACCTATGATGGTGAATGATTCTAGCACTTCAAGACGTTTCCACATAGGCCTATGTAAGTTTTAAATAATTTTTCAATTACAGTATGTTTAGGTATAATTTTTTTTAAACCGTGTTTTCGTTTATCCGTGAGGTGGCTACCACCCATTATCCCGGATTATCGGGAGTTGACTGTACAAATTGAAAATTAACTTAAAACGGGAGTTTTAGTGCCGCAAAATTATTAAAAGGAAGAAAGGCTCACCCTTAATTTTTTTTCTTATGTAGATCTACTATAGAAGTTTCAAGCTTGATAACTTTGCTTTTTTTTTTTTTTTTTTTTTTTTTTTTTTTTACAATTTATCAAAAATGCCCAAAAGCTTATTTTGGCAATATTTGAAGTATAATATCTCATGACCCATGGTTGAATGAATGAATGATATATTTAATAATCATTTTAGAAATAGCTTTGTACGTTTTTTTTTTGGCTTACCCTGATTACTTGTTCGTTAATAGAACAACACAGTAGTCTATATGTATTAGGCCTACCTTATCGATCATATGTGGTAAAAGTTCCATATGTAATTAATTGTCCAAGGAAACGAATTAGTGAAAGGCGGTGTGTGGTACCTGATTCCTGACCTCACCAGCAGCTGGTAGCTATGATTCAGATATCAGGTACAACCCCTACATTCACTATCCTTACAAATCATGGTGAAATGACAGGGCCATAACGTGACCGGATATACTACGCCATTAACAGTCGAATGCTGCATCGGAAAAATCCTTGATTAAGATATAGACTAATCTCTTCAAAATAAGTTCATGTTGCTGAGACACTTATTCAGGGATTTATCGAGTATAGTTATAATTAGGGTTCGCATGTTTATGACATGCCATATTTTTATCCTGACCTCCGTTCTCGCCGCAAACACGAAATAAACACGAATTGCACGCTTGTTATCCTAATCGGACCGTTTTTATTTCGCATATAAAGTCATATTTTGGTAATTTTTGTGGTCTTGGTCATATTTTAGCCATTTTTTTAATTTAACGTCATATTTCAGTTATAAATTCGGTAAAGGAGCATAATTATACAGTGTATGTACTACATGGTCGAGTTAAATTTTAAATTTATTTCATTAATTTAATTTTTATGTCAAATTAATAGTAACTTAAATTTTAAAATTAATGCAATTGTCCATATTTTATAGGGACCTGCAAGGTCTGCAAAATATTACGAGTATTTGGAGCTGATGAAGCGAGGAAACAGGAGAAAATTCTTTTAAAATAGAAGTTCATTACAAGTAAAACTGTAAATCACCAGAATTTTTAAAAAGTGATTATCAGATTGAATTCATGTGATGTAAGAATTTAACGTCTTTAAACGTTTTAAATTGGATCATTTATTTTTTGTAAATACGTTATTTTATAATGTCATATTTAGGATTTTTGGGTCATATTTAGTAATTTTAAGGGCATATTTGCAGTCCAATTTTCCACTTTTTAGGTCATAAACACCCGAAGTTATAGTAGTACATTATGCAGTGAGCCTATAATGGAAATTATTTAGGCACGAGCATGTTTTTATGAAACGAACAAAGGTAGTCTTAATTATAGGCACATAAAAATTAAGGTTTGTCTGAGGAGATAGATCTCAATTTTTATTTTTAATAATTAATTAATTAATTAATTAATTAATTAATTATTTTTTTTGGAGACAAACCTCTGTTTTGAGGAAATTTCTCATTTAATAATAAATTAATGAATTAATATCTCAAAAGCAAATTGAGATAAAAATGAAATTTTGAACTTTAGTTTAAGATTAAATTTTAAATAAGTCCGATAAACTTCAAGCTCCTAAGATAAATAGTTAGAAAATCCCTCTCAACACTTCGGTCATCCCTTAATTCAGTCGCTTATGGCTTGCAGCGCCTCAATGTAAGAACAGAGGTGGATACAAAAAGAAAGTATCATCTAAAATATTTTCACAAACATCGTGCAAAATATACATCCGGTGATCATGCATACAGCACTAGAAGAAATAATAATCTACTTCTATCAGAACCCAAATGTCTCACATCAGCATGATTAAACCATAGCATTAATTTTGGTCCCCGCTTATATAACACTATGATCAGTAGATACCCCGATCTCGCAGTTTACCCCAATTTTAAATTTAATAAGTATGTAAACCTTTTTTTGTAATTTTATTAGCTTTAAGTCATTTATTTTTATTATTATTTATTGTATGTATTTGTATTTTGTTTAATATTTTTTGTCTCCTTTTTATAAATTTGTCTTTTCTTTTTCTAGCTCTGTTTAACATTTTTCGCCTTTTTTTATAGGTGTGTCATTCTTTCTCACTTTGTTTTTTGTTTCTCCTCTTTTTCCACTCTGATGTTCTGAATCTACACTCGAGCACGAGCAGTTTGCTCATTCGGGTGTATTTCTAAATCAATATTTGGTTCTTTTCTTTCTTTTTCTTTTCTTAAAAAGTATTGTACATAATTTTGAAATTTGTAAATGTTTTTTGTTTATTTGTGTATTTTTGTAGGCTATTTGTATTTGTACATATGTTTGTAAATGTAATTTAAATAAAATAAAATAAAAATGTTTGCAAGCAAAATTTTAAAAAAAGGTATACAAATCCTGATTACGACGCATATATTTTATTTTATTTATTTTATTTTGTTGAGAATATAACAGGCTGATTAATTACACCAGTTTTAAAACACTAATATTATATTAAATATATTTATTACATTATTCCGCCTTTACCCTTAACATATAATACACAACTTATCTTGATATCTGTGATAAGGGTGTTAGACTAAATACATTGGAAAACTTTCAAATTTATAAGAACAGAAATAACATCCTTAATGAAAACATAATTGACCAGAATCATTTATTTGACTTGACTACAACGGTGACCTAGGTTACCAATTAACAAATTTTATAAACAACATTATTTGAGAAGAATTGTGGTGTTCATTACATCTTATATGAACTGAAGATGGCGCAGCATACGCCGAAATGCATTTTCAAGATAAGTTGTGTATTATATGTTAAGGGTAAAGGCGGAATATTGTAATAAATATATTTAATATTAACCCTTATCTGTTGAAAATGAGTTATTTTAATAACTAATATTATATGTTTAATCTAATACTAAAAATATTTAAACTAATATTACAACTAAAAAATATACAGAAAAAAAACGCGACACTATGAAAATTACACAACTAAGGGAACAGATCAAAAACATAAGCAATTATCATCCATGCTGTCAATACCTGAATGAGAAGTATGGCATAAGAGATTGGGAAGTGGTTGGCTTGCTATTTGGGGCAAGAGGGACAATTTCAAAATTCTATATACATTTTTTCCAACGTTTTGGTATACTGTCTTCAGCCACATCACAGGAATTGGCCTTAACATCCTACAAGACTCGCTCCACATTGTGCATAACCATTTGTATTCTGAATGTTTTAATAAATAGGAAATTTGTTTGTTAGCTGCTTTAAAATTCAATATAAAAATGCATGAATATGGAAAATTAGGAAAATATTATCGTCTTAAAAGCAGTGATGGGAAATGTACACAAAGAAAGTAATTGGGCTGAATTACAATTACCTGAGAGACATTTTACTTAATTACAATTAAAAATTACTTTGTCAAAAAGTAATCAGTAAAATTACAATTACATTTTACAATTACTCTACAAAATGGCAGTACCTAAAAATTCCTTGTTTTTGGTTTGTTTTGGGCACAAGCCAAATTATTAATGAACAAACAAAAAAACATATCAATGAGAATATTTTCGGAAACATTGAGTAGCTTTTTGTTAATATTAACTCTAATTTGGATATTAGTTGCAAAAACAGAAGTGACGACGATATAACAAGCGAGATTGACACTAATACCAACGACTATTAAATTGTAACAATTACAATATTATTTCCAGAAGTAAATTACAAGTAGAAATTACATTTTTTTTTTAAGTATTGATTACAAGTAAATGGGACCAAAAAAGGAATTGTTACTGTAATCCGATTACTTTTACTCAATTACTTCCCATCACTGCTTAAAAGCATATAGTTCTTAGAATTATTGTTATTTGGTTGTGTCCTATTGGCATCCTTAATTTTAAGGCAGCTATCCTAACAGGATTTCTCTCTCTTAATAGTTTTGAAGGAAAAGAAAGACTTAAATACAGAAAATGGCATGGAGCATATTTTAAGTATCACTTTTTAGTTATTACTATTTTAAAGTTTTCAAATTTTATCACAGATATTTTTAAACCTCAGCCATTCCACGGAAAGTGAGCCTGAAGTTTCCAGACCGTAACAACCTTTAAATATTAATTTAAACGTATATGTCATCATTGAAAAATTATGAAATAAATTTTCAATACTAGTCTACTGAAGAACTAATTCTCAAAATTAAATTCATAATTTTTCAGTGATGACATATATTTTAAATTAATATCAAAAGGTTGGTACGGTCTGGACACTTCAGGCTCACTTTCCGTGGAAGGGTTGATCTCTTATTGTTTGTATTAAATATATCTACATTGCCCATTTTGTGCAACTGATTGTATAGACGGAGCACATAATAAAGAGGATTGGCCACTTCAACCTTAGCCATGGCTATCTTATGAAGAAATCTATTAAGGATCCATGCCCGAAATGTAATGGGGATGTAACTTCCTCCCATCTTATTCTGGATTGTCCACGGTTATTGCATGTAAGGCGTCTGTTAAATATCAAAGGAGACTTATACAATATATTTAAAAATGATGAAGGATGCCTTAAGGTTATCTCACTTTTGGAACTGTCACAGTTAAAATCATTCATATAATGTAAAATCAATTCATAATTTGTCAGTAATTGATAAATTACTTCCAGTCCTTTTTATGTTTAATATGTTGTTCTTCTTACTAAATTTAAAGTTGCATATATGTTTTTCTTCATACTTCACTTCTTGTAACACTTGTTCAATATAAATGTATTAATTATTGTGGTCGCTGGTGACCCTGGCAGTTAAAAAGCAACCTTAAATAAATAAATTTAAAAAAAAAAAGAGGAGAAAGAAGCAAAGTTGTTTTCTAGGCATTTATCTTTGTAGCACAATCACAGGTTCGCTAGAAGTGAATAGAATAGATGAGTAGCCTATTTGTGAATTGAAAGCTAGTCAGGTGTTAACTGCAAAGATGTAAATTGAGCGCTTTCTCTCGGAGGCTCGCCGCGGAATTCTATCCATGCGGAGAAAGTCATATTGACATCTGAATACTAATACCACATGTGTTATAATATGTGATGTAATAGATCTCTCTTTCCAGTCCATTTGCACCACAACAGGCATTTCAGTCAATAGTCTCCAGCCCACATTGTGTTTGTCTACTTTCCTACTTTCTGATTCTATGATTCAACATATTCTGAATGCTTCTAGGTGTGTTGAAAGAAATTGGTCTAAACTAAACACTTGAAAAAAAGAAATGTTTTCTTCAATGTTTGCTACTAATTTTCTACCCACAGATACGAACATCTGGATAATTAACCATTAAAAATGCAAGTGTCTCAGTTTTCACAAAGTATAGAAATCCATTCTGCATAGAAAACACTTAACACAATGATTATGCCCATAGCTAATTTTGTACCATATTCTGAAATTTTGTATTAAAGTTAAAATTTCTTCCAGTTTATTTTCCATCATTTTATTACAATTTTAAGGCAAATTACTGTATTCTTATAGGTCTACGCATATATATACATACACACCTAGACAACATAAAATAAAGGCTGTTGAGCGGATGGTTTTAACTATGCATTTTATTTTATTTCACTGTATTTAGAAGCTCGCTTCATAATTTTTACTTCAAATTAACAAATTCTACTCTAACTTGCATGAAATGTCGCTAAGGACATAATTAAGTTCTGCATGGAATAATGTAATAGGCTATAATAATACATTGCACAAAAAACAACAGCACGCTATTCTAACAGGTCCAAAATTTAGACGCAAAATGACAGTTCCAAGAGAAAGGTCTTTTTTGGCATTGTAGGTCATTTTCAGCATTTTTATAGTTTCTTTTATAAAGTACTAGCTTAAAAGACCCGGCGTCGCCCGGGTTTTTTTTATATTTTGTAATTGGAAATTATCTCATGAAGGACTTTCGATTTATAAATTACAGGTCATTAATCATTATATAGGTATTTAGAATTTGAAATAGGAAGAACGATTTATCACACTCAAACTATTCCCTCAGAAAACGCTTGGTAGGGCCTATAGCTTTTTATGGCTCATAGAGGATGTAGAATTTTGCATCCCATCGTTTGTACACAGCAAGCCTGGTAGGGGTTCAAATAAGAAGAAAAAGAAATTCCGGTAACATAAAATTGATAGTTCTCTAATTTGTCAAATCTCGTTTCATTTATTTCCAAAGCCTTATGTGAAGACTGCCAACAAAGCGTTGTCAAGTGAACTGTGATTTGGATTTGATAATTATGTGTAAAAGGGGATTAAGTATTATCAAAAACATTTAATTTTTGGCATTTAAAATCATTTTTTTTTTTCAAAATTCTTTCTTAGTGAGCACCTACATTATCAAACGAAGGTACTGTCAAAATTCCAAGTCTCTACCTGTTAGGCCTATAGTTTAGGCTCTACGTTGATTCTCTCTGAGTCAGTCAGTCTGTATGTCAGGACAAAGCCTTTTATATATATAGAGATTACATTACATTATATTTATAATTTTTCAATTATTATTTCTGTTTTAAGGTTTACCTCTAGTGGAGGTACAAGTCATTACTTTCAGACAATAGAAAATAGTTTTCATTTCAGAATCTCCGTTAAAGTTTTCACCCTTCATTTCAATTGAAATTTATTGTAAAGAGCCACTGCAGCTTGTCTTCTAGAATAGATTATTCAACTTTTTTTATTTCATTTTAAACTACTCATATTTGCTAGGGGCAATTTGAAGGGTATGCCAAGCATGAAATAGTTATTTTTCAAAAAGGGTGTACAAGTAGCATTAATTTACTTACTTCGTTAGTAACCATATTATTGTAAATTTAAATATAACACTGTCATTCAATAAACTGCTCTCTAAAATCAACTCGTTACTTGTACAAATCTAAGTTAATTACAAGAAATAATGGATAATTTATTGGTCATTTTTTAGATTTCGAAGAAAAATCTACCTATTGCAATCGATACCACGTCATGATTTTCGAAAAATCCTTTCATATCTTTACGTTTCATGCCTCCCTAAGTACGAAACCTCCTGTTTAAAAAAAAATTGACATTTATATATATATCTTTACACGCTAGCGGCCGTAATTTTGAAGATATTTGAACCAAATTTTATTATGTTATTTCTAGGCCCAATAGTTCGGACAAGTTCGTTAATGAGCAAAATTGGCCCATAGGGGTGGTCGGGGGTTGAAATTTTAAAACATTTATATCTTGTCCCCTATGAAGTTTAGAGAGAAACTTTGTTTGAGTAAATTAGAGTACTCCTTATGGAGTTCACAGTGACACCAACGGTTAGGGGGTTTGGGGGGTACGAGTGGGGGTGGGGATGGGGGATGGAAATTCGAAATTTTTGAAACTACGTCTTGTGGGGTATCATTGAAAAGCTCTTGATGGGTACTCTACAAATCAATAACTAGTTTCTTGATAGTTCTCATGTAAGGCGAGATTTGAATGTTTGAAAAAGTTCTCTTTCCTCTTTTTTGCAGTTATTATTGTGGGTTTGTCATGCCAAGGCTAAAGAAAAAGAGTGCTACGCAGCGACAGTAAATTAAACCAAAAGCACTTCGAAATCTACCTCAGCCTGTAGGCTTGCCTAAAGGGATTTTATATTTTACGATATGGAATTCTGATATGGGGCAATAGATGTCATTCTCAAAAGGTATTTATTTTACAAAAGAAGGCTTTGAGAATATTAACAAATTCATCACCCAGAACTCATTGCAGGCCATTATTTATAGATCAGAAAATAATGACGTCGACTAATGACTTAGATGCTGTTTGGTTCGTAAAGGATAATTTGGCTGCCATTCCGGTCAGAATTATCTCTCATACTTATGAACTTAGAAATCAAATTTACTTTGGGACACACAGATACAGGCTAAATAAAACACTAAGCAATTTCTCAGCAATGGCCAGAAAAGTAGCCAACAAGTTTCAAAACGGCATCTATCAATGGGATAGAAAGCTATTAAGAAGTCGTATCTCTGATTGGCTAACTCAGAGGGCCTTCTATAATGTTGACGAATTTTTAAATATACAGGTTATACTAACGTAATTTAACACTATGACAAAGTCGACAGCTTTTTTTTTGCTCGAAGACTTGCTTCTTTATTATTATTATTATTATTATTATTATTATTATTATTATTATTATTATTATTATGCTATTATTAAATACTTTGTGTCTTTTAGGACATAAATTATGCATTTTGTTTTGAATTTTTTCGCTATGTTTAGTGATTAAATGCCATGCCCTAGTCATAGCAGAAATATTTGTGTTTTTTCTCTACAAAATAGTATATCATCACTATGGAACAGAATTTAGCAATAAACTTAATTTTGTTAAAATGCGATTCAACTGAGATCTCACTACTGGCCCCTCTTGTGAGTGCCCCTGATTGCCACAGTCTGTTTTCAAGCTTTTCACCCAACTAAAATAGGAAAGCCGTAATGAAGTGTATTGTTTACTGGACTAGGCACGCCTTGCTGAATTTGGGCGTTTCAGTGGCATGTTAAACAAAAGAAGGTACAGTCAATGTGACAACACTTGTAATCTCTATTTATTATCGGAGCAGGAAATACTCCTCGAATTTGGTCTCACTAGCTTTATTCGCAGCGTTGAGAATGGAAGAACACTAGATTTTTATACACTTACAGCCTTACTAATAAAAGCTGCTTATATCTGCGTTGAACGGTTGTTTGGTTGTTCTCCACGCAAGTTATACATAAGCCGTATTACCAATAAACGCAGTGTAACTGCCGAGGGTTACACCGGGTTTGTACGGGCAACGTCATCAAACACGTCACGCTTTTCATGACGTTACTAGCCCCTAGCTATGAAGGACTGCTGAAAGCCATCTGTCGGAGCAGCGGGCAAACAGCGATGCATCGTCTGCCTAGTTTCAGTATTTCATTATATTGTTTTCAGAAAGCTGTAATCATGGGTACAAGTATGGAAATAATAATAATAATAATAATAATAATAATAATAATAATAATAATCTTTATTGTTCATTGAGGTTCTACATAGTAGAGTTCCTATTGAACATTGTCATAAATTTCCAAACAAAATACTTCGCTTCAAGGAAGTTACAAATAGTTGTCGATCCCTTGTTCTAACAAGAAGAAATGTATGTCAAGTTTATCTATTAAAAACTAATAACAGGGTTAAAAATAAAATAAAAATATTATTATTGAAGTATGAAGTTATTTGGATTAAATTCATTCAAGGAATAATATGCATTAGTTACTAGTACATATCGTATAATTCTACAGAATTTGATTTCGGACAAATTCTTCACCTCAAGGGGAAGCTTATTGAATATTTTGATTCCCATAGCAATGAGACTCATTGCTGTTATTTGAAGATTGTGTCTAGTTCTTGCTATATTATTTGCTGTTCTTGTCTCATGGTCATGAATATCTTTATTTTTGTTGATATGTCCCGCAAACAAGGAACAATGTTTATAATTCCGCAAAAGCAGCTCTGAATATGCATAGCCTCAAAATTCAACCTCAGACAGCTACGAAACGACCGGCTGTTACGGATATCGGCCATCTTGATTATTTACGTCAAGTTTATACAAGGGGGCCAGGCTGTGTAAAGCGTTGCACACATTCAGCCTTATGCAAGGATTATTAGTACTTTTTTTCTCCTCAGCTGTGTATATTCCTGGTATAAATGTTACAACTGGATTATTAGTAAGACTTCTATGCAGTGTTGAACATCTATGGCCGATGTGTTCATATCGACGTGTTTTACATCGATGGAAAACAACCTGTTTTTATTACATCGATGTTTCTCCCGAACATCGATGTTTTATAATAAAAATAAGATTAATACGCTTACGTTGGTTCTAACATGTAATTTTATTTACAGCAGCATAGTTTCCCGAAACATCGATTTTTTTATATCGATAGTTTACATACTTTATTTATGAAATTTGCCTAATTTTCTGAAACCATAAATTTAAAAAAAATATATATATACATCGATGTTTCCGGGTCGATATTATCGTCACATCGAAGGATACCTTCGATTGGACCTTCATATGCTCATCCCAATTTCAGAGCTAAATTTGTTTATTAATATAAGTAATTATTAAGTGAAATCATCAGTGAGCTCTAAGCTTAGAATAGTTAAGGAAAATTTCAGTATAACACTGGTACCTATGAACTACAATCTTTATGAGAGAATAAAAATCTTCAAGTTCTACATAAAGCAATGGTCTATTAGTCGTATATCTCTGCTCTTATACAATATTTTTAGATAACAAATTTATACGTCTGTAGCAGTGGAAAGGTCAAAAGAATGGATTTCATTTCACTCATTTAATCAGTATTGCAACGAATGAACAGTATTACGTGGTATTACTTAAGTCTGCAGGAAGTGGGATCACACCCAGCCGAGGTCGATGGATATTTCAGGACTTAAAAATCCTGGGAATGGAGTCCTCCGGGAGGGACTATAACCCATGGGTCCTGTGTCGTAGATTTGCGGCTTGTTAAAGAACTCCAAGCCTAAATTAAAGCCTCTGGACCGAATTCCTCTGCCTTTTCAATTCTAAGTAATACGTACCTTAGTTTCCTGTGGTTTGTCGTCGAGATGGTGGACTTACCACTCTTCCTCCGTCCTTTCCAGGTAAATAAGTGTAACTAAATTAGTCCTCGGAAATGAAACCTCCACTCGGAGGCCCTATGCTCCCGTCCGAGAAGTGGCAGGATGTGAATGAATGAATGAATGGATTGCTTCAAGTAAAGGGTATGGTTGAAAACATTTGGTAATTATATTTAAACACAGTGAAAGTGCAATCGCTAGAACCAGTACAGAATTTTTCATGTTATGGTGACTTCTTTTCTTAAAACTGCTGCTTAACTATTTTTCCCACGCCTTTAGACCTATCAATCAGTGAGCAGCAAGTCATTTAGTTGTAACCAGATCGATCTTATTTTCTCAGTTCCGGGGAAAATTTGCCCTATTTCAGGTACAGTACAAAGAAGCAGGTCGTCGAGTGGAGCTTACACCAATGCAGTATGACCCCCAGATGTGTAATGTTTAGCATTGTCCATAGTAAATACAGTAGAGTCCCGATATTCCGAACCCCGCTATTCCGAAAATCCGCCTATTCCGAACAGAGTTCAGAAAAAATACCGATTTTTTAAACTTAAAAACAGGTGAAATTAAAAAGGCGTTCGTGAAAAAAACGTAATTTATTGTTATACAAAGAACTTAAATAGCGACATACATTTTGCCGAAGCTTGATGAAAACGCCTGAAACTAAATAGGAATGAAAGCTGGTTACTTACAGCACATGTCGGCTCCATTTATAATTTACGCCTTAACAAGTCAATACGTTGATATTATTAATGAAATCCGCCTAGTCCGAATTCCCGCTAAACCGAACGGTGTTCGGTCCCAATTAGTTCGGAATAGCGGGACTCTACTGTAATTCAATTCAAAATTAGCAAAGGAAAGAAATAGTCGCAAACGCAAAGAGGCTATCCTAAAATCTGTACATAATCAATACTGTACAGATTTTTGGGTTAGGGAACAATGCTATTATATTCGTTTGTAAAAAACGCAGAATGGGAAAAAGTCTTAGCATGGAATCCACTATATATATATAATGTTAATTATACAATCCTACAAAGCCGTATGAACTTTCACTAATATTTGCTAAGGAATGCCATTTAGGGAAGAGATTAGGAATTAAACAATTATCTATCGTAACTTTAAACGAATTTGCATCACAGTTCAAGTATTTTCTTAAATTATTGGTCCTAAAATAGACTTACTAATTATGGAACAGGAACCACAAGACTTACAGGCAGTGACAACTGGGTTATCTAACAATCAATCACATTCCAAGCACAGATCACCGGAGCCTTCAGGGGTGTTCCATTACCGCAGACTAATTTAGGTAGCCTATGCAGAGGAAATAGTGATGGCTGATTCTCGACTCTACAGTCCTCTAGAAGGAAACTAAAACGTGAATGGGTCGGAAAGTATTGCCCAGAGTGTTTAAAATCAAACAACTCTGCAAGAAGAGTTCCTGAAGATGACTCAATGTAATCGAAAGGCCTAGGGGAAAAATAATAATAAAAGAAGTTCAGAAGAAAGTCATTATGTAATTATTTTATTTATAGCCCAGAGAATTAAATTTAAAATATACGCCAAGGGACCCACGAAGAGTTATTGCTCAACAGGCTATACCTTGAAAAATATAAATAGACCTGGGATTTTAGGCTCTAAAAAAATTAGTTTTAGGCACCTAAAATAGGCTTTTAAAAGAGAAAATAGGCACTTAAAATATGTTTTAATGTGTAAATAGATAGAAAACAGACTTTAAAATATTACAATAGGCCTATACACTTAAGCTGTAACATTTTTTTTCTTCACTGCAAGAAACGTGATATAGGCCTACCTATTCCTAACAGAAGTAGCCTAACTGCAAAATTAGGCTTCACGAACTACATTCACTTAAACAGGTGTTCTTTCACTGGTGACTTGACACAATAGTCCTTCCCCCTTAATTTTCCCCCTCCCCCGTCAGTCAGCATTCCTTTAGCGACTATTGTTTGGAATAATAAAGCTTCTGTGAAAAACCCACCTCTGCTGTTCTGCTTTTCATTAAGGGATGTCCATTATAAGACTGTAAAAATTACGGGAGTTGAATTTTATTTTAAATGTACAAAATAGGCATTTTAGGCACTAAAATAGTAAAATAGGCTCTAAAGGTCCAAATAGGCATTTTAGTGCACTATAAAGCTCTCTAAATGTAAGTGATTTATCATGAAATGTTCACATAGCCTATTAAAAAATTTTCATGTTATTTCATAAGCAACAAAAGAGGCATTTGCCTTAAAATCCCAGGTCTAAATATAAGATATTGACCTAGTTTGAACCCACGAACTTCTGGTCCAGATACGGGCAGGCTACCTCTGCACCATAAAGGAGCTATAAGAAGGGTTTTAATTAAGCTACATTAAGTACAGTAGGCAGTTTATTAATTATACTTATGATGAGAATGAAACGTGCAACATGACTTACATTATATAGTTGAAACGACAAGTGGTGGCAGGAATTACCTGTAAACAAAAGAAACTTTAATTAGAATGTTGATCATTTAATAGAGGTGTTAATTAAAGAATCCGCAATACAGTAGCTACTGGACCGGCAGAACGATCCTCGAGGCCTTCAAAGTTTTTAATCGACATGTCATCGAAGAGAGAAGGAATTCAGAAGAAGATTAATTCCAATTCTGTAGTGTACAGGTAGGGGGAAAAAAAAGCGGACCGACTAAAATATCTAAGTTGCCAATATGAGCCAGTTCGCATGCCTAACGGCATTCATGGGATAGCAGGGAATGTATTGAAATTTGTTCTACAGCCGATAAATTGCTTGAATTCAGAAATAATTTCACGTAATTTGCATTGCTTGTGAAAAAAAACGTTTCCGTTACATCTCTTACATTTATTTACGTATCACAAGGCTCTGAAATCAGCTACAAGAGTCGGTCCGCTTTTTTCCCCTACCTGTAGGCCTACATAACATGTTGCATTCTTCTCTTTTAACTTGCTCATAATTTCACTCATTTGTAAATATTTATTCTGTATAAGACTAACTTATTAGTTGCTTCGGATTATTACCATGTAAGCCTACTGTGTTGCAAATATTCATCCTTCAGCAATTCATCACTCACCTCTTCTTCTTCTAAATATGCACTAATTGCTTTTGATTTATTGTTATAGTATTCTGTTGTAAACATTCAAACTTCGCCAATTCATCACTCACATCATCATCATCTACATTTATACCGAAGTCATGAAACCAAAATAGCAAACTCTATACAAATATTAGTCTATGTACATATTATCTGTATTCTCCCCAGTAGTGTAGCCTCCGGCTGTGGGACTCTGGACCAATTATGCCCAAATAACAATTTGTATATTCCCTCGAAGTTTTGTTTTATAAAATTCGCTTGTTATACTACCAGCTTAATATACTTGCCATCTCTAAAATCTATAGTCATCAATATTATGGAATATTAAAACATTGTAAGTTCAGTATTCTGTGGATTGGACAATATATTTTGGCAATATGCTATGGGCATACTTATTGTGTTAAGTGTTTTCTACGCAGTCCGGCATGGATTTCTATATTTTGTGAAAACTAAGACACTTGCATTTTTAAAGGTTAAATGGTATGTTTTTGGAATCCTTAACTAATTAGTGGTACTTACGAACGTTGTTGCCGTGGATCGTAAGTTGACATTCCCACACAATATTGTTGCTATGGGCGTTGCGATGAGGTTAAATTACTTACGGTGCTTGCGCCACGTCATAATTCATTACGATACACTTCATAATACAAGCCTTTATGAACAAGGCCCCCAGGACAAATATTCGGTTCCCATAACAACAAACACATGCGAATCACTTTCTGAAATAAACATCTATCTTCAAGAATGTATATACATAATATTTTCAGGTAATATCACAATTAATATAATTAAATAGATATAAATAATCATCGTGCACAAAAATAGCATGCAATACACGTGCCGTAAGCGCATTACGGATCTCGGAAAATTGAAAACACTCGGCGCAAGCGCCTCGTGTTTTCAAACTATTTCCTAGATCCGTAATCATGCCTTACGGCACTTGTATCGCAATATACTATTGTATCAACGGCAATGGGTAGAAAATTAGTAGCAAGCTATAATATACCAAGCACGTTTTATAAAACCAAAATTTGAGGGAATAGGTGGAATTGTTTTACAGACTATATAACACTATTATATTCCTCGTAGGAAAAAAAAATATTAAATTTATCGACACAAACCATCGCTTGATTGGAATGTATCCTGCTTATGGAACACTCTTTCAGAGAATATTAGCAGCAATAAGTGGAACGAGGAAATGGGTGTAATTTCCCAGTCAACACATGCAAGTGTCTAAACCAGGGGAAGACAGAAGGTTGCTCTGTGACGTCACTGCTTTCTGCCCTCACTGCTCGCGTTGTACCTCTGCGAGGAGTATGTGAAATGTAGGCATCAGTGAACAGGGGGGAAGAGAGAGGTATTAGTATTGCGGGCAGGGGGAATTTAGGGGGTTAGAACTTACGTAATACGTGTTTCCGAGTTAATGAAACATCAATCGATTTTCTTGATAGTTTATCGGTTAATTACAGCACAGTAGTTTAACATATTATAAATGATTCTATTTTTCTATTCTGTGAGAACAATTGCCTTTCCACAAAATCTATGTTCTTTGACAAAAATAGACAATACTATCATTTGAATTAACATAATTCACTACTATAAAAATAATTAAAAAAATGAACTGAATTAATTACCATACAAGCTCGTCTGCACCTTAGATGATACAAGATTACAGTAACAATTTTCTGACTTTCCTGTCTCTTTTTTCTTTAACAAGTTTATCAATGTTGGGACGTAACGTTTGAGCAATATTTAATCGAAGACTACATTTAGGTTGTGATTTGACAATGTACTTCTTGATTTGAGCTTTGCACATTTCATTAGTGAAAAAAATTGTTCGGCCACATATGTCGATCCAAAATTACATAATATTCGTGCGGCAAGTTTCGGGAATCTGGTTTCAGAGAAATTTCTGTAAAAGTTACCCAAGACCACTTTACGTTCGTATTTGTCCTTTAACAGATCGTTGCATTGTAAGTTTAGCAGTTCCAACTGATACGGGCAAGGAACGTCTTTGACATTAACTAAATATGGGGTAGCAAAAAGTTTAAATATTGGAGAAAGGTTTTCCACATCCTGAAACCTCGATTCGAACTGAAGAAGAATGTTTTGCAGAACTAACACATGTTCTGCAGAGAGAACACTATCAGGATCGCATCTTGCATTAACTTTGAAAAATGCTCCGTATTTCCAACCAGAAGTTGTTCTACCCACAGAGCTAAAGTGAATAGGTCCTCTAGTACCTAAATCTAGCGTACTCTAAACACCCCTACTACCGTGCGCTCTTGCTGACGTCACACACATGGGATCCGCATGCTCTTGCTCCACAAACGTCATCACAAGACGTAGTTGACTTCCCCTGGTCTAAACCATACTCTAGCAACAAAAATCGATGTTCTGCACATATACACCAACAGAAGTGTAGTCTATACGGGAGAACATACAGCTAACTGCTGTAAAAATTGTCTTTTCCCCTCTCTTTCGCATCCATATTCGTCCTTAATTTGCATTATCTTTCGTTTTTATTATTAAGTGCCACAATGGTACCTTATGATATTGTCTGGGGGACGGGAAATGTCTGTCCGTCTGTCTGTACGCTGAAAACTCAAATACGCTTGATCGGATTTTCATGAAACTTGGCATACGCATTTATAACGTCAATGGGAAGAAGCCTATTAATATTGGACCAAATCGGTTGACCGGTACCGGAGTAATGCTCAATTTAGTGCCTATTTTATGGCAATATATTAGAAAGAATTTATCATATACAAATTAGTTATCACAACAACTTATTGTTTTACAGTGTTCATGTACGACTTTGAAAGTTGCTGTGACAAATAACACTACCCACATATTCCTTCACATACGCTTATCAAACTAGACCTTTGTTCTTCCGTGAAGCCCTGCTTATCGAATCGATCTGGAGCTTAACTCGGAAAAAAGGTAACAAAAATAACTTATTTTCTGCATATCACAATTGCAATTATCACTGATTAAACAAAAGCAGTCTGGCACTTTGTTACATCACTTTACCTAATTTCATTTTCATTGTTTTCTTCTATGTGTGTTTCTTTCTTCCTTCTTCGAATTGTCCTTTCTCTTTTTATTTTATTTTCCTTACTTGTTTCATTCATGACTGCCTTCTATTCTTTCTTCTGCTCTCTCTCTCATTTTTTTCTCATTTTAACTTCCCCTAGCCGAATTACAAAGCTAATCTATTAGAGAAGTATTAGATTAAAACCTCAATACAGTAGAGCCTCGGTAATTCGAGCCCCGGTATTTCGAGGTTCCGTGTAATTCGAGCTGGTCTTAAGAAAATTAAAATTGTCCATAAAACTAGAGTAAAATCCCGTTTTTATACGGTGTCCGCAAGTAAGTTTTACGCACTTCCGAATGTGTTACATTTTGAGCTTTCTTTCAATTTTTCCATGTACAAAAATGCAGTTAAAACTGTCCCACTTTGGGTTTTTGTTCATAATACACAGAAATAACCTTGGCTTCAGACTGCTAATGCATTTCTATTACAGATTGACAGAAACCGTTAGGTTCGATTTTTCTTTGTCGGGACCTCGTGTCAATCAATTGTACAGTGCATATTTCCCCATCCTTTCAGAAAAGAATACTGTATTGTTACAGTAATCCCTACAATGGTAATTAAAAGTGTTTTCCTAGTAGCATCGCTTACCCGTTCCACTCCATT
Organism: Ectobius pallidus; assembly: GCA_964059195.1. Lineage (NCBI taxonomy): Eukaryota > Metazoa > Arthropoda > Insecta > Blattodea > Ectobiidae > Ectobius > Ectobius pallidus. Next base: position 158,742,803 of record CAXKWD010000005.1, on the reverse strand, counting down.
GAGGGTCAGACAAATGACTTAATCCTTAAGCTCCGTACAGATCTGCGCTCCTCTTGCGCGCCGTGCGGCACGCGTGCCGCTCGGCACGCAGATGTGTACGGCATTTTTAGGTGCACGCGAACTGCTCGCGTGCCGCTCGCCACGATCCGTCTCCTGTCGGTTTTTTCGACGAACACAAAGGGTTTCTGATTTCATATTTGGACGTGTTTTTGGTAGTTGCGTGCTGCTCGCGTGCATCTCGCTGAAATTATTTTCACAGCGCTCCGCTCCTCAAGCTTTACTGTACAATTGGCAAATGAAAAAATTATATGATAGGTTGATGCGAGTCACTTACTCACCTTTTGGGGAAGGATAGGTATACAGAAGCAGGAGCTGAGTCAGATGTTGTGTACGTTACTTTGCACTTTCTGAATTTCTTTAAAATACGCTGGAGAAAATCGATCTTTATGTTTGGCTTCTTCCTTCATGTAGGCCTACTCATAAACATTAGCAATAATCTCGCTACTTTGACTGTGTAGAGTTTCCCCTTTTAGTTTTGACAGTATAGGAGGCATTATCACGTTATTAAATAAATAGCATTCGTTAAAACACTTGCATGCACCCGTGCTGCATGAATTGTCGTCTCCAAACAGAGTACAGGAAATTTGACTGTTTGTTTATTGTAACATGTGCTATTTTGCTGACGTGCCTAGCTAGCCCACTGGTCCCTCTCTGAAGGACATTAGTCAAGATTGAATGAGCTAGCTTGTATGTGATATAATCATGGAGTGGTACGAGGAGAAGATCTGCAGATGATACATATTTACAAATCAAAACGTCTACTGTGGAACCCAAAACATAAGGATAACTACAAAAAAAAAATTAAAGGAGGATGCATGGAGGGAAATAGGAATGGAAATAAATACGTCCTCAGAAGAGTGCAAGAAGAAGATGTTATCTATGCTTTCTTGTAACCGGCGAGATAAAATTAAAGTTAACGCCAGCAAAGGTACAGGAAAAGGTAAGTTATAAAATATAAATAATAACACTGTTTACACACTTTTCAACTGTTGTTTAAAAATGGTTTTGTTTCGATATTTAAGCCGTAGACAAGTTTTGCAATTGAGGACTTTTTTCAAAACTCGTTTTCTAAGCAAAAAACACACAAAATATTAGGCCTAATGATGAAAGCTAGTGGTTCGCAGTAGGTTCGTCGCTTTCCTATGGAACGCAAGAGGAGCGCTGTAAAAATAATTTCAACGAGCGGCACGCGTGCTGCACGGCGCGCAAGAGGAGCGCAGATCTATACGTACCCTTAAAGGATGCCGATGTAGCAAATTGGAAATGTTTGACAATATATACATACAGGCGTAACACAGGTATGTATGCCTACTATATTGTTTATTTATTTATTATTTAAACCATTATTGTGCTCATTAAACATTTATTTGCGATTTACCCATTGATTTAGTGAAATTTCCGTATAATCCGAGTTTTTTGTAATTCGAGGTATCCTCAGCCCCAATTAGCTCGAATTATCGGGGTTCTACTGTACCAGCCAATTTCATTTTGGTTTTTTGATCGTTCTAAAATTTTTGCAAAATAACGTTTGAAAATTTAATATGAAGATTGACAAGGTTACCTAACGTGGGTAATGTTACATCATCCTTACGATAAGAACAGCTTGAATAATGACAATAGTCCTTCCTTTGGAGGACAGTTTTCAGATAAGTGCTAATCTTATTTAGACAAAGTTATGTGCTAAAAAGTATCCAAGCACACAGCGCAGCGGGTGAGACGGTACTATGAGAAGTGAACAAAATCTAAAATGAATGTAGAATGTTGGGATAGCCAATTTGCAGCATCCTAATATCGCTATTTCTTTTCTTTCTGACTTCTCAAGTTTAGTATTTATTGTGGACAAGGTGTGACCCCCTTCTCTTATAGTACAGTTATTCATTGCATGGCCAGGCAGCTTCAAAGGTGTCGGTGTTTCTTTATGTTAATTGATCTGACTAAATCGGTTTTGGCAACGTTGCAATATTCTCTCATTGTTATCACTGACCTTGGTTCTTCCTTCGCTTTTCTCAATTCACACGTGTTATTATTTATTGTAACTTGATCTTGCAACCGCGCATTTCACTCCACACGGAGTAGACGAGTAGCTGTCAAAATCGTCACAGGACATTCTTAGATTTTTATTGGCTGGGGTAACTAGCTGATTGGTGCGGTAAAAATAAAGAATATGGGTTAAGCTGTCAGCAAACTTATTCTCCTAATGAAAGGAAGCCGCCTGGCCATGCAATGAATAACTGGACTATACTACATTATAGGCATGGAATGACCAAACAAATGGTGCTAGGTCTGGACTGTATGGAGGATGCTTGAACACCTTCCAAACATTTTTTTTTCTCACGAACAGCTGCAGCAACATGGGGGCGAGCATTTTCGTGAAGACGTTTGACAACATCAGCGTTTAGTTGGTTGTTTGCTTTGCGTCAGATGCAGCAGTGAAAACAGCAGTCCGCAGATGGCTATACTCCATCCGAACGGACTTCTATGAACAGGGTATTTTGAAACTGGTATCACGATGGGAGAAATATGTTTAGAAACTTGGCGACTATATAGAAAAATAGACAAAATATGTCCCTTCATGTGTGCATTTGTTTGTAATTCCGGGGTGCGCGGGCAAAGAGAGTTAAGTCCACCATCCTAAAAAATTGAGATATGTCCATGGAGTTATAGATAAAAATGTTCTTTACATTTGTGTTAAGTCCAGTAAGTCATATTCATAATTGTACGGTAGTTATGGCTGTGTGCCTCATGGGTTTATCCATCTCTAAAGCTATGTTGGGCTGGTATAGTGTGTTAAGTCACTCTAATTCTCAGTAACAAGAAAGTGGATTTAACTCTCTTTGCCCCCGCACCCCGGAATTGTACCTATTAAACGTTTTCTAAATTAAAAATTATTGTGCGTTACTTTTCGATATACCCTCGTATTAAAGGTAGAGGAAGTTGTGTGTTCAGATCGAATTTATTTAAATTAAATGCAGGAGATCACCGCCATATTCCATGTTATCTGTGAAGAATAATGTGACATCAGTAACAATACACGCGTACACGCACTAATACATGCGGGCATTGACTTGCTGTAATTACAATATAGATATCTAACGGTACGCACTTCCGAAAGAGGGCGTTCAAACAAATTGCACATTCAGCCATCGATTTCAAGTATACTTAACGAGGCAAATGTTTTCTTTGGTGATGAGTTTGTTCAGTTCGAGTCATGCCACATATTCCGATCTTATTACTAAACATGTTTACCATGGTGTTAGATGGATTCTTTGTACTCTGTAATTTTCCACTAATTGAGGTGAAGTTGCTTCCCAACTCCATTCAGCGTAAAGCGTTTAAGTCACGGCAATGAGAAAATTGCAACGGTTTCAGTTTGCGAATTAACGGGGATTGGGCGGGGGAGGGGAATTCCCCGGCTGGTAATAGTATACAAGCATGTGCCCGCGGTTTCGCCCGCGATTATTTACTCAACTGCTAGATGCTTTCTTTAAATAATTTATTTAACAGAAAAATAATTATTACATGATATTTATTAACACTTACATCGTTTTTAGATAAACTCCATGAATTACATTATTATATTGTTTTTCCGTAACAAATATAATTAAACGAATAGAACGAATCTTGTACTTCTGTGCCAGGGTGGCCAGACGTCCGGCTTTTGGCCGGACTGTAGGGATTTTTGCTAAGCAGTCCTCCATCCGGCGCGGCTTTATGCCGGACGTTGATTTGTCCCCCTTTTCGAGAATCTGATGGATCGGTAAAGCGTATTAATAAAATTTGTTCTCGGAAGAGTGTAATTCCATGTACTGTATAAGGAATTCCTGACCAACAAAAACCTCCTGCGGATGGCAAATAGGCCTAAAGGACAAAAATATAAATGGAGATGAAAATCCCTTTTTTCAGTGTAGGCCTATAATCATTTATTAAGTGCCAGTATGGTACTTTATGAGATTGTGTGGGGGACGAAAAATGTCTGTCCGTCTGTCCGTCCGTCCGTCCGTGTGTCTGTACGCGCTCTAACTCAAATACGCTTTATCGAATTTTAATGAAACTTGGTATACGCGTTTATAATGTCCATGGGAAGAACCCTATTGAAATTGGACCAAATCGGTTCACCGGTACCGGAGTAAAACCCAATTTAGTGTATATTTTAAAGGCGCCATAACTCACATACGCTTTATCGGATTTTCATGAAACTTGGAATACCTATTTATAATGTCTATGGGAAGATGTCTGTTGATATTGGACCAAATCGGTTGGCCGGTACCAGAATAATACCCAATTTAGTGCCCTTTTATGGTATCATATAAGAAAAGGCGCGGTAACTCAAATACGCTTTATCGGATTTTCATGAAACTTCGTATACTTATTTATAACAATCATGGCAATAAGCCTATTGAATTTGGACCTAATCGGTTGTCCAGTACCGAAATAAAGAGTAATTATCAGTCAAATTAATTATAATATTTTGGTTCATTTCGAAGCATTTTGATTGGCTCGCGGCCAACCAATCAGCGGGCGAGTCCCGTAACTAAGGTAAATAAAGGGTAATTCTGGTACAACCCTTCAATTCCTGTCGAAACCTTCTTTAGTAAAGGAGGGTAAAAAGAAGGCACCTTCTTCAAATGCAAAATCAAATTCTCGGTTCTTTCTTATAGCGTCATCAATTGATGACAGCTTATAAAGCTTCCTTCAGTTGCCATGGACAGTTGACACCTACATGAAAAACAAATGTTCCCATATGTACGATTATAGACGAAATGCTGTTGTATAATGACTAATTATTTTGCTAAAATTGATTACAATTAGATTAAAGCATTGAATTTTACTTCAGCCTATGTCAGATTTATAATCCCTGACCTCTTAATAAATAAAAACATTAACTTCTGAGAATTTGCTTAAGTTGGTACTCTGCTTTAGTGAGGGCTAAATTCGCATTTTTGACTCGAATATCGCGAATATTATGTTACCAATGAATGAAATTATTCTATATTGTAACATAAGATAACTAGAAGGCTCGAAATATAGCCTAATTTCGAAATACGGTGATTTTTCTTTTCTGTGACAAGATAGTATTCTATGGTATTGGACACTCAGAAATCGCAGTGTAGTTTGGTCTTGGGGTAAGATGCTTGTCTATCAAGAGATATCACGTTCGAGTCCACCCTGAAGCAAATTTTTTTTTTTTATTATTATCAATTGTGTTAAATTGAGCCTATTCCATTCTTGTGTCCTATTTTGTCAATGTGCTTAAATAAGTATTACATTTTTCTTTAAAAAAAACTGGGAATTCATTGTCTTTCATTGACCTACATCATTCCTAAAGAATAACATAAACCTATAAATGTTATTTCACGAACAGAAACTAGCTTTAAAGTTATTGCGTTGCGTTAAAATTGCATAAGCCTATACTCAGAACAAAACTGCATACCGCTAGGTGGAACTATCCTCTTCTTATTGGCTTACTGTACTATTTCATTGTCAATGCATTTTGTAAAATGTTGACATATTTTAAGAATTAGTATATCAGTGTATACCAATATGAATTAAGGTTAAGAATCAAACTTTAGACCTTTGTTCTTCCGTAAGCCCTGCTTGATGAATCGATCTGGAGTTTAACTCGGAGATCTATTAAAAAAAAAAAAAAAAAAAAAAAAAAAAAAAAAAAAAAAAAAAAAAAACTTATTTTCTGTATATCATAACTGCAATTATTACTGATTAAAAAACCATTCTGGCACTTTGTTTTATCAGTTTACCTGATTTTATTAAGTGCCAGTATGGTACTTTATGAGATTGTGTGGGGGACGAAAAATGTCTGTCCGTCTGTCCGTCCGTGTGTCTGTACGCGCTCTAACTCAAATACGCTTTATCGAATTTTAATGAAACGTGGTATACGCGTTTATAATGTCCATGGGAAGAACCCTATTGAAATTGGACCAAATCGGTTCACCGGTACCGGAGTAAAACCCAATTTAGTGTATATTTTAAAGGCGCCGTAAGTCACATACGCTTTATCGGATTTTCATGAAACTTGGAATACCTATTTATAATGTCCATGGGAAGATGTCTATTGATATTGGACCAGATCGGTTGGGCGGTACCGGAATAATGCCCAATTTAGTGCCTTTTTATGGTAATATATCACAAAGGCGTGGATAACTCAAATACGCTTTATCGGATTTTCTTGAAACTTGGTATACGAATTTATGACGTTTTTGGGTACAAGTCTATTGAATTAGGGCCAAATCGGTTGATCGGTACCGAAGTAACGCGTATATCAATATTAATTTTGTAATCAATATTCTTTCAAGGCCCACAATGTATTAAAAAAACTTAACAAATTGCCAATCGTTTATTCACATTGTTAGCAGCCTTCATTGATTTGTTTCTTCATAACGATGTCAGTGTGGCTAAATAATAACTTAAATAAACGATTTATAACAACTAGCCGTTGCATATTGATAATATAATGTGTATTCTATGGTTATGTAGACTACCGATATTTACATTAGGCTATATTTTACTGTGAGTATTTTTCTTATCGTTCCTGTGCAGCAATATACCTAATGTAATTCCTGACAGATAGATTTCATATGCTTATTATTCATTCATAACCTTTAAGGCTGCTTTAAATTGAAACAGAGATATCAGCGAATCATAGGTCTATTGCATCATTATTATTATTGCCAGCACATTTTGTTTTTGGAGTTAACTCGGACATCTATTACAAAAATAACTTTTATGCATGGGTCTATCATAATTGCGTGTATCACTGATTAAAAAAAAACATACTGGCACTTGGTTATATCAGTTTACCTGATTTTATTTTATATAAATGCAGTTATTAAGTCTGAAATTAGTCAGGATTATATAATGTAATATCTGCTGTCCAGCCGTCCATGCCCGAAGTTTTATACTACGCTAGATTACCGAAGAAGTGTGTCCTCCTTTCTGACATTTTAGAAATGGCCACCCTATTCCGTGCGGACTTAAAAGATTCGAAATGAAACGACTAAAACGTACCACACACTCATGAACCTCACCCAAATAAAGCATAAACATTTAAAACAATTGATAATTACAAAACTAAAATTCCGGTTTCGACGTGCATTTCAAGAATAAAGAGTGATGCCCGAGGGGGAAAAATACCTCAGATTTGAGTTCCCTAGCCCAAAAAATCCCCGCATAGTGAGTTTCTTCCATGTAATCAATGCTCTTTTTTTTCCGGTTGCTATGGCAATTAATCTCACAAGTGAAGACTGTCTTGTTATCTTGTTAATAGGTGGCGTAGGCTGAGAGTTCATCACAATAATTATTAAGTGCCAGTATGGTACTTTATGAGATTGTGTGGGGGACGAAAAAATGTCTGTCCGTCTGTCTGTCTGTCCGTCTGTCCGTGCGTCTGTACGCACCATAACTCAAGTACGCTTTTTCGGATTTTCATGAAACTTGGTATAAACATTCATAATGTCGATGGGAAGAACCCTATTGATATTGAACCAAATCGGTTCACCGGTACCGGAGTAATGCCCAATTTAGTGCCTATTTTAATAGGCTGTAACGGATTTTCATGAAACTTGGTATACCCATTTATGACGTCCATGAGAAGTGCCCTATTGAATTTGAACCTAATCTGTTGACCGGTACCGGAGTAAACCCCAATTTAGTGTATATTTTAAAGACGCGGTAACTCAAATACGCTTTACCGGATTTTTATGAAACTTTGTATACATATTTACAATGTCCATGGGAAGACGTCTATTCATAATGGATAAAATCGGTTGATCTGTTTCGGAGTAATGCTCAATTTAGTGTCTATTTTATGGTAATATACGTATTCGAAAGAATTTATAAAAAAAATGAAAATCAGTTATCTTGACAACATACCCTATTGTTTTACTTTGATCGTATAAGGCCTTGGAAATTAAAATACAGGTAGCTATGACAAAAAACACTATTGTTTTACATGCGCTTATCCAACTAGACCGTTAAAATGACCCAGGTGGCCGAGATGGTAGACCTTTCTTCTTCCGTAAGCCCTGCTTAATGAATAAATCTGGAGCTTAACTTGGAAATCAATTTAAAAAAAAAAAACATATTCTGCATATCATAACTGATTAAACAAAAACATACTGGCACTTTTTTACATCAGTTTACCTGATTTTATTATATACCTGTAGGGGCAGATGCAAAGCAGAGCTTAAGAAGTAGGAGGATTGCGATATTACAGTGGTAAGTGCATTATTACAGGATCGAGAAAAAGTTTAAAAGACGAGCCAAAGGAGACTTGTACCAAGTATTGTTTTCCGCCTTATACCCTCAATTACCCATACATAATAGGTCTAAGTCTATTTACTATACAATATTATATGTTTAAGTTGTATGGATGTGAGATAGGAAGAACATAGCCTAATCTGACAGTATTCGAAAACAGGATGCTTAGGAAAATATTTGGGCCTAGGAGAGATGAAAATGGGGACTGTAGAAAACTGCATAACGACGAGCTTCATGACCTGTACTCGACACCGGATATAGTAAGATTAATTAAATCACGGAGGATGAAATGGGCTTGAAATGTTGCGCGCATGGGGGAGGAAGGCTATCTCAAAAATATTGACTGGGAGACCCGAAGAGAAAATACCACTTGGAAACCCTAGACGTAGTTAAGAGGACAATATTAGGATAGATTTAAGGGAAGTAGGATTTGAGAGGGATGGTTGGATGGAGTTAGCACAGAATACGATTTAATGGCGGGCTCAGGTAAGCGTGGCAATGAACTTTCGGGTTCCATAAAATAGATAATATTCCTTTAACTTGCTTAGGAACTGTCTATTGCCATTGAGTAAGTAGGTAGGTATGGCCTAACATAACATTCAAAGTTATCAATGTTCAAAGTTCAAAAATTAATAAAAAAAATAAGCATAATTATTTCATTTCTAAAACACTCAGATATGTTTAAAGCTGCTTTTAATAAGAGAAATGTTATTCAATATACTTGAAAAATAATAAAACCTTGAGTTATAAAAAATACATCCATAAAAATAGTAGCCTACTATAAACTTAAATTATCTGATTTTCATTTATAGTCAGCCACTTGATATGAACAAGATGATGTGAAACCAGAAGGTTACACTTGTAATAAAGTAACCTAGCAGAACATACTGTAAGAGTAGTATACTTTCTACGTAGTCACTCAAGGCAACAATCTGATCCATGTCAGCAAGTGGAACATTGCCTGAAGTAACTCACAGTAATTATATAGTCAAATTAATAATTACTACAGCATAATACGTTTACTTTCAATCAAGTACCTTGACCATGAGGATTGTATTACTTACTTCGTATCCTTCTGTTCCAAATGAGAAGATTATTTCGATCAAATTGACAGAAGCTATAGTAAAGCTATTACACTATGGAGCTCAGCAAAAGGCGAGCGGCAGGAATGAATGTCTCAATGCCAGAATCATGACTAGGGCAAGGCATTTCATGATTTTGTGTCTTCTTTTTATAAGAAGGTTGAAAGATACCTCGAATATATACAAATTAAATTATTAAATAAGAGCAATTTGTTTGGGCATTATTTTGAATTTTTCGTCCTTTTCAATAGATAAGTCACATTTTGGCATTTTTGGGGCATTTTCGGCATTTTTTGCAATTTTTATAAAGTGTAACATTACTCTTTTTTGAAATTTTAATTCTTATTTCTGTTTTAATGCTCGTCTATTGTAATTATATAAGCAAATAACATCCACAGAAAACAAAGCAGACTTGTAGTATAACTCATATTCCTATTTTTAAGGAATCTGCATTTTGAACTCGACTACAATTAAAAAAAAAAACCTTCAGTGGAGGTACAAATAATTACTTTCTGATAAAAGATAATCGTCTTCATATGAGTATATACGCCAGTTTTTATCCTTCGCTTCAATTTCATTTTTTATGCTTTTATTTATTTATTTTTTATTGGCCAATGTGAGGTTACCCAGGGTCCCTGAGCCGTACGCTATACCCCTAGACAAGCTACAAGTTTTACATTTAAAATTTCCATGTACATCATTAATCAACTGTTCCTTTTCACTTGGCTGTGAAGTTTTTCTTTCGTCCTTTGTTACAAACACAATTACAGTCCTGAATATATAAAAACAAGTGAGAAAACAAAAATGACACAGTTCTTCGCACTACACTTATTCACCCTTGTTTTTCAGTCTTCAGTCTACCTCGTCCTGCTCTCGCCTGTCATCAAAAACTTTCTGTGCAAAAGTTTTGAATACCTCGAAGTTGTTCTTCCTTGTCCAGAAGGTTAAGTCCGGGGCCCACGGTTCGTCTTCAGAATCTCAATTGATTGTAAAGAGTCACTGCTGTTTGTATCCTAGCAATTAAAAACTGAATATTTGTGTTGTTATTTGATTTTAAATACGGTACTAGCTAGGGTACGCCAGTTCGGAATTTATTTTTATTTTTTTCATAAAGAGTGCCAAAGTAGTTTCTTTCAAAATTAGGTTGTTTTACCTGTATATCGTAAATTTTAATATAACACAGTCATTCATTAAATTGCTCCCCAAAATCAACCCATTACTTGGGGGAGGAAAGACAAAGCCTATCTCAAAAATATTGACTGGGTGACCAGAAGGTAAAAGACCACTTGGAGAACTAGACGTAGGTGGGAGGACAATATTAGAATAGCTTTAAGGGAAGTAGGATTTGCGAGGGATGGTTGGATGGAGGTAGCACAGAAAAGGGATGAATGGCGGTCTCATATAAGCGCGGCAATGAACCTCCGGTTCCACAAAATATATATTATTCCTAAGCTTGCTTAGGAATTGCATATTGCCACTGAGTAAGTATTCAGCCCTACATATTTCAATGAATCTCCTCTCGCCTTTATACACTGTATGATTCCGTGTCGTGAGTAATGCAAAGCGTACAGAGTGTTAATGAATAACACCGAAATAGTTTACCTGTGTATAAAGGGGACATAGACAAGGAACTTTTATTAGGAGATTTTTGCTCTATGGATTCAATTTTTCCTGTTACAGCATGGCCACCACTGACTTTTAACATTTGAAAAAAATGCAAAACAAAAGAACTTCGTTGTTAATACTGAAGTTATGAACAAAAGAACTAATGCAGTGGTGGCCAGTCATGTAATTAGTCTGTAAATTTTGCAGATTATGAAAACTCTAAATTATGATATATCTGTTGATGAATGATGAAGAATCGGGATTTTATCAATCATTATGGAGGCATGAAGTCAATTTAATGAAAATGTTAACCGTATTTCGCTTAATTATTGACTTATGAGCACCAAATCGTAATGAGTTTAATGCCCTGTAGCATACACAATTTACGTCATAGAGCAAAAATTTCCTAATAAAAGTTATTTGTCTATGCCCCCTCTATACACAGGTAAAATATTTCGGTGCTATTCATTAACACCCTGTATAATGGAAAGGTAATAAGAGTACAATATTTGAAGTGTGCATTGTTCTCCAGTAAACTGAGCTTCATTAATACACAACGCCATGCCTGACTACGCAATGAAGATGTCATCATGATGAATCACAGCCACTTCACAGAAACTCAAGCCAGCCCCGAACATTTATCATCATTTTGTTTAATTGGAATACTAAATTTCATAAACGTTATCTCACATAAATAAGGTTTAAGGTTTAAATATTTTCGTGATGACAATTAAGAAGCTATCGTGACAAATTCGACAAGAACGAATGCTAAGCCAAGGTGACTATCACGATTAAGTGCCAGAATGGTACTTTATGAGATAGTGTGGGGGACGGGAAAATGTCTGTCCGTTCATCTATATGTCTGTAGGCGCGATAACTTAAATACGCTTTATCAGATTTTCATGAAACTTGGTAGACGCATTTATAACGTCCATGGGAAGAAGCCTATTGCTATTGAACCAAATCGGTTGACTGATACCTGAGTAATGCCCAATTTAGTGCCTACTTTTATGGTAATATATTAGAAAGAATTTACCAAATGCAAATCAGTTCTCATGTTCCTATACGGCTTTGGAAGTTGCAATACAGGCAGCTCTGACAACTAATACCAGCCACATATTCCATCCCAAATGCTTAATAAACTAGACCTTTGTTCTTCCATAAGCCTGCTTAATGAATCGATCTGGAGCTTAACTAAGAAATCGATTTAAAAAATAACTTATTTTCTGCATATCATTATTGCAATTATCGCTGATTAAACAAAAGCATTCTGGCACTTTGTTACATCAGTTTACCTCATTTTATTTTCCAGTTAATACTACCCACGATAAGAAAACGGAAATTAAGCCTCTAATATGCTTCCTTTACTTTTATACTTAACGATTCCAAATAAATAAGTAGACTACCTTTAGCTTTAATCAAGTAATTTTTAATTCATTAAGGGTAGTTTACACGACGAAATTAGGTTTCGTAACTGAGTTTCGCAACTGTTTTTTAGTTGAATGCGCAAGCGCTAGATGTACTGCCGACAATGAGTAAAGGCTAGTTTACACGACGAAATTAGGTTTCGTAAGTAAGTTTCGCAACTGTTTTTTGCTTGAATGCGCAAGCGCAATGTGTACTGACGACAATGAGTTACGAAACTACGCAGTTTCGGCTGATTCCAACTTTTCACGAAACTATAATAGTAATGTTGATATTTTACGCTTATTTAGCTTGTTCGAGTTTCGTAAAATGAAATGGGGAAGTGAGGAAATTGTGAAATACCTGTATTCATACGTGTTTCAAACGTTTATATGGCATTTTAACAAATTGAACTTCAGAAATAACATGAAATGTGTGGTTGCCTTGGAAAGAAAATGTGTGTAATTAGTTTCACGAAATCACTTTCATGAAAGTGGTTATGAAACCTAGTGTCATCGTGTAAACTAGCCTTTACGACATTACGCAGTTTCGGCTAATTCCAACTTTTCACGAAACTATAATAGTAATTTTGAGATTATACGCTTATTTAGCTTGTTCGCATTTCGTAAAATGAAATGGGGAAGTGAGGAAATTGTGAAATGCCTGTATTAATACGTGTTTCAAACGTTTGTATGAGATTTTAACAACTTGAACTTCAGAAATAACATGAAATTTGCGGTTGCATTGGAAAGAAAATGTGTGTAATTAGTTTCACGAAATCACTTTCATGAAAGTGGTTACGAAACCTAGTGTCATCGTGTAAACTAGCCTTTACAGTATAATAATCAGAATAACTACACCATAATTGGGTGCATGACCATAATTTTTAAATACCGGATCAGACAATGTTTAGATTTAATTTCTTATATTTTTAATAGAAATAGAAATTCGTCAAACACGCGTTTAAAAAGATAGCGAAACTATTTTCTACGAATTTCTTCAGATATCGAAAGAATATAATTTAAATAAAAATAATTATATAGGCCTACATAGTTTTAAATCAGCATTATTTATACACCTTACTTGCTCTTAAGAGAAGAGGTTGGGCATCGCTGATCTATGGTATCCGTCACATAAAAACTCTCCCGTTAAAAATATTTGTACATTGCTGTTATATAGACCCAGTTTGATAAAAAAAATTAAATTTTAAAAATTCACTACGCCTTTTTAAATGTGAAATTTCTCACGCTGTTTGCAAAAGTTGTTATACTTGGTGGGTGAAAAGCGTTGCCATTATGCTGGCAGCCGTGTACAACACACAACACATACATGTATGAGAAAATCAGTAATATTTGTCAATTGTTTGCGCACTAAAATATGACTGGCTCCACGGTGCGTAATTCATTTAAATAATAGACCATTTATTATTATTTCACAAATGTTTAATGGCTGTCTAAAAGGTAGTAGCTTATATGATAAATGTGGTAAAATGGTTTTATTTTGTTCGCAGGATGCCTAATCGAAATATAAAATTCTTCTTTTAACCCTTGTATCATAAATAACTAATATTAAGTCGCAGCACTGATTTTTTAATATGGCGACATTTAGGTTATTTTTACTTCCTCTGCCCGTACCATAGGTACTATAGGTAGAGGAAGTATTGTTTTCGACCCCAAAATTCGAAGTTGAGTTTTTAGCATATATACACGTTTCAAGGCCCCCTGAATCCAAAAATAGTATTTTTGGAAACATGTCTGTGTGTGTGTCTGTCTGTCTGTCTGTCCGTCTGTCTGTGAACACTCTAGCTCCAAAACGGAAAATCGTATGAAAACAAAATTTCGTATTTGGGTCAGGTACCTTCTGAAGATGTGAGAATAAGATTGGCGACTATTTTCTCTTATTTTAAGGGGACTTTACATGAAGAAATTTTCGTTTTTCGCGATTTTCTCGAAAACGGCTCAAACGATTTTCTTTAAATTTTGCACAAGTGTAGCTTATAGTGAGAGCTAAAACTTTTATTTGAAACTTTTTTTCGAAAAAATTCTCTGAAGGCAGTTACAAGCCACCTACTGTTCACCCACTGTTTGTAAAAAGTTTGTGTTGTATGGCTAACAATTTAATACACACTCTTTCACGGCCTCTTATTCTATATAAGAATGAAGTGAGAAAGACATATTGGAGGGAAATATTCTATAAAGTTCGGAAATTATTCTTAACGACGGAAGTTTCAATAAATGTCTGCAGTCACTTGTTTTTGTTTGCTATATTGTCTGCACTTTTATTAGTCGCATCATTTTCAAAGAAGAGGTTATCAGGTATTTATCGTATAATTAGCGTTAAATTGTGTCTTGCGTTTCTGTACAAAGATATGTGAATACTCCTAACTTTTGTTTGGGCAGAGGAAGTTATGTGACTTTCACATCAAATTTTTTGTTCTGCAGCGATTGAATTAATTCTTTCAGAGCTGAATTAATGCATCAATATAAACACCCATGAAGTGAATTCAGTTGTGAGTTATCTGTTTGAAATCATTGAGGGAAATTTTAGTATAATATCTAATTTCCATAAATGAGAACACCGTACCAGGTAAATAAATATCCTCGAATTGTAAAATAAAGCATTGCTGTTAATCTTACAATTCTGTTTTTATACATTTTTTCGGCGATGAGTTTGTGCGTGTGAAAAAGATATCATTTCTAAACATAATACTTTCACATCAGAAGAGGAGTTTCTTAATTGCTTAACATTATCACAACTCCTTTCTAAGGTAGAGGTCAGCTCTAAATTGTACTGGACTCTCATTAGTGTAATGTAAGATACGATAATTGAAACCTCAACACAATTACGCTGGATGGTTCACGCAACGCACAGGTACAAAAAAAAAATATCAAGCTAGGTAACTGTTCCCAACTACGTGACAACCTGAAGCGACCGCAGGAGACCATTCTTTCGCACTTCTCCAAGAGGTGACAAATTGAATAACGGTATCTTACTGTACTTTTTGTTCCTCAGGTTTTGGCAATCAAATTACCAGACACATAACCTACTTTGCCCTTTTAATTCGCTGCCTCTCCATACCTCAATGTCTTTATGTTCTACTACTACTACTCTACTCAATGGCAATAGACAATTCCTAAGCAAACTAAAGGGATATTATCCATTTTATGGAACCCGGAGGTTCAATGCCGCGCTTACCTGAGCCAGCCATTCAACCTTATTCTGTGCAAGCTCCATCCAATCATCCCTCGCAAATCCTACTTCCCTTAAATCTATCCTAATATTATCTTCCCACCTACGTCTAGGTCTTCCAGGTGGTCTTTTCCCTTCCGGTGTCCCAGTCAAAATTTCTGAGATTATCTGGCTTGGATTATGTGGCTTGGTTCTAAAAGGGCCTATGTCAATTTCTTGCAAAAATGATATTTATGCATTATTCAGCTCGGCTAGTCTTTATCTTTCGTATACTAGAAGTGCCAATGTCTGTTGCTATTAATAGACATAATACAGAAACCTTAGAGACCAATATCGGAAGTTCTCAGCAAACAATGTTACTTCTATAAAGGTTTCAAAGTCAGTTATCTCAAAAGAAAGTTTTATGACATTGACCCTTTCCTCCCCATGCGCGCAACATGTCCAGCCCATTTCGCCCTCCATGGTTTAATTACTCTTATTAGGCTAAATTCGGTGAAGAGCACAAGTCATGTAGCTCTTCATTATGCAATTTTCTCCAGCCCCCATTTTCATCTCTCTTAGGCCCAAATATTTTCCTAAGCACCCTGTTTTCGAACACTTTCAGAGTATGTTCTTTCCGAATAGTAAGCGACCATGTCTCACATCCATATAATACAACCGGCAGGATAATTGTCTTATAATTTTTTATTTTTAGATTTCTGGACAGAAGACGAGAAGATAAGAGTTTCTGAACTGCATAAAAACAAGCATTTCTGATTTCACCGACACTTAACTTCCATCTTAACATAAATTGTAGCCTATCTATAATTATTGCTCCCATAAATTTGAATTTCTCCACTTATTCGAACGAGTCATCAGCTATTCTAATATTTTGTAGCGCATTATTTTGAGGTTTCATGACCATATAGCCTATTTAGTTTTTTCTGTATTAATTTCCAATCCAACATTCCTGCATTCCTCTCGATTGTTTTAGTCTATATTTTTGGGGAAAGCAGCTTTTTAATTGAATCCTACTGCTCCTTGGCTGTAGATAAGAATTTGTTATGAAAAGAATCAAGTCTCACATTCTAATGCTTAGTAGTGCTACTATATCCAAGGATTGGCAGCCCCATCATACACCCTATGTCCAATCTCTCACCTCAAAATGAAACTTCGAGAAGAGGGTATCCACAGATGGAACAACATATGGAAATCAACCACTTTCGGAAGGACTATCAAAGAACTCTTTTTTCCCAATGTTTCTGACCGTCTAAAAAGTACACTCATGAAACCAAACTTTATTCTGACACAATTTCTATCCGGCCACGGAAAATTTGGCGAGTACTTCCAAAGATTTCATATCAAGACAGACAGTAATACATACAAGTGCATATGTGGTGACCGTCTTCAGAATGCCAAACATCTGATGTTCACTTGCCCAGTTTTTC
This sequence comes from Ectobius pallidus, assembly GCA_964059195.1. Classification (NCBI taxonomy): domain Eukaryota; kingdom Metazoa; phylum Arthropoda; class Insecta; order Blattodea; family Ectobiidae; genus Ectobius; species Ectobius pallidus. The sequence goes on along the minus strand of CAXKWD010000005.1, from coordinate 158,725,762 downwards.
AAACAAAAAGACTAGAACTTGAACTACATTTAGACAAGTGCAGTGCAAATTTTCAATTTCCGCTTAACGGAGAAATTTTCACTAGAAAATGTTGTTATTTGTCATTCACAGCTTTTTTAGAATATGTGTTTAAGAGACTATGAATGTATCTTCCTGAACTTTAAATCTATACAGGAAACCTCAATTGACTAAATATAGCCCTAACATACTTAAAGGAAGGGTAAACTAAAAAAATACCATTTTCTAATTTTAATCTCATCGCACGGAGCTTTGAATTACGAAACGAATGGTGATCTCGTGAACTTCAGGTGCCCAATATTACGCCTTGTACGGGTGAAGTAAAACGCTCCTGTGACGTCACTCCTGACTAACTCGCTGGCAGGACAACAGCTACTGTAATGCTCGCGCCTGTGTTTCTAATACACCACAAAGTCTCATTTGTGTTTGTTGTTGATAGAGATGCCTGCAATGTTACCTTCTAAGGACAAATCTCGGTATTCAGAAATTAATATCACACGAAAAGAAAATGACAAGGAATTATTTAAAGAGTTGCAAGGAAGAAAAGAAAATACGGAATGGTGTAAATGTGGGCTGTGTGTACATATGAAAACGGGCCACGAAAGTGTGTGTTGTTGGGACCGTGAAGTAATTTGTGAACAGAAAGGGGTTGTAGACTGTATAACACGACATTGCCCATTCGATAGCGTTATTATAAATAAAGATACACTAGTTGCCAGGCGTTATCAATTAATACTTAGAGCTAATACAGTTAAAAAACAAAACATTTTTCAAGATACGAACAGAGTCACTTTCAGATTCAGAATCATCTTTTGCGGTAGTAGAAATTTCTGAAATGCTAAAAGAGTTATCTAAATCACAATTTCTAGAAGAAACATTCAATGAATCTGTGCAAACATTGACATAAGTTTCATTTCCTAGTTCACACTGAACGCCTACTCTGTTAGAAACTGAATTTTCAAATAAATACTAGATTCCACATTCATGATTTGTCCATTCCCGGATACTGAAGGATTACTATTCAAATCTTGCAACAACTCTCTCATTTCCTTCTTCCTCGAGTACGACGATTTTCTTTTCTTCATTGGCGGTGTTTCAGATTTCCCACGCAAAAGAAGTGATGGCACAGCACTTCTTTTTTAAACAGATTGCGGGGTTTCTCCAGATAACTGTGTTCGTAACTGTACCAAAAGCTCGGTATCATTTTCTTCAAAATGTTGTGAACAAACCGTACTGTATTTAGTAGGAACAAATTTTTCTCTTTTTATTTTTATCCGCCATTGCTTATTTACGTTCGGGTGACTTATCTCTGTTGGGAAATCGATGGAAAGATATTTTAAGTGTGTTATCACTCTTCGACGATGAGTTTGTACACCCCACAACACAACAATAAACCATTGTTTGAACAGATACTCACTAAAAAACTGTAACAGTAGACAGAATGCTGTGAAATGTCTTTCACCGGGCGAGACTGAGCCAAGCCTTCGTCAAGCGTGACGTCACGCGCCCATCGCGTTACAATAAATAGATTCGTTTTGTGATTAAATGTGAAGGTGTAAATCATTTCTAACAGTGAATATCATTTCTTAAAAACATTCTCTTTCAATCCGTATGAAGAAAATGATACTGAATTTTTAGTTTACTTTTCCTTTAATTGTAAACTAGGGCTCACTCAATGGAGATTAAATAAATAAATAAATAAATTCAAGGATTTGTAGTTTAAAGGAACCATTCATTTTTATCACAGAAAGTTACAAAAGAACATCAAAGGTATTTTCCACTAAAATTAAATCCTGACAACAGAGAAATTGTTCTCCTAAACACTTAATCCAAGCAAATAATGACCACTCGAGCAAAACATATGCTACGATCTTTAAAGGTTACCGTCTACCAATTGCTAAATGAGATGGAACGTCATGTCATTACCAATAGACTTTCCCCATCCTTTAAAAACTATAAACCACAATTTTCTGCTTTAGACGTTACAAATGAGATATCATTCCACATGAAATGTAGCGTAACAGTACCAATCAGAAGTCACGTTAATATACAAAAAGCAAAATACAGAGAATTACAACTTCTTTTTGAAAGTTACGATTTTTAGAAAAAGTATTGTCTGATTTCCTATATCCTCTATGTTGGGGAGAAGGGCCTCCATGTGGAGGTATCTGTTACCAATGTGAATTTCGTTACGCTTATTTTCCGAAAGAGGTCTTACACCTGTTCATATGATGTTTGCAAATACATAGAAAAAAGAATCGCCCAAACATATTGCCATTTGTGGAAATCAGGGATGGGTCGATACCAGATTTTCTCGATACTCGATACAGATACATGATTTTTTCCTCGATACCGTCACATTTCCAGTTTCAATAAATACATTAAAAATCAAAAGTTGTGAGAACTGCGTATACCAGCTAAATTAATTAATGAGACAACATTTAATATCATCAGTAGCCTATAATTATTTTTAAACTCTGCATTAAAACTAAACGTTTGACAGGAAACAAAACAATTAAGAATCTCTTCTGTTTGTATTTTAAAAGTAGGAAAGTCTTTATTCATGACTAGACTAAAGTCACAGAGTGGTTTTCTCCATTTCATATAAGTATATATAAGTATTTACCTTATTTAGTAGACTATTAAAAGCAGAAAGAGATACCGCATTTCCTTAAATTGCAGAATTACCAAAGTATCGAAAAAGTACCGAGAGAGTTTTCTGAAGTATCGCTCGATACCAATACCATCCAAGTATCGAGAGTATCGAGGTATCGAAAGTATCGAGGACCCATCCCTAGTAGAAATTATCACGGAAACGGCATTTTAGTGCACGAAACGTGGCTGCTATTTTGTAACGATAATTACCCATAACTGTAACAGTTTGATTAATTTTGAAAATAGTCTTCAATTGTAAATGTAGTGAGATTGTCAGATTGTAGAGCAATTCATTGCTGAGGGAAAAAATAATGAAATTTACCTATTTCTCACCTATGAATTTCACCGAAAGCTGTATGTCCTCCCTTAAGAAAACTTGAACTTTTAAGAGTTTAATTTAATTAATGATTAAAAATGGAATTTTAAAGTAGTTTTAAAAGTAGGAGAGGTAAAAACAAAATTTTACCTAGTGCATTTCTTGTGGAGTTTATAAGTTTTTATTGACGCAAAAGGACTTACCTAACCCTTCATAAACCTTTCAATTACTTAACAAGTTTTATTGGTGGAGTTGACTGAATGAAAAGCAAGCACAAGGAGGACATTGAATCACGATTAAAGGAAAAAATGAACTTAAGCTTCATTGTTTGCTTTTGGTCACGTTTTCGTGGTTTCTGAACCCCACAGTTCCGCAGCAACGAGCAGAAGGTGAAAGATGGAGTTACATCGCATCCTTTGTTTCTATTCTCCGACTGGTCAACGGGAAATGTTTCTATACAAGTGAAGAATAAGGAACATACAATGCTGTGCTATCAAACTACAGTGTTTGAATTTCAATACTTACCACTTGAGAAAATATCAGAACTATAAAGACCCGTACAAATATTTTTCTAGATCCAGCACACCTCTCTGTTAAGCAGTTATATAATCTCCAATGTGAGAAAGAACTGTATAACTCAGATGCTGATTTATTATCTAATTTTAATTTACCGGCCGCGGCGGTCTAGAGGTAGCGTGCCCGCCGCGGGATCAAACCCGGCCGCGGTCGATGGATTTTTCAGGACGTAAAAATCCTGGGCACGGAGTCCTCCGGGAGGGACTTTAAGCTGGGGGTCCCGTGTCGTAGATTTACGGCACGTAAAAGAACTCCAAGCCTAAATTAGAGCCTCTGGACAAAATTTCTCGGCCCTTTCACGTCCAAGAAATACTTAGTTTCCAGAGGGCGGTTGCGAGGCGATGGGCTTACCACCTGTCCCTCTACCCTCTCTCGGAAAATAAACATATCAAAATTAGTATAGGTAATGAAACCTCCGCTTGGAGGCCCCTTCGCCCCACCTGGGGATCATAGGGTACCAGATACAGGTATATATGCACAGTGAAGCTCATTAATAATAGATATAAATGAAAATTCTAGAGTGATAGGGAAAAAGCGAAGAAGTCAAAATACCAGAGTTTCAGGAAAGACAAAAAACAATTGATTTACACAGCATTGTTACAATATTTAGATCAGCCCACCCAGATATTTTTACATAGCATAAGATACTGTGTAAAAATATGTAGTGGACTGAACTAAATATTGTAACAGTGCTGTGGAAATAAATGGTATTTTGTCTCTCCTCAAACTCTGGTATTTTGACTTACTCGCTTTTTCCCTGTCACTCTAGAATTATTAGGCCTATGTGTTACTACTTCCCCTGCCCGTATCATAGATACTGTAGGTAGAGGAAGTATTATGTTCAAATCCGAAGTTGAGTTTTTAACATAAATAGGCCTACAAGTTTTGAGGTTCATTGAATCCAAAAATACTATTCTTGGAAATATGTACGAGTGTGTGTGCATGAATAGCCTAGCTCCAGAACGGGTAATCATATGAAAAAAAAATTGTAATTGGGTTACTTATCTTCTGAGGATATGACACGAAGATTGGCGACGACTTATTTTTAGGAGACTTCACATTAATAAAACTTCGTTTTTCGTGATTTTCTCGAAAAACGGCTTTAACAATTTTTTTTAATTACATGGAGTGTAAATACCAAGAGCTAAAACTTTTATTTGAAACTTTTTTTTCGAAAAAATTATCTTACAAGAGAGCAGTTGTAAGAGTTCTTTACCATTAAACTTTAATTGATTTCTTTATTTACTTTTAAGACAGTGTTAATAATTTTTATCACTTTGCCTATAATATCAACTGTCTAAAAAAACTTCCTTTTATCTAAGGCTGTCTAAAAAGTTATTATAGCCTATTATTCGAAATTGGTCTTCCGTTGTGTTGATCCAAGATCACACACCAAGCAGTCCCTCAGATTCTGGCTAAATATAATAATTAGGCCTACCGGTATGTGATCCACAGATTTGTATTTTGCTATGTTAAATCCCATGAAAGGAGTACAATAGTGAAGAAGGAAAACTTTATCATAGAGGTAGTGTGTTCTAGAAAATGAAAATATTGGTAGTGGTCTACTAGCATTCTCCTATTGTTAACAAATAATGGTAATAGACAATTCCTAAGCAAGCTACAGGAATATTATCTATTTTATGGAACCCTTAGATTCATTGCCGCGCTTACCTGAGCCTGCCATTCAACCCTATTCTGTGCTAACTCCATCCAACCATCCCTCGCAAATCCTACTTCTCTTAAATCTATCCTAATATTGTCCTCCCACCTACGTCTAGGTCTTCCAAGTGGTATTTTCCCTTCGGGTCTTCCAGTCAATATCTTTTAGATAGGCTGTGTCTTTCCTCCCCCATGCGCGCAACATGTCCAGTCCATTTCATCCTCTGTGATTTAATTACCCTTACTATATCCGGTGACGAGTACAGGTCATGAAGCTCGTCGTTATACAGTTTTCTCCAGTCCCCATTTTCATCTCTCTTGGGTCCAAATATTTTCCTAAGCACTCTGTTTTCAAAAACTCTCAGATTATGTTCTTTCCGAAGAGTAAGCGCCCATGTCTCACATCCATATAAATAGTCTACTCTACACACTGTGACACATCTTTGCAATTCTTTGTTAATTAGAGGACAAGGTAAATGTAATTACCTCTAATACAGAAACGCTCTAGTCACTTAAATTGTGAATGGGTCTAATTAGATTATTCTGGACAGGAAGCTAGTTTATCAAATTAACCAGTGCATGTTATTGTCAAACAGCAGAGAAAATCTCTAGGCTACAATTAGGGTGGCCATTTCTAAAATGTCAGAAAGGACACACTTCTTCGGTAATCTAGCTTAGTATAAAACTTCGGGCATGGACGGCTGGACAGCAGATATTACATGGTATAATCCTGACTAATTTTACTTAATAACTGCATTTACATAAAATAAATGACAGTACGCTATCATCGTATGGACAAGCGTGGCATCCTTAGGAATAGATTCAGATTTTTCCGCGGCACCAACTAAACAAATGATAGTACCGACAAGCGTGCCAACCTTAGGATTGGCAGGAACATAGGCCTACGGGAAAATACAAACTTTATCAATATCCTTTACCGATCCATCAGAGTCTCGAAAAGGGGGACAAATCAACGTCCGGCATAAAGCCGCGTCGGATGGAGGACTGCTTAGTAAAAAGCCTTACAGTCCGGCCAAAAGCCGGGCGTCTGGCCACCCTAGCTACAATGCATGTCAAATCACACCTACAGTAAAATTGTAAGATTCCAAGAAACGGCCCCCAACTACACCTCCATACACAACAAAAATAGACACATGATGTCTCAAGACGCATATCAGTAAATGTGCCATGTCATACGATACTTCTGAAATGTGAAAGTGAATTCGGAATGTGAAGGTTCAATAGTAGACTTGTTAAGTAACAGACAAATAGGTTTGCTTGGATGAAGCTTACGTATACTGTGGACAAATAATGTGAACACATAATATGCCTCACAGACACGACATCTGTATTCAGTTCATATAGAAATGTATCTACCTTACTCCTTTCTTTCTTCCTTTACCTTAGTATTACCTCGTCCCTGTTGGGAGATTTAAGAGACCCACGCCGCCCGGGCCTTAATATCTGTTCACAGGCACACAAAGACACGTTTCTGCGAATTGTATTTTTGTATTCAATGGAGCTAAAAACATGTAGATTTATGCTGAAAAGCCGACATCGAATACCGGAATCGAAACTATAGAAAATAAAAATATGTATTTAGGTATAAACTTAATGATCTTAGCGCTGTGTAGGATAAGTATAGCTCATAAATTGTACAAATAAAATCAGGTAAGCTGATGTTACAAAGTGCCAGAATGGTTTTGTTTAATCAATTATTTAATAAATTTTCTTTAATCATTAATCAATTATTAAATCAATTGCAATTACGATATACAAAAAATAAGTTATTTTTGTAATCAATTTCCGAGTTAAGCTCCAGATCGATTCATTAAGCAGGGCTTACGGAAAAAAAAGTTGTAAAGTTTTATAAGCATTGTGAAGGAATATGTGGGTAATGTTATTTGTCATAGCTAACTGTATTGCAACTTCCAAAGCCGTATATGAACAGTGTAGAAACAATATGTTGTCATGAGGACTGATTTCCATTTGATAAATTATATCTAATGTATTACCATAAAATAGGCACTAAATTGGGCATTATTCTGGTACCAATTAACCGATTTGGTGCAATATCAATAGGCTTCTTCCCACGGACGTTATAAATGTGTATACCAAGTTTCATGAAAATCCGATAAAGCGTAAATTTTGAATTATCGCGCGTACAGATAGACAAACGGACAGACGGACAGATAATTTTCCCGCCCCCCACACAGTCTTATAAAGTACCATTCTGGTACTTAATAACAACTATTACTGCTTGTATTCCTAGTTAAATGCATCCTCTCCTTGGTATTGTTCTGATATCCTGCCTTAGTAGCTAATTGCATCCTGTGGTGTACAGAACAAGACATGAAGCAGGATCGGCTTTCCAAGTTCCCTTTCGTTCCCGAGATCTGAGTCACTGGATCCTTGAACCCCGTGAGAAAGTATCATTCACTCTTTATGGTTTCTGAATAGCTCTGTGTACTCAATTTCCCATAACGCACGGCAAACTTTCGTAATATCAGTTTACAAATATTTCGTGGAAAATGGTGAAACGCAACATTTTCCAGCCTGTCATAACTTAAACAAAATTACAATTACAATTACAATTTATTGTTTCAAATTACACGAAAAATATACATAAAAAGTTGATACGCCACCCGAAGAAGCAGAGCTTGTGTTCGGGGGTGGTTCAGTTCTATATATGAGAAAAACTTATACTAAATAATTACTTAAAACAATACAAAATTTAGAGAAGTATAAAACGCATTATTAGTACCGAAGATTAAGGGCTTCGATTCTTTGGTTTTAAAGTATTTTGTTCCTTACTAGCTATCTGTGATATTTTAAACAATGGCCATTAATTAATTTAATCGATTTTAAATGAAAATTGAAATGTATCTCATCCTACAGATATCCAAATATGAATCTAAATTGTTCGTATGCGATTATTAAGTGCCAAAATGGTACTTTATGAGATAGGCCTAGTGTGGAGGACGGGAAAATGTCTGTCTGTCTGTGTGTCTGTACGCGCGATAACTCAAATACGCTTTATTGGATTGTCATGAAACTTGGTAGGCCTATACGTAATTAGAATGTCCATGGGAAGAAGCTGTTGATACTGGACCAAATCGGTTGACCGGTACCGGGGTAGAGCCCGATTTAGTGCCTATTTATGGTAAT